>JAHTLZ010000016.1:60499914-60574247 GCA_023846285.1 Phrynocephalus versicolor
TAGATAGATAGATAGATAGATAGATAGATAGATAGATAGATAGATAGTAGTGGGCGGCATATAAGTTGAATAAATAAATAAAGGAATTAATTTGTTCCAAATGAAATTCTGTTAAGCAAATTTTGCTTTGTACCAATTTCCCATAGGAATGCATTGAAAACTGATTAATTCCTAATCGCAACAGTTTTTCTGTTCTATGGATTTGCCCATAGGCAATTCTGTTAAACGATTTCCCCCTATCTCTGGAAATTTTTTCCTTTAAGTGGATTTTCTGTTATATAAACTGCTTGTTATACGAGATTCCACTGTAGGTAGGTAGGTGGATAGGTAGGTAGGTAGGTAGGTAGGTAGGTAGGTAGGTAGGTAGGTAGGTAGGTAGGTAATCAATGACCAATGACAATGGGAACTGTAATCTAACATCATTTGGAAGACTAAATATTCCCCACCCGTGGCTCTGTGTGTCACATGAGGGAGGCGGTCCTGCTTCAAATCTTTGTCATCTAAGCCAACTTGGGTCATTTTTTTTTGGGGGGGGGGAGAAGTGGAGGTTTAAATGTTTTGAATAAATATATAAATCCTTACTCAGCCACGATGTTAGCCTTATCTTCTTCACAGATTTGTTGTAATAATTTTTGGAGATGATGATGATGATGACAACAATCTTGGAACTGCAGAAGTGGAAGGGGTTCGATGGAGTCCAGCTATGGACCTCGTTGGGAATCAAACTCCCAACCTCTGGCTCTGCAGCCAGATGCCTAAAGCACTGAGCTATCCAACAGCTCCTGGGGACCACATACATCCCCTTTAGCTACAGGCAGGAATACAGGAGACAAAATATAATGAAGAGATTCTTTGCAGATTGAAACTCATCCCCCGAGAAAAAGATTCTATAGCCATTATTAGAACTGCTGTTGCTGCTGCTAAAAAAGATATAACGTACAACAAAGGGGAAGCAAAAGGATGGCCATCTTTGTATAGATAATCTGAACATGTCCTTCTCCAGGGAATCTTCCCTCCGCCCACATTACCATATTTGCAAAGCACCTCAAGGCATTGCAAAGGATAAGCCGGGCTTTTCTAAGCTGCAAATTCAGCTCACATGGACCGCTGACCAGACCTGCCAGCCTTCAGCATGCTTCTGTGAAGCAAAGCCCCCCCCCCCACACACACACACATTTGCCAGAGCAGACGGATAATAAGAGGCAATCTGTCTTTCCAGGGAGATTCCCCATCAATCTTGAGCTGGTCGCTGGAACCAAAGTCAGATTTATCGCTACCAAAGAGGACATCCACATTTAAAAACAAATTGCCCTGCTCTTTTCAGACAGAATCATAGCAGTGCGAGCTTTCCCTTTATACTCTGAAACGGCACAAGGGAAATCTCTGAAAGTGACTCATCTTCCTTCCTTCCTCTGAACCGCATGATGGCATTAGAAGCAGAGATCATGCCTCCTGCCTTTGCAGCCTTCAGGGCCCATAACCTCATTTCACTAGATCAGGACCTTTTACATAACCCTGTGGGAGCTCAGCAAGGCTACAATGTACTAGCAGCTTGTTATCTGTAATCACTTCAATCGGAGGTAACAAGGATCAGTTTCTGCCAAGCAGAAGGCTCCAAAGAGTTGATAATCCACAGTTGCTAGATGAAAAATAAAAGCTTAGTCAAAATCTAGCAAAAAGAAGCCAAATAAAATTGAACTGTGAACTTCATGCATTGAGGATCAAAAATGCTCTTCATTATTAACCCAAAAGCAGTTACATTTTGAAGTTACCAAAGGAAGAGTATGCAATTTTGGAACATGGCAAATGCTTGGCTCAGACTAAGAGATGGATACTGCTAGGAAATTTAAATTACCTGTACAGTATTCCAGTCTATGCATAGTTTAGCATGGCTAACAGAAGGAGAGAAACACACTGACTGGAGCTGGGGCTTGCCCCTAGTTGCAATGCATAGTTGCATGAAAAGTCATTCAGTCTCTCATCCCATCAAGAGCCTGGCAGGCCTCACACACTGGGGCTTCCTTCAAGCACAGGCGCTGGCCAAGTCTGCCCCACATGAATCATGTATTAATTCCACAAACCAGCGATCCATTACAGGCTGGGGAATGAACACTATAATAAGCCAGCCTATGGACACCCAAATTACCACTAGATTTTTTGACTCCACAAATATCCCATTGTTCGAGATATCACCTTGGGTCTTACTTTCCAGTATTCTTCTTTCCTCTGGCTATTTTTGACCAAAGATGTCATAATCTTGCTTAAATTGAGATTTCAAAGAACTGCTCTGGATCAGATTTTTGCACCATCAAAGACTGCAGAGGGAATGGAAAAGAGGCTTTGTTCTGCTGGCAGAATCAGCAGACCCAGTGGAATCACACTGTTGGATCCAAGCCATTATGAACGTCAATAATACTGTTGTGCAGAATTCGTTCCTTGCATATCCTATCATGGCCTCATTAAAACAAGAGATAGCTTAATGGGAAGACACCTATTCTTTGCCTATAATGAAATTCATGGAGACTGTAATACTATGATCATTAAAGAGTATCTGAGGTGGCCAAAGAACCTGCCATATCTGAGTGTCAGGCCAGAGGTTTCCAGTATGAAAATGGAAGATCCAACCTCAGATTATTTCCTCTCCCACCACTGGCACATGAAGATCCATGGTGGATCCTTTTGCCCTTTCATACTTTCATATCAGAATGGTGATTATCAACACAGGATGGGACAAAAGGTTCCAGATCAGCAGGACCCTAAACTCTCATGGCCAGACTTTCCAAAGACAATGGTGAGTAACACCAGTCTCAGGTATAACAGTGCCAGATTTGTTCCCTCCCACTTATTTCAGTGGTAAGATATTAAGAAAATAAATATTTTTTTTAAAAAAGACCTGGAGAGGGAGAGAAGACAGAGAAAGCTGCTCGTCCCCAACTGCCTAACTGATGATGTGCTGACTGTATGCTGGTCACATGCCCAGTAATGCATCAGATCACATGCCCAGCATCTTGCTTATCAGTCACTATTAGCTACAACAATTTATTTGATCTTTTTGTAAGTAGCAAGAGAATTTCGGCCCATGATAAGGGAGCTGTCAATTTGTATAGAAACGTTCCATAAAATTCTGATGAAAAAGCACCTGCTTTACTGAACTACTTATTCTTTTCAATGAAAAGGAGCTTTAGCATGTGTTGATCACTCTTCTATTTAGGAATAACTAATAACAAAGAACAACTGATTTAAATGTATATCTCCTAGCCCCCAATACAGTGGTGTGGTATATATGATTGCCTCTAAAGCCCTAAAAAGCTTGCTTTTATACCCCTTTGCCTGCTCAGTAAGATTTGCTACAGAGATCTGTGTGCCCCCACCACCACCATAGAGAGATATGTAACTGGAACCAATGTGGGCCTTCTCAGTGGCTGCATCCAGTTACAATGTGGAGAAGAACTCTATGAAAACGAGAACCTCTAATATGCATAAAATCATAGAATCATAGAGTCGGAAGAGACCTCAGGGCCATTCAGTCCAACCCCCTGCCATGCAGGAACCCCCATCACAGTGCTCCCAACAAATAGCCATCCAGCCTCTGCTTAAAAACTTCCAAAGATCTCCACATGACCAAGAACCCAGATTCTGCACTCAGTACTAGCTGGAATCCTTTTGGTGATTTATATGTATGTTGAATTGTATAATTCACCACAACCAAGTGCCACCAACTGACACATGGAAAGGTGTGTGCCTTGTCATACAAACCGTGCCTTCTTAGTTAGTTAGTTAGTTCACTGTAGTGAGCGACGCAATTTCGCTTATGGATGTGCTAGTCATTGTTAGGATTCTAGCCATACTGTTTCAGACTCCATAACAGGTCAGCTTCAGGTGTATTCAGGAACTGAGTTATACTAGACTTCCTACTAGACTTCTTTTCTTGTGGGATCAATTCAGGTGTATTACTTGACTCAGGGAAAATGTGCGTGCTCTTGCAGTCTACTAAGCTCCTTGGCTCTGATCCAGGACAGCCACTTCAGCACTGGACCCAGATGAATCAAACAACTACACATCGCCTCCAGGGCAAAAGTGCTCAAGCAAGTAGCCGCTGATTAACTCTTGGATGAAACTAATTTGCTGGATGCAATTTACTCTGATTTCAGGCTGGGATTGGGATGGATTTTCAAAATCTTTCTTTCTGGTGTATTAAATCTGGGTTTACTGTACTGAAATAAAACCGCTGCGACTTTTATTTTGGATTTTTGTCTGGTTTGTTTTATGGCTTCACTGATATTTCAGATCTTTATACATTTAATTGTGAAACTGCCCACAGAACCTAGGTTACTGGGCAATAAAATAATTATTGAACAAATAAACATCTAGAACATTGCTGACTGACTTGACATAAAGCATCACAAACAGTAGCCTGGTGCAGTGAAATGCTTACCTTCTCCACCCTGGAGAACACTGTCCATGCTGTGTGGTGAAGCTGCAAGCTGGGGAAAAGTCGCATCTCCTCCATCAAGCATACTGGCCCTGGACATTCATAAGACACAGAAAGACAAATGAAATACCTGTTACATGCAGAGAGGCTTACTTATCTTGTCAGATCGCATCCACAGAAATTATTGCAATGAAGAGTGCATAAAAGAAAATGTTGATGTGACTCCCCAGGCTGATATATTTTCTCCCTGCATTTCCCATATAGGGAAGCTATCAGGGTGAACATGAGAGGGGGTGGTGGCTTTTTGTGAATAGCACCTCTATTTCTAATCCCAGGGAATTGGTTTACTACCATTTTCTAATCAAGGAAGATATGCTAAAGAAATATGGTACAGGACTCATCCACGAACCAACGATCTCCACTAGTTTTTTCTTCCAGAAAGCACAGTGTGGGCAGCATTTTCCAATGTTTGTGGGACTGGGCAAAGCACAACACTGGAAGGATGCTTGGAAAATTCGGGATATTTCTGTCTTTCAGATCCTACTACTGCTACTCCACATCTACCTTTACCCTCTTTGCCTTTGGTGTCAGCTGAGCAGGAAAAAAAGGGGTCTTGAAAAATTTCAGGGGAAGTGTTTTATGAAACTGATCCTACGAAAATCTAGCAGTCAGAACAATTACTGAGGATTATGATGAATCACTGCCAAGTTACTGTAATTAGAATTTTATTTATTTATTTATTTATTTATTTATTTATTTATTTATTTATTTATTTATGCATTTATATACCGCTCCCATTTCCCAATGGGAACTCTGGGCGGTTCACACAAAAAGATTAAAAACCAGACATCAGTTAAAAAAGAATTCATTATCATGTCAAAAGACCAATAAGAGATGCAAACGTCTAGTGCATTCTGTACATTGGCACATGGAAAGCAAGTTTAAACAGCAAACATATACAGGGCTGCGACAAATTTCTCTGCACAAAATCCCCTGACTTTTCCATCTTATAGAGTAAAAAATACAGTAATTATGGTTAGTGGGTGATTAACAATTTCCAAGATTAGCGATAACGCCCACCTCTAGTCAAAATCCAAATTTCCCCCATGATGACTTTTCCATGATTTCCAACCCATTTTTCTTCTCCCCGACTCTTCTAGGATTTCCAGACTTGTGGCAACCCTGATATAGCTAAATGAAAATACTTACGAAACAACTGTATTAGTCGAGACAATATATTCTACTTCTTTGGTCCAAGGGTTCATGAAACTGAACCAACAACTCCTCAGCGTAATAAAAGATCCGTCTTTGACTTTAAACTTGTAACAATTAGTTGTAATTTTATCTCGTGACTGTAAAACTGAAAATGAGAACAATAAAAATTTGGAGTAAACAAGTATCCCCTTTATGTACTTCTTTAAATATTTAAACACTACTTATATATTTTGTAGCCTACAACAAGAGTAGACTCAGTTAATCATTAGGATTTACAGTACTTATGTGTTGGCTCATCGTTCAGCCAATTAACTCAGTGTATCTCCTCTAGCTGGCCAACAAAATTCGGGCCTATAATTTCTATTTCTTTCATTGTAAATCTCCTGCATACATTCTCTTGTTCCAAATCTAACGCCATCTTAACAATTATATATTCATATTGTTAAATAATTTTTTCTCGCTCACATTACCTTAATAAGAAATAAAATCTGAACTTGAGACCAGGTGGCTTGTGTGGAACATTTTACCTTGTCTGTGACATTCTGCAAGGTGTCCTATATCATCTTGATGAAAATATTCATAACATGAAGTACCTAGAAGTTCCTGTGGTAAATACGCCAAAATTGCAGTTGCCCTAAAATGCAGAAAGGGTGTTAGTGTTTTTTTAAAAAAATGCAAATTACATAGCAACTACCAGGAAAATACAGGAACAAAATTACCCTGCTCTTATGTATTTAAGAGGTCTGATTTGCAGACACCAGTGGATAAAGTTTTGTATGGCATGGAAACAACCATAGTCAACTGGCTTCTACCTGGAGAGAAGGTTTCCATTAAAAATGTGGAGAAATAGCCTGTAGATTATTGATAATATGCCACTAAGTTACTGTCATTTAAATTATACGTACACCCTCATTCACCTCCCTACTTGAACATACATTCTTTTGCCCTAATAGACATGTGCCGGGATCATTCTCTTGCAGAGTTAGGCACGCAGAAACCCAATTATTTCAACGAGCTTCAATGTGCTCAGATGAATGTTGGATTTAGACCACTGACAAAAATTAGTCAACTAAAAATGATACGGAAAAATTCAAATAGAAATAAAAATGAAAGACAAAAACTTTGTGGAACCTTAAAAATGGTTACATTCTAATGTGAGCTTTTGTGGACAAGTCTCCAATCATGTCTGAAGAAGTGGACTTGTCCATGAAACGCTCACGTTTAAAATACAACAGTTGGTATTTTAGGTGCCACAAGGTTTTCGTCTTTTTTATTTTTATTAACATTTTGCCTGACATACTTGCATAACATGTCTTTGTCTTCTAAAATATCTTTTTACATATTAGCATGATTTTAAGGATAGTGATTAAAATAGTGATTAAAACAAATTAAGGACAGTGAATCCATGTGCACATTTTTGCTCTTTTTTATGCCAGGATTATGAATGAACTTTTTTGATGATTATCCAGTATTCTGCATGTTATGATATTGCTAACAATTTTATCTTCTTTTCTGTGGCTATGTTGGCATGGATGTTCACTGCATGTAAATATTCTTCTACTTGCATGGGAATATCAATCAGTCTGGGGGGAAACCTGTTGCTTTAGCAGCTGTATTCCTGATAATTTTGGTGAAACTTTGTCAAGTCTTTGGAGCAAAGCAATTTATTTACTGGCAAATCAAACAAACTTGTTGAAGAAAAGGGTACCATAAAATACAGAATAGGAGGTGCATCTCAGGGTCTGAAAAAATAGCTGCATTTCACCAAAAGTTGTTCTAGCTGCCAAATGAATGGCTGTACTCTCAGGTTATAAAACTCAAGATTGGCTACTGTACTGCAATAAATATATGAAAAACCCCATAGGTACATACAAACACTGGAGAGAAACTGTAGCTTATGCTTCTGTATTCGGGTCTTGCCACTTAACTTTTCATCAGCAAGGGCTGATGAACAGAAGGTACTGTTGTTCCCCAGCACTGTTTCCCTTACAGCCAAAACCGATTCCATAAATCCTTACATGAAACTTGGAATGCCATCTCATTGGTCTTGAGGGCAAGGGATCTTCTAATATAAACAAAGCTGCCTACAGATAACAAAATACTGTGACACCTTTAAGACCAACACATTTATTGCCAACTGACATCCATGGATTACAGTCCACTTCTTCAGATACACAGAGTTCAGTACCTGGGCCACAGGTCTATCTACTGTACCAGCCTATTTATAAAAACCTGTGGCCTAGATTTTACACATCATGCTGTGTCCCAGGCATTGATTCATATTGCCTATAAAGGAGATGCTTCAATTGTTTGATAATGTCAATTGTGACCCATGAAAGTTCCCAATGAAACAAATGTTCCCATCATAAAGGTGCCAACTTTTGTAGTTGCTGCTGCAACAGATCAAGACGACTACATCTCTCCAAAAGAGATGCACACAGACATTATCACTCATTTTAACAGACAGTGAACATAAAGGCTACACAAGCAGCTAAGACTGACATTTTAAAGTCAATACACTGTTTTAGGCCACCTTTATTTGGTGGCACAATAACAAAGCAAAAATATGCCATACAGCAATACAAATCACTCACAGTGATATATATTCCAGTCTATTACAAATCAGCCTCATATTCTACCAAGCAACAACTGGAAGGCTCTTTGCATTCAAAGAGCCTTCAAAAGGGGATTGGGCAGATTCCTGGAGGAAAAGTCCACCACAGGTTACAAACCATGATGGAGGTGTGTAATCTCCAGGCTTAAAACCAGGATACTTCAAGGGCCAGATGCAGGGGAGTGGTATCAGGAGACAGATATCTATTCTCATGCGCTCCCAAACACATCTGGTGGGGCCACTGTGAAATACAGGAAGCTGGACTAGATGGGCCTTTGGCCTGATCCAGCATGGCTCTTCTTATGCTCTTATGTTCTTATGCATTCAGTATATCATTTGTTCTTTTGGATGATGTTTTCATTTTCCTTTCCTTGTCTCCCCAGTCCAACAGCCCCAAATGCCAAGTAATGACATTATTTTGCTTAATATAATTATATTATTTTACTTATAATGAATGATATAACTAATGTAAAAAATATAAGCTGTGTTGTGCATTGTGTTTTGATTGGTCCTCTTCCCTCTTTTTTTTTAAAAGTTCATCAATAGATCCTCACACTCCCTGATCCGAAAAATAATAGAGCCACAGAAGCAATTACTGCTTTTTTATAAATGAAGAGGAAACCACAAATTTGAAAATAACAAACTAAAAGTTCCTGCACTATCCCTGCCAGTCTCACGGCATAGCTGTTACTATACAATATGATGTCCTTGGCCTGGCTTCCTGACTAATATCAACACATAAGAAAAGGTTTATGGATTGTACTCCAACTTTCTATTTAAATGTATATGATTATTATTTAACCATACATCAGCATTCTTGAACAAAGAATGATTACATTTTTATGTTTCAAAAATTAAGCAATTTAGAGTGATATATCATTTATCATTTATATTACTCTAAATTGGCGTGGCAGCTCAGTGGACTAAGGCTCAGAAAACTGTTGGCTGCAAAGTCAGCAGCTCGGCGTTTCAAATCCCAGATGCCAACCAGTGGAGCGAGCAAGCACTGTTGACCCCAGCTCCTGACAGCCTAGCAGTTTGAAAACATGTAAATGCAAGTAGATAAATAGGTACCTCCGTAACAAGTGGGATGGCAAAACAGTGTTTCCTTGCAGCCATGCCGGCCACGTGGCCATGGACTTGCACAATACTGGCTCTTTCGGTATGAATACAGAGATGAGCACCGCCCCTAGAGTCGGACACGACTAGCACGCATGTGCGGGGGGAACCTTTACCTTTTACCTCACCATTTATGCCAGGCCTGCCCAAAGTCCGGCCCGGGGTCCAAATCCGGCCCGTCAGGCCATTCTGAGTGGCCCGCGGCTGGCTGGCCCATCCCTCCTTCCCCCTCCTTCGGCCCATGTTTTTTTTTTAAAAAAAATATTCTGCCAATACTGACACCGCTGGGAAGCTTGGGTGGACTGGCGGTCTGCTGCCACCTGCACCACAGGGGAAAGTGTGGGGGTGGGCAGGCCAGTGGGCCTCTGCCACCGCCAAGGAGCTTTGGGGTGGGCTGGCGGGCGAGCCGTCGCCATTGCTGGGGAGCTTGGGGGGGGTGCAAGGTCGCACAGATCACCTCTTCCAAGGGGTGACCTGTGGCCACGGCTCCCTGTGCTTCCTTTGGTCCCCACCTTCCTTCCTTCCTCCCTCCCTCCCTTGGTCCCCACATCCCTCCCTCCCTCCCTTCTTTGTTCCCCACCTTCCGTCCTTCCTCTCTTGGTTTCCACCTTCCTTCCTCCCTCCCTTGGTCTCCGCCTCCCTTCCTGCGGGTGGGGTTGCAAGGGGTCAGTGGGTGGGGCTTGCACTGGGGTGGCAGGGTCGGGGAGCAACCGGCCCCTGACACATTCTCAGCCACCAAATCTGGCCCTCCTTACAAAAAGTTTGGGCACCCCTGATTTATGCCATCACAACCTCCATGTGGATATACAATTGCTCTGAAGTACTTTTTAATTTTTAATTTATTTACTTTCACACTGTTGTTGTTGTTGTTGTTGTTGTTGTTGTTGTTGTTGTTGTGAACAAACCCATCTAACAAGTTAAAGAATAAACATCAGCATCAGACAAGTGCCTTCGTATCTTGAATTATACACGTTCTTACCTCTGGTCTACAAATACAAATTTCCCATCAATTGCATGCCGAGAAACATATTCTGTAGGTTTAACCCTGATTTCTCCATTTACAGGTTGTGGAATGACATGGGGATGCAACCGTCCAATTGCAACGAGACAGCTCAAGTTGCAGCCTTCATTATCAGGCTCATTGTCTTCATCTAGTCCCATTTTTGTCGGGGGCCAGCTTTTTAAATATCCTGTGCTATGGATAGTGCAAAAGCTTTTGCGGTCTGCTGCAAAAAAAAAAAAACAAGGTTCATATCATCAGTCCTGCATTGGTGAAAAGTGGCACGTGGGGCTCATTCGTTTCAAACATTTAAGAATGCCACAAGCAACTGGATGAGTCAAATTGCATCTTAAGCGTTCAACAAGGGAAGAGTTCTACAAAATGCAGCAGGATACACACACGTATTTCCGTGCATATGTTTAATCTAGGAAAATAAGACCCTGCCTTCCTCAGGAGCCCCATGGTTATAAAATGATGTTGTACGGAGGGAGGGTCAATGGGTGCAACCTGAACCAAACTGGCAGCATAACTGGCTGTGGGTGTGCGGCACCGATGCAGCACTGTACATTGAATCCTGTCTCAAATCTTTCAAAAGTGATATAGATTATTTATTCAGATGTTTGTTCTATTTTAAAGTATTTTCTCTGGGAGCTAGGCCAACTGGCACATTAACCAGGGTTTACATATCACAACACCTGCCTTCTGCAACAAGGTCTGCTGCAATTAAGAGACACAATATTACACAGACAGAGCATATTATGAAAAGCAGACTGAACTACAGACACAAAATGCTATATATTGCGGCGTTCGGGAAAACTAGTCTGCAGAGTACAGTGACTACATGTACCCTGTGCGCTACAGTATAGGGACAGCATCAAATCAGATGCTGCTTAATGCCAAAGGGGTACATAGAGACAATATCCTCCCGCATACAGCTGTATATGCCGTGCCTGTCTTCTGTATGTTCTCATGGACAGGGTCCAGCTCTTGCACTTCTCCTATTCACATTCACATGTACAGGAGAAGTACAGGAGAAAGGAAAGTGACTGCTGATACATGCCAGGTCTGCACAGCACATTGGATTTTTTAGAAATACACCCAAGATAACTTGAGACAAATGATCACGCTGTAAAGTTTCACGCGAGCAAGCCCATCACTCTAGTTCACTATTATGCAACTTCCCAGACTTTTGGGGGGTGGGGGAAGGGGAGGGTCAATCATTAAGTTGTCTATTCCCCACTGCAAGAAACTGTTCAAATTGACACCTGACTAGAAAGATGGTACTAAGTGGGAATATCAATATATTTTTCTTAATGAAACTAGTTTCACGAATATTTCCAGGTAAATCAGAAAACTCAAGAGAAATCTTTCCCAACAAAGCAACCTCATGTAATTCAGAAGAATGTTTCAAAATTTCACTGTCACCATTGTTACAACTATTAATTGTTGTAACTCCAAACTGGTATGCCCCATGTCCCACAGCATTAAGGATCATACTAGAACATCAAAAGCAAGACAATTTCACATTTCAAGTGTTAGAAAGATAAGTTCATATTTCTAATTCTGGATGCTTCCTCCTTAGCACCCTCACATGGGGTGTCTTCTTTAGTTCTTGGAGAAGGAAGCATCTTAGAAAAATTACTCCTCCTTTTCTTCCTACCATAGAGTGCTCTGGGAGCGGAGGTCTAGCCACAACTGCTTGGATCAAAGCCAACATGCTTGTGACAAGCACTATGAAAAACAGTAAACTGTAGACATCATGTATTCTTCACTCTGAAGCAGTTGATTTAAGTGAGAAAAACTTAACTTCTGCCTATAGAATTAAACATTGAACTCTCTGGTTCTACCTAAGTACAGTTTGCTATCAATTATTTAAACATCCATTCTATATCTATAAAGTATATTATGGATTTAATAATTGACAACTGGACTTATCCTTCCCAATAATGCAAAAGAAAAAACAACAACAGCCCACAAACAAACAAAACGAACATGGTGGTATTGGGGGGGGGGGAGGACACGGTAGACAAAGGGCAACACAATTTACAGTGGTGCCCCGACTTAAGAGCAGCTCAACTGAAGAGCAATTCGACTGAAGAGCGGAAAACTGTTGGCATTTTAACTGCTGACTTACAAATTTTAGATATGGTTTCCTCGACTTACAATTTTATATTTATTTTTATTTCATTTTTTAACTTATTTTTTCAATTTTTTAGATAGGTACCCCGACTTAAGAGTAGTTCGACTTAGCATGCATTTGGAACGGATTAAATTCGTAAGTCGAGGTACCACTGTATTTTGGAAAGTAATTTTGAATTGTTAATAAATTTAATCCTTCCAGGGCTGAACTCTATGCATCCTTTCCTCTGGTCTTCCAATAAATGGTAAGAGTACAGAAAGCCTTGAACACCGGCAACAAAATAGCTTCTATAACACTCTCTGTGGTGGCACAGGTCACTGTAGTAAGTCAAGAACCAAAATCCTATTCTCCGAGTGATAGTTTTTATATACGGCAAATACAATCCTGAGGCCATGAAATTCTATAGCATTATTTCTGCAACGCCAGGAAGCATATTACTCAAAGAGGTCACTGGGTCAGGTCTCTTTCATGTAGTTATAATTCTACAGTGTCGTTTTAGATCCCAAGCAAATATCTTACTGGCAGAATTTAAACAAAATGACTTGTCGAGATTCATCAATGCACAACACTGATACCTTTCTTTTTGGAACAGGTTGATGGGAAGTCTTTGTCTTCTACTTTCACGGATGGCTTGTTGCATTTCATCCTACAAAAGAATGAGCGTCTTGCTCCAGAGCAGAGTCGAGATGGCCCAGGTGTTATATCTGTTTTAACTGGAAGTCCAGCTAATAGGGTGGTGGGGAAAGAGAAATATACACAAGTCCAAACTGGTTAATCTGACTTGGCTGTAACCTTTATTGCACATTATTATATGTTCCAACAGCTGATGACTTGCAGCCAAATGTGTAAGCCAAATTTCTAGAAAGGATTACATTACAACCCCCTTATCCAATGATTCACTAACCGCGGATTCAGTTGTCCGCAGTTGGGGATGGGGGGGGGCAAGGAGGGGAAAAAAATAAAAACAAAACTTACCACTGCCGATGCCCACCATCCTCCTCTTTGCCGCCGCCAACACAGACCAGCCAGGCACCCTCCAGAGTGGTGGGGTGGGCTTTGAACTTCCCGGTTGGGTCCCAGGTGCCAGATTGGAAGTTCTGAACTTCCTGCTCAAACTTCCGATCTGCCACCAGGGATCTGAGTGGGAAATTCAAAGTCTCCACCTCACCCCTCCGGAGATGGCACCCCACCACCTTTCTGCCACCATTATCTTCAGATAAGAGTGTTTGCTCTTATCCACGGATTTCACTATCTGCAGGGGATCCCAGAACCGATCCCCTGCGGATACGACGGTCCTACTGTACTTTTAATGACGTGATGTGGCATTTGAGCTTGATCTATGATGGCTCATTTTCACATGCACATCAAGGGGAATATCTCATCTAGTCCCAAGAGTTTCATAAACATTCTGAAGACTTACTTTTTGCATCTATGAGTCTTTCCCGTGGGGCAGTATCTGAAGAAGAGAGCTGTTCCTTAACTTTGGCAATATCTTTAGGATGAAGGTAGTCGAATAAACTCTGACCAATTAGATCATTCTGTCAAGAAAGAATATATATACTCAGTTAAAATCATTACAGTCATGTTCTAATTCACTGTTTCAGTTCAAGTTTAGTGGTACAGTATTTTAAATGAAGATTGCAGAAATTAAACAAGATTTTGTGCCCAGTCCATATTCAATCCATAAATAAACAGACATGAACAAATACTGACCAAACAGTGATTCAACATTATCCCCACAATTTCACTAAATAACATCTTTCATAATACTCTAATGTTTTCTACTTTGTAAGAGAGAGAAATAACTATATAAATACCTGACTATAGTTGAGAATCTTGAAGACAGATTCTGAAACGAAAAGTATCTTTCCTCTGTCACAGCCCACAACAAAGAGAAAGCCATCTGCTGCCTAATTGGGAAACAAAAGATAAATCACATACAGTTAGAATTGTGACATGAAGTGATCATTCTTAGAACAGGATATAACTCCACTGCAGACTGATTATTTTGTCAATTTTTTGGGGGGGAGGGGCAAAATATAAAGGCAAAATTATTGTCTGTCAAAAGACAAATGTCTACTAGTAGATTAGCATCCATACTTAAAATTATTTAACAACAAACAATTCTGCTATGATTTGTTTTCTCTATTTTTTTTCCTTTTGAAAAACAGGAGGTAGTGGGAGGCAGATGCTAAGACGCTCAATTCTTTCCCCTTTCACTGTGACCAAACCTTTTCATGATCTTGAGAACTTGCCTAGAGCAATTCCTGTGTGGGGGTGGAGAAGGCCATGGAAGCAGGGGAGGCAAAAATCACTCAGTTTCACTGGACTGCTGCCAACAGGCTTTACATAGGGGCTTCTAGGAAACCAGGAGAAAAGTACTGGCTGGAAGTAGGTCAGATTAATTCAAGGTAGATTCCAGAACATTATTATTACAAGTTGGCTTACCCCATGTTTGGAAACAAGACATACAACAGGATCACAGATGCACGAAATACAACGCCAACACTGTTTCAATAACCTTCATACTCATATAAAGCCTACTGGGCCCACTGAAGATATACCTCAGCCTTACTCAACCTGGTATAATATTGCTGGAAATTATGGAGGTTGTAGCTCAACACACCCAAAATGCACCAGGACTGGGAAAGACAGGAATACCCATAAAACAGAATGTGAACTATAATTCCCAGAATTCTCAAGCCAATGGGTAACTAGGGGACTCTGGCAACTGTAGGTTAATAAGAGTAATTTTTCAAAGCCTCGGGACTGTCTCATGCTAGAAAATGACAGGCCGTCATTTATTCAGCTGATACTTCTATTTCATCACATGTATTAAATATATTTGCAAATTCACAAACCCTAGCTATACATACCCTAAGAATGAGATGCTTCAATTCATCATCAGACATAAAAGCAGGTTTGTAGTTTGCTTCAGTGTATGGGTTTGTGGCACCTTAAAGCAACAGAAAAAAAGTTGATTTACCCTTTAATCAATTAACCCAATCATGTTATACATAGTATGTGTCAAGATCTAACATGCACAGCTACTTTCAGTGTCCTTAGGCTACTTTCTCTTAAAGAAATCTCAGAAATTCAAAACCCAATCAGATGTTGTTACCAAAGCTACACTATGACAACTAAAGTTTAAACGATGTCTTGGGGAACTGAACCAATACGTTTCTTTAATGTATAAATAATGGCATAATAAAACATGCACTTTGTACCTTTCAGAAGCATAAAAGCACTGTGGGCTAATTCAAAGTCTACAGAGAGTAGACAGTAAAATCTACCACTGAAGTCACTGTATGACCAGCCATGAGGAGCAGGCAATCCTCCAGTGGTTATTAGATTACAGCTCCCATCATAACTGAGCACTGATTATGCTGGATATGGCTGTTGGGAGCTGGAGCATAACATCTGGACAGCTACGGGCATTTTATTCTTGTCTTAGCCCTTCCTCTCCAACACAAACAAATAATAAATCTATCTCACTCTGGTGGTGTAAACCTTACTGGATTGTCTGATCACCAAAAAGCATTAAGGAACTTAATTCAGACAGTATGTGATCGCACATCTTGCAGAAGACATTTTAAACCCACCTCGTAATGTCTTCATGTGCTGAACAGCCATTCTCAGTACCGTAAGTTTATCTAGTTTCCTGGACATAGCATTGCACGTTGGAACTAAAGATGCCAATTCATCAATAAAGCTATTCATCTTATCACGACGTCGTTTTTCAATCTGACTGTGAGCTTCCCTAAATTGTAACAAGATAAATATCATGACATTTCAGGAATCCAGAACTATACTGCAAATGTTAACTGTGTATGTAGAAGGAAACATTACTCTTACATTTTCAGCTACTTGGAGATACACCTTTATTAAATGTGAAAGTTTAATCTGAGTAAGTTTAAGGGGAGTAAGAAAACCCTTTCGTAACTGGCAGTTTTAGACATCAGCCTTTCTTTTTTTAGGGTGACAAATTATATAAACAATGGCAATATCTTGACAATGCAAAAGGAAAAATAGATGCATGAATATACTTGAAAGGTTGCCATTAAGAGGATAAAACAAACAATCCTGCTTTGATTTGTTTTCTCATACATTTTTCCTTTTGAAAAACCAGGAGGTAGCGGAAGGCAGATGCTAAGAAGCTCAATTCCTTCCCCTTTCACTGTAACCAAACCTTTCCAGGATCTTATTTAATCCTGTATATAGAGAAGGCCAATGACTAGGGAATATCCCAAGAACAAAACAATGTTTTCACATGGATAGCAGGAGAACTGAAAAAGGTTGGGAGCACAAATCAGACACTGCTTGAGGTAAGAAGGTAGCACTGGGACAAATAATGGCTTTCTCTTTGTTGGAGAATACCAACGAGGAAGGGTGGATTTTAAAGGATACAACACCCCAGCTTGACACACTGATGGGCAAGCAACTGGGAAAATGCTTAAAGGTGAAAAGACATGTACAGTATCAGTCAAAGTTATTGGCATTAATGGTGGACATACAAGCTAGATAAAAACTGCAGAGAGAGATGAGATTGGGACACCTCTGAATCTAGGTAGACACAAACTGAGAAGCCAATTTGTTTGTTTGTCTGTCTGTCTGTCCATTTGTTTGAAGCATCGGTAATAAAAATATGTACAGTATATCACTCTTCTCTAGGAGAGTAGTAATCTTGTCTTTAGGAACTTTGAAAAAAACTCATAATGGAAGAAGGAAGACAAATTCTATGGGCTAGCTATGAGCTACAGTGGAATAATGTGCCAGGCACTGATGCATATCACTGGAGGTCTGCATCATGTTGTTCCTCTCAATTATACCAGGAACATCCTTTCCACATAACTCTGACATTCATATCCAAGAAGGTCAAACATGTTGTCTGGAGTTCCTTGGTGATTTTTAGAGACAGATAAGGTCAAGCATTACCTGGACTAGTAAGATACTAAGATGTATGAGAGAATGAGTGTGTTTGCCAAGGAGGAGATTTTGGCATGTTGTAAGGACACTCAAAGGTTTGGATTGATGTTGAGGGATGATGTCCATTTCCTTGGCTGTAGCACGTTTTCTTAATACATCACCCATTGTCTCATCAGTATGCTTTTTAGAGAACCCTTTGTAATTGAAGGATAAATGCTCAATACATGTTTCAGCGTCTCCCGTCAACTTGCACACGTCAACCCAGTGGAACAACGTAAAGCTACTGCAGCAAATATAACTTTGGGACACAAGTCTGCTTCATGCCTCACAGAATGAATCTGACGAGCAGCTAATCAAGGAGTTTCTTGTTGGATAAACAAGGCCAACCATTCTGTAATATTCTGGCAAACTGTGCAAGGATGGCTCTAACTTTTCTAAAATGAATTTCTGGCATGCCCTCATGGCAGCTTGTAAATTCGTGATACAAAATTCCTAGGACAGCTGAAGAACAGAAGCAACAACCTATGGTATCAAGTAGCAGGCGTAGAATGAACCTTGCCCTTTCCTTTAGCTTGTGTTGCCCTTACTACAGTGGAATTGTAGTAAAAGAAAACACGAGACCTCTTCTTGGACTCCATACAAATTTACAATTCACCTGGAGCCATAGAAAGGTTTCAGACAAGGTTCAACATATGGAGGTAACACAGAAATTATATTGGTGTAATTTGTTGCATGCTGAACCTTACTGAATTCCGAGTATGAGACAACTGATGATGGCGGTTTCTATACTTGAACTGCAGAGACTTAGACATTCTTAAAACAAGTTCAAAATAAAATCTAATAACCTCAGATGGGAGAAAAAAGACTTGTCCATCACTAGCCTATCTGAAGTGGACAAGGGATTTCCTTATTTCTTGGACTTCAGCCTCCAGAATTCAATAGGAATTCCACAATTCTCAGAACTTTAGCAAAAAATCAGAGTCCCCACATGATTTTCCTGTTACTGACAGATGGGAATGAAGGCTCTGACAGCCACTCTGTTTCTGTGAAGAAATCAGAGGAAATGGGTGGGAGTGGCTAAATTCTGTGGGAGCTACAAGGAATTACAGGATGACATTGTTTTGAGAGGCATCCTGTACAGAACCTAATGGGAAGAGAGTTAACCAATCTCCTAAGCCCTGCAATAATTTTCCCCACCTACACTGCTTTAAATTAGATTCTCAGCTTCTTAAACAGATAAGTTTTTAAAAACATGGCACATACTTCATAAGAAAAAAAAGGAAGTTCTATGTATTTAAACAAATACTAGTAATATCACTATAAACATTTAGAAAAAATCTATTCTGATGACAAATAAATACCCTGGAACATAACTATCACACTGCTCCAACAGCAGATAAAAAGGAACTGAGAATACAGCATTATGATGCACCTCAATATGCATGATAGAGGACAGAACAGTTCCTACCAAACTTATTTAGCTCTGGGACACTCTGAATGGGACTCGGTGAAGTCACAAGACCCCAGATGCAAGAGTCACAGAGACCACGAAGAAGAATGTACAGATATCACATCATAAGGATAAACTAGGTTGGAAACATATCAAGTTATTATTTTACCTTGCATTTTTTATTCTGCCTTGTTGGTCAGTATATTCTAACCTAATGGAAAGGAAAGTGACAGAAGTCAAGTCATGGCAGCAAAATCACTGTTTGTCAAATGACAGGGGCAGGGGAATTGTTGGCAGATTCATGTAAAAATATTGTTCAACACAAATAATTAGATATGCACTGTGCACTAGATCCAACCATAGATTTCACTTGCATTTTACAAGAATCACAACTATGCATTTTGTCACAAAATCAGTTTTCTCTGTCATTTAGGTGCTATACTATATCTTTGTCCTCTAGGTCAGTGTTTTCCACCCCGGGGTCCCCAGATGTTCTTGAACTAAAACTCTCGGAGGCCTTCACCATTAGCTGTGCTGGCCAGGATTTCTAGGAGCTGTGGTCCAAGAACATCTGAGGCACCCAAGGTTGGGAATCACTGCTCTAGAGTCTCACAGAGCATATGCCACAGGAAGCACACCGATCCCTTTATCTGACTCTGTGCAACGGATAAAATCTTTACTCTTCTGATTGCCAGAATGAACAACCAACACAGCAATGGTGCATAAAAATAAATACCTTCCATGTTGATCATCCTTATCAGTATCCATGCCTTCGCTAAAAGCAGAAGAAAGGGGAGGTCACATGGCAGAAATACAACAGAAATACTTCTGTCTTGCTAATAACATAAGCAAGGAATAAGATACATAGGCATACCTCTTATGTACTCCAATAACAAACATGTAATATACAACTGTAACTGTTATCTGAAAAGGGAGACTCTGTAGCTTTCTAAATCATAAAAGAGCTGTTCAACTATAAACCATTCAAATTTAATTTTGCTTCTATTTAAACATATAAAGTAACAAAATGGCCATGCTCATTCAACATACCTTTGATGCTATTCAATTCTTTACTTTCTTTTATGGCTCAGGAATACAAGCTGTGCTAGTAAATTTTAGAACAGACATGTCCAAAGTCAGGCCCGGGGGCCAAATGCGGCTAAATAGTTGGCCCCCACACATTTTCACCTCACCAAATATGGCCCTCCTTGCAAAAAGTCGGGACACCCCTGTTTTAGAACGATGCATCAATTCAAGCTAGAATAAATGTATACCTTATAAGCTCTAATAAATGTACAGTAGGACCCCCGTATCCACTGATTCATTATCCACTGATTCATTTATCCACGGCTGACAGAGGAAAAATGAAATAATTCAGCAGCCATAAAGCAAACTACTTGCACAAACAGCAGCCATAAAGCAAGCTACTATCGTAAAACAGCACCCGTAAAGCAAGCTACTGTCACAAACAGCAGCATAAAGCAAGCTATTGTCACAAAACAGCAGTTTGGGGGATTTTTTGGCATTCTCTCATCCATAATTTTCATTATCCATGGGAAGGCCTGGAACTAATCCCCAGTGGATACTGGGGTCCTACTGTATACCTAAGGAGCCTCTAAGGTGTTAAGGTAGTGTACCTTAATTTAAGTTTAAATATAGAACCTAAAAGTGATAGCTTTAAAGACATCCTTAGAGAATGATAAACTTCAAGACATCAGACTCATTATTTTTTCAGATATTTGTTCACAGTTCGCACTGTAAATGAGTCCCACAACACATATAATTTTTGTACTTACTCAAAAGAAAAGCCATCGAGCCTGAAAAGACAAAATGTACAATGAACTCGGAATACTGAAAAACTGGTGGATGCCTAAATATTTTAAATTGCCAACTAATTTCTGCTACTGCACCAGAGAATCACAATCTTACAGTTGGAGAAGATATTATTATTAATACTATCCAAGCTACCTATCTACTGATTCTGTATGCTGCATAGATGCCCCAGGGGTATTCTCTTATGAAGAGGACTACAATATATGAATGAAGTAACCCTTGAAGAATTAGAGCCTCAGGATACATCTTCCATTTAACAGCACCATTCAACATGTTGCAGTTGCAGCAATAGTAACAGAATTAGAATAGCAACTGAACAGCTAAATCTTACTTTTACTTTTATTATCAACAAACAAATAGAAAATTGCCTATCAAATAATGTATTTTCATGCCGTTCTTCTAAAAAAGTATACATGTTTGTGACAAGCAGAACTTTTAAAAAACAAACCAACACCGAAGTCATTTATATGTAAACATATGTAGTTTGTTACTCCCTGCCAAGTTGTTGAATTTGCTTCAAAGCAGTGGCTGAAATCCAGCAGCATAATTTACACCCTGTAAAGCAAGTGGTGTCATCAGATGCAGTGGGTTTCAGGAATTAAGAAGTTCTGGAGACTACCACCACCACCACTCCAAGGTCCCTCGTTGTTCTCTTTTAATCATATGAATATTTTAATTTCCAACCAAATGTCATAGCTGGTGACATCATCAGCCCTGTGCAGCATAAGACATTCCGCTGGATCTCAGCCATCACATTTGTCATTTGCAGCGGGTTAACAGTCCATTGTGCACGATTTTTCAGATTAAAAGGCCTGATCACTTGTTATATTTGCCGGAAACAAAGCACAGATTTCTTAACAAAAATGCAATTTGAAGAAATGACATGCGTGAAAAGGGGTATTAATTGGAAACACACTTACTGATAATTGGTTGAGCTTCCTTTTCTCTTCCTATTACAATCCATTCCCGAAGCATTAAGAGAACTGGATATTAGGTCAGTAGAGCCAGGTGACATGAAATCACTGATTGTAGAAGAAATATCCATCCTTTGGTCAGCCATTGGATTGTCTGAAATTACCAGAAAAGCACTAACATTGGTTTACTGAAGTTCTACATCAGAAGAACAAAAAATGGAGTTATAAAGCTGTATAACCCCTTCTCCTCTTAAGGCTCAACCTGAGTTACAATAATTGCTCATTTCATCTGACAACAGCCATGTGTGCATGTGTGTATTTACATCCAAGTGTGCATGAAAGGAAACCAAATACCAAACTATATTAAAAAGAATAGATAAGAAATGCCAAACTGTTATCAAACTAAGGTATAGCCAGGTGTTTCCATAGCTCTCGGCAGATGGAAATCAAAATACCTGGGTTCTGAATATGGATGTTCCATCATGATTAATTACTATTGATACATTTTACTCTTTATAATGTTTGAAGCATTTCAGACTGGATGTGGTTGGTGTTTTACTCCTTATTTGCTGCTAACACATAAGACGTCAGTTGTGTTATGAGGTATATGGGCACAACAGGCACATAACTAGCGCAACTAGCAGGATTTAACTATAGTATTTATGCATTTCAGCTAATACGCAAATCATCACCAGGATTCTGGCTTCCATTTTTTAAAGCAATCATGTCAACAGATTTGCCCAAAGCTACTTCAGGGGTGCTACTAACGAACCTGGAATTCATTCCCAAGGCTCACATTTCTCAGCTTAAGATTCTTGCCATTGGGATGAGAAATTTGCAAATGTCAGTAAAAAAAAGATGAGTTAGGTAACAGCAGTACTGTCAGTCTTTCAGTTTCTAAATTTATTCATTATGAAGACATTTTGGGCAAGAAGATTACATCAAAATGAAAAGCTAAAAATGTAGGTGAAGACACGACTGTTTGAGTAACAAACTGTATTTGATCTGCTGATTATACATAAAATGGGATACAGTTCAATTAAGACAATGTAGTCATAACCCTAACGTATGGCAATTCTAAGAATTTAACAAAAGCATATGATAAGCATGTGATGCTTAGAATTGAGAAAGCAAGGGAAAGTTGAGAATATTTCATTTAAGATGGCAAGAGGTAAATACAAGTGAAATATAGTGTACAAGACAGGAATTTGGAAAACTAGGAGTACATTTTTTTAGGAACTTTTTTTAAAAAGCTGCAAAATATTTGAGTAGAGCTGCAAAATATCAGAGTACCTTTTAAAGGAGGAGGAAGTGGGAAAACCAGTTAATGTTAATTACCTTGTTATGTATGTGTTCTTAGAATTCTACAAACAAAAACAGCCCACTTAATTTTCTCCCTTCATGTAATATAGCAAAAATCAGAAACTCAGTATAAAAAAAAACATTTAATCCCAAGTGGCTGTCCTTACCTAAAACCTTGCCCTCTGGAACCCTAGATCCACAAGGCTGTGGGCTATTCCTGCTACCAGTGCCAAAGCAGCCGATCACCTTAACCCTCCTTCCATCTCCTCCTGCTTTGTTATTCAATATATGTCATAGACCTGGATAGGGGGAAAAACAAAGACTCTGTCAATTCACATCTACTTTACTGAATCGCTAGATATGGAACAACAGCAGCAGCAAATAACCTTGATATTTATGAATAAAGATGTGGCATGTGTCCCAGTCTTAACATATTACTTCCACCTCTCCTTTTTATCAAATCAATGAGAAAGTTCAATAGCCTTAAAGATTATGACATTATGACTACTGTGGATGAGATTCTACTCCTTGCTAAGAGTACATTCATAGTGTGGGATATCATGAAGACAGGACCATATTGTGGCTGTTTAAAACAGACACCATGGCATGAGCTGTGTTTTAGGAACATTAGTTGACATATCAGTTACAGTCTGTTTTCAGCACCTACAACTTAGATCGTGTTTTCATGAACCTTGGTATTGATTCATGATCTTGTAACATCCAGACTAAATTACTATCAATACATTTGACATGAAACTGACTTTGAAAACATCTCAGAAACTCTTAAGTGGGTCAGAACATGGACTGGAATTTGACTTTATTATCTAGTAATGTCAAGTTAAACGATCTCAGCTAGCTACCAGCTGCTTCCAAAAAGCACTGATCTGTTTATTCTTGTGCAGGAGTGAATAACCGCAACAGTTGACAATTTTTATATGGGGTATCATAATGTGTGATGAGAAAAAGCATCTTAAGGATGAGAAAATTTGCAACTGTTCATCCTTAATATAGATACATGGGTATAGTTGCTATTAATGATTTCAAGCAAAAAAGGTACTGTATATACTCGAATATAAGCCTAGTTTTTCAGCCCTAATTTTGGGCTGAAAAAAGGGGTCCTCGTCTTATATTTGGGTCAATACTTTTAGCCACTGAGGCAAGTTTGGGCCTGTGGCTAAAAGTCATTTTAAACATTGTGCGCCACTTCTCCTTACCCCCCCCCATGTTTAAAATGACTTTTAGCCACCAACTCAAGCACTTGCCTCGGTGGCTAAAAGTCATTTTAAACATCACACACACACACAGCTCACAAAGGAGGAGTTGCCAGGCCCTGCTGCATTTCCCACCCCAGGCTTATACTTGAGTCAATAAATTTTCCCAGTTTTTTGGGTTTAAATTAGGGGCCCCGACTTATACTCAGGTCAACTTATACTCGAGGTAAACAAAACCATCAAATAAGCAAGGTAATTTTTCTATGTATTCAACACCACAAGGAGCTCTGCACCTCGCAACCTCTATCAGCCTACTGCCCTCCAAGAAACAGAAGTTCATGAGAGAGCTGTTGAAAATGAAAGGCAATCAAACACAAAAGATATATGGCTTAACTTGGAAATCCCATACAAGCACCAAAGCTCTGGTACAGATCTAAAAGCCCCCCAGTCTGCTTATCCAAATTACATGCACAAAGAGGTGTGTCACAAACATGGCCTCACTCAAATGGGGAAATGCTACATAATCCTGCAACTATGTCATCAGAACCTTTTGCCATCTGACTCCCTCTCCTGCATGTCATGCTGCTGAGTATTTCTGAAAGCCAAAGGGAAGGGGGGGGGACTCCAAGTCTTTTCCAACTACAAGAGCTTTCCAGCCTAATTATTCAAAGGAGGATGCTTCAGCATCGGGCTGAAAGCAAAGGACTGACATGAAGGAGGTTCTTCTTTGCTTTGGAGCACACAACGTTCCAGACCTAAGGCACGGCTTTCCAGAAGAGAGGCTCTAACATAATACACCGTTTCAAAGCAGAAAACGAAAATAAAACAAAATTCTTGCAGAGATATATTAAAACAAGTAAACCTCTGCCAGTTATTTTGGGAAATTAATCATATAGGAGCAGTGGGGAACCTTTAGCCTTCCAGATGTTTTGGCACCTTCCAGCACAGGCAACAGTAATGGACTATGGGTGTGTTAATCTAAAATACACAGACAACAAAAATCAGCCTACAAAGGAACTTCATGTGACAGTATTAGTTAGTGAACTACATGTTGAATACTAATATTAATCATGTGCCTGCCATCAAGTAAATTCTGAATTATGGCGACTCTTTTCAAGGTTTTCCAGATAGAGAATACTCAGAAACAGTTTACCATTCCCTTCTGCTGGTGGCATCCTGAGACTGTGGAACTTGTCCAAGATGACCCGGTTGGCTCTACTCTCTGGAGGGAGAGTGGGGGAATCGAACTCCCAACCTCTGGCCCAGTAGCCGGATACCTAAACCACTGAGCTATCCAGCCAGCTCAAAAGCAGTGCCATCACACTAATTAGAACTTAGAACAGGAGCCTCATGGCACAGTACTTCAACTACACTACTGAAGCCAAGACTCTGCTCATGACCTGAGTTTCATTCCAATGGGCTCAGGTAGCTCCCATTGCATTTATACCTGTTTCTTTATTGATACCCTCCGCTCTTAATGACCTATAAAGCCCTAAATCAGGCATGTCCACAGTCCGGCTTGTGGGCCAAATGCAGCCCACTTTCAACTTTTGAGAGGCCCTCAGCCTCTTCTCTCCTCCGGCTCAGCCTTGCCTGCCGTCTGTCCCTGCCTCTGTCCGCTCCCCCCGCCCCCGTCCAGCCTACCTGCCCCTGGCTCCGTTCCTGTAGCTTCTCTTCTCTCCGCTGGCTCAGCCTTCCCTTCCCTCCCTACCTCCATCTGTCTCCTCAGCCACCTGCCTGGCCTATAAGCCCCTGACCTGCACCCATTATATTCCCCACAGGACCCCAGGGAACTGATCTGCTGGGGCGTCCCATTCACCCGCACCATTCCACGTACCCCAGGACCCCAGGCAATTGATCTGTCAAGTCCAGAAGCACATGCACACCATTCCACACACACCAGGACCCCAGCCAACTGATCTGCTGGGTCAGTTGCCTGAGGTCCTTGGGTGTGTAGAATGGCACACCCAGCAGCTCAGTTGCCTGAGGTCCTGAGGTGCATGGAATGGCGCAGGCGAATGGGACAACCCAGCAGATCAGCTCCCTGGGTCCTGTGGAAGGTGGACTCATGAGCACCATCAGCGGAAACCAGCATGTCATTTCCCTGAGTCCCAGGGAATTTTAAAAGACATGGGTTCCAACCTCCGCAGGACCTCTGACAGATGATCACCTGCAGCATTGCACATACCCTGGGACCTCGTGGAACTGATCTTCTGGGTTGTGCCGCAGACGCAAGCTGGCAGATGACATGTGAGTGACACAAACTGGAAGATCAGTTCCTCGAGATCCCAGTGTGTGTGGAACGGTGTAGTCGTAGCACAACCCAGAAGATCAGTCCCCGGCGTTTTTGAAAGGCCCACAATCATTCCCCGAGGTCCTGGGCAGTGTGGAATGGAACGCATATGCGTGCAATCTGGCAGGCATCAAAACACTGTTTTTGAGCCAAACATGGCCTATATAATGTAGTCGAGGTCTCAGTATTACCCTTCACACTAGCGCAGTTAAGTTATTTGTTTAGTCTTTCATAAAATAGTTCATTTGCATTTAATGTTAATGGTTCAAAGAACATCAGGCTGAATGGTTGGCCCCCACACATTTTTACCTCACCAAATCTGACCCTTCTTGCAAAAAGTCTGGACATCCCTGCCCGGTTTATGACCTCATTACCAATCAGAGCAGTTCTCCAACCTGCACTTCTGAGGCTGCCTACCCCAAGGTAAATAAGGTAAATAAGGAAAAACAATCCTACAACCCATTTTTTTCCTGCAATGGCAACTTTACTGTGGAATAAACTTCTATCAGAAATTAAACATGCCCCCTCC
This sequence comes from Phrynocephalus versicolor, assembly GCA_023846285.1. Lineage (NCBI taxonomy): Eukaryota > Metazoa > Chordata > Lepidosauria > Squamata > Agamidae > Phrynocephalus > Phrynocephalus versicolor. The sequence continues at coordinate 60,526,893 of JAHTLZ010000016.1, forward strand.
TGTAGATCATTAAAAAGTGAATGACTGTTGCCTTTGGCAACATCCTAGGTTATTTTTTGAGATCTATATGCTATTGCATTTACTGATCATTTTATTATATTACTAGGTACTGTGTATTATTTTTATATTTAATATAAACTGGTTTACCCAAAGTCACCTGGTGCAATCACAGGGCACCTTTCTCTTTCTGCATTGTTGTGGTATTGTGCTCATTCTTTTACTATTTTAGTTCTGCTTCTGCTTATATACTGCCCTATACCACTTCAAGTACCTGTAGTCTCTGGACGGTTTACAGTTTAATTACAGTAATCATGAGGATCTCTTCTTACAAAATCTTGTCTGATTAGAAAACCAGCAAAGCCCACTCAGTGAGTGAAAAAATTTCAAAACATCACTTGCTCAATGAACACAAATGTTTGCAGTCACCATGACTCTTCAACATGATAGGATCAACAACTGCAGACATTAAAAGTCAGGAACACAGTATTTGCACTTGATATTTTTCACAGTAATTGGACAAAAATAACAGGAGGGCACACAAAAGGAAAAACAAAATTATGTGCATATCATCTGTTCAATTGATATAGGGAACTAGAGATGCATTCAATCAGGCTGTGTGCTATATCTGCTGTCAATGCCAATGCTGCCAGTCATCTTAACCATCTCCTCCAGCCTTGTTACTAAATAGCTTTCAAATGTCTGACATTACACAATGATGGGGGTGGGGGCATAGGCTAGTAAACCAAAACATGACCCAGGGAATGTGGGTTCAGGATATTTTAGCATAAAAAACAACAAATCACACAACAAATCAGATCTCAAGTGCATTGTTTCTGTTGCACTTGCCAAGATGGTGCATGGTAGGAAGAGGCAAATTAGGTGAGACTTCACATTTTTACAAAGGCTGTGAGCATCATCATCCCTGCCCAGGATAGGAGTGGCTGAGAGTGTCTCCTCAACAACAGGCTCCATGTACTCCAGACTCTCATTACTAGGGCAAGGGAATGGGGTACAAAGGCTGGGTTCTCCCAATCCGTGGTCTTCCCTATCCTGACAGTCTGCAGGGGGGATTAGGTAACCCCACGCACCCCTTGTTACCTTCATACCCCAAGTGATCCTGAGTTCCCTTTACTGGGGCCCCAGCATCCCCCATATGGGGATTGGGACTGATTCTCAACATTAACCTCAACCAGCTGCCACCCTTTAGAAAGAGCTGGTAACACAATGCTGATGCAGGTCTCCAAGTCCCAACAATTCATCCCATCTCTGGAGGATCTGTTCTGTTACCACCACTTCTGGAGTGGGGCAGGTCTGGTGGCTTGCAGCTCAGCAGGACACCTCTGCCATTGCAAGGGGGGGACGGAGTAACATGCAGAGAACGAGATCTGATCACCTGTCAAGAGGTTCAACAGCCGTCAGTCCTCATAACATACCCAACACACTCTCGCTATCCCCCAGATGACTCAACAAGTAAGGAAGAGCTTTGAGAACCATTTTTCAAGAGATTAGTCCTTTGCTTTACATGACATAACCTGTTTTCTTTCATTTGCAACCAGAAAATACATTTGTAAGGCTATAAACGAAAATATAATGTGCTATGTAGGAATGGAACGGAATGGAATGCAATTTATTGTCATTGTATAAATACAACGAGATTAAAAGTGCCATCCAGTCAGTCATTCACACAACCCAGCAAAAAAATCCAAGACGTAAAATTTACAATTTAAGAACAAACCATCTATACACATACTCCAACATTCACACGCCGAACATCACTTACACTCATTTAAAACTGACATAAAAACCAAACATACACACACAGCCCTACACTCTTTCACCTGGCAACATTCATACCCAATCCATAAAAACTACAATTTAAAAAACAATAGCCATACACAATCCCCCATACAATATATGTGTAACACATTCAACACTAATATTACCCGTCAACTTAATTTTTAACAGAATTTAGCATGGTTACTGCTAATTGGTAAAAACTATTTCTGAATCTTTCTGTCCTTGTTCTAATAGATCTATACCTTCTGCCTGATGGTAATGGTACAAACAGAGTGTCCAGGATGAGAAATATCTCCTACAATATTTTGAGCTTTCTTAAGACAGCGGGAGCTGTGTAATTCCTCCAATGTGAGGAGTGGGCATCCGATGATCTTCTGTGCCATACTGATAACCCTCTGGAGCGATTTCCTCTGAGCCACCGTGCAACTGGCATACCACACACATATGCAGTACGTCAGTACACTTTCTACAACACAATGATAAAAAGACACCAATAGTCTCCGAGTGATGTTATTTTTTCTGAGCACTCCCGGAAAGTACAGTCTCTGTTGGGCCTTTTTCAGCAGCTCAGAGGTCTTTATACTCCAGGTTAAATTCTCCTCAATATGGACTCCCAACAAACGGAAGTCGGTCACCCTTTCTACACAGTCCCCACTAATGAATAGTGCTTGAAGATCTGTTTTCTTCTTCCTGTAATCTATTATGAGCTCCTTAGTTTTTAATGTGTTCAGAAGCAAGTTATTCTCTCTACACCACTCAATCAACTGCTCCACCTCATCCCTATAAGCAGACTCATCTCCTTCTGAAATAAGCCCCACTACCGTAGTGTCATCCGCAAACTTAACTATAATGTTGTTATGATAGGCGGGAATACAATCATAAGTATAAAGAGTAAAGAGCAGTGGACTCAGCACACAGCCCTGTATAGAGCCAGTACTAAGACCCAGATCCGTAGATGTCCACTGACCTACTCTAACCCTCTGACTACGTCTGAACAAAAAACTATTTATCCACATACAGTGGTACCTTGTATAAAGGAATTAATTCGTTCCAAATGAAATTATGTTAAGCAAATTTTCCTTTATACAAATTTCCCATAGGAATGCACTGAAAACAGAGTGATCCTATTTTTATGTTGTATGGATTTGCCCCATAGGCAATTCTGTTAAGCAAATTTCCCCTGTATTCGGAATTTTTTATGTTGTACAAATTTTATGTTATACAAACTGTTTGTTATACAAGGGTCCACTGTACATATAGAATGTGGAAATCCCAAACCCCCTAATTTAACCACCAGTCTGTGAGGGAGGATGGTATTAAATGCTGAGCTAAAGTCCATGAAAAGCAGTCTTGCATAGCTTCCCCGCTGTTCCAGATGTGACAATGCAGCATGAAGGACTGTAGCTACAGCATCCTCTGCAGATTTATTTGCTCGATATGCAAACTGGTGGGAATCAAAACTCTGGGGAAGAAGTGATGTGATGTAATTCTGGACCAGTTTTTCAAAACATTTCATCACCACTGGAGTAGGTACCCCTTCTTTGCTGTTTGCTTACTTTGTACACAAATTGACATAACTGTTCCAAGTTGGCTGGGTCCAGACTTGAAATACCATGAACAGAAAGTGTGTTTCATTGTAGAGGTGGGACAGAACCAGCCAAGTTCCCCAAAACTTGATGATTCCACAGGCCAAAGAATAGGGAGCTGCATACACAATTTTCACCTACTCTCCCTCTACCACACAACCCTCACTATCGTGTTCCTGAGAGCTACCCATACCTCTACATCAGATTTTCAAGGACATAGCAAGGTGCAGCAAGGAGAAGCAACAGTAAATCACCTACACCTACACCTACACACACACACACACACACCACAGCAGAAGAGTGGTCTGCTCAGTTCAGTGAAGCAGTCATTTTGCAGCTTCTATAAAAGATCATAAGCACAGCTCTGGAATCTGCACTTCCCCAATCCTTAACACCCCATCTTCACAGACTCTTGAGTTCCTGAAAATTACTTCCATGTTGCATTAATATACCCTACAATAATAAAATTGCAGAATTTTGTCCAAGGCTATTTGTTAGGGATCGTGGTTGAACATGGATATGGATGTGTATTTCCCACCTGCAAGCCATCCAGCCACAGAGAAAAGCTACAGCACCTCACCATTCCTACCTCCAGCTGCTTTATGCTATTCATTTGCTGTACTGCTTTACTTATCAAGACTGGGGGTAGGGAGAGATATCTACTGTACAAAATCCACTAAAGAGATTGCTTCAAAAGAATGCCACGTACTATACATCATGTATAACATCTGTTGCAAAGTTTTTTAACAGGCAGGCATAGCAACCCATTTCATTATACAGTAAGGAAGAGAAGAGAAGTAGTGGATTTCCTAAATAAAAGCAGTCCTGGTAAAACATACTCTAAACACCCATGAACACACACATAGCAAATTCTTCATATTGTGACCCCAATCTCGTTGCCAAGATACTTCAAAGAATTAGTTGAAAGAATGCCATCTAGGCCACTTCCTCATTAGAGTCCTGTTAGAAGAGAGCCAAACTAAAGCTTGTTGACATAGTTACTGCAGTTGCTGCAACTGTCTCTTCAATATTTCCTTTGAAATATCATTCCCTTTCCTCCAAAATCTCTCTCTCTCTAAATGAGGCCAAAAGATACATACAAACACAAGCTGCATGTTGATGTGGAGTCTTTCTCTCCCAACTGCACATTGCCACATGATCAATTTAATCACAAAGCAAATCAGATCACGAGTGCATAAACACCTCGGTGAGCAAATCAAGGTCAGAAGGGAAAAAAGTAGGCCAACTCAAAAAGTCTGCCGAGGCACCCATCTGTGAGGCTAAACCTCAACATGCAAGGACTGCCAACTCCAAATACCGCCTACAGGAAAATTCAGTGTCACTGTTAAACAATGCTGAATCACAAGTGCATCACAACATGAAGGCATTCTTTTTCTATTACCCATACCTGTGGTTGAGATTTTCACACTGTAACGAAAAACAAGCCAACTTTAGTTCAGACAGATAGACAGAACTACCAAAAACAGACTTCTGCTCTTTCACAAATCTATTTGTACATCTTGTGAACAGACAATTACTGCAAACACAACCACAGCTTGGAATGTTAGACCTGACAAACCAAACAGTCAAATTTAAATGATTGCAATTTGGAAATAACTTGTCATTAATGTTTAATTATGGTTTGCTTTGGGTCCTGAACTCCAAATGTAATACTGCATTCATTAAAAAAATGTAATAGTTGCTGAAGACCTCCAATTATGTAAATTACAAATGGATAAACACATTTTAATTGAAGTGCTTATTGTTTCTCCAAGCCCTACTATTAACAGCTGACAGCTTTCTATGTCAACCGAGACTATTCTGCCAGTTTTCCTAGAATTTGACTAGGTGCATTAAATCTTTTAGCATCTCCTTTTCCAAGGAGAAAGGCGGGGTAAAAATACTCTAAAATAAATAAATAAATAAATAAATAAATAAAAGCAAGAAGCCTTCACAAATACAGTAATCTATCTTATACATTGAAACATGAGAATAACTACAAAAGGCAACATTTTACATAGCTGCTACATAATGTGCAGTTCTTGATACCCATTCATAATTTTAGATACATTACACTGTAAACTCATTTCATCCAACTTAAAAGTGCAATCAAAGTAGATCATTGTTTCTACCTGGGGGCCATTGACCCCATTGACAAAAAAGCCCGCTGTGGTACTGGGTTCTTTACGAAAACAACCACCATGAGACAAATGAAAGTGTACACAGGTGGAATGCGCCCACATGGACTACTGTGCCCCTTATTCTGCTCCCCTGAATGGCATCCCTTTATTTTGGAGAGGATGTGGGACTGACTCTTTGGAACGCCAAAGAATCGATTCCACATACAGTATATGAATGCCCCTGCTGCTTTTCTTAAAAAACAAACAAAAAACCCCTGCTATTTGATATAGCACAATACCAGAAAGCAGGAATTTAAAAATAAATAAATGAAAAGGGCCCCACCACCTGTCCAGCTACTGGCTCACCTACCCTTCAGTAACCTGTGCCCACATCCTCACCCATGTGCCTTCTTTCACTGTCCACCCTTTGCCCTTTCCCTCTTCCCCCTTCTGTTCTTCCCGTTGCCTGACTGCCCCCTGCCTACCACCCATGACTAACCTTATTTTGATGGCTGGTGCAGGTGGCCAGGGGTGGTGGTCTCCACCTGGGGAATTGCCTGTCATGGCTGTGTCCAAGTGGTCTCACTTGGACCACCAATTGTTCAGCACTGTCTAGAAAGCTGCAAGAAGCTGCAAAGCTAGCCTCCCCCCCCCCCCCAGGTGGGATTGGGGAGGGATGGCTCCTCTCACCTGGGGAATTCAGCTCCACTGCTTCTCATGCTTCCTAGGTAGTGCTGAACAACTGATGGTCAGCTTGCCAGCGGGAATGTGGACAGCAATCCAAAAACCATGCAACTGTCATGTGGTTCTGAATCACTCCTATTTGTGTTGCTGATGTCAGCAAAACAAATGAGCAATGAAGATTTGCCCTGAGCCTGCCAAATTAAGAGATCATAAAATAAGGAACTGTAGAGGACAATAGCCTCTCTAGTCAATGGGATCACCATCTGCTGATTCACTTATCCACAGTCTGGTAATATTATATCAAATATTAACAGTATTAAAATAAAAAATTCCAGGGGAAAATTCACATGTTGTACCAGATCAGGCCACTAGAGGGCAAAAGAGAGCCAGTGCTAAGGAGAATCCATTGCACAGTCTCATGCTGCTTAAGCCTAAAGCCTCGCTCCGCTTACATTTACAAGCTTTCTTCCTGGAGGTGGGAGCTGTCCTTGTCTGATGCTTTACCCCACATGGATACAGGGCTCCTACTGTAATAGAATCAGGAATGTTTCACAAATACTCAACAGATCTGAAAGGGGTTTAAGATTTTTAAAAAGTCATTTATTAATAAACTTCCTTTAAAAGTCAATAACAGAAGCAAACTACAGAGAAAGGAAGAAAGAAAAAGAAATCAGGAACAAGAAGAATAAAAATACTTTATATAGTAAGAGACAGGACGGATCATTGCTCAAAGTGTAGGGTCTATAGTCGACTGCAGAATACTGGAATTGCACATCCTTGGTAACACAACAGGAAAGATGCTCCTTCTCCAGATGATCCTCATGGTCAGTGACCTTAGTGATTACTTTTACCCTTCAACTTTTATTTGTTCAGTCAAAGGAATATTCATCATATATGGAATATCATATCCTGACAAGAGAGGGAAGGAAGCATAAGAACAATCTCTCCCAATCTATAAATATATTTTTCTTTCTGATGAACAGAAGCGTTTTCCTTCCTGCCACAGCAACTGTAACTGTGACTACGTTACAGCAATTGTGGCATGGGCTGAATGCAAGGCAAACTTGTCTTACTGACTGTTTCGCCATGAATGTAGTCACTGTGTTTAGGAACTGCCACTGATAAATACTAGAGATCAAAGCTTGTGTTGGTTCTTAAATAAGATTGCTTTGGGTTCTTCCATCTCAAATCTTAGGGTGGTGATAGCTATTCCATCTCACAGAAAAGCTTGAGAATAGAGATGGGCACAAACCAATTTGTCCCAGTTTGTCAAGGTGGCAGCCCAGGTGCTGGTGCTCCCCCCCCCTTTTGCTCAACTAGCCATTCACTGGGCCCAGTGTGCCAACATCCTGCACCTCATGATCTGATCATCCAGTCCTGGCAACAGCTCAGGCTTCTCTGTCCTCTTGGCTGATCTCTCTCACTTGGATAAAAGGGTGGGGCAGGAAATGTGCTCTTGCTCATGACTGGGAGATTAGCCAAGGAAGTAGAAAAAGAAAAAGAAAGGAAGCTGGGCCTGACGAAGGGCTGATTGGCTGAGGAGGCAAGGGTTGAGAGCAGGATGGGCCAGCATGAACTGGGACATATCTGTGCCCATCTCTGCATTTACTAAAGAGCATTATTTTAGCTCAAGTCTCAATTTATTTGATGCACTCTAAGAAATGCTAACCTACACTGAGCCTCGTGGCGCAGTGGTTAAATGCCTGTACTGCAGGTGAAACTGTGCTCACGACCTGGGGTTCAATCCCAGGTAGCAGGCTCAAGGTTCACTCAGCCTTCCATCCTTCCGAGGTCGGTAAAATGAGTACCCAGTTTGCTGGGGCGGCAATGTGTAGCCTGCACACTGTAATTAAAATTGTAAACCGCCCAGAGACTACTTAAAGTGGTATGGGGCGGTATATAAGCAGAACACTTTGCTTTTTGCTTTTTACATGTAATTTTTCTTTTTCTATTCATTTGTTCTTATTAGTTTTTAAAGTTTAGCTCTAATGACTGGAAAACTGATTGAGTAGAATGTATTAGGTTGTTCTACTTAACTGCCCTGGGTAGTGCAGTTTGCACTAAGAGGGCAGTACAGAATATAAATAAATAAAATAAACACGCAACACGTTTTCCTTGCATAAAATTTACTAATGTGTTTTTGATGTTTGAACTCTAAAAAACTATGCAGACTAATATTCTGACATTCTACCATAAAGTTTATCTGAAATACAATATGAAGAATGTCAAGGGAAAGACAGCAACGTCCATCTATTTGTATTCGAGACAAGCTCGCAAAACCTCAAACTGCCCTGGTAGAATGGAAATCTCTCCAAAGCTGATTCTGTGTTATCACCAAGAGCAGTAGGGCAAAGTGAAGGGAAGAAGAATTCCATTGTGCTAGTTCTGAAGTGTGAGAGCCACATTTAGATTTCCAATTTCTACTCCGGGATGTCTGCAACAGCAATATATGTGCAGAAACAACTTTCTGTGCATTAGTTATCCTTATGAATATGGGGGCTAAATAGAAGTCAGCGATAACCAACAGGGATATGTCTGACAATAAAAGGATATGCATTATAGAGAATTCACTTATATCTTCCGTGATAGCCTGTTGTCAACCTCCAACTGACAAAGAATGTCATAATGGCAGATCATTTGAGATAAAATGCTCTGTCCCTAAACTGCTGGAGAAAAGGAAACCCTTCTATGTTCTGGATAAAAAATGTAGCTGGCTGCTGTAGGAGGAACAGAACTCACCGCTCCTTCACTATCAGTCCCAAGCAGCAGGCTTGTAATTTTAATGGGATTATTTGCTGCTTGTTGGAACAATTTAAATTTAGCGAAGAACAAAAACGAAGCACATTAAGAATCAACAACAGTAATAATAATTATGTGTCATCAAGTTATTTCTAACTTACAATGATTCTTTCCAGGGTCTACTAGCTAGAGTATACTTAATGATTTAACACCTGCTTCTTCTGGGAATTCTGCAGGTTGCCTAAGGCTGCATAGGCTGGATCATTCCCTGGAATACAAAGTGTAGAACTGAAGTCCTAGTCTCCAGTTCCACAGTCAAATAGCCAATTCACTAAACTAGCATTAAGAAACAAAATCACCAAGAAATAAATTCACCAAGATTTACCTGGAAGCAACTGTGTTTATTTCAATTTTTCAAAAAAATATTCATTCACCTTCAGATACATTACTTAATGTCTTGATTAACATTATTAGTGACATTTTAAGTTTAATTAGACCAAAAACAGATGTTCAAGATAGCCTGTGGGTGGAAAACGGAAATTCTTAACTAATGTGAGCATATGAGTGTCACATCATGAGCGTGACAGACAAAAACACAAAACAAAAACACAAAAGAGACAAAAATGTTGTGCCACCTTAATTATTAACTGCTATGTTTTAATGTGAGCTTAATCAAAAAATCTCACATTAACATGTAGCAGTCAGTCTTTAAACTGCCACAACAGTTTTCTTTCATTTTTTGTTGTTATTGTATCTTTTGTTTCTGTTTCATGTGCTTGCATTCTCTCTGGGATTATGGAAAGTCACAATCCATTTTTTCACAAGTAACTGAGTACAGCACACAAATCTGACTAACTTTACCAGAAGCAATCAATCATCCAGAAATAATCCAAGACAATCAGTAAAGTGATGGCACCTAATCTGCCCTTTCCTCTATACATCCCTAGCACCATGGATTCCTCTGGACCTGTTTGGCAGCGACATGAGTTGAACTGTCTTCCTATCAGGACGGATAAAAATCAGTGATTTTTAAAATCCAATTTATTTAAATCACAATTTGAAGTACCTTTTAATTTAAACGGTCAAGCACAGATTACTTTATTTAAATCAATTTAATTTATATCAATCTATATCAAATCCATCCTGCTTCCTAGCCTGCCATCATTTATGTGTTACTGAAATTGTATTCATAAAAGAACCATACAGACGCAAGGCAGAACAATCAAAATCTGCTCATGGCATATAATGAAAGGAGATGCGCTGTATTTATTTACCATGTGTGTCAAGCTACCATGCACCCAAGGAACTCAATGAAGTATAGATGTCTTTTTGGCTTCCCATAAATCCTCACAACAACACCATGAATATGATACTGTAAGACAAAGTGATCGACCAAAGAACACCCATGAGTTCACACCTCAGTGGATACTAGAATATAGCTCTGGATCTTGTTCAGATTAACAAGTCTCACCACCTAAGAAGAGTATCCCAAACTGACTCTTTAGTAACCTTGGCCTTCTGTGCATATGTAGGCCTGGGTTCTTCATGCAGAAAGAAAAAAATGCCTTTAACCTTTTATTACCTTTAAATGTCCTGTTCTACATTATAAATTGTGAATTTTTCCAAATTCCAAAGAATCTTTACAAAAGGTAAACCCTCTTTTCTTCTTTTGGGGTTTCTCGTTCATGCTTCTTAGCACATCAAAAGCCCCAAAGAAACCCTTAAAAACTACTACAAAAAAGAAAGAATGGTAAGGTAATGGGGAATCAATATACCCCCCAAAAAATCAAGCATCATGAAAGAGAAAAATCATCATTAGACCAATGCACACACTATTTAAAAACAAGGCGTATGACAGTGCCCACCCTTCCAGCTCACAATATCACTGGAGGCCAAACACAGATGCTCCTCCTGTCAAGATTCTGCCACAAGTACCTGTGCAAAACACCTAACCAAATAACACTATTTTAAAAAATCAAACAAGGTAAGTGTGGCTCTCCCACCCACAAAACAAGGAAAATAGCAAAAACAAACAATAAACACTGCCCTGTTTTACAACCCCCATCCAAAGCAAGCAAATAAAAGCAAAAATACAACCAATGCCCCCCGCCCCCACTGCAAAGCAAAGCTAGTGGGATATGGAGATCTCTCTCTCTCTCCCTCTCTCTCATCACCACCACTTGATTTCTTCCCTTCTTGGATCCAGTAGGCAACAGCAGACAGGGCAGGCAGAGACAACAGCAAAAAGAATTCAAAAAATGGAAACTCTTTCCCCTGTCCCCCCCAAAATGCAAAAGGATCCAAAATGGGGGCACAGAGTCAAGCAGGTAGGGAGCACAAACCAAGAGGTACTAGGAATATAGCAGCATGCAATAATCCCACCCACAAGAATGACTGAAGCAAGAGTGTTGCTCGCTGGAGTCCAACAAATCCTGGCCCTTTTACAGAGTCAGCATTCCCAGCCTTTGCCTCCTGGACATTCTGATTGCTTGTTGGCAGCAGCCTGTGTGATGCTATTGGATGAAAAAGTTCTGGGACAATTTACTAGGCAAAGTGTGAAAAAAAGGTAAAACAAAAGAGGAAAACACAAGAGCACATGAACCCTTCACATTTCTCTCTTGTTTATGAATCATTCACCCAAAGTTACTCTTTGGGAAATCAACACAAGAATGCAAAAACAGCGGGGCAGGGAAGTCTCTTTCATTAGAATGCCTCTTCTTTTATTATTTATTTATTTAGACTTTTTATAACCCCACCTTTCTCCTTGGTAATCCATATATGGATGCACAGATGCATGCATACACATATATAGGTCAAAACAAGGTGCGAGGAGAGGGGGGAATTTGGGATCTGGTGTGTTAGAAGAAATCCACTTTCCTGGATTTCTGATCAGACACAGGTATGTGGTAAAATTATTTCCACATGAACATATGGCATGAATCTCTGCAAACTGTGGAGATTCTCAGTCATCCTGATGAGGTAATCTGGGAGTGGAGTCTTGGTATCTGGACTTTCCTTGTGGGATCGAAACGTTTCACTACTGAGTAGTTTCTTCAGTCTGAAGGACTGAAGATGTTACCTGGATTAGTGAAACATTTTGATCCCACAAGAAAAGAAGCCTAGTAGTTGTTATCACTCAGCTTCCCGACTCTCTGCAGTTTTTGAACAATGCACCACTCCAACATGCCAAATGACTACCATTCATCCTATCAGAATCTTAATTAAAAACAACCTTTCAGTTTTAAACAGCAGCTATGAAACATACATTTTCAAAGATATCAGTTTTCACTGTTATCGACAACCATGGTCCTAATTTCAACCAATAGAAATATCTAGCTATTTAATTACTCATTATCCCACATATAATTACAGATGAAAAATACAACATATTCACTTAAGAACCTGTCTTATACTGAGTCAGGTTACAGACCCACCCAGATCAATACTATCCAAACTATCCAATACTATCCAAAGCTTCAAGTAGAAGACACGTCCACTACCTTAAATGGAGATGCCATGGATTCTTTATCAGCACATAAAGAGCTAAATGTATGTTGCATGCATATAAACTGGTCAAAATTGTAAGACCTGAATAATAACACCTGTATGGATCAACACTGTTCCTCAGAAAACAATATCTTACTGATGCAAACCACAGCTACAGTGAAAGAGATTTGCATTTGAGGCTTGCAGATGTCTTCCCATTAGCAAGGCGTGCGCATATACTGTATATATAAGTAGTTAACAGACTGACCTACATATTGCTTCCTCTTCTTCACAAGTGCCGTTTGCAATCACGGTTTGTAAAATAAAGCAGTTCTTTATTTTATCTGAATACAGAAAACTGCTGTTTGCATAAACCATTTCAGAGCATATTTTGACATCCTAGTTTGCTCACCTATAATTTCAATGATCACCAGGAAACACAGTATTGAGCAAAATACTGATGCCCAATTTTCACTGTAGAAACCCGAACTGGGTACTGAAAGAATTCCATGCAAGGTAACTGGAAGCATCATACTGTATCCCCATCTTTTTAGGTTCCAAGGCTTCCATTTTGCCCTGAAAAGACTTTGGGAGCTCCCCCAATCTGAGGCTTCCAAACACGTCCCCTTGTCAAAAGGGAGATAAAAGACTTTGGTGGCTCAATAGCTCAATGGTTTAGGTATCTGGCTGCAGAGCCACCAGCTAGGAATTCAACTGCCCACTGTACATCCTGGGAGAAGAGGAAAAAGTGTGTGGCCTTGGGCAAGCTGCACAATCCCTGGGTGCCCCCAGAAGAAGGAACTAGTAAACCACTTCTGTGCATGCTGTTCTCCCAAAAAAAAACTCTGGGAAGCATCACTGTAAGTCAGAATTGACTTGAAGGTACACTGTTATAATTTGGACCATGATCTCTGGGACGCTAGGTGCCCACCCAAGATCATCAATTTGTACTATACCAGCAGATAAATGGGAACAGCATTTTGCTCAGATATTTGAAGAAACTAAACCCCCACAAACACTGAACACTATGGCCCTAGATCTAAACAAGATACCAAATTAGGACCCAGTAACTGAAAATGAAATAAGACCTCTAATAGTATGCCTAAATAGCGGCAAGGCTCCAGGACCTGATTTAATTCCAGCAGAGTCTCTAAAAGCCAATATAGATTGGTGGGCTCCTCTTTTATCTCATCTGTTCACATTCATTAACAACACTAGACAAATTCCTTAATGCTGGCTAGAAGCAATAGTAACACCAGTCTGGAAGCAAAGACGAGCCCCATAATTATAGACCAATTAGCCTCTTATCAATAGTTGGCAAGCTATACGCTAGATTCCTTAACATCAGACTAACTTTATGGATTGTGGAGAGCATACTAGGAAATGAACCGGCTGGTTTTAGGAAAAAACGCTTCACTGTTGATCATTGTATAACTCTAAACCATCTGGCAGAGAAGTACATGGGTTAGTACAGGAACGGCCTGTTTGCGGCATTCATAGATCTAAAGCCTGCATTTGATTCAATCCCTAGGGGAAAATTATGGGAAAAACTATACTCTACCTCTATTGACAAGAGGCTACTATATCTCATCAGAAGTCTCTATCATAAGTCTACCATCAGGGTAAGATGTGGGACGGATGGCAATTTGTCAAACCCCATTAAGGCAGAAAGAGGAGTTTGCCAAGGTTGAATTCTGGCACCGACATTATTCAACTTGTTCCTAAATGACCTCCACAAAAGCTGCTCAGCTCCAGAATTTCATCCTCCAAAACATGCCAAAATAAATGTGCCCTTGTTATGCGAGATGACGCAGTCATCATGTCATTATCGGAGGTCGGTCTCAAACAATCCTTACGTGCATTCAAGAATTATTGCAGGATCATTTCCTTATCAATGAACCTCAAGAAAACCAAAGTTATGGCTTTTTCAAGACACCGTAAACCAAAGATTGGCACATTAAGCAACAGTGCATAGAAGGTCAAAACATTTAAATATCTAGGCATCATTTTCTCACATACCCTTTCATGCTCTTATCATAGACAAGCAGCAGTGCAGATGGTAAATAACACAAGCCAAGTCCTAAGACGTTACCATTACGTCCAGGGAGGGAAGTTTATTCCTGCTGCACTCCAGTTAGTCAAACACAAAGTTCTCGCTCAGTTTTTATATGGGGCTCCAATCTGGATCATGGGCTTCAATCCCTCGGTTGAAATAGTATTGTCAAACTCACTGAGATCGCTTTTTGGTATGCCAAGATGCGTCTCTTCAGCGGCCCTGCACCTAGAGACTGGTTTTCACTCAGTGGAATGTCTAGTGTGGCTGTACACTTACCAGTACTGTCTAAAGCTATTATATGCCCCTATAAATAGTGGGTACCTATATTATATAAAAAAGATGCCTTTGTCAGCTCATGGCTAAGGGCTTCATGGATAAACTTCATTTTTTAGGTTTCTCCATGGATTTTCTTCGAACTCACCCCTATGATGCCACAAAGTCAATGTTGACTCAACGGATTAAAGATATAGACTATCAATATTCCCTAGCAGGTGCAGATAGAAACTGCTCACCAATGCACCTTGGCCAACAATTTAACTTTCCCAGGCCATCAAACTATATACAAGAAATCACAATTCCAAGGAACCGTTTTGCGTTCTCTAGGGCCAGATACAACTGCTTTCCCTCAGCCCAGTTAAAAGGGTGCTTTAATAACACACCATACAGAGAAAGGTTCTGCCCCTGCGGGAATGAAGTAACTGAGACCCGGTCACACACCATACTAGGAGGCAGACCCTATAGGTCTGAACATCTCTATTATCTCCACCCAATTACGAGCAAATGTACCACTATGCCCTCCACTGATCTCTTGAAGTTCCTGCTGTCAGGAGCAAACCAAACAATTACACAATCTGTGGCCAAGTTTTTATTTGCAGCTCTGAGAATTCGCAAAAGTTATCACTAGATAGCCATATGATAGGAACTAATCTTATCTAAAAGATTTTTAACGTTTTATGTATTTTATGTGTTTTACATATTTTATATACTGTATTTTATAAGCCTATTTTTAATTACTCGGGTCAATGACCATATAATAAAATTTGATTTGATTTGATTTACCTTAAATCAGGGCAGGGTAACCTTTGGCCTGTGAGAGTTGTATGCCAAAACATCTGGAGGGCCAAAGATTCCCCTTCCCTGCCTTGAATTAAATGCTTGCTGCTCTCCATCTAGCCTGCACAATGTTCCAACTACAGGACAGCCCACTGTGTCCATTTATTTTCATTCATTCATTCATTCATTCATTCATTCATTCATTCATTCATTCATTCATTCATTCGATTTATATCCCTTATTCTGCCTAAATGTCCTTGGCTTCACTAAGCACATAAATATCCATGTGCTTGCATCTAACCATCCTACCAAGTCACCTGTTTGCTTCCTACCAACAGAGTAAGGAGCAACATATAAAAGACATTGTGCTAAAACAAAGCCGGAATCCATGCATAACATGCATTTTTAATGCTCTATTATAGCAGCAGCAAAATGCAGTGACAGTATTTTTGCCCCACATCCACTGACACGACTCAGTCTGAGAAATAGAAAATAGTGTTCTAGTCTTCCGAGAAGCTCTCTCACACACTCTCTTCTTTCTGAGATTGCTGTAGTTTATTCTCCTTCTCATCTACATAGCCTTTTCCTCCCTCACCTCCACCCATACAAATGTAGTGCCATCACAAGTAGCAGTAGGGGAGAAAGGGATGCCAGGAGTGTACAAGCAGGATTAAACACATCTATAGTCCTCAATATGTCAGTCTGAAATGTAAAAAAGGACTGTATTTGAAAAACACTTGCTATTGAACATCTTTACAATAATTCTGGTAACAAGAACTCACATAAGCCTCCACTAAGTTTGAACAAGGGAATTTACATCATTAGCACATGCACCTTGCAAAGAGGCTCACTTCATTGTTTACAGACGTTGCATCATGTTTAGGAGTTATGGGTTGGCTCAAGACATCTACTCTTGGCAATCAGATTTGGTTTGAAACAAAAGGACGAAGGGAAGGAACTGTCTTCTTCCTTCTTCAATTGATAGAGTTTTTTCTGTATTAAACTACCTCACCCACATGATGATTCACAACACATTGGCCAAAATCCCAGTAAGTGAAATCACAGAGCAAACTGTAGCTAATAAATAAGGTACTGGTTGCATGTCTGGTCATTGCACTCCAGGGACAGAACCAGTACTTTATTTTATTACCATAATTTTACATGATTTCACTGCTCTAGTCTAGAGTAAATCCCAACAGCTTCCAATCACTGACTAACTTTTGTGTTGAAGATGCCAAAGTATATTATCATTCTATATGTGTAAAAGACAAAAAAGCTTGATCAGTCTTGGGTCCATGGCAGAAAGAATGACCTGCATTCTGGCTTGCTATTGGACTCCACTGTATGCTTATTTTTCCACTGTATCCCATCACACTGTTGAAACTTTTGCGGCTTTCTATTGATATTCTAAGATCTTTGGATCAAGTATGATTTATAAATCCCTCTAAGAGCCTCTCACTAATTCTTTCAAAACTATAGTTTTGAACCTAATAAAATGATACTGTTGACTCCCAACAGTCAATAAAGACCATGATCCCATCATGAGATCAATCATCCTTCTTTCAAGAAGCCTCTCAGAAATTCACTATTAAACATTTCAGAACTTCAGAAGCAAAGGTTAATGTGAGAAAAGCATTCACATATTTCCCACAGAGTATCTGCGCATTTCCTGAAAAGGTGATCTGAATGTTAACATAGATAGAATAGCAACATAGGCAACAGAGTAAATAAAAATCAGTATTTTTAAAAAAATCAAATTGGTTTAAATCATGATTTAAATTTTAAAAATCAATTACTTAACTGTTCAAATATATTTATATCATGAAGAAAATGATTTTTTAAAAATTTAAATCAAATATATCCTGATAGGTAACCCTACAGATGAACATTTGGTGCCTGGTGGACTGTTGCAGCACAACTGAATTTCATGTATGTATCTACCCATGTTGGAATGACTCAACAGGAACAAAATGTCTTTGTGGCATCAAAAGACACAAGCTCCACAGTTTAGATTCAATTGACTTGCTTAACCCAACATGTGCTCTTAATGTATCATCCAGCTTTTATGGCATATGCATCACCATGTTTCTAGCTGTTTCTGTTCCTACCCAGAACAGAATACCTGTGCTTCGATAAAAGACAATGGAAAATTCAGTGAGTGACTGGCAGTACTTTGTCTGTAGAGGAGAAAGATAACTGATTCTCTATATCCTGAAGTAAAACATTGTACCATCGCAGCACAAACTATCTGTTCAAGTTTGCAGTTCATCACCTTGGAACTTCATTTAAACTACACACACTGCACCTTCAACATCTGTGTGAGCATTCTGTGCTTCGAGATGGGAGTAAAACTGATTCTGATATATTGTTTCTGGGGAGTGAAGAGAAATTTATTAAGAAGATGTATAAACACCTATTGGAGCGTAAAACTGAGGATGAGATCATTAAAGATTGTATGATCAAATGGGCTCAGAATGGGACATAATATTGAGATAGATCACTGGCAACAATTATGGGAATTTAATATTAAGTATATAAAAGTGATAAGTTTGAAAGAAAAAATATATAAAATGTTCTATAGGTGGTATATAACACCACAAAAATTAGTGAAAATGTTTGGTAATGGATCTGATAGATGTTGGAAGTGCAAGGAGAAAGAAGGGACTTTCTATCATATGTGGTGGACATGCGCAATGATTAAAAACTATTGGAAAATAGTACACGAGATGTTACAGAAAATATTGTGTTGTATGATACCATTCAAGCCAGAAATATTTTTGTTAAATACTATGCCGGAAATCAAAGACCATGACAAGAAACATTTATTAAGGTATATGTTAACTATAGCTAGGATTTCGTTGGCAAAATACTGGAAAACAAAGGAATTACCGGAAAAACATGAGCTTTTGGACAGATATTTGGAAACAGCGGAAATGGACATTTTGTCAGAAATATTCAAGGATAAAGTCCTATAGAAGGCAAGAGAACACTGGAGACCTCTATATGTTTTCTATGAGAAAAAAAGCCACTAATAGACTTTGACCCATAGTAGACTGAATTTATATTTAGATTTTTCTAGATTGGTAATGAGATGATTTTTTTTTAAATTTAAGATTTCCTTTTTATCTATAATAATAATAAAAAAGTTTAAAGGAGTAACTTACAGTGACCTTAAAGAGGGTTCATAATAATGTGAAGCTTTGGAAGAGGTAGCCATGTTAGTCTGTGCAAGAATTCCAGGCAAAAATTTAAAAAAAAACCAAAAGACAAAAACATGTGACACCTTAAAGACTAGTACATTTTAATGTAAGCTTTCATGGACACACCCACTTCTTTGGTCACACAACAGCAGAATGAGGTGTATAATATAATATACAATGGAATATAAGTTTCATACCAAATGATTCATTGGCTGTTGGATGCATGCAAATATACCACACATCCAACAGCCAATGAATATTTGGTATGTAAGTTATATTCCATTGTATATTATACTATACACCTCATTCTGCTGCTGTATGTGTGAAATTGTGGACATGTCCACGAAAACTTACATTAAACTATAATAGTCTTTGAAGTGCCACATGTTTTTTGGCTTTTATTTGGCTTTGTTCTTTTTTATTTTTGCCTGGAATAATGTGAGATATTTAACAAGTGGTTTTACCTGTTCCATTTCCTCAGTCATTTTTGTGGTTGAGTGGGGATTCGAACCCTATTCTCCAGAGTCCTAGTCTTTCACTTTATCTAATATACCATTCTGGGAATGCAGCCTGTATTATTTGTGGATTTTTCTGTTTCCCATTCAATATATGCAATGCCCCTGACCAACCAGAACCCCATGGACTCAACAGCAGCGTTGGTGTGATAGTGGTTTATTTGGTTCCAAACACAACATCTCTAATTCAACTTAAAGATCTGGGGGTCATAAGGATGGTTAAGATTCACTACACACAGTAATGTATGGAAAGGATGGTCAACACTATGGAAGAGAACTCTGAAAGAGGCAACTATTCTATGTGTGTGTGTGTGTTTATGCTTTGTGGTTACGTTTCTGTAGCAGTAAGAGTTCTACATGATCCTACCATTACTGAAGGGAGAAGTGTATTCTTTTATGCAATCTCTATTTTATATGCTTTCAAAATGCTTCTACAAAATTAATACCTTGTTTCAAACATTTATGTGTATTTCCACACCATTCCAAAGTTCTCTGGACAATGCAACTTCCATTCAGTAAAGGCGGACTCAGACTTCATGATTATACCATCAGACTCATTTGCTAATTAACGATTGGCTTTGATGTCTAAATACATTAAGAGACCTTATTGCTCCAACCATTTCCACAGGAAGGGGTGCATTTTAATTTGACCCATTGTCACATGCTAAATTAACTACCAGTAGATAGCTCAGTGCTTTAGGCACCTCATTGTGGAGCCAGAGGTTGGGAGTTTTGATTTCCCATCTGTGCCTTCACAACATGAGGTGGACTTGATGATACAGGGGGTCCATTCCAGCTGTGCAGTTTTAAGATGAGGGTGGTTGTAACTTTAAATCAAACTTTTAAAATGACAAGAAAAGCTTTTTATGGATGGTTTGGGTAGACAGGACAATTGTAAACAAATTAAATGGACTTGATGACCCCCCCTTTTTTTTTAAACTTTTCCACCCTGAAGGCTTGGTATGATTTACCACTCTCAACTGAATGGTAGTATGCACAATTGTAGCATTTCCTGCTATCTAAACTTGTTCCAGCAGTATTAGTGCCTTGGAGTCTTCTACACTTTCGGAAATCAGTAGCGAATTTGTTGATAAATATATATTGTCAGTTAACAAATATAACACAGAAGTTCTTAGGGATTAATAGAAGAAAGAAGTGGATTGTTCCGCATGACCTAATCAGTAGGGGGTCTGCATTACGTAGTGCACATGATGTATATATGGGGGTTTAAGTTATAACTAATCAAGAAAATGTTTGAAGTATACTAGAAACCACAACATCTTTTTAGGAAAAAAACTGAGCAAATTGTACAACTGCTAGTGTTGCAACTCTCCCGATGCCTGTCTTGTCCTCTATCATATTGGAGTATTATAGACTTTTTTTAAGGGAAGTAATTATTTGTATTAATTATTTATTAGAACATATTTGTTATGTACTTTTATATCAGTTGGCTGCTTCTTAGCGACTGATCACTGACCAGAATAAATGGTGTCTTTCTTTCTGCCCTTATTTTTTTCCAGAAGACATATGCAACAACACTGGAAAGATAAATACCTACCTTCTCTAATTCAATCAGTAGAGGACCTTATAACACTATTGACAGGAATGTTGGCAAGTTGAGTCCCAGGACTAAGTCTTTGGTACCAAGAACCAAGTCCGATTTCAAGTCTTTGGTGCAATTTGGAACTCTGGAATGCCCTCCCTACGGAGATCCGCCTGGCACCAACACTTTTGGCTTTTCGGCGCCAGGCAAAGACCTTCCTGTTTGGCCAGCATTTTAATTAGATTATCTGGTTGGACACATGAGCAGCAGGGTTTTATAATTTATAATTGTACTGTATGTTGTTTTAACTGTATTGTATTTTATAGTTTTAATAATTTTATTGTTTTATAGTTTTTAATACTTGTTGTATACTGCCCATAGACCTCTTGGTAGTGGGGCAGCTAAAAAATCTTGTAAATAAATCTTGTAAATAAATTTCCCGAGTCCAAACCCCATGTCCGAGTCCCTATTCAAACCAAGCTTCCCCCCCCCCTTCCCCATGGAAAAAGGGAGGGGTAGGCAGGTTCTGAGTCATGTCTGTCATTGAAAAAAAACAAACAAACCCTGAACAGCATTCGAGTCAAGTCAGATTTAACGTCTGAATTGAAAGTGAGTCCTGCAACTTGAGTCCTCATTCCTTGTTACCAACATAAGCACATACAGCATACAGCTGACAATTACAAACAGATAAATTTAAGACATCTGGAACGTGTTTATAGAAGTTCATTCCTGTACAGGTATTAAGCAGCATCTCTGAACCTTTGGAAACTACTACAATGCTTCTGGCTTTGTTTCCTTTTCTTCTAGGCAGTTATATTATTCCCCCCACTTCCCAAGTTCATTGACTGGCTGCATTTCAATTAATTCAACAGATTAATCAAGCTGTAAACAGCTTGAGTTCAAGTTATCTCAAAGACGATATCTTCTTTCATGAGCCCGCTCAAGTTTTAAGATCATCAGGAGAGGCTTCTTCTCAGTCCCACCACCTTCACAGGTGTTTGGTGGAGACACGGCAGAGAGCCTTCTCTGCTACTGCTCCCAAACTCTGTAATGCCTTCCCACAGAAGGCTGACTCCATATTTACTGTCCTTCTGCAAGCAGGCAAAGAATTTTCTTCCATCAGTGAATGGCTGCCAAATTGGGATTTAAAATACAGTGAGGCCTTGAATTAAGAATGACTTGAATTACAAAAAACAAAACAAAAAAAACTGGTTTATGAAGGGAAATCCCTAGCTCTCAAAATCACCTGCCTGTGACACCCACATGATTTTGACAGCTCCTCAGCCACTATAAGAACATAAGAAGAACCATGCTGGATCAGGCCAAAGGCCCATCTAGTCCAGCTTCCTGTATCTCACAGCGGCCCCACCAGATGCGTCTGGGAGCGCACGAGACTAGATACCTGTCTCCTGATACCACTCCCCTGCATCTGGCCCTTGAAGTACCCTTGAAGTACCCCAGTTTTAAGCCCGGCGATTACACATCTTGCTGGGTTGAGGCTGCTGGCTCCTGCATGCCCCGACCCAGCAAGGGAATGGGCGGGCCCACCTGCTCAGCTCCCTAGTTGGATCGGGGATAAGCAGGATTCGTCCTGCCTGCCCTCAATCCTGGCTGTCCCAGGCAGCAGGATTCAAGCCACTGCTCCCCCTCCCCACTGCCGCCACCCAGCTGTTGCAAGGAGGGGTAGCAGCTCTCTGACCCAGAAGGGGGCTGAGCAGGCGAGGGGTCACCCCTCGTCCACTCAGCCCCCAAACACCAGCACACACCCTGCAAAGAGCAGGCAGTGTGAGCAGGTGATTGTTTAAAAAACACCCATGCCCATAGCCCGCTTTTCTCATGGCACACACCAGCGTTTTAAAACCAGTGTCTTGCCTTCCAACCCCCTTTTCAATGGTGGTTTTTGCACCCTTAAAAAAGCACACAGGCTGCGGAGCTGTCAAAATCAATGGCCGACAGCCAGGTAATTTTGACAGCTCAGCTGTTGGATGATTGAGGTTTGTTTTTCCCCTCAAAAAAACAGGAAAGGGGTGAAGCGCTTCCCCTGCTTTGCTTGGTTGGGGCAGGCTTTCCACAGGAATGCATTGAAAACCAATTAATCCAGAACAAATTAATTGATTTTCAATGCATTCGTATGGGAAACCACGTTTTAAACTATGAAAGTTTTGACTTGTGACAAATCCGTTGGAATGCATTAATTTCATAATACAAGGCATCACTAGTGTATACCATTGTACCTTTGTGTATTGAATGTCTTTTGGTGCTGCTTATGTTTTATGGCATTGTATTTATTGATCCTTTTGTTATTCTATACTCATTCTCTAATCTTAAATACTGCCTCTTAATTGTTGTAAACTTCCTTGGATCCTTTTATTTATTTATTTATTTATTTATTTATTTATTTATTTATTTATTTATTTATTTATTTGATTTCTATACCGCCTATGTAGCAAAAAAATCTATTCTGGGTGAAAAAAGGCAGTCAAATTGATTTTAAATAAATGAATAAAATGTTTAGACCTTTAATTTACAGAGATGAAAGCTACTATAATTTCAATCGACACTTGCTTCCAAACAAATGCCAAACAAGGACCATTTAGACTTTTCCTAATTTAAAAAAAAATGAAAAACAAGTTCAAAACACTGTGATCCTGAGCAAGAAACAGGAGGATGATATGATGGTCACCAAATGTATATTTCCTGAAAGTACAAATAGCCTGGTAGGGAAGAAGGAGATAGGGAAGGCACTCAGGTATATCCAAACTTCGGCCCTCCTGATGTTTTGAACCATAACTCCCAGAATTCCAAGCCTGTATTTCCAATGGCAAAGGAATGTGGGAGTTGTGGTCCAAAACATCTGGAGGGCCGAAGTTTGGACATGCAAATCCATGCATACAGATGCTACTGTAGTCAAATTCATTGCACCTGTGTTAACATTAAGCAAAAGAAAGAAAAAACCCAAACAAAGTTACCCACTCCATTGTAGCTAGGCCCTAAGGGCACATAGGGCTGCAGCCTTAGGTAAGCTGATACGACATGTCTATATTGATCTGTCCACATTTGCTGTCATTATAGTGGAGCAAAAATCAGAACAATCAGTACTCCTTGGAAGGCATTCTAAGCACCTGTTAGAGAGAAAGTTTCAATAAAACCAGCACCCATTATCTTCAAGTAACATTGCAAAAGGGAAAGACGTGGCATTCAAATCATAGGATTTGCTTTTGAATAAGCATAGAATTGGGCTACCTACGTGCAACTAGGTTGTGACTAAGCTTCAATGAACTGTGAATGAAGTTACAAGAGCTTTAGAATAGGATGTGTCATTCACAGGCAATACTGTTTGCTCTAGGAGTAGCCCATTGGCATCTTTCCTACTAGAAATTACCCCAACACACTACAATGTGGCAACAAACCAATATCACAAGCTGTTCCAGCTTCTGCAGCTGACTTGGAAACATCTCAGATGTTACCATTCTTAATACCAAGCTTCTCAAATAGCAGGAGAGTGGAAAGGTTACTAAATCCGTGTATAGCAACTAAGAGACACTACAGCTGAATATGAAAACAGATTATTGGAGGTAGCTTGTTATTTTTAAGTAATCTTTAGGACATAACGATTGCAACATAACACACTGATAAAAAAGGGGGGAGGGGAACACAGGAAAATTTATCAACTATTTTTACAGCTCTACACATTTTTGGCTCCATCATTAAAGAGTTTATGGAGTTCAATGCTAGTTTTTAGGTATTACTTGTCACTCAAAGCACTGCAAAAGGAGATGACATTCTGCCACAGATTTACAGCAAAGGTCAGAAATATGGTTGTTCTACTTTTAGTATTATAGATATTATGGTGTTGATGCCCATCCATCATACACTGTCTAATTTATCTTTCTCATTATAATCTGACTAAATATCACAAAGTCCCAAATAGAAGCATGTGCATCTTTGAATAGGAGTTATTGCATGAGTATCCCACCCTTCCACCAACTATTTACAAGCATATTAAAAGAATACAACAAAAATACACAGATTCTCTCATTGAACATAAGAAGACACCTTATATCACAGTAGTTAATGAGAATCTAGCCTAGTGTGTCTACTCCTAGCAGGTCTTAAACGCCTCAAACATTCCTTTTTTCAGCCCTGCAGCTAGTTACACATCACATATTAAATCAGTGGCTTCCTACATGCAACAGAAGCTCATTCACACTCCAGTATGTTAGATCACATCAAGTTAGAACCAACTTATAGTGATCCTAATAGGGCTTTCAAGGTAAGTGAGATATTTTAGGACTGGTTCTACCATCTCCATATATGCAAACTCAGGGTGTTTCTGTGGCTAAATGGAAATTCGAACCCAAGCTTCTGAGTCCTAAGCTAACATTCTGTCCATCACACCACACTGGTTATCTCAGAATACACACATTCAATTAATAAGATGTCAAAATCAATATATCAGAACTTTGGTTAACACCATATACAGCTCATGGAGCAAGCAAGAGGGATGTCTTCTCACGAATTGTGAGGTAAGCTTCCTGCTGCCTATGAATAAATTCTATTTCCAAGAACTTGCTCAATCAGCATACTCTCCTAATCTGAACTAACAACATAAATTTTCTTAATTTAAAAAAACCTATCTTTGAAGATAAGAACATAAGAAGAGCCATGCTGGATAAGGCCAAAGGCAAATCTAGTCCAGCTTCCTGTATCTCAGTGGCCCCACCAAATGCCTCTGGGAGTGCATGAGACTATATATCTGTCTCCTGATACCCCTCCCCTGCATCTGGCCCTTGAAGTACCCTGGTTTTAAGCCTGGAGATTACACATCCCCATCATGGCTTGTAACCTGTGATGGACTTTACCTCCAGGAATCTGTCCAATCCCCTTTTGAAGGCATCCAGGCCAGATGCCATCACCACATCCTGTGGCAGGGAGTTCCACAGACTGACAACACTATAGCATAATATCTAACCTGATTGGCTACTACCAGTTCAGGTGGTTCTGCAGCTGAGAGTTCTTAATGAGGATGTGACAAAATAAACGCCTCACAGTTAAACAGTAACAACCTGCATGTTAAAAGAGCTGTGTAAGAGAGCACAGCTATAATTTATAACAATGAAAGCCAATTGGCTTCATAATTCTATACATAAGATAAATAACAGCGGAGATAACGTTAGGTTTGTACCACACACCATCAGTATCAAGGATGGGAGAGGGGGAGGGGAATGGCTATTTTGTTTACCTCAGTGAGAGTTAAGCTTTTTCAAGCTTTTTCTGAAGAGAGAAAAACCACTTAATGTTTCCACACCTGTCTACTTCCATGTCTTCTTTGGTACACCAGGTCCCTGACCTTATGCCAGAGGCTATTTTACTCTGCTTCTTGTATAACTATTCTCTTTTAAACAATTAAACAGATCCACGACTGCAGTGTTGGCAAAGAAAATAAAAGGGCTTCTCTCCCATTCTCCCTATGCAACAGTATATACACAACAGTTGTGTGTAAAATATGAGAGAAAAGGCATTTTCAATACCTAGGTATACACAAACAATAAGAGTATCTAAAGCTTATAGCTACACATATAGAAACCTCTTGACTTTCAAGAGTATTTGACATGGACATCAGAATTATAGAACTTCTGGAGCATGCAACAACATTCCAATGGAGTGTTTTATGTGTGTACTTAGAAATAGTCTCACTGAGTTCACTGGGACCTAGTCTCCTCCAATTAGGTGAAGATTTGCAGCTTGAACTGTGACTGTTGTTATGTGCTATCAAGGTCAGAACTGATTTACAGTAAGCCTAATATGACTTGCATGGCTGCCTAGATGCCCAAATCTCACCTGGTTTTGGAAACTAAGCAGGGTCAGCCCTGGTTATGGGAGACCACCAGGGAATACCAGGTGCTGTAGGCGCCTGGAGTAGGAACTGGCAAACCACTCCAGTATTCCTGCCAAGAAAAATCCATGGTCATGGGGTCACGAAGAGTTGGTCACAACAGACACAATATGACTTGCAGAATAAGTGAGTTATTTAAATAATGGTTTTATTAGCTCTACCCCCACTTGTCAGTTTCCACAGCCAAATGGGATTCAAACCCAGTTTTCCTAGGTTCTAATATGTCACTCAATCAATTACATCACCCTGGGGCTGGTGGCGGCGGCAGATGTAAAACGGAGGGGGTGGAACCTAATACCTTTACAGTTGTAGTATTTGAGCCTGAACCTGCACTTATTTTAAATCAAATAGAAATATATTTTATGACTAGTGTAACTGTATAGTAAAAACAGCCAGAAAACCTAATCACACTGCTAGGATTGTCCTTTTGTGTTTGTATACCAGTCCTGAACACAATTTCTTGAAAATAAATATTACTGATCACAAAAAAAACTTATGAATGTCTCAAATGATCAGTTCATAACATCATGCGGACACACGAATTTTGTTGTATAGGATTCAGACATCTACCCTAAAGGTAAGATTTTTGTTGCAGAATACTGTTATTTTCTTGGCACTCAAACCAAAATATTTTATCGCTGGGTAAGTATTCTTCCTCTAAGTCTAAGCAAACATACTTATTGCTATTGTGAGTGCTGTGTGGGATGTGGTTGCATTAGTATGTTGGGCACTTACTGGATTGTGCCTGTGGCAGAAGTGGTGACACACAATGCCTTCTACCCCATTACCATGTTATTTACGGTACAACCTTTTTTTAAAAAAAAAGTTTGCTCTTTGTGTTCTTAAGTTCCTCACTATGTTAGTTAAGCACTAGAAGGCTGGTGGAGACTAGTTGGCTTCCTTTTTCAAGTTCAACACTGCCCCTACTTTCACTGACTTATGCCACACAACTTGACCACTTGAAGATCTTAACTCACCCAATTTTTAACAGCACAGTCCTATACATTGTTTCTGAGAAAAACAAGTCCCTCCAAATTCAGTGGAACAAGCAAGTGTGCACAGGTTTATAATTTTACATTTCTTGCTAAATATGTGTGACCTGTTGTGAAATGCCAAAGCAGGCATTTAGCTTTGTATACAAAATGTAAATACTTATATGAACACCAGTATAGTCACCTTCCGCCAATTTCACTCCATCTGTAGGGTCAAGGTATCAAATGTTGCGTAAGAACTACCAGTGAAAGGCTTTTTGTTCATTTGCTCTTATTTCAAAAAATTAAATAATTCTTAGTTCCAAGTAAGACTTGAAATCTAATCATAATAATCATACTAATTTGGATATAATTTCTACTGAGGGACTTTGTAGATGCTAAGTGGTGCTTTTCAGCAATTATCATTAGGACAATAGCTTTAATAAGTTACTGCTACTTAAGTGTGTTTCCTTCTATGTTCAGCATATGGTAATACCACACAGCCGCTATTATAAAAGAAACTAAATTCTTAATTGCTACAATAGCTCTTTGATGACAAACACAACTTCTCCTTCTGTTTGTGGACACACAAAACAATTTTGAGACCAAAAAATATAACAGCATTCTCTATATGTAGCAGGTTTAGCCTCGGGGGGGGGGGGGGGAAAAATCAAGCCTATCCTATGACCTGATGAGTATTCTCATATACTTCACAGTCACTCTTCCTGGCTCAACTAATCATTCACCAAATCACCCTTTGGGATCTTCTGCAATTACTTTTAGAAGCCTTGTGTATGTGCAGGTGAAGGAAAGCATGAGGGATCGAAAACAACACCGAGAGAGCCCAGCTCATTTTGTTTAAATGCCACATGCAATTTATTTATAGTTCAAGCACTTGGAACACAAAATATCACCATCTCAATTTTTTAATTCAAGTAAATGTCAGAGCTCCATAATTATGACATCCTATATTTCTAAAACACAAAAGGAAATGTAGATTTATGAAAGTAAAAATACATTAACATACTTCTTACAAAGCTAAGGTATGAATTAGGAAGTTCTCCATTCAGATATACTGGCCATAAAATCAGAGAATTACTATAGGCAAGCTACTGCTTTTAGTATCCAACTCATCTACAACATGGTAATAATAGCAAATACTGTACAAGATAAGGACTATGAGAACAGATGAGATTCTGTGACATGAAACACTCTGAACACTCCTAGGATACTACATGAATGTCAAGTATTAACACTGTTAATTAAAAACTACTTCCCTTACCATTACAAGTCATTTGGAAAAGAAAACAGAGGCAAATTACCAAAAGTTAAGTTGCTAAGTGGATATACCATATCTGCTGAATGTTAGACCAATTTATTAGTGACACAATCAAAGAGACCACAATCCTCAAGCTATACCTACTGATTAATGTATAACATATTTCTGTTGCAGGATAACAATGCATATAGCATTTGATTTGTAATGCAGATTAACATGTATAAACATTTGGCAGTGATCTTAAATACATTTACAAGTGAGTAAACACCAATGGATATAGTGGGACTTCCTTACAAGTAACCCCTGTAAATAACTGTGTACCCATACAATATTACAGGATAAATGTATTAAATAACTGTACAGTAACTTGTTCAGAACTTTTTAAAAAAAGAATTGCCTTTTTTGGTCCAAGCATTTCAAGTTCTCCTCCAAAGTTTTTGTTATAACACTCACTTCATCAGGAATATAACATCCTTTTTACACCAAAGGCTATTCAGACTTTCGTAGCAATAGGCTAAGTAAGCCTTTTACACTAGGAGACAACCACCTATCATCATTATGTATCATGCAACATAGCAAAGTTACACTAAAGGAGTGATGGGGCAGTGGTTCAAACAAGACATGCAACAAGCCTTTTAGAAGCATTGGTATAATGAATAATGCCGTGAAAACAAGGAAAAATGCAAGACACTGATGCTTTTCGTTAAGCCAGCATCTAGTTCTAATTTATGATCAAAAAATCCAGTCATTTAATGCAATATTAAGCTATTTGCCATAGTCATAAACCTGTGTCAGAAAAGAACATAGAGTTAAGTACAGTGGTACCTCTGATAATGAATTTAATTTGTTCCCCTAGGCAATTTGTTATCCAAAAAAATTGTTATCCAAAACATAGTTTCCCATTGAAATGTATGCGAAACCGATTAATCCGTTCCAGAGGTCCGGAAAAAGGCTAAAAAGCTGTTTTCCCCCCCAGACCTCTTTATAAAGTGCACTCTAAAGGCGTGCAGTGCTGGAACACAAACCCCCGGAACTAGCTCCCTACCTTTCCAAGTTTGAAAGGTCCAAATTAATCAGCAAAAAATGTCCAGAATGGCTCCAAAACACCATTAAGAAACGCTCTAACCCCTCCCACCTCTCCACAAACTGCGGGGGCTGCAATGCATCCTGGGTACACTTTTGCAAGGCATTTTGAAACACTTGTTATCTGAGGCAGCCCTATACCTGGAAATTTGCATTTGTTATCCGAAATATTTGTTATCTAAGGCACTTGTTATCCGAGGAATGACTGTACATACAACAAGATCTTCCTTCATCATGAAGCTAAAAACATCAGCATCCAAAAAAATGGGACCAATAGTCCTTGTGTGTGATTACTGGAAGTTAATCAGGACATGTTTCCAAGTAAGCAATACTCTCCATTCAGCTTTTTCTCTCCCAGGACAATTACTAGACTTGCATCTAGAATGCGAAAAATTAATACATAATATGTGCAGGCATTAAAGAGCAAAAAGGTCAGCCAAGTGTGGTTTTAACCAAGGCTGGGATACCAGCAACTTTGCTTGGAATTTTTTAAAACGACAGCATTGCATTATGAATTTCATCACCTATATTCCATGCCGGACATAGGGTTTGTGTTTGAATCAAAATATAAGAAATACAACAGAACTGACAGGACAAGTCTTTTCTTTTTCTTGGGAACAACAGGCTCAGCTCCTGCCCTCTACATGAGAGGAAATGAATCTAATTCCATTTCCTTATCTTTGCTGAATGAGCACTCCAGCGACACAGCCTAGAGACGCAAGGAAGGGAGACTCAAAGCCAAAGAAATGCAAAATAAATGCACATATAGTACACCCAATCTGTCACCAGCCCAGAGTTGATCCTCTCAATGAACTGACCCGGATACCCCCACCCCACCCCGCCTTCCCCCTTCCTCCTGAGAAGAAAACACTCTGCATCCGGACGGGATTGGTTTGGACCATCATCGCCCTTTGGGGATGGAGACCTCGGCAGCGGGAGGAGGTCAGCCCTCGGTGCAAACACCCGTGTGTCAGCGTAGGCAACCCGAGTATCCCCATTCACACGTGCCAACCTCCCCGGACCCCATTTTCCGCCCACCTGTACACGGACGAAGCAACGTGCAGCCCAAAGCCCTTTCAGAGCCCTCCAAAAGGCTTGCTCGGTCCACGGTCCGCCCCAGAGGAATTTCCGCGCGCTCCCTCGCCCCCGCAACGCTTCGTTAAGCACGGATCTCCTCCACCGTCGCCTCTCACCCCTTCCCTCCGCCGCCGCCGTCACTGCCGCCGCCCCTGCCTCCCTTCCCCAACGCGGGCTGCGGAAAAAGGCTGCCTCCACCGCCACCGCCGCCGCCACCTCCCTTCCTCACCGTGCAGGGAAGAAGGGCGCGCACGCGTGGTGGGGGGTATCACCGCGACTGCCTCCCCCCCCACACACACACAGCGGCAGCGCCCGGTAGCGAAGGGAACGACGCTGGGCGCAGGCAGAGACCCCTGGACCTGACCTACTTTCCGCCTGGCTTGCCACTGAACGTCGCACCACTAACCTACTTTCCAGCCAATGGCTTCTCCCCCCGCACCAAGCCGCGGCCCGCCTCCCGGCCAATCGCGAGGCGCTCCCCCCGGAGCCCGCTGTCCGGCGGCCAACCGCACGGGGTCCCGTCAGGGCCCGCCTACCACCCGCGCCAACCAATCAGCACCATCGGACAGGAAAAAAAAAGAGTCGGGACTGGGGTTAAGGCGCTCGTTCCTCCCGCCTGCTTCAAGGACTCGAGCAGGCAGGAGGTGTGGAGGGAGGGGGGCGGAGGCGGTGTGGAGGGGCGCGCTCTCTCCGCCTGTTCCTGCCGGCCTGTGGTAGCTCCCGCCGCCGCTGACGGTTGCGTAAGGGCCTGTTTGGAGCGGGCGAGACCCGGATGTAGGTTGGCTGAGTCGCCCAGCCGAGCCCAGGGTCCCCCGCGCGCGGCGGCGCCTTCGTCAGAATCCGGCGGTTGGCCGAGGGTTTTTTTTCCCTCCTCACGGGGAGTCCCCTCGGAGTTTGGTCCCCTTCTTGCCCGGCCGCCTGGGAAGGAAAGGACGCCATGAGTAATTTCCTAGCCCGGGCTCGTTTCTTTTTTTGAAGCAACTGCCTGCCCTTTCGGGGCAAATCCTGCCGAAAAAAAGATAGGATTTGGGATACGTCG
Organism: Phrynocephalus versicolor; assembly: GCA_023846285.1. Lineage (NCBI taxonomy): Eukaryota > Metazoa > Chordata > Lepidosauria > Squamata > Agamidae > Phrynocephalus > Phrynocephalus versicolor. The sequence continues at coordinate 60,559,017 of JAHTLZ010000016.1, forward strand.
AGGCGCTGGCGGGCGGAAGAGTTAAAAAAAAAGCCTGGTCGGGTTCTGCTGGAGGATCTCTGGGTGACTTGGCGGCGGATTGACGAGGATCGCTCACTCCCACGCGTTTGACGACGAAAGGACTCGTTCCTCCGCCTGCCTCATCGCATGCGCTTCTTTAAAAAAAAAAAAAGGAAGCAGCCTTGAATCAACGGAGGTGTCGATTGTGCTCTGGAAGGAAGGAGCCTGAGCTCCTTTCAGATCAAGTAGTAGCCAGACACTTGCCTGGGCTCAGAAATCTTGGATTCAGGGCATATCTTTTGCATTTGCATCAGTTCCTGGCTGGTGGTAGCTGTCGAGATTCTAGTTCAAAATGTAAAGCCTTTAGGCGAGCCTCAAGTTTGGGCCGTCGTCAAGTTGGGGTATATTTAATAGTATTATGAGTGATACGTTTCCTCATTCCAAAGTTGAAAGACTACATTAGCCTCCACCCACTCTGTCCCTTGGCTGTACCTTGGGAGGACAGTCTCGGTGAGGTGGAGCATTCTTTCTCTTTCCTATTCTGTTCATTTAAGAAAAAATTGTGCAGCTTTGTTTTTATCTTGAAATATTCCAGAGGACAAATTCTTTTTTGTCTGTTACGTCAAAGATACGTAAAAGATGTGTGGTGACATGAAACACATTATGCATTGTAACTTACAACACAAGGCTTTTAAAAAGTTGGATGTCGTTAGCCTCACTGTGAGGGTTCACTTTCAGCTTGCCTGCGTTCCGAGGAAAAATATAGATTGTCCATTCCGTCGTTGATATTTTCTAATAAATTTTTATTAACAAAACTAAACCGTGGTTTTGAAGCTCTGATTTCTTTTACATATTCTTCTTCAACAACAATAACATCTGACACAAACAGGTTGCCAACATGGCTTAAACTGGATGGGTTCATTCTCTCTTCAGAGACAGTATTTAAGGAGGCGTCCCCCTCCCGAGACATTGGCTCCCACAGCATGGCTGGCGAGACCATTGGGCCACGGGATTCTCTCCTTCAGAATAGCTCTGCCTCTTCCCCTCTTCGCTAGTATGTTTTCTGGCCATTGTAACAGCCTCACATCAATTAGCCATGTCCAGTCCTTCTCCACCTCCACCTCGAACATCCCTCCTCAATCATCTCTATCGTCTGGGTGCTAACGTCCCTCATCAACCGTTTTTTTCCTCTCCCCTCGCGTAATTCTCCAACCCTCCTCACGATAGCATCTCCTGCCCCAGCTTTCACCTGTCAATCTCATCTCTCTCAAATCTCCCAACTCTTGCTCTACCCAAAAAGACCTCCTTGGTCTTCCCTGTATCTTGTTCTTGTTCTCCTCCACCTTCTGCTCCTTTTACTACATCCACATCTTCAGTTTCCTCCTGTTGCTCCTTCCTTCCTTCTTTGCCAGAGGGCTCACACTCAACCTTCTCTTCTCTCTGTGCTTTCTCACACTCGCACATAAAGAATTTATTCATTCATTCATTTATTTAGATTTATACATGGGTTCATGAAGATTCAGTCACGACTATAGATGGGCACGGAACGAAAAAAAATTTGTTCCGTTATTTGTTATTCGTTTTGTTATGTGATGAAATTGGAACGAACCGAACAGACCCACGAAAATTAGGTTTGTTACATTTCGTTTTCGTTAATGGCAATGTGCAATGAAATGAGCGGTTTTTAAATGTTAAAAAACGTCCTGAATATTCGTAAAAACCCAGCGATAATTATTTACTGTATTCTGCCTGATAATACCTACCGGGGGGTTGGGGTCCTTAAAAAATGCATTTATGTCTTTTCTCAGATCACTGTATTGTTTTCCCTTTAAGGGGAGTTAGGGGACATCAGCCCAAAATGGCTCCCAGATGCCTAATATTGATTTCTTGGGTATTAAAACGCCCTGGACATCCGTAAAAATGCAGTGATAATTATTTGAAATTATTGCCTACCAGGGGGTTGCGGTCCTTAAAACGTTTGCTTTTGTCTTTCTCTCATCGCGATTTATTTTTTTCTTTTCCCTTTAACGATGACACAAAATGGATTCCAGCCACAAGATGGATGCAAGCCATGTGATGGGATCATGTAAATTCTTGGACAATTTCAACCAATAGCATGCCCAGGTTGCAGACTGGGTAGGTGTGACAGCCACAGAGGGCATAAAAAGCTTTGGCAGCCCCCATCCTCCTTGCAGTCTGCGGTGGGAGTTAGGGTGGGATTGCTGTCTCTGTGACTCGTTACTTTAGGCCAGCCAGGCAAGTGTGTGTCTCTGTGTTCCTGCTGGCTGCAGCCTGGCTCTTAGGGGAGAGAAAGAAGAGATTTCTCTTGCAGCCTCCCTGTGTGCATGCATACCTCTCGGTGAGTACCCTCCCCTGTCCCGCAGTGCAGTCAATCTGCGGCTGCCTTACGCCCTGGGCAATGCCCGCCGCTGCCTTTGCAGCCCCCCTGTGTACCTAGTCTATACTGTGTCTCTGCCAGCATCACTTTTTTTAGTGTTTTCCCTCTGGTCTGGGGCGTTGGGGGACGTCTGTGCATGGGAATGTTTTAAGTCGCGCAAAAAGCGGGTAAAAAAAAAAACATTTTTTTTTTCATTTTGCCCCCACACCTTCCTCTCTCCCTCAAGCCCTTTCAGGGTACTGAGGTCCCGCGATATAGCGGGACCGCAGTATATGAACCGCGAAAGGGCAAGGGACCACTGTATCTGGTTAGCGAAGTTATTTCTTGAGGCCTTGATCTTAGCAGAATAAATAGTCAACCCAATCTTGACAGCAGATAAATTATGTTCCATCGGGGCCCACCTCCACATGCTCTCTAGCCTCCTCCTATTCCACTTCAAGGCCCACAAGTCCTGGTTAAACCAAGGAGCAGCACAGACCTGGTAGTTAAGGGGGCATTCAGGAGCTAGCACGTCAATTGCCCTGGGGGAGGAGGCATGCCACCCTTCCACCAAGGCATCAACCGGCGCTCTAACCAGAGCATCGGGAATCCCATGCATGGCATTCTGGAACCCCAGGGGATCTGTTAGCCTGCGAGGGTGGACCATTGTAAAGGGTCCAGAAGGGGTGCCACTGCTAGGCTGCACTTGTAACAGGTTGTGGTCCAACCATGCCAAGAGGGATGACACAAGGTCGGCCACCATCAGGCCACTCTCTCTCTCTGCGCATTTGAAAACACCAAGTCTAAAGTGTGGTGGCCCGGCATGTGTGGGGCCGATGACAAGTTGGGACAAGTCCAAGGAGGCCATGGCCTCCAAGAACCCAAGAGCAGGCTCAGTAACTGGCACCTCCACATGGATGTTGAGGACATCCAGAACTATAAGCCTGGGGGACCTCAATAGTGCTGTGGAGATGGAAAAAGGCCCATAGTCAATGATCCCCTGACTTATGTAATTTCCTTCCCAAATTTAACATTTTGCGAACCTAGTGGATATCTGGCTTGCTATTATTTTCTGGCGCAGTTTCTATTTCTTTACTACATGCAGAGAGGAGAGCCGTACAGTATGAAGTTTCCCCATTCCTTATATCCTCTGGGGAGGCACAGTATTCACTAACAGCCTGTATCTCATGCAGCTGTTATTAGAAATGCAGCACTTCAGGAAAGAAAGGGGGGGTTGTAGCTGAAGCAGCCCACTTATTTCCATAATACTGTTTCACATACTATGGGTCAGGATCCATTGCAAGGTGTCAGGGTATTTCTGATTAAGGACTGTTTTCCTCTGCTAGATTCACAGTATGCCATCCAGGTGCAGTTTTTAAAGAAACAAGCCCATTTTCTCCTGTCTCCCTCTTAAGTTATAATACTGTACTCAGTCATTATATATGGAAAAGTTAATTTTAAGGCTATAATAATTATGGAATCACACCAATACTGACCAGTTTAGTTAAAAAAAACTTTTCTAAGCTCTGAAACTTCTTAACCAACTACAGTAATACCTCGGGTAACGAATGCCCCTGATAACTAATTTTTCACATAACGAATTGCAATTTCCAGGTATAGGGCTGCCTCGGATAACGAATTTTCCCTATGGGCTACCTTGGATAACAAACTGCAATTTCTAGGTATAGGGCTGCCTCGGATAACAAATTTTCTCTATGGGCTGCCTCAGATAACGAATTTCCAGCATGCATCAGTAAAAAAGAGCCATCCCAGGCTGCATCACATCTGTACCTTTAAAGTGCACTTTATAAAGAGTTTTGAGCAAAACACCAGGTGTCTGTCTGTGTCATTTTCCTAGGCTCTGGAACAGATTAATTGGTTTTCCATTCATTCCTATGGGAAATCATGTTTTGGATAACGAATTGCCTCAGATAACGAATTGCCTCAGAACAAATTAAATTCGTTATCCGAGGTACCACTGTATTTAATAACTACTTGCTTTGTTTTTGTAAAGAGGCAGGACAAGAGCGAGCTCTCAGATGCCAGGGGGCTCATTGTGTTAGCCTTCTCCTCATATTCACATTGATGGGAAGTGCTGTACAGGGTGCATATATATATTAAGGGCAGGATCTGAAAGTATTAAATTAAAAGGATTACAATGGTGGCAATTGGTAGAGCTGCTTTTGTCACATCTCCTTTGTGCAGTGCCAAATTGCGGAAGTACCCTGTAGCTGGAACTGTGCTGATTTCAGCATCCCAACCCTAATCCCATTAACTGCCTGCCAAATTTGGAGAAGGAGGCACAAGGAAGGCTTGTCAAGGCCAAGGGCCATGTCAGATCTGATGATGGGACTAGAGTAATTGAGCTCTGCAAAGTTGGAGTCAAAAGGTGACGAGAAGTTTAGCAAAGGTCCAGAAAGTCTGTGTAATTTTACAAGTTGATTCTAACTGGACACATTTGCCACAGTAGAACAAAAAAAAGCATTGTCATTTTTGAGATAGATCCTCTCCTGTCTAATTAGAATAGTGATGTCTTAAGGCAGTGTTGGTGAACCTATGGCACGGGTGCCAAAGGTGGCACTTGGAGCCCTTTCTGTGGACACCCAACATCACCCCTTCACAGCCGCCTGTATTTGGGTTAAATTGCTGCATTGGCACTTTGCGAAAAATTAGTGGGTTATGAATCGCAGTTTAGGCACTCGGTCTCTAAAAGGTTTGCCATCACTGTCTTAAGGAATGCTCTTCTTAAAAACTATATCTTTATTTCATTGTAATATGAATAATGTGGTACAGTGCACAGTTGTTTTTCTTCTTCATTTTCTTAGTTCTCTGCTGTTGTGCCATTTATTCTGTGATTTGGTCAAAAAGGCCTTAGGAGCAATACTTACTAGTGGAGATTTCATTGGTAGTGATTTGTTTACTGAACTGTATTCAACCACTTTCTGATAAGGTGGCACTTTTTTGAAATACAGGTCAATCTTTGTCACTCAGCTAATCCTGGTATCATGGAACACCAGTCAGCTGAGAGGAATGAGTCCATTGCAACTTCTCCTAGTCAAAGAGACTGACATTCTAAGATCCCTATAGACCTTAATATACCTGTACAAAAACTAAACTGCTTCTCAGAGCTGGCATTTATTTGTAAAAGGGTTAATTCCAGTATGAATCAGATAAAGGTAAAGGTTCCCCCCGTACATGTGTGCTAGTCGAGTCTGACTGTAGGGGCAGTGCTCATCTCTGTTTCTAAGCCAAAGAGCCAGTATTGTGCAAGTCCGTGGCCATATAGTCAGCATGATAGAGCGTATTTCTGCACACGGAACACTGTTTACATTCCCACATTTTATGGCAGTAACAGATACCTTTCCCCAATCATATCAGAATTCATCTGGGTGTCATTTAAAATGTGATGCTCCATTTTGGGGATGATTTTAGGCAATATGACCTTGCCTATTTCTACAAGCTTTATTCATCTGCATTTTATGTTTAATATGCACAAAAATAATTTAGGATTGTTGAAAACGTAACTTTTCAATAAGTTACAGACATTTCACTTGGGAAGAAATCAGTCTTACAGCTTTGAAAAACTGAAGGCACAAATATTTAAATCATGAAAAAGATCCCCCAAGGTCTTACAGATATGAAAAGCTGCAAACATAATACATTCTTACATACAGCAAAACTTAAAAGTTGTGGTCAGGTTTTTAAATCATGTTATGATCATGTTTCGTGTTTTAAAATTGCAGTAGCATAGATCCTTAAAATACCAGTGTTTTTAGCCCAAAAAGACACATTCAAAAAGATCCTTAGCATTTAACATATCTGGACACATAAAATATTAGGTGTTCTCACTCATTGTCATTTGTACCTGTGGAGGAAAATCTATATGTGTTTGCAACTAGTGCCTGATTTTTAGCATCTTGTGGCTGCTATCTGTGTTGCTTGTATCCAGGGTGTGTGGCATATGTGTCCCTCTTCCCTGCCTATATTTATATTTATTTTGTTTACATTTACCATTAGCTAGTAAACTTAATTTTGCTAGTATAATAAATTATAATTTTCTATAACCAATGAGGAAAAAATTTAATAGAAACCCCAAATGATTTTGCTAAGATATTAAATTCATAAAGAAGTAAATCTTTTGTTTATATTTTGACTTGTTCCCTTGTATCTACTGCAAAAGCAGATTGGTTCAATAGGATTTTACTTAGTGAGCAAAATTCTAGGCAAAACAAGCTGCTTAGATGCCCTGAGCAAATCCGATCTCGCCTGATCTCAGAAGCTAAGCAGGTTGGGCCTGGCTAGTACTTGGATGGGCTACAACGAGGGAATTATCAGGTGTGATAGGCACCTGGAGAAGGAACTGGCAAGCCACTCCAGTATTCTTGCCAAGAAAACGCCATGGACATGGGTTCATGAAGAGTTGGTCACGACTGTAAAGTCATTATTTCAACATGCTGGTGAACTAATTTGGTCAGATACTAATTTTCTCTATTGCATTTTAGCACTCTTGGAGTTTCAGAGTCATGGAGAATTTGCTTTCTCAGTGTTTTCTATTTCCTTATTACAGTGCTATCTGACTTAAGAGCAGCTCGACTTAAGAGCAATTTGACTTAAGAGCAGAAAAATGCTCGCATTTTAACTGCCGCCTTACAAATTTTAGATATGGTCTGCTCGACTTACAATTTTTTTTTCATGTTTTCAAATTTTTAGATAGGTACCCTGACTTAAGAGTACACTGGACCCTTGTATAACAAACAGTTTGTATAACATAAAATCTGTAGAACATAAAAAATTCTAGAGATAGGGAAATTTGCTTAACAGAATCATCTATAGGACGTATCGGTACAACATAAAAATGGTCACAATTAGAGATTACTCTGTTTTCAATGCATTCCTATGGGAAATTTGTATAAAGGAAAATTTGCTTAACATAATTTCATTTGGAACGAATTAATTCCTTTATACAGGGTACCACTGTAGTTTGACTTAAGAGCATGCATTCGGAATGAATTAAATTCGTAAATCGAGGTACCACTGTACTTGTTTATACACATTCAAGTGAGAGTTTGCTAGGGAAGTGATACTTTTGTGAGGCAATGTAATCTTAGTGACCTTGTATGCAAACTTCAATGGAGTACTGGCTGATTTTTTTTGCAGTTACTTTTAGTACACTGCTATTCAAACCTTATTTTTCAAAAGCACAATATATATTTTCCTGGTTACGTTTTAATGCTCTATAAAACAAAATTTCAAACTCATACAATGTATATAATAATTTTGAAATGGAGTTCAGGAGAGCGTTTTTAAAAATAATTTGTCCAGCCCTGCAAAAAGCCATTATCCTATCTACAGAAGTAGGTAGTAAGATTCCTTGGTGCTAATGAGTCCCCCATTATTGAGACAGCCATTGGACAATATATGAAAATACTCACCACTTCCCTCACTGTCCCTGAAGTGGTCAACTTTGTTTATTGCACAAAATGTTTGGATTTCCTATATTTTGCCTTTTATCACTCTCTAATTACAAAACTCCAAAACAAATCAGCCTCTTCTAAATATTTTCCCCATCTAACCTCAGTCTGATCAGATCATTTTACCACCCCATCAAGAATATGTGTGTATATTAGTGCTTGCTCCTTTTGTGGTTGCTTTTGTCACCCTCCGTTTTACTTCCAAAAATCAAGTCTAAATCAGCCTGTTTAATTATTTTCACACCACATGTTTCCTCCATTGTTCTGCTGAGCCTTTCCTTTCCCACCTTTCAAAATTTGGAAACTAAGTAGTATAAAATAAGTAGAACCTGGAACAGCTAAATAGCAATAAATCAGATATGCAGATTACATTAGCACCACAGACACTTCCAACAACAACCATTAGCAGTTTTCCTATTTATTGTTTTGACCATCCATGCCCTAGTCCAGGGGTCTTCAAACTTTGTAAACAGTGGGCCAGTTCACTGTCCCTCAGAACTGTTGGGGCTGCGCAGCACCGGCACCAGTGGGGATTGAGTGAACTGAGGGGGGAGAGTTGGGGCAAGTGGTTGTGGCAGAGGTGGGGTGGCCATGGGAACCAAGGGGGGAGGGTTGGGGCAAGCGGTGGCGGTGAGGGAACTGAGGGGGGAGGGCTGAGGCAAGCAGTGGCAGTGGCTGGGGGGGCCCTGAGGGAACTGAGTGGGGTGGGGTGGGGCAAGCCGTGGTGGCAGCCAGCGGGGGAGCATGCAGGCGGTGAATCCCGAAAAGAGCAGGAGCAGCAGCGCCATCGTCGTCTTCCCCACGACCTCCATGCATGGAGAAGAAGAGGACAAGCTGCCAAGGGAGAACACCAACTCCAACTGCCTCACTTGCTCGCTCCCGCCGGCCCACCTTCCCTTCCCTACCCACCAATACTGCCCTCAAGGAGAGGGGAGAAAAAACTAGGCTTTTCCCGGTACAAAACTGGTTCCTTCATGTAAGCACCTCAGGCAACCCTCCCCCTTCCTCTTCTCTCTCCTCCTCCCAATGGGCCCACACAGCGGCTCCAGTGGCCCACACTCTGCACCCTGCAGATCCCTGGTGCGGCTCCGAGGGGGAGAGGGAAGGCCCGACCCACTTCGCCCCCCCCTCCAGCCCAGTGCCACTCTCCTTGCCTGCTGGCCTGTGTGGCAGCCCTGCTTTTCCTGCAGCTCCAAAGGGGTAGGGGAAGGCACTGAGTTTTCAGCTCAAGGGGGGAAAGGGGGGTCTGCAATGCCCAGTAGGCTGGATTCAGGACCCTGGGGGGCCGTATCCAGCCCTTGGGCCATAGTTTGAGAACCCGTGCCCTAGTCTCTGCCCCTTCTTTGAGTTTTCTGTGTGTTTCTCTCTCGTAGCAGCTGATTAGTATTCTGTGGTTCACAGAACATGTCCAGTCCTAACTGGACTATTTCGGATTTGCTTTCCTAAAGAGGTGTTTTTCATTGGTTTGTTTTAGGGGAAAGTGGGGATCAGCATTGCTTAAGGCTCTCTTGAACATAGAAACTGGTGCTTTTGGCTGCATAAGGCTCTGCACTCAAATATTAATTTGCTGACAATATATAAGATTCTGCTCTAACAATAATCTTTCACATTAATTCCAGCTCCAAAGACATGGTGCTACTAGTGTCTTGTGTCCATAGTGTATTGTGCCTCCTTAGTGTACCATTCTTTTGCAGTATGTCATCATAAAACACTGCAAGATTTCCACAAAGTCATTGTGTACTGCTACACGAGTAACTTCTCTCATCACTACTGCAGCCACCCCCTCACACTGCCAAAGCTTCAACTCTAGTTGCCACAGCAACATCCACCCCCGCAAAGTGCCATAGAATCATTGCTGCAGTGCCATGGCAATGAGATCATGCTGCCAGGGATGCTGCCCCAGTCAGTCTCACAGTCACATAAAGACTCGCTGAAGGGGTAGCAAGACATGCCTGAAGAACAAATCCAGGAATCTCAGGTGCTACACTGGCTTAACAGTTCAGAAGGGTGCTCTTATTGTCTTATGCAATTCTGCTTTGTTCTTCCTTATTATCTTTTTGTTCACACATTGATGTGCTGTTGTGTCGTCCCCCCCACCCCAGCATGCATACACACAACTTTTGGACCTGCGGTATCATTTTCTGTAGCACTTATATTTCAATTTGTTGCCTGATATTCCTCGATATTGCTACAGCTCCATTATTTCATGCTGTTGCCATGCAAGAAGTTCTCATTTCAGATTTCCCAAAACTTTTCCTTCAGAGCATCCTTAGGTAGAAATGCTGTTGTCAGAATAGCCCAACTCAATCCTATGGTCTAATTACAATTGTACACTGTGCAGACTTGCATCAGTAATTAGGCAGACTGTTTCAAATTAGCACAAGACATTGATACAGTACTGTCTTACAGCACTGCCTTGTTCTCTGACATGTCCTTTCACAAACATCAAAAACTTAGAAGACTCTAGCTGCCAGTAATATCTACATTCCTACTTTCCTTCAAGATTCTAAAGGTACTGTATGTAGGTTTATGCGATCTCCTCAGCCTAATAATAGATGACAACTGGCCAAAGATTATCCAGTGCCCCTCATAATCAAGCAAAGATTTGATGCAGATGTCCCTACAGTCTTTTTACTGACTTCTGCATGGTGTAGTGCAGGGGTGTCCAAACTTTGCAAGAAGGGCCAGATTTGGTGAAGTGAAAATGTGTGGGGGCCGACCATTCAGCCGCATTTGGTCCCTGGGCCGGACATTGGACAAGCCTCTCTAAGACTTGCAAGGAGGCAGGGAGGGTGCTGCAGCAACAGAGCCGGAGGTGGGTAGGCTGGGGAGGTGGCTAGGCTGGGGAGGTGGCTGGTGGACGGATGGAGGCAGGGAGGGCAGGCAAACCGTAAATCTGCAAGCTGGCATCTCCATCCATATGGGGAAAGGCCAGCTGGTGGGGATGCATGACAGGCTGAGCCACTGGGGTGAAGAGGCTGTGGGCCGCTCAAAATGTGAAATCGGTCCGCATTTGGCCCCTGGGCCTGACTTTGGACATGCCTGGTATAATGCAAGCATTGATGGACTAGGATGCAGGATACCTGCATGCAAATCCCCACTCAGCTACAGAAGCTCACTGGGGGAGTGGAACGGGTAAAACCACTTGTTAAATATCTCACTAACCCTGAAATCCCTAATAGGGTCACTATAAATCAGTTCCAACTTGACAACACATAGCAACAAAACAATTATCCTCCAAAAATTAAAAAAATAAACACAGCAGTGGGATATGACTGAGATTATAGGCAGATGAACAAACACTGCTAATGCTGTGAGAAATGTGAAGATATCTAAGTTGTCACTCATCTCTTGTGCACATACATGATTGTCCCATGAATCTGAGCACATGGAAATGTTCTGCATATATACCATAGAGCAGTGGTTCTCAGCTTTGGGTGTTCTTGGACTGCAACTCACAGGGGCTTTTACCACTAGCTGTGTTAGCCTGGTATTCTAAAAGTTACAGTCCAAGAACATATAGGTAGGTTGTCCAAGGTGTTTGAGCACACTTCCTTGCTTCTTTTCCATATAATGTGGATGCAACAATAAACAACTGGTGGTATAGATCCAACAGACATTGGACTGGGAATGTGCACTGCCTTCAGACAAATTGTGTAAACATGGAGCAAATTAGAGGTATTTGTTTATTTCTGGGCAGCTGCATGGCAAAACAAAGAGCAAGATATTTTAACAAGGCAGAGTGGCTTCCCTGACACTTCCCTCAAGTTAAATGAACTATATACAAGTTGCAATTAGAAGCCTGTAAAGAAGAGGAAAAACTAAAGAAGCTGGGCTGGTGGCAACAGAGATGGAATGTGTGTATCCCTTTTACCTTAGTAATGCATCCCCTTTGCCCTCTCAGCTACAAAGTCAATGACTAAGAAGGCAACTATATTAAAAATAATGTGGAAAATGTTCCAGGACAGGGAGATACTGGTTTATGTTATTTTCTGTCGACTGCTTGATGTAAAAGTCAAAGCAAATCAGCCCCGGGTTTTCATCTACTTACCCAAACTGTTCTTGTTTCCTCCCTCACTGGGGCTTGTACTTTTTTTGGAATTGAATACATTTGAATTGGATGAGATAGTGTGGATGCTTGAGCCAATATGGAGGGGCTGGAAGCCATTGCATATGAGTACAGCAGCAGCGAGAGAGGCAGGGCATAAGGGAAAGTGGCAGCCTTGTGAACTTTTTCCTCCCCACCCTGGTGCCTGGGTGTGTTTTCCTTTCCTTTCCTTTCCTCTTCCTCTTCCTGTTCCATTTCTTTTCTTTTCAGTTCTCTCTTTTCTTTTAAAGGTTTGCTGATCTAGTGGTAGGGCACCTAGATGACATAAAGGAGAAGAAAATAAAAGGGCGAGGAATCAGCAGATAGGAGGTGGCTTTAAGGCATCTCTACTCTAAATGTGTCTCCTGCAAATCTGGACAGCTTAAAACAAATCTAGTTAGCTTAAAACATCTTCCTTTCACATTGGAAGTTGCTCACTTTTCCTGCTCTTTGTTCAATCAGCCGTCCTAACACTAGGACAGCAAGACTTTAAAATAAAATAAAAAGAATGGAACAGTAATGAAAGGGGCAGGAAGACAGAATTTAAATTGTTAAACTGCAAACAAAACTGATTATGCACACACTCTCTCACTTGCTCTCGGCTGAGTCCTGTGTTTCTGGATAATGTAAATTAACAAAAGAAAATTTGGCTTCCCAGGTGTAGCTTTATAGCAGATCAATTTGCATTTTTCCCTGACACTACACTAGAGCTCCAGGACTACTCATTTCATATCCAGGTACAGTAATACCTTGGTTTAAGAGTAACTTGGTTTAAGAGCGTTTTGCCTTGATCATCAAGCAACGTTTTGCAATATGAGTAAATGAAGCAGATCACATGATCACAAGTGAGCCAATGGTCTCTCTCTCTCTCTCTCTCTCTCTCCTGCTGGATTATGGCTGATTGTAACTATCTGTCTCAGGCATCTTCCAAAGCAGGGGGATGAAGGTTGAGAGGAGGTCTCCCTTGGAACAGCCAGGAATATTTTCAAAGGGGCGTGCAGGTTAGGATTTTTACATTTTTCTTTAATTTGTTTTCAACATCCTTTCTTTTTTAAAAAAGCCATTTCTAGTCATGAGGCAGCTAGTTGATAGGGCTAGTTATAGGGCTACATATTGCATTTTTTTATTGTCAGTTGTTAATCTGAAGCAGAGTAGATTCCGCAGCCAGTTACCTAAATCATGGTGTGGGTGTGGACTTCTAGCCAAGTTCTTTTGTGAGTTTTGGCCTTTTGTGTCTACAGTATGTGGTCTATTGGATCCCAGAATGAATAATCTGAATTTCCATTATTTCTTATGAGGAAATTTGCTTTGATACAAGAGTGTTTTGGTTTACAAGTACATTTTCAGAACGGATTATGCTTGTAAACCAAAGTATTACGGTAATAGCAAGGGTAGTAGAAGAGAGAAAGGATGTTCCTTTATGAAGGAATCCAAGAGGCCAGTGCCCGCTTTTCTTATAAAATCCTCCACTCATTTCTTTCACTGTCTTAGTATGTGAGTATATTGACACATGTCATGGATCTGGCAAAAAGAGGGTTAATTCAGTCTGTGTATTCTATGAAAGTGGTGCCTAGTAGATGAATTGCCTTGGAGAGAGAGAGATCATCCAGTTAAGACAATTGCCTGTGGCTATGTGGAATCTTATCTAAGCTTCAAGGCTAGGAGACATGTAAAAAATCAGTTCCCATGGTATCCTATGGCACCTTAATTGGTGGCACCTGCCATGGATGGGGTGTGGGGGCAGATGCATAAGACCAGCTACTTTTGCAAAGGTATTATGAGTATTGGGTCCCTTTGGGGAGAAAGGCAGCATAAAAACATAGTAGTAGTAGTAGTAGTAGTAGTAGTAGTAGTAGTAGTAGTAGTAGTAGTAGTAGTAGTAGTTCTTATTGTTGTTGTTGTTGTTGTTGTATTTTATTTTATTTTGTATGGTTGTGGCATTCCTAATTTTCAGGGTTGGTTTGCAATTACAGTATGAGGAACAACCCGGAGGTTTATATTTCTCCCTGGAGCACTAAAGGAGCAAGTGGGCTTTTTCCAATAATTGGCACACTGGACTTTCCTGAGAGACACCCACACCAGGACTAACAAGGGTAGTGTGGTTAAGTAGTTAGTGGATCTTGTCTGTGGTGGCCAGTATCATGAGAACACGCAACATGAGAAATACTGTGGGATGCGGATGGTCAGATTCAGTTTATTCCCACTGACATTAGTTCAGAGGGTGTAGCTGCTTGAACCAGTACAGAAAAGTATGTTGAGGGGTGCAATTGTGTGGTGAGGGGTGGGGCAGTGCTAAAACCCCAGGAGGACTGGGTTTTTGCAATTTCCTTTTTCCTTTTTTTAAAAGCCTTGCTGGCAATGTTGTTGGGCATCCAGAGACCAAAGAGAGCACAAGAGAGCACAACAAAAGAATGAGAGGAAGAAATTGTCACTTGGCCCTTATTTATACCTTATTAAGATAAGTGTGCTGTAGCAAATCAGAAGGGCTATAGGAGATCTATATTAACAAGCTGCAAACAAGGCTGTTTGTTCATTTTCATCCTCAGTTCCTGTGTATGTAAGTTTATCCTAGGAAATTCAACTTCCCAGGTGTCACTTTGCAGCGGGTCAATTTGAATTGTTCTTACTGTGTAGTCACACTCTTAGGACGTTCCCTAGTAAGGTCAGAATTTTCTTTCAGTGACTGGAAAAAAGAAAGAAGGAAGGGGGCAGCGTTTAGCTCTGCAGACTTCTACTGTGACCTCAAGCCTTTTGTTCAGTCTGCACCATTCAAACTATGAGAGGGCTTTAAGCACTATGGAACAGTATATAAGCAGCCTTACCATCTGTGTCTCCTCATTCATATAAAGGATAATACTCGCCCCGAAATCAGAAATGCACAAATATCATTTTGCATTTTACTGTTTGTGGTCTTGATTTCTGTTCAGTTTGTAAACTGCCCAGAGTAGCCATGTAGCTAGATGGAGCGGTATATAAATTAATAAATAAATACATAAATAAATAAAGTACATGGGCAGGGATTGAGTTGGAGTGTCCCCAAAGGAGATTGGTTGGAAAAGGCACTAATCTGTTTCCATATCTGGCATGGGCAAATAGGGGGGACAATGGATATTTCTACATTAAACACTGCAAATGTACATTGCTTATGTTAGTCCTGTGGGACGGAGTGCAACATTTGATTCACTCTTCTGTTGAACTCATTGGTGTAAACTGTGCACATGTGAACAAGCATCGTTCCACCACAGTGTGTGTGTGTGTGTGTGTGTGTGTGTGTGTGTGTGTGTGTGTGTGTGTGT
>JAHTLZ010000016.1:60574257-60593937 GCA_023846285.1 Phrynocephalus versicolor
TGTGTGTGTGTGTGTGTGTGTGTGTGTGTGTGTGTGTGTGTGTGTGTTTGTGTGTCCAGTGACTGGCAAACAATCTAGAAGCACCCTATAGTTATCTTTATTTTATGGAGACAGACAGGAAGTACTTAGGGAAGCATTCCAGGAAGATTATTCATCTGTATTTATGAATCAGACTGCACTTAAGAAGGGAGTTCCCAAAAAGTGTCAACGGGCCTTTTCAACTTGACCTCAGCTATGTGAGCGTAACAGTCATTCATCCTAGAGAACTTGGAAAGCCTGTTTAGACACTGTAGATGTGCTTAGGAAACATACTATTTTATTGTTTCAAAAATGCATTGAAAACAAACGAGCTATGCAACAAAAGTGCCCTGTGGAAGGTTCCCTGTCCAGGACTCTTGCCACTCCATTCCTTACCTTCTTCTGCGCCGTTTCCCAGTGTGCCTCACAGGCTACACACATACCAGTCAATCTGCTCATTCCCAATGTTCCAATGAGCGTTCTTTCCCCCCTACCCCACCACACACACACACACACACACACACACACACACACACACACCCTTTTCCTGTTGTACATCATCTTATACAGGGGTGGTGCCGTTTTGGCTACATAAAGACTGACATTCAGAAGGCTGAGGTCACTGTTAGTACTGTACATAGAGATACAATCACCTAATTAACTGTACACTGGAATGACTTCCACATTGTGATTGTGTCTTCTCTTCTTTCAATCATTTTCCAATCCCCTAGCAGTTACAGTGTTTGGATAACACAATCCATATAGTTTGCATATGGAATTTATTTTAAAGCTCAGTCTGCCCCAGTTTCTTTTGGTTTCATTCACAAAATTTAGTCCATGAACATTAGCTTGGGCCAGCCTTTCTCCTCTCAACATCTTCTAGGTGCCTTTAACTCTTGCTCCCTGGAGGTGGCAATTATTGGTGTTGCAATCCAATACAGGTGAAGGACAGCGAGTTGAGGAAGGCTATCTTAGGAAGAATACATGTAGGAGGATGACATGTTCTGCCAAGATACTATATGCTAGTTTGTAGCAGACCTCTGTTTTCATTCTTGCGCCATGTTTGAGTCCCCGTGCTGCAGGAAATTAACTTTTTTAAACGATGATAATCTCTACAAAGCCCTAGCCAGCATATATATATTTAAAATAATGTTTCCAAAAGCTAAGGTGTGTTACATTTTTCTAAAGGTAAACACATTTGAGTGACTTTGGGAGCCCATGCATTCTGCCTTGAGTTCCATTGCATTGATAATCCAACTCAATTTTGAAGGGCAGCCTTCCACTAAAAAGTTGCAAAACTGTAAGAAACGTGGAGTGTTTTGGATGCTTTGCTTAAACATGTCAAAGAAAACATGTTGCGAACAGGCACATTGAATATAATGTGCCTGTTCGCAACAGGCACATTATATTCAAATTAATAGCAGAGGCTTAGAGGGTGCAATAAACTAACTTAGTAATGCTACTTCAGTGTCAGTCTGTTAATTAGAATTTCAAGCTCTCAATCATTTTGCTGAAGGGCTAGTTTTTAGTTACCATGGCAAGAGCCTGGCTAAAGGCAACCAGCTCTTTTTCATATAATGTTCATTTAATCACATTTCTAAGTGCATATTTAGTTTAATAGCACTAGGGAGCACACTCTGAGAAGTGTGTTCTTATTGCTTTTATTGTCTCAAGCGCAGAGATGGGAAAGAGTATTTTCTAGGATAACAACTTGCAGAATATTGAGGCCGGCATGGTCTGCAGCCTTGCCCGCAAGAGTATTTGTGGTGCCTTATTTTATTTATATTTATTTATTTATTCATTTTTATACCGCCCATCTTCCCGAACGAACTCCGGGCGGTGAACAAAGAGGGCAAGACATATCCAAACAATACATCATCTGAAGAGAAAATAAAACAAAAATAAAGACTAAAATATAGTTAAAATAGAACAACTCAACGGAGGAGTTGATAAGTCATCGGCAAGAGAGCACAAAAAAACCCCACCCTAAACCAGGTCGCCAACGGCCTCCCTGAAAAGCAGTGTTTTTAACGCTTTTTTGAAGGCGGGCAGGGACTGTGTAAGGCGCAACTCACTCAGAAGATGGTTCCAAAATGAGGGGCTGACCACTGAGAAGGCGCGGTTATAGGTGGCAGATTTCTGCGCCTCCCTAGGCGTGGCCACTCGGAGTGAGAGTGCCTGCGACATTCTAGTGGGCTGGGCCTCAGTTGATCTTTGGAAGATGCGCTCCAACAGGTATTCAGGTCCCAAGCCGTGGAGGGTTTTGTAAACCAAAACCAAGACCTTGAACCTTATCCGGAGCACAACAGGCAACCAGTGCAGACGAGCCAGAATTGGAGTGATGTGATCATAGCGATGCACACCTGCAACCAATCTGGCCACTGCATTCTAGACCCGCTGAAGCTGCCGGACAAGGGTCAAGGGCAACCCCATGTAGAGAGCGTCGCAGCAGTCGATCCTCGAGATCACAAGAGCCTGCACGACTGTTCTGAGGGAGGCCTCGTCCAGGTACATATGGATCTGGGCAATCTGATGGAAAAAGGCAGTCCTGGATACGGCCATCTCCTGATGTTCCATGGATAAGGCCGGATACAGGACCACTCCCAGATTCCTGGCCCTGTCCCCAAGCTGGAAGGTAGCACCCCCCAGCTTGGGGAGAGAGCCACTGTACCCCGCAGAAGGTGCCCCAAAGAACAGAACCTCGGTCTTTTCCAGGATAAGCTTAAGCCTGTTGGTCCTGGTCCATTCCATGACCGCCTCCAGGCACAGATCAAGGGAGCGTACCACCTCCTCTGCAGAGGTGGAAAAGGAGAGATAGAGCTGCGTGTCATCAGCATATTGAGGACAGCAGACTCTAAATCCCCTGATGACCTCATCCAGCGGTCTCATATAGATGTTAAACAGCATGGGGGAGATAGCCAACTCCTGGGGCACCCTGCAAGGGAGCATCCAAGGAGCCGACAGCTCATCCCCCAGCTGCACGCAGTGGAGTCGGTTGCCAAGGAAGGACTGAAGCCAGCTGAGTGCAGAGCCTCCGATCCCCACCTCGGCCAGCCAATCCAGCAGAATACCATGGTCAACGGTATCGAAGACTGCTGACAAGTCAAGGAGGACCAACAAGGTAGAGCAACCCCTGTCAGCCTCCCTGAGGAGGTCATCCTGCAGAGCGAACAGGGCCAAAACCCTAGAGACTTCGGCTGGAGAAACAGGCCCAAACTCAACCAGACGAGGAGACCGAGGGGGTGCAGCACTCGGGACACTGGAGGAGTGAGAAGGGCAACCAGAGTCCAGATTGGTACAGATAGCCTCAATTTTAGATTTTTTTAAAAAGGCTGCGAATGACTCACTAGTGAAATCACTAGGAGGAGGCCCAGGCTGACCAGGATTGGTGCGGTCTCGAACCACCCGGAACAACTCTGCCTGGCGGTTCGAGGCCGCACCAATTCTCAGGGAGGCATAAGCTGTTCTAGTGTCCCTGATTGCACAGACATAGCGCCTGGTCAGCTTCTTAACAGCAGCCCGATTAACTGCCGACCGATCGTTTCTCCATCTGCTCTCAGGCTTCCTTTGTTCTTGTTTCATTGTCCTCAGCTCAGCCATGAGATTAGCTGATATATTTCAGTGAAATTTTCTGATAGTTGGAGAAAGCATTACTTTGCCATTAACTGTATTCACTCAGCAATGTTGACAAATACCTTCCTGTTTAACACAATTGTGCTTATCATCTCTGATAACAGTGAAAAGCTACTCCCACAAAGTAGCTGTGATATTTTCATTGAATATAAATGAATGGATTGGGTCCTTTGGGGGAGAAAGATGAGATAGGAATATTTTAAATAAATTAATTAAAATTAACTCTTGGGAGATTCAGTCAATGAGATAAAGCTTGACTGGCCAGTGTGGTATTTTGGTTAGAAGATTGTATTAGGGCTCTATAGACCTGGGTACAAATCCCCCAACCATGGGGAAGCCACTGGGTCACCTTAGATCATTTGTAGTCCTTATGTTTTAACAGATTAATGGGTGGGTAAAATGAGAAGGCCAGCTATATGTGCCACTTCAGCTGATTAGAGGGAGGAAGGGGTATTAATGCATATGGACAACTGAGTTTTTAGGCAATAGAATGATGGGATGATTGAGGTAAAAATGGTGACAACTGAATGATCAGATTTCCCCCACCTATTGCAGGGGTTAGGGAACCAATCCAACCCGCAATAATTGAAAATCCGTGATATGTCACTTCCAGTTTACCAGAAATCACTTCTGGTTCATGGGGAGGCCCTTTTGGGGCCTCCAGAAGGCCCAGAAAGGCCCTCGCAGGACCATTCAGGGCAGTGCCAGCCCTGGAGTAAGTACGGGAGACCTGAAACAGGCCTTTTTCCTCTTGCCCCAGGGGGCCTTTCTTCATATACTGCTGTCCCGCGATATAGTGGGACCGCAGTATATGAACCGTGAAAGGACGGGGGACCACTGTAATACTGTGTAACATATCAGTGGCCAATTTACTTTTGTGTTGCTTTTTGTTGTGGGGAAAGCCCAGCCATTTTTTGGAAAGTAATAGTTGCAATAAAATAATTTAAAAAACTAACAAATTACAAATTAAAAAAAAAAAAACCACTATATGAGGAAAAGGGGGAAATGGTATACTCAAAAGATATATTTCCAAACTTCACCTGATAAAATATACTTTGAAATAAATGGGAGCCAGTTCTCTGTGAACTTGTCTTTTCTCCTAAGTTTTTTCATTATATACCTATTGCCTGTTGTTTTCAGTTGAAACAATGGACGAAACCCTGTTGCCATCCAGGTTAAAATATCAATATTAACTTGTATTTTTAAATGGGATGCCAATAGAAGCAAATAAACTTTTCTGTAGCTTATAATTACAGCGGTACCTTGTATAAAGGAATTAATTAGTTCCAAATGAAATTATGTTAAGCAAAAATTCTTTTATACAAATTTCCCATAGGAATGCATTGAAAACAGAGTAATCCCTAATCACAACCATTTTTATGTTGATTTGCCCCATAGACTATTCTGTTAAGCAGATTTCCCCTATCTCCGGAATTTTTTATGTTGTACAGATTTTATGTTATACAAACCATTTGTTATACAAGGGTCCACTGTATTACAATTCATAAACAAGGGCCACAAAAGTTCCTGTTTGTGTTTTATTTGTTGATTTCTGATTAAGCTGTGCTGCTATAGCTCAGTGGGTAGGACATGCAGCTTCAAACACTCGTAGGTAGATTACATAATGTGTTAAAAACAGATGTCAATTTAAGCAATAGAATGTTATGCTTACTCAATCTATTTTGCCTCCACTGCCCTTTCCTTGTCACTTAACAAGCTTAAAGTGCTATATAAAATGTTCATTGTTCTTCTGCTGAAAAAGGCAGAGTTCATCCATTGTGAAATCTAATCAGACATCTAGTTTCCTAAAACCATCATTAATCATGTTATTATTTTCTCTCTTTGCATCCTTATTTTGGAAGCTGCTACTCTTAAGTTCCACCATCTGTCAGCAGCGGATGGCACTGTAATGAACAGAAATTACAGCAAGGATGAAATAAAAATCAGCTCCCTCCCTTTGGATGTCAATCAATTTCTCCCTATTGGAAAGCGAGTCTCCAAACTTTGTGCCTGTTTTGGTCAGCTTCACTTAGCAAAGCGCTTTGACAAACATGTCGGCCAGGCTGGTAGGCATTCCAGTAAGTTGAAGGTGACCAAACTGAATTGATAGTTCAGAACTAAGTTCTCTAAAGTTTGATATCAGGAACTCAACTGACCAATCTCACAACCCCGGTTTAGCTCACTTTTGCCATGCAGCTGAGTGGTGGGGGGTTTAGAAATGGAGAAAAGTTCCTCTCCACACAACATTTGATTCAACTATGAAAACTGCAATGGCAAACCTAGATAGCATCCTAAAGAGCAGAGACATCACTTTGCCAACTAAGGTCAGGATAGTCAAAGCTATGTTTTTTCCAGTAGTGATGTATGGAAGTGAAAGCTGGACTATAAAGAAGGCTGATCGCCACAGAATCGATGCTTTTGAGCTGTAGTGCTGGAGGAGAGTCTTGAGAGTCCCCTGGACTGCAAGGAGATCAAACCTATCCATCCTGAAAGAAATCAACCCTGAATGTTCACTGGAAGGACAGATTTTGAAGCTGAGGCTCCAGTACTTTGGCCACCTCATGAGGAGAGAGGACTCGTTGGAAAAGTCCCTGATGTTGGGAAAGATTGAAGGCAAAAAGAAAAGAGGAGGGCAGAGAATGAGATGGTTGGACAGTGTCATCGATGCAACCAATATGGATTTGACAAAACTCCGGGAGGCAGTGGAAGATAGGAAGGCCTGGCGAGCTCTGGTCCATGGGGTCACGAAGAGTCGGACATGACTGAACGACTGAACAACAACAACAACAACAACAACAACAACAACAACAACAAATTAAAATTAAAATTGCCACCACATGAGCAATAATGGCTGCCATCTTGGGTGGCTTTGAAAGGGGCTGGGCTAAGCCATGGAATATAGAGCTATATTCCCCCCAGGATCAGAGTAACTAAGTCTCAGCTGCTGGCAAGTAGGAGTGGGAGGATGCTGCGGCAGAAAGATGTGATGATCCAAGGCAGGAACAGTGCATTGGACTAGAGTGGCCTGCGCTCTGATCCGACATGGCTTCTCTCGTATTCTTTCAGGTGAAGTGACTGGTTTCTGAAACATTGTCAAGTGGAAAGAAAACAGATAATGAATTTAGAATTATCTAAATGGCTATCTAAATGGGTGTGGGTGGGTGTGGGCAGGCAGGCAGTTTACCAGAAGGTGGAATCGGTCTGGATAGGAATAGAAGGAAGGAGAGATGCCCAGAGAGCTGGAACAAGGTGAGGAGGTGGTAAAGTAGCTCGAACACAAGGCAGGACAGACCAGACATCATGGAATGTAAGTCTATTGGATTCAATGGATATAATTTCTATGGATGTGAGAGCCAGTGGGGTTAATGATTAAACCAATTTGAGTGACATTGCTATAATCTTTCTGTTTCATTGAAATCCTGCATTCCAGACAAATTTCATCAATGTGCCCCTAACCATATGTCCACTTAGAAACAGACTGTAGTTAAAAAAAAGTCAGGACACTTCCCCCCCCCCTTTTTTGGGGGGGTGGTGGTGGTGGTGGAAACACTGTATAGCTTAAATCAGCTTAATACAGCTGTGATGTCATATTCCAAAATACCCTTCTATAATTATATCATGTGACACACTGAATACAAGCAAAGCAAGTGGAATAGTAGAATAACTGTTGCCATTGGTGGAGAAGGACTCAGGAGACCTGCCTTCAAATCTGCCTTTGGCCATGGAAGCTTACTGAGGGGCAGCAATGGTAAACCATGCTTCGATCACCTCAAATACCTCACAACTGGACCAACTGATTGTGGAAGTGAATCCAAGGATATCCAAGCAAATGTGCCTAGCGATAGGATAGAACCTGACTAACCAGGTGTTATGGGAACTGAAGTGCATGGTGCAAGTCAAAGCATCATTTGATGTGTTAAAAACTGGAGTCCAGCTTCTCTGAAGGGCCCAATCTGTCCATGCGCTTTTAAGTGTTAAGGTTTCCAGGAGAGGCCTTACTCATAGTTCCAACTCCCTTCACAGGCACATGTTTGTAAGATAAGAGGAGGCTCCAAGGCTAGGTTGGCCCTCTCCTTTGTTTTGCCATCCCACTCACTGGTAAATAACTCCCCCCCCCCGGGAATCTTTTCACAATGAGCTGGTGTCGCAAGAATGGGCTTTCAACTGGTTTGTGCTGGTGCGCTGCGTTTTTATGGACATTTGTTGTGCCATCAAGTCCTCTCTGATTTCCAGTGGCCCCATGAATGAGTGACCTCCAAAATGTCTGTCCTCAACATCTCCGTCTCGCCCCTACAAACTCAAGGCTTTGGCTTCCTTCAGGGAATCAATCCAGCTCTGATTTCATCTTCATCTTCTCCTACCGTTAGACTTCCCCCAGCATGATTTCTTTTCTAGTGAATCTTGTGATATAGCCAAAGTACCGCCACTTTCGCTCCATAATGTTTGCCTTTAGAGATAGTGCAGGTTTTAGGTGTTCCAGGAACCACCCTTTAGTTTTTTGTTTCCCTCCTGTGGTTAACAATTTTAATTTAATGCTCTTTTTCAACTTTATTCTTAATGCTTGATATTAAGAGTTCATAATCAGTATCACAGTCTGCTCCCAGTCTTATTTGGGCAGAGAGCATGTGGCTTCACCTACTGCTTCCAGTTACATAGTCTGTTTTATTTATATACAATATTTGGCCATCAAGTGATTTCCATGTGTATAGTCATCTGTTTGGTGGCTTGAAGCATGTATTTATGATAAACAGATTGTTGGCTTCACAGAACTTGATTAGGATGTTCTCCTGCTTCATTTCTAGCCTCTAGACCTACGATCCTGATGATGTTTCTCACAGCTTTGTTTCCTGATTTTGTGTTCCAACCACCTATGATTATAAGCATGTCTTGTTTTGGCATATGGTCAATTTCCTTCTGGATGCTTGCATTAAAGCTTTGAACTTCATATGCATTTATAGCAGGAACATAGAGTTGAAGGATGGTTATGTTGATTGGTTTTCCCAAATGTTTGATTGATATTATTCAGTCAAATCTTGCATTCTAGTCCCTAACTACCCATGCTGCATCTTTCTTCAGTATTAGAGCCATTCCATTTCTGGACTAATACACGTTGTAGTTGTTTGATTTAAAATGTCCCACACCAATCTACTTTAGTTCACTGACATCAAGCACTACAGTGTTTACATACCTCATTTCTTGTTTTATGATTTCCAGTTTACCTTGGTTCATGCTGCTCGAATTCCATGCTCCAGTTGTGTTTGATGTGCATCACTGGACTTTCCTTTCACCTCTGAGCACATCAGTCACTAGACATCCTTTTGGCTTTAATCTAGTTGTGCCGTTAACAACAGTGCTATTTATACCATTTCTTTGCTTTTCTCCAGTAGTGTATTGAATGCTTTCTGAGTTGCTTCTTCCAGCACTATCTCTCGTTTCACTTTGGAATGTCTCAACACAACATGCACTAAACAAACACACTAGGCACTTCCAGGTACTGTTTCCAGAGAAAATGAAGACCTCTGAGCCAAGGTGATCTAAGGAACTCAGAAATGGACCACACTGGTGCGCTTTGGTAACAAGCCACTTTCTCACTAGCAAAAAGAGAGCCAATTAATTCTAGCTTCAGTGACAACTCTCTGCATTTTACTATTGTTTCTGTTCAGTTTTCCAGAGTGCTGTGGGTTGTCATTTGGATCACCAGCAACATCCCCCTTTCAAGTCAGCTCTCCTCCACTGCTGCTTTTTAATCCCCTTTCCCATGCACAGTCTCACTGATCCAATTTCAAAGCCTACTTTTGGCTTCTACCTGACTTCTTTTACATGCTACAAACCCAGGCAGTCAACCCAGCGTTTTCATTTTGACATCAAAAGAGTTTTCAATTTTTGCAATGAGAAATGACAATATATCCTCAACACCTCAGGACATAGTAATATCTCTATGGATTTCACTTGCTTTGTTCTGTGCATAATTGCCACTGGCAGAACTTGCTTTGATCTGTGCAAAAATTTATCAAGTGTCTGTTTTCTACTCTTTGAGAATACTAGTGAGGCGTGCACACTCGGCTCTATCCACTATCTTTTAATTTCCATGGTTACTGTTAGTCACCATCATCATGTTAACTCCTTTCAAATGGATTACTTTTCTTTCAAATGGATTACTTTTCTTTATGTGAATGTAGTTCAGTGAGCTAGATTGCATGGAAAGGTCAATTTGACTCCCATCATTGTAATCTGAGATACTGATTAGTTGTTAGTATTATTATTTAAATCACCCCATGACATTTAGTCTATGGAACTCCTTGAGTCACTTCCCTGTTTTCCGAATGTTGGTCTTACATTACTTTACTTGGATGAATAATTTTTTTTTAAATAAGAAGAAATAAATGTAAGTTTGATTGTCATGGTTGTTGTGCTGCCTCCGCCCACCAGGTCCAGAGCAAGAAGCCAGGGAGGATCCATCCAGGGCGAGCTCCTCTTTCTCCTTCTAAAATGTTGTGTTGGAAAATGTGTGTGTGTGTGTGTGTGTGTTATACTTGGGAGCAACTTATAGACAGAATAATATGGTGATCATAAACAACAGTATTACTGCACTGTATTCAATTCTTTACCTTTTTGGACAGTGAGGAGGGTTGAAATGGTCTGAGTAAATGCAGCCTGGATGTTGACAACACTCATGTCAACCGTCAAGATGCTCCTCTATAGGATATGCTATCCTATAGCATTCCCTGAATGCTTACTATGCAACTTTATATGGATTACCATGCATGATTGCATTGATTGATTTCATAAGAACAGTGTTTTTCATGTTACTTTCCACCCCTCATAATGGATTTTTCTTTTCTTTTTGCATGCTTTTTATAGCTCTAATGATACCCTTTATTGTTCTAAGATGCTTCTTCTAATTCCCTGTTCTTGACTTAAATATGTCTTAAATGTCTGGACGGTATATTGTTCCTCATTACTGTAAGCCACCTGGGATCCTGTTCCAAGGACAAAGGTGGGGTATAAATATTCAAAATAAATAAATATGGTTGTGTTCACTACTATTCACAAAGTGAAGCAAAGCAAAGGAAAATCCCAGGAGCTGTCTTTTTTCATTTTTTAAAATTTGTTTGATTTGTACTCACTTAATTATTATTTGCTTTTCTGACTATCTGGACTAATGTAAACCACCCAGAGTGGCCCTGTTGCCAGATGGGTAGTATATAAAAACAATAAACAAACAAACAAATATTAACAACTTCTCATTCAAGTGCAAAGCCATTTTCTGAGCTGCTTTTGATGAAGAAAGGAAACTGGGACAATACAATTCTTGTATTTCTACCAGAAGTGAGTATCAGCTAGAACCTTCTGTGCACTTTCTTTCACCATGGAGCCTTCCCTCCAGGTCTTTATGTTTATTTACACATGTTATGTGAGTGATAGGATCAATGAAAGTAGAGATGGGCACGAAATGCACTTTTAGGTAACAAAACGAATAACGACCCCCAGAGCGATTTTAGAACGAACCAAACCAAACAGGAAAAAATGGTTTGGTTAGGATCGTTTTGTTCTTCCCTGTTGGCAGTGACAGCCCGGCTGTCATCACCCACAGGGGAGGACTGTCTAGAGAGATCCCTTGGTGGAGATCCCTTGAGAGAGAGCCCTGGTCCCGCCTCCGCATGTGGAGGCGAGAATGGGTCTCTCTCTCAACGGCCCTCCGCCGTGGGTGGATGACAGCCAGGCCAGCTGTCATCCAACTGCAGTGGAGATCCCTTGAAAGAGAGCTCTCTCTAGACAGTCCTCCCCCATGGGTGATGACAGCTGGGCTGTCATCACCTGCAGGGAAGAATGAAACGAACCTAACCAGCCGACTGTCATCCCCCCCGCGGCAGAGAGGACCGTGGTCTCGGCTCTGCAAGTGGAGCCAAGGCGCGGCTTTCTCTCAAGTAGAGATGGGCACGAAACGAACAATTTTTCATTTCCGTTTTCGTTTTTTGTCTCCAGAATGAAAAAAAAAAGAACAGAAACACTGGAAATTTTGTCGTGCTTTTCGTTTCCGTTACTGCAATACAGTGAACTGCTTAAATGCTAAAAAAATTGACAAAAAATTGAAATAAATTATAATGAAATGGTAACAAAATGAATGAAAACAAAAATGATTTTTTTGCAAAAATTCACGAAAAATGGAAACGAACCGAAATGGACCCTCCAAACGACAAACGACAAACGAAACGTCATTTTTTTTAAATTTGTGACCATCTCTACTCTCAAGTGATCTCTGCCGTGGGGCGATGGCAGCCGGCCTGGCTGTCATCCCCCTGCAGCGGAGGACAGTTGAGAGAGGACCGTGGTCTCGGATCTGCAAGCGGAGCTGAGGCTGTGGCTCTCTTTCAAGGGATCTCCGTTGCGGGGGGGGGGATGACAGCTGGCCCGGCTGTCATCTGCCCATGGTGGAGGACGGTTGAGAGAGGGCCCCATTCTAAACTGGGGCTCTCTCTAAAGGGGTCTTCCCTGCGGACGGCAATGACAGCCCTGCTGTCACCGCCGCCCACAGGGGAGAACTGTGTCAAGAGAGAGCCTAAAGGGATCTTCTCCATGGCGGATGACAGCGCACCCGGTACTGTCATCTACTGCGGGGGAGAAATGTCTAAAGAGACCCCCGTTCCCGCCATGGCTCTCTCTGAAAGGATCTCCACCGTGGGGGATGATGGCCAAGAGAGGGCCCCATTCCCACCTCCACTGTCATCCACCGCAGGAGAGAAATGTCTAATGAAACCCCCGTTCCTGCCTCCACATGCAGAGGTGGGAATGGGGGTCTCTTTCAAGGGATCTTCCCCACAGGGGATGACAGCATACCAGGCGCTGTCATCCACCGCAGGGGAGGCGAGAACAGGGTAAACAAAAAAGAAACAAAACGAAATATGAAACAATTTTTTTAAAAAAAATCATTTCAAAAAAATGAAACGAAGCAAAATGGGCCACGAAATGGAAGAGAACGAAACACAATTTTTCCGATTCGTGCCCATCTCTATTAGAAAGTGAAACTTAAAATGCAGCATTTTCCTGGATTGTTATTTCAGTTTAACACACACTTTATTGCAAAATGAATACTTACAGTCAGAAAGGTATTTTGACTAGACCTTCTATAAATTTTACTTTATGTTGACTGGGGTCTGGCAAGGTTCCTTAATCTGTGCAGCCATGCGACCATGTTGAAGATTGTATTGTGCAGCAGAATAGCTGTATTGTGGTGAGGGCTATGAAAAGCCAGATAGCAGTCCATAAAAAAGAAAAATGCAGACACAGCAATGACACCCTCACCACAAAAACTATACAATATTTACAAAAGATACATAAGTCCAGCAAAACACTCAGTAGAATCGGCAGGCATATACCTAATCAATCTTAGTCCAGTTCAGTGATTCAATATCTCCAGGAAATCAGAGTTCCAACTGGCAGAATAATGAGCTGCTCCCATCCAATAACACCAACAAAGTACTGAGTACAGGAGATGTCTGTAGAGGGAGAGGGTTTGCCATCTTGAGAAATGCATTGCTCTGATTCAGGGAGAAGAGATGGTGGCCTTTAAAGAAGACCCAGGATTTGGTTTTCTGTGGGCAAGGGATCAA
Source organism: Phrynocephalus versicolor (assembly GCA_023846285.1). Lineage (NCBI taxonomy): Eukaryota > Metazoa > Chordata > Lepidosauria > Squamata > Agamidae > Phrynocephalus > Phrynocephalus versicolor. Next base: position 60,587,520 of record JAHTLZ010000016.1, read on the forward strand.
GGAAACAGTGGACATCACCCTTAAAGAGGAATCAAAACAACATAGCACAGATGGCTAATATGGCATTGTAATTCAAAATTCAGATTTGGGAGGCCAAGATTCAAATCTGCATGAGGGTCACTGGATGGCCTTCAGCCAGTCAAACACCCTGAATCCGACTTTCCATTCAAGGCTGTTGTGAAAAGGAAGCGAAGAAGTGAGAACTCCACGTGCTACCCTCATCTTCACTGTGTTGACATCACTAATCCCCCCCAGCAAGATATCACAGCAGTCAGCACACAGTTTGCCTCTTACATAATAAGGAATCCAGGCTCTTAGGATATTAGGAGTTTCAAGTGTTTTGTCTTAACTTCATGTCCCCAAACGGCAGGTGTAAGATCATGCTAACCTGTCCTTTTTGATCTGCAAGAGGGAGCAGATGCATGTGGTCAAGGTGAGAACCTACAAGGCTGAGATCAAGACAAAGCAAACTGACATCAAGAGTAGGTTCCCGGCTTACCCTTTCTGACTAGCTAATTGCCTCCACCTGGTGTTCAACACAGGGAACATAATCCTTCAAAATCCTGTAAATGTTTACACCAGGACTGGCTCTATCATGAACCAAAGTGAATGAAGTGAGGGAATGGGCAAATTGTTGCTCCCTCCCAACCAGAGGGCTCACCTTAGCAACATTCATAATGCAACACATGACACGCTTGTCGCCTCTCCTGCCTGCAACCGCCCCGTAACTTCTCGCTCACCTGTGTCAGCCGCTGCTGCTCTTCCTTGCTGCCATCTCTGTCTGCTGTCGCAGCTCCTCCTCCTCCTCCAATGGCTAGGCCTCCACCTAAAACTCAGAAACCACCCACCCCTCCCTTTTTTTCCTAGGAAAAAATATTTTTAATAGGAACTCAAGCTTGGGACTTTGGATTTGGTACCAAAGACTCAGACTCAGACCTGAGATTTTTGACCACAAGATTTGCCCACATCCCTGTCAGATGCTACTGGCTACTTTATCATAATGAGCTCATTATACCTAACATTACATTTTAATGGAAACTCTTCACTTATTAGTCTGCCACTCCTCAAAATGGTAAATCACCAAGAGGGAGAATTTTGGCTCCTCAAGTGTCCCTGCTTTTCAGTAGATTCAAAGGAAGGAAGGAAGGAAGGAAGGAAGGAAGGAAGGAAGGAAGGAAGGAAGGAAGGAAGAGGCTTCAATTTGTCAAATACAATTTAGGGCATCCGTTGCTACAAGATATGGTCCTTGCCTTGGATGGCTTTTGATTAGGCAAATTCAAAGAGGTACAGCCATTAGATAGTCAAATGGGTTTGGGAGATTATGATGGTCACTGATAGTGGGAGCAGAAAGCCAACATCTTTGTTGACTTCCTGTAAACATATGGCTGGCAGTCTTTGGCCACAAAATGCTACATAGATAAACCTTTATGTTTATCTGGTCAAGTACAGTTCACATCATCATCCTCATCATCATCTTGGAACTGCACAGCTGGGAGAGATCCTATGGATCATCAGTCCAGCCCCTGTCAAGGAGGCACAAATGAGGAATTTAACTCCCAGCCTCTGGCTCCACAGTTGGAGTTAAATTTGGTGACTTGCAGCCAGAGGTGTAAGCCACTGAGCTGCCCAACATGTACATTCTTATGAGATGTTGTAATGGAATCCCTGGAAAGAGATTCATGAATATTCTAATGATAGACCAATCAGAGAATGTGGGCGGGGTTAGGTCCTATAAAAAGAGTGGCAGTTGAACTGTCAGGGAGTTAGTCAGAGGGGGGACTGAGAACTGAGAACTGAAGAGAAAGATCAGGAGCTCAGTCTGTGTTAGTTGGCGACAGGGAACAGTAACTGATAGAGTTAAGGACTGGACAGGGTCTGGCTAGGATATGTTTAGGGACTTGTTTAAGTTACATCTAAAGAACAATTCAGACTGAAAGTTATTAAAACACGATATTATTTAGGTATTTTTGGAAACTAAATAAACTACATCTTTATGTTGAAAAGTTAACACACGTGTCAAGTCCCAATTCTTCATAATAGAAACCAGTACAGGTTTTAGTAAATGGTGGCAGCAAAAGTAAAAACAGTTTCAACACACTTTTAAAGTGCGGCCAGGTTGTAAAATACCCGGTCCGTCACAGATGTACTGTACTGTACATGGTACCTATATCTGCAAATCTTTAGGCACAGTAACTTGGTAGCGGAAGGAGGAATCATCATGGGCTCTTTAACTGTTTACTCTCTCTTTCATATGCCTCAGCTGCCCTCCAGTGTGACTGTGAAGACAATATGAAGAAGGGAGAAACATCCACACCTCGACAGAAGATGAGAAATAAAAAAAAGGATGGGTAAAGTTTTCTCACTCGAAGAAAGAAAACATTATTTCACCCACATTTTCTTTTTCCCTTGGAGGAGCAGAAAGGGCGGTGGGTTTGTGAACTGTGAGCCCCGTGTTGTTAACAGAAGACTTTTAAGAGTACAGAGGGCAAGAACAAATTGACTAGATGGCCAGTAACTCATAAATTAGCCTTAATTAGCCTTCTGAAGAGGTTTACAATAAATCAAGCTAGCTAAAGCAGATCTAGTTTGTATGTCAGACTAGTGACTACATTGAGCACATCCAGCTCATGACCACCACCATCACCACCACCTGAGGTCTGGAATCCGAGTTGCATATAGAACAGTTAAAATACAATCCCGCCCCCCCCCAAAGGCCTTATTATTATTTAAGAGATCTCTTGCATTTCTAAAGTGGAACAGAAGAGGGCAGTGCTGCATAAACTTGCAGGAATTTATAGGAAATGCTCAACAAGAGATAACCAGAAACAATTGCCAGGTGCTAAGACTATGTTGTTGTTCCTGCAGTTAAAGAAATCACCGCATTTATCTTTTAGTGCCAGTGAAAGAAGGAAGGATCAAAACAGGACTGCAGTTGAACATTAGAACTGTTCAATAGTTCAGTGGTTTATGTATCTGGCTGTGGAGCGAGAGGTTGGGAGTTCGATTCCCCACTGTGCCTCCTTGACAGTGTTTGGGCTTGATGATCCACAGGGTCCGTTCCAGTACTGCAGTTCAAAGATGACGATGATAATGATGATTAAGATGATGAAAATCATGACTTATTATGGTAGATAATGGTTCAGTCATCATCAGTCCAAATGGAGACTGAAGCCAAGAAACCAGAAGAAGACTGAGACTTGAAAAGGGCATCAATGAAGGAACTAGAAACGATCATAAAGTGTAAAGATGTGTCATTGGAGATCAAGATCATCCATATTCATGCATTTCCAATTACCATGTATGGGCTATGAAAGCTGGACAACTAAGAAAGCCAACAGGAAAAACATTGATTTATTTGAAATGTGGTGCTGGAGGAGAGCTTTGTGGAAACCCTGGACTACTAGAAAGTCAAACAAGTGGGTGCCAGATCAAGGCAAACCTGAACTATTTTTAAGAGGCAAAAAGGATGAAACTGAGGCTGTCCTACATTGGGCACATCATGAGAAGGCAGTATTCTGTAGAAAAGATAATAATGGTGGCAAAGGTGGAAGGCAGCAGAAAAAGTGGAAGATCAAATGCTGCATGTGATAGACTAACTCCCAAAGAAACCACAGGCTTGAGTTTACAAGAGCTGAGCACTCCAGGTCAGTAGAGGTCAAGCTCTCATTTAGACTTGATGGTATGCCAGAAACAGGTGAAACAGCAGAACCAGCAATAAATTCCCTGCTGTTTGGAACATTTTGACTCCACTTTTGAAGGAGGATGCTGTTGGGCTCCTGTTCTGCCTTTGGGCTGCCAAAAGGACCTGTAGCTACATCATCGAGAGAAGTTAATGCTGGACTAGATACAGCAGGACTTATTTTTTTGGTTTCTCTTTTAAGCCCCATGGCGGAGGGCTGTCCCTCTGAATGTCTTTACTTAAGGACAATTCCTGCCACTCTCAGGCACAGTTAAAAATCCTCTCTCACAAAGAGCTGGCCAGAGAGTCACAGTCTGGCAGAGGAGCTGTCCAACAAGAAAGCACAAGCATGACTACAAGTAGGTCCTTGCTTCACTGGACGTTAGGCTTCAGCAGAGCATCTTGCATGATGGCATCTCTGCTCCACTGCTCCATACTTCTTCATATAAATAACAATAATACTGTCATCAGAGCTCCCATACAGAGCAACTGAAGAGTTTAGCACTCCCCTTATGAGGAGGGATAGGGAGAGATTGTATCATATTCTATAATTCTCTGAGTTTGGCTTCTGGACTCACCACTGCTTCGATACCTATAGTATCTTGAACATGATCCTGGAAAATGTGGTGTTTGGTTCTTGCAGTCAAGATAGAAATCTGTACTGTTCTGCACATCCAGCTTGGGAAATTGTGTAATCTGTGAAGAAAGGTGGCCTACACATACACCCAGAGAGAGGGGAGAGCAAGAGAGGGAGGGAGGGAGGGAGGGAGGGGGGAGAGAGAGAGAGAAAGAGAGAGAGAGAGGCAGGCAGGCAGGCAGGCAGGCGAAACAAAATACATATTTTACTTAGATGGTCACAATCAGTGGTACGGTGGAGAAGGAATTAATGAGAACAGAAGGTAAAGATGCTTTCAGAGCAATCACATTAAAATCATATTGATGAGCAACATAGTAAATATTAGAGATGGGCACAACCAGGAAATTTTTTTTTCGAGTTGTCGTTTTTCGGGACGGGTCCATTTTGGCTCGTTTCCGTTTTTCGCGAAATTTTTCAAAAATTTGTTGTTTTGTGGTGTCGTTTTTTCGTCTGTCATTAGTACTGGTTTAGGGGGGTAGCGGGCTCCTGGAGGCACCCGTGGGTGCCTCCTCTCCTCACCCGCTACAAAATGGCATGCATAGCCAATTGGCTATGCATACCAAGTTGAGTGGCAGAGAGGCACCTCTTTTGGATGCCTCTCTGTAGACCACAGGCCCACTGCTGATATTGCATCTGGGCCGGGCGCTCTGTGGTCCACCAAGAAGGGAAGTGTACTTGCGTGTATAGTGCAATGCGAGTACACAGGTTTGGCTTAGGGTTAGGGTTAGCACAGGGGCTAGGCTCAGGGTTACGGGTAAGGTTAGGGTGAGTTCGTGGGGTGCACCTCTGGGTGCCTCTCTGACCCACTAAGAAGGACAGTTTACTGGCGTATGGGTTAGGCTTAGGGTTCGGGTTAGGGTTCGGGCTAGGGTTAGTGGGCTTTTTATGCCCGATTGGCACATCCCAGAAGTCTCTGTGGTCAAAACCTGGCCAAGTGGCCATGCAATTGGTGGAATGGCTCCAAAAATTTGCATGGTCCACTCCCATGGCCAGCCCATCATTGCGCAGGTGTAAATAAAATAAAATAAAATAAAATAAAATAAAATCAATGGAGAGGAGGACAGGAGACATTTTGTTGCAAGAAAAACCCACTGCTACTGTAAAAAATCTGGCAGTTTTAAAATAGCAATTTTTGCATTTTTCTGTGGTGCTTTGGTGTGTTTTTGGACCACGATTTCAAAAAAAAGATTGCGGTCGCCTGCCCCATTTTGGATTCCCCGCCCGCACCGCATGGCAGGCGAGTTGGCGAGACGACGAGGATGCCCCCCAGCCCCCACCAGAGCAGCCCTGGACAGGAGGGGGGGAAGGCCGCCCCCCGAAACCACCCCTCTGGTAGGTGCACTCTCAGGCAGGCAGGCAGGCATATTTCCGCCTGCTTTTTTGGCCGGGAATTCTGGGTTTTTAAAACTTTTTTTCTGTGCCGCTTGAACGGCGGCGGCGGCGAGCCGGCGACGTTGGCGGGATGACAAGGATGCCCGCCGCTGGCCACCACTCCGCCAGAGCAGCCCAGTAAGGACAAGAGGAGAGGGGGGTAGGCCGGGGACCCCCCCCCCGAAACCACCCCTCTGGTAGGTGCCCTCACTCAGGCAGGCATATATCCGCCTGCTTTTTTGGCCGGGAATCGGGGTTTTTTTAACTTTTAAAAACGTTTTTTCTGTGCCGTTTGGCATCGCGCGATCGCTGCGATGCCAGGAACGACAACGACAAATCAGACCCAATTTTTCTTTCGTCGGTTCGAGTTCAAGTTCTGGCGGAGTAATTGTCGTTTCCTTTTCCGTTACGTAACGGAAACGAGGAACGGAAACAGAAACAGGAATTTCGCTAAGTCATACCCATGTCTAGTAAATATGCAGCTGTAAATGGTGGTGTTTATAACTTATTATCCAAGCTCGCCTTTTGTCTTCAGTGCTCCCAGAATACAGATGTACATATCCCATGCAGCCAATATCGGAGGAATCTCCTGAAATCAAAATGGTTGATTTTGGCATAGGTTTCTTATGTTGTAATGTAAAAAGAGACAGAAAAGCAGCAACTGGTTAAATATAAATAAATAAATAAATAAATAAATAAATAAATAAATAAATAAATAAATAAATAAATAA
>JAHTLZ010000016.1:60600598-60611003 GCA_023846285.1 Phrynocephalus versicolor
AGATAGATAGATAGATAGATAGATAGATAGATAGATAGATAAATCCCCACTGACAGGACTTCAGGAAACATTGCAGAGAAACACCTCTGGCTAAGAACTAAAGATGTGGCCGAGAACTCAAGATCAGAGAACTCAAGATCTGACCAAAGGTATCCCACCTTTTGTCCGGCAACCTTAAGGCAGCATCCATGGCCTCTCTCGTTCTCCACCAGTTCTTTGAAGCAACTGTGTGAGCTGCATGAGACGGAGAAACTGTTCCTGGCCCAAGGTCACCTAGGGAGTTTCATGGCAGAGTAAGCATTTGATTCTAGGTCTCCTCAGTCCATCACTCTAGCCACTGATAAGAAATTACACTGGCAACGGAGGGCAGAAAATGATGCCTATAATAAGTGCTGATCAGTCTCGGCTGCATCTAAGGCTGGACCCTAATGCTCCGAGTCAAAGGTCAAAGGATTCAACTATTGTTTACCTACAGCCAACTTTGTAAGCTTGTGATTTCAGTTAGTAGGTCACAGTGTCACCACAGAAAGGATCCTCATCCTGGTAGGTAACGGGCCTGTATCTTATCTTAAGCCATTATGTGAAGTGGCCTCTTGGCTTTCACTTGCCAAACCCTCATTCACCTTTTTGCTCTGCTGAGCACAATTCCGTGACTTCTTAGTGGAGGGCTTAAGCAGAGAACACAATGGGGATTTACCAATAATTGTTTGAAGATTAAATTAAATGACTGCTCTGTACAATATTTCTGAGTGGACCGGGGCAAATGGCTCTAATTGCCTCTTTGTCTCTTCTCATTTGCTACATGTTATTGTCAGTGTCAAAGACTTTTCAAGCAAGATTTAAGAGAGGTCGCATCTCATGCTTTTCACAGGGCATTAAAGGTTATCACGGCACAAAATCACATACGGTACATCTGAATCGGAGCATCCAGTTGTATTTTTTTTGTTTTGAAAAAACAACAACTTGATAAACATTTAGGAATAATTGTTTACATATTTCCTCACTGATTATCACCAGCTAAACTTTAAAGACTTGCCAATTAAATTCTTGAAGCAGAATTCATTAACATCTTTTAAACCAGATTTGGAGATGAGACTAGGGTTTTGTTTTTTTTGCTTGTAGGACATTTGCATTTTTGGTTCTGCATTAATAACACAACCAAATCAATGTTATCATTTTAAAAACAGACAAGTGCAATGATCGTTACTATGAAAGAAAAGAAAGAAAAGTTTATGAGACAGCATTATTTCACATGAGCCATCTAAGTAGCTCATTTAGTTCTGCTTGTGCATGCATTACCAATTTTATTCAATTTTGCATCAATCATTGTATTAACCTGTTTCTAAAATAGTAACATTGGTTTGATTGAGTTATTAATGTAGAAACAAGAATTCTGATGTATCACAAGCTAAAAAGTGTTATGCAACAGTTCAGCAAGGCTGCAGGTTATTCCTCCTTGGCCATACACCTATTCATTTAAAAGCTTTTAAATGAAACATCTGCTGGTCATTAAGCACCAGCAGAACATCCAACAGTGTGATGCAACTTCCTGTTCCTTTCCTTTCTCACTTTCAGTTCTCATGCCACCGAACGCCAGTTCTAGAGAGTGTCACAGGCATCTGGTGCCGGTGTTTATGGGAGATTGAAACAGGAAGGGGGCTCTGTCAGCAAAGCAATTTCTTTTGATTCTGATCAAATTATTAATACAGATGGGCATGAAATGAAAATATAGAATTTGTTTCATTTTTCGTTTCGTTTCATTTCATTTTGTTTTTAATTAATTTTTAAAAGAATTTCCAAAATGAAATGAACCAAAATGATATGATTTGCTACACTATAAAATGGCTCCTTGGACTCTTCCATTTAAGGTAGCTTCCTTGGACTCTTCCCTTTAAGCCCTCCAAATTTGGAGAGGTTTGGAGTTTAGGGGGCTGAGTTATTAAACTCCAAATGGGGTCCTCCCAGGGAAAAAAAATCATTTGTAAGAGAAATCAAACTGAAATCAAACCGAAACCAAACCTCTCCTTAAAAAACTAAATAATAATAAAAAAAACACTTTTCCAATTACAAATGGATTCCTGGGGGGACCCACTTTGTAGTGGAGTAAATGAGCCCCATGAACTCAATGAAATTTATATAGGAGTTAGCTCATTAAATGCCCACCAATCCAATGTGGCTATTCTAGCTGTGACTCGCTACTGGATTTCAGCCAATATATAGGACAAGGGCTTTTTATGTATATATTTAAGCACTGTGGGGGAAAAAGAGTTGCTGGAAAATGATGGTTTTGATATTGCAGGCGTTGGTCTGCCTGGCTGGCAAACTGAATCTTTTTGGCTTGACCCCTCATTTGTGCCTTGAGTGACATACAGGGCTGCAGCTGTGTTTCTTGTTAAGGATCACTGCATTGGAAAGAATGGAGAACTCTTTGGTTGCTAGCCAAATTGGTAGAATGAGCTACTTTTTTGACACTGCATTACTATGAGATTTAAGGAATTCCTTTGAAACTTTACATTGGTGAGATTAACTGGAAGGATGCCACCTTTAGAAATGGGTCAGGAGAAAGTATTTTTAAGCTGTTCAACATCTGTAATTTGGGTGTATTTATTTTTAAAATTAAGTACAAAGAACCATTACCTTAAGATGTGTTTCCTGCTTTATATTCTCATGGCATATTGCAGACAAAAGGCACTCTCTATGGGAGGCATTAATTCTTGCATTCGAAACCATGCATTCAGTTTTATGCACGCATATTCAGAACTGAAAACTTTCAGTTGCGTTCATACTTTCATGGTGCATAAACATGAGGCATCCAGTTGCTGTAGTACAAATCCCATCAGCATTAGCTAACATAGCTTATGGTGACAAATGCAGGAAGTTGCATTTCAACAACATCTTGAAGGCTGCTCTTTGCCCAGTCATCTAATGAGAACCATCTATGTGCCATAGCAGGACTGGAAGGCAATCCAAGTTCACCTTTGACTGTGGAATATTATCTCCAAAGGCTAAGCCTGAGTATTTTCTAAAGTGCTACCAATTTTTCTTTGTCTTTTAATTCTTTACTTATTGTTGTCAACTTTAATACTGCTTCTTAATTATGTAACATGCCTCTTCACAATCTTTGTTCTTAGCCTTGAATTTTGTCTTTCATGTCCTTGGTAAGTGTCATACACTCATTGTCTCAGACTTTGTATATGGTCCTTCGATGTTGGCAGCTGCCTTGGGTCCTTTTCAAGAAGAAAACCAGGGTGAAAATATTTTAAATAAACACATAAATAAATTGTTGGTTGGCTTTTCATGGTCAGGGACCAAATGGTACAGTTTATTTTTGTATTTACTGGTTTATCACCTTGAAACTATGGGACAATCTGAAAATGTAACAGAATAAATCAAGACACAGATGGAGAAAAACAGTACACCTGTGAGGGTGAAAGCTGATACCAAATATCAGAAGCATATTTTACATTTTTTTAAAAAAATCTTAAAAGTTGCATCTTGGAACTTTCACTACAGATCTTGCAGCCATTAACCAGGATGATTTCTGGACATCTGTTCCCCCCCACCCCCTTTCCTTAGCTCTACAATACCCAGCTTAAAGAGCAGACTAGCTGGGCATAAAGTATTTTCTGGTATTTTAGTGGCACAATAAAGATATGTCTGTGAAGATTCTCAGTCATCCAGGTGAGTTTATCTGGAACCTGAGTCATGGCAACTGGGCTTCTTTTCTTGAGAGATTGAAACGTTTTGCTACTCATTCAAGCAGGTTCATCAGTCTGAGGAAAGCTAGTGGTGAGTCCTTCATTTTATAGTTTACTTTGATTTCACACACACCCTGGTCTGAATAGGCTCATAAATTGGACAAAGGCCTGACTAGGCTTATTAGGTGGACAATGGCCTGAATAGGTTCATAAGTGGACCATGATCTCAATAGGCTTGTTACAATAAATATTTTAATCTCATATTTTTATTCTGAACAAACAAAATTGCAAGATGGCTTCCCATTCTCTTCGGTGATGTAGAATGTTAAAAGCCTAAATGGGGGTTTCCTTGTTGTACTTAAGGAACAACATCTTCCTCATAAAATAGAGGGAGGAAGCTCCTACACATGCATAGCACCATGTGTGAAATGGAATTATTGGCTAATCAAAGAGCCAGTACCAGTAGAGGAGCAAAAATATTAAATGATGTTATTGGAAGCCAGTATACCTCTAAATATCTGAAAACAGCATTCTCTGTTCTGGTGTGCTCAACTCCAACAGCCTTTCCTGGTGAATTAATGGAATATGTCTGCATTAAAAGCTTTGGTAGTAACAAAATAGAAATCCAATTAAGACAATAAACAGCTAAAGATTTGCCATCTGTGAAGAAGATCTAATGGTAATTACTTCATCCAATACATGTACTCTACAGTGAGACATAAATCAGTGGACATTCTGGACATGCGTTTTATCCATTTATGTCCCTTGGTTTCCAAGACCAAAGAAATTAATTGCTGCCAAACCAAAATGGTTTCTTCATGCAAAGGATTTTGTTCAAATTGTGAAATATACCTAGTTATTAATTTTGGCAACTGTTCCTAATGTTAAGCCTTGTCATAATTCTGTATCCTTTGGATAGGGACAGCTTTTCACTGCCCCAATGAAGTGTTCATAGACCAGAGAAAAATGTGGTATAATTGCGTCCAGTATTATGCTGAACTTCTGTCATTGGCTTTCTGAAACTTGCAGCGCCCATAGAATGGTATTATTAATGGCCAACCTGACACCATGACATGGAAGGAGCCTCCCCAAAGAATGTGGGGAATGTGAACACATTTGGCTGTTCCCCTGGGCAGTGGAAACATCCCGTAGGATGATCCTCCCCCCCTCCAAGCATTGGAAGTACTAGTTGTACCTCAAGCTGCACTAGAAAAGCTGCACATAAGAGTGGACAGTAAATCACAGATCAAGAATCATAGAACCATACAGTTGGAAGGGCCCTATAAGTCCATCAAGTCCAACCCCTGCTCAATGGAGGAATCGAAATCAAGTAGACCTGATGGATGGTGTTCCAATTTTCTTTTAAATGCCTCCCATGTTGGAGTGAGGTAGTTTGTTTTCTTGCCTTATTGCCCTAACAAGAAGTTTTTTTTTCTGATATTCAGTCCGAATATGAACTCACACCTATTATTGTGTGTCCTGTATTCTGGAGTGACCGAGACCAGATCTTTCCCCTCCTCTGTGTGATTGTCTTTCAAGTATTTAAACAGTGCTATCATATTGCCCAGTCTTCTTTTCTGTAGGCTAAACATGCTTACCAGTAGTTCCTTCAGTCTGCCCTCGCAGGGTTTGGTCTCCAGCTTCTTGATCATCTTCATCGCCCTCCTCTAGGAACTTGTTCCAGTTTGTTGGTATCCTTCTTAAACTGTGGTGTCCAGAACTGGACACCATACTCAAGATGAGGCTTGACTAGTGCCAAAAGGAGAGGGGCTAGGACACTATGACTTTATCAATGCAACCCAAAGTGTCATTTGCTCATATGAAGTGCAACAGATTTTAGGAGTAGTTAGGTCTGTGAGTTAGGCGAAACGTAAAATGTGCAAGTTATTTCTGTCTGATATGGGATGAACTGCAATTGTGGTACTTCTTGATGCTCTCTGTCTTTTCTCCTTTAGGAAATAAGGCATTTGGGGAATGATATTTTGAGCAGAAAAAAATAGATCACCTATAGCCCCTTTATCCCTTCAAGTTCACATTTTTTTAAAAAAAATAGAGCAACAGAATTGCTGAACTGCAAGGACCATAATGGGTGGTGCAGGCATTGCCATTCTAAGGATTTCTTCACAATAATTCTTAATGTACATTGGCACAGGTGGGAGATGCATTTTTGGGAGTGAAGAAACCAAGAAAGTAGAAAAGGAATGTGTGTTCAGAAAGCTTTGCTGACATACTGGCTTTGCAGCACCACAATCATTTTGGCATTGCAGGAATATTCACCTCCATGAACAGTTCTGTCCTCCTCCCTTGAGTTATCTGCCTAAAGCCACTGGAAAATTGGGTGTTTCCTCTGTCCCCCAAATCATGGAAGAAGACTGAGGCTGTACAACTCTTTTTAAACTCCATGAAGCATTGCTAATGTAAGAGTTATGCTTGTTGGCTTTGCTTATGTAATTTCTTTAATTTTTTTAGAAATAGTCTTTTTAGTCTTACTGCTTCTCAAGGAAGTGCTAACAAAACAATTCATAATAACAAATTGAAAAGAAATCCATAAATCTAATGCAGCATTCACTGTATATCAAAGATGATGCAATTATAACAAGCCAAAATAAGAACATTTTAAAAATCAAGTATCCTATGTAGTGCAGCAGATACAACAGTAGACTCAGACTTAGGAGATCAAGGTCTGAATGTTTGCTCCTTATTTCTGTACAGAATGGATAACCCCTCTGAAAGAAACACAGTATGTTAGAGTAAGAAAAATGAAAATGCAAAACAATATTTTCAAAATGAGATTTAATTGCTTTTCGAATTTTTGTGACCAGTAAATGGCTTTGATATTCTAGGAACAGATGTAGACCCTGATTTTTCAAGATGGGTGCAGCATATTCTAAAATAGATTGAGTGTAAAACAACGGCATAACTCATGAAAAGCACTTCAAGATTATATATAAATTTTCTGCCCCACATCCAACCTATTAATGAAGATTACATTAATTAGCTCTATTAGTAGCCTCAAGGACCATAGCAATTTTACAGTAGCAAACTGGTCTTTTATAAGAATGGAAACCTAAGCTGGCCTATCATGTCTCATAGGAATACTGTTTATTCATATCGGGGTTGAGATGTTGTACCACCCATCATGATAAGATCCATAACTAATCCAATACTCACAGGGCAGGTGGGAAAAAGTGGCTTTCTTTATTGTGAAGTAAACCGATTAAGTTCTTTGTGTCAATCCATCTGCTCTTTTCAAAATACAGACACATCTACACAGAGCCACTTTGGAAATGGTTAACTTTGAGGGGGTGTTTTTGTCTGATGGAAAAGAAAAAGAGTTGGATTGTCTCATGAGGAAATGCTGGTATTAACAAAATTATTTTTGAAAGATAGTGCGATCTTGCACATGCTTATCTGGACACAAGTGCTATAGATTCTAATAAAAAAAATTCTGAGTGGCCATGTTGTGGGAGCCCTGTACTACTAACTATAGGACACTATTAACTGCTTTGCACATTGAAGGATGCTTAATAGTCTAAAATAAAAGATTAAAAAACAGTACCTATAAAATCCATTTTATCCCTTCCCTTCTCTTCCCCTTTCACCCTCTACACTAAGGGGGAGGTATAGAAATATAAATAAATAAATAAATCCTTGACCAGTCAGAAATTGCTTCCCTTCTCTCTTTCCCTGTCCCCGTGTTTGCCCTTCAGGCTTTTTACAAGGAGAAACATAATTGTGAAGGGAATCTTCTTGTAATCATTACAACTAAGGCAATATGCTCACATAGTGCCACACAACCAAGAGCCAAATGTCTGCCATGCAATAAATTTACATGATTTGAATGATTTAATTCTTTATTTGTGTCTGTGTTGATATAGAACATGTATGCACATGTGTGCATTTTAAGGTATTTATACATTTTAATATGTATTTACATAGTCAAATATGTTAATCTTTATCCTTTTGTTCTATTTTTATTTGGTTTGGGAGCAAAACAAATTATTCACATAGATTTCCAAAGTGTAGAGTATCAGATATGAAATTAATGGCATGAGATTATTATTATAGGTACATGATGTGCATGCTCTTCTCCCTTGAATGGTATGGGCTGGTACAGCATGCTTTTAGTTTTACACAGATTTTTTTTAAAATCCATTCATATTCAATTTGAAAAAACTCAACAAATACTATGCTGCTAGTAACCTCCAGGAAGTGGCCTTAAAAAGGTGGGCTTCAAACTTAGCAAAGCCCCTGTTGTTATTAGTGTGGTTGTCCCTGATGTAATGGTGGTAGTATGGCTTTTCTTGTCCACATGACCACCAGGGAGGTGGAGCATGCTGGGAGGCTGATGTGGTGTGTGTGTGTGCGTGTGTGTGTGCGTGCGTGCGTGCGCGCGCGCTTTGTGGTTATACATGGATTTTGAACTACACAGAGTCCAGCACACCTAACTCCAACATTCTTGAAGGGAGAGGTGTAGTGCACACATCATTCAATGAGTCTGTTTAATTTTTTTTCACACAGAAAGAGCATCTTGCCTAAAACCATTGCAGAAATGGCCAAAAGCAGGTTATCAGAGACTCTTTCAATTTCATTAATGTTACAAGGAGAAATATGATAGTGTGCCTGTAACACCTTGAAGCAACAACTGAGGGCAACATGTTATATTTTTCTATATGAAGGCTTCCCTGTCTCTTTGAACTGTAAGAGCTCTCAGATAGTTCAAAGAAGCCCCAATGTTTGGAAGAAGAGTCAGTTTTAAAGGGTAGCAGGAAATATGACAGAAAGGTTCTGAAAATCTATATTTAAAATTATTCAGGAGTAGAGATGGGCACGAAACGAACAATTTTTTGTTTCAGTTTTCATTTTTTCGTTTCGTTACGCAACGAAACGACAAACAAATTTTGTCTCCAAAATGAAACGAAACAAACAGAAACACCGGAAATTTTGTCGTGTGTTTCGTTTTCGTTACGGCAATACAGTGAATTGCTTTAAAAATAACAAAAATCACAAAAAAATTGAAATAAATGGTAACGAAATGGTAACGAAATGAACGAAAATGAAAACGAATTTTTTGCAAAAGTCCGCAAAAACAGAAACAAATCGAAACGGACCCCCTAAACGACAAACGACAAATGAAACACCATTTTTTTGATTCGTGCCCATCTCTATTCAGGAGCATCTACGAGTACATTAGTCATTTTCTCCACGCTTTGCTTTGGATCTGACATGGACAAAACTGAATTAAAAATCAGTGACCAATGACATCACAATTAGAGATGGGTACAAAATGAAAAAAGAAATGCTGTTTCATCGTTTCATTACGTAATGAATTACTTTATGTAACAAAATTGTAGGGCATGTTTTGTTATGAAATGAAATGCCATTTTTTCTCTAGGAACAAAATGATTCATCCTAGAGGAACCAAAATGCCAGGAGAGCTTCTTTGGGCTCTTCCCTGTAAGCCCCCAAACTGTGGAGAGGTCCTCCTAGGAAAAAAATCATTTCCAATTTAGTTGGAAACTGATAATAGCTCCCCCCCCCACAAGCAAGTAATTAGCAGCTTCCCAAGCCAAATAGATATGATTTCTGATTTGGAATTTACTAAGTCACCTCCCTTGGCCCCCAAGTTCTTCAAATTTCAGGGGCTAACAGGGAAGAATCCAAAGAAGCTATCCTGCCATTTTGCTGCCAATACATGGCTGCAATACCTATTTTTAAGTACATAAACATAACAAAACATTATATACTCAAAATAGCTATCACAGCCATGTATCAGCACCTGAATTGCAGGGTAGCTTCATTGGACTCTTCCCTGTCAGCCCTCCAAATTTGGAGAGGTTTGGCATTCAGGGGGCTGAGTTATTAAGCTCCAAAGGGGGTCCCCATAGTTAATTGCAAGTGTGTGTATGGCACACACCAGCACTATAGGGGTTAATATAAGCAGCTTAACCCCTATTAACCTCTATATTGCTGGTGCACTGTACACACTCTTGCAATTAGCTATGGGGTTAGCTAACCCTAACCCTAACCCAAAACAAAACTACTAAAGAAACAAAGTGAAACACTGTTATTTCATTTCATGCCCATCTCTATTCACTAAGAAAAGCTAAATGCAGAGAAACCCAGTGCATAATATCTTTGTAGTGGGAAATCTTTTTTTTAAGTTTGTTCTGTAGAATATTTTAAATTTTGCTCTGTACTGGCATTATTTTTCTCTGCCCCCAAACTATGTGATTGCTTGATTTGATACAAAAGACACTTAAGGGGTGAGTGCCTGTTGTCTCCAAAAAGGGTGATGGTGGTTAAAAAAAAACTTAAAAAGAGGAATTTGCCAGTTAGCACCTTGTCGAATCAAAGGTGTCAGAGCTTAGAGTTAAAAGAAAAACTTGTAGTTGGCTGGGTGGCAATAGCAATTTCACTCACAGAAACCATCAGGGACTTTGAAAAACTTCAGATCACATCAGATCTAAGTGTATTTTCCTCATGATGTATTCATGCCCTTAATTTAAAAGTTTTTGAGGAAATATAGTGGCTCCTCCACAATAGTGCCTTCAGATGTAATCCAGGATGTGATGCAATTCAAAGCATAAAGATCACTGACACAACACTCCTAGAAAATACTTACAGAATATCAAAATGACCAGAATGTGTTTATTATCCCATTCATTCATTCATTCATTCATTCATTCATTCATTCATTCATTCAT
>JAHTLZ010000016.1:60611013-60630275 GCA_023846285.1 Phrynocephalus versicolor
ACACACACACACACACACACACCCCTAGCCTGTCTGACTTGCCACGCAGTGGAGGCAGAACAAAGTTGACAGACACTTCAAATCTGGGAAATTGTTGGAAACAGCAGTATGGGCATTATTTGGGTGTTGGAATAAAGTCATCATGAATACCACGGAGAGCACTTCTTGATCTCCTGGTGATTCCTGGCAAGGGAGGCAGCCACAATTCTCAAGTGTATCTCTTGTGGCGGATGTGGGAGGCTTGATTGAACAGGCCTTTGTTGTCACATCATTAAACAAGTCTGAGCTGATGAATCCAAGTGCATTCCTGTGAACTGAGGACTGGGGCAATCCTGTTGTGTAAAGACCATCCAAACTGTACTACCACTAATATATCACATTTTGCTTTGCCATTTGTGGATGTATTGCCACTATAAGACAGACAAATTGAGTAACTAATTAGAGATATATTAGGAAATGGATGTTTATTTATTTTGCTTTATTTATAAATCACCTTTCTCACAGATGTGGAGCCCACAGCAGTTTACCATACAGCTAGAAACAATAAAAATAAGGTACAATAAAATGATGAACAGTACAATAGAAATAAATTTATTATGTTGTTAAAAGCAAGTTAAAGCACCTTGATGTTTCTTGATTAAGATATTATTATTATTATTATTATTGAATTTATACTTACACTAGTTTGTCATTTGAAGAAAAAAAGAGAAAGAAGCCTAATATCACCTAAGATCTGGTGGTTTTGAGGCTTTTAGCTGCTGAATGAATGAATTCTGCAATTTATTTTTAAATCCGTGCCCACCTCTGCCAGGAACAGTTGTTGGGAATAGGAGCTAAATGCAGCAAAGCACTGAAGTCTACACTGTGACTCTTCCAAGTGAAAGGTTCCTAGTGTCTTCCTGTGAACTGAGGAGTGGGGCAATCCTGTTGTGTAAAGACCATCCAAACTGTACTACCACTAATATATCACATTTTGCTTTGCCATTTGTGGATGTATTGCACAATTATTGTGGACATAGGTTAACTATTCAGCCTTTGTTCCTGCAATTGCTTTTTCATGGGG
This sequence comes from Phrynocephalus versicolor, assembly GCA_023846285.1. NCBI lineage: Eukaryota > Metazoa > Chordata > Lepidosauria > Squamata > Agamidae > Phrynocephalus > Phrynocephalus versicolor. The sequence continues at coordinate 60,612,077 of JAHTLZ010000016.1, forward strand.
GAGAACACAACAGAAAAATATATATGAAAAAACAGGAGAACTGAAACCCGAAAGTGCATCATCAGAAGTCATCATAAAAGAGGCAAGGTGAGTGTAGAGGAAAAGCCTTCTCTCGAAGCCTCCCCTGAAAATCTTTCAAAATCACTTTATGTCTCTGTAAACATAATACACTCATAGACATCCAGCAAACAATTTGAAGCAAGTCTTCAGACGCTGACTTCCAGACAGGAAGCTGAGTACCATCAGAAGGGAGCTGACCTCCTGCTAAGCAAAGAACTGTTAATGGGATCAAGATTTAGAGCTATGCTCTCCAGCCTGTCTTTTCAGCTGGGGCTGCTGGGAGGTGTAATCCAACATCTGTGGAGGTATCCATTAAGAAAGGTATGCTATGGGAAGGATACAAATGTTCTCCTAGAATGCTGTCGATACAAGGCAATTCTAAATTCTTCTGGATCCATCTGAAGAATGCAATTAGACAGCATTTATAATAATAATATACAAAGACTCTTCAAACTTCAGAGCTGGAAAGGATTCCATGGATCTTCAAGTCCAGCGTATATCAAGGGAGGTGCAGTGGAGAATCGACCCGTCAACCAATACCCAAGCCACTGAGCTATTTATTTATTTATTTATTTATTTATTTATTTATTTATTTATTTATTTATTTATTTATTTATTTATTTATTTATTTGGATTTTTATACCGCCCATCTGCAAGTGAGGTCACTCTGGGCGGTTTACAACAATTAATACATTTAAATAATTCATACAATAAAACATAAGATACAGTAACATAATAAAATAGAAATAAAAGTAAAATTAACATTAATGTGAAATAAAGTAATGTACTATTATTGGCAAGCTAATTGGTTAAAATCATGATTTAATGGGTAAACTCTAAAATTGCATTATATTTGAGGGAATGCCTGCTTAAATAGCCAAGTTTTTAAATAGTTTTTTAAAGGCAGCCAAAAAGGGGGCCAGACAGATGTCTGGTGGAAGATTATTCCACAGGCAAGGGGCAATGGCGGAAAAGGCCCTATTTCTAGTTTTTTCCTTTTGGGCCTCTCGTGGTGTTAGTTGCCTCAAACGCCTAGCCTGGGAGGTTCGGGTATTATGGGTGGTTTTCAATGGGAGAAGGTGCTCTGACTATCCAGCAGGAATGTTTGTTTGTTAAAATATGGCATACCTTGGATGCTTCTGTAACTGCCATCTGGAAAGCAGCTTAATTTCACTAGAGCAACTGAAGAAAGTGAATGCTAAAATGTTTTTTTCCCTCTTAAATATTTAGGTTTGTAAATCACTTATATGTATATGTGTGTAAAACTGGCATTTGGTGACAGCTTTGAGTATAAATAAAGTCGTCTGAGCCCTGGGATGATTGAAGAGCATATATACTCTCAAATAATAAATCATAATTTTAATTAAACTGAGTTGTGAATGCTTTAAAGTTAAAAGACTGATACATATTTCTTTTGTCCATGCATCCATGTGTGCATGCATTCTCTGAAAGTCTAAACTGCCTGTGCTTCAACACGAAATTTTCTGATGGCCCGCCAAAAAAAAAAAAGTAAAATATTTTAACATTTTAAACCATAGGAGCTAAAGACATGAAGTTAATCTAGATGCAGATGTGCATCATAAAATTAGACAATGCCTCTAGGAAATGTCTTCATGGCTTTTAACAATTTCACTTCAGGCATGATACTTGTCTCAAACCTCAGGAACCACAGGTGGGTGCCGTGAAATAACGAAGAAGGAAGATTATGATTACTGAATCAGTGCTGAACTACTGAGAAGGAATTGAGTAATCCTGTTGCGCAAAGGCCTCAACCCTGCTTTGAGACTCTTCTGCCAACCGTGTTACCTAGCAGGTTTGCTCCAGATAGGATGTCAGAGTAGCCTTCTTCAGGGATTGCAACCTAGGAAAAAGAAGGGTTACAGTAACCCCCCACCCTTTTGTGGTTCATATACTGCAGTCCCACTATATTGTGGGACTGCAATATATGAAAAAAGCCCCATGAGGTAAGCTGGGAAGGCCTGTTTCAGGCCTCTTGTACTTACTTCAGGCTTGGTGCTGCCACAAATGGGCCTGCGAGGGCCTTCTTGGGCCCATCAGAGGCTCCAAAAGGGCTTCCCCGTGAACTGGAAGTGATTTCTGGAAAACAGGAAGTGACCTCTAGATTGCTTAAAAGCAATTTTGGGTCCTCCGAGGGCCTTTCTAGGCATGTCAGGGGATTCAGAAATGTTTTCTACAAACTGGAAGCTGCCTCGGTGGCTCCAAGACATTTAAAAAAAACCCACACCTTTCCCCCAATCAGGCACATTGGGGGGGACAAATAACAAAAAAATGAAGAAGAAAGAACAACTTTTAAAAAAATTATTTTGTACGAAATAACCCCCCAAATGAAATGAAAAATGAAACAAAATTGAATTTTCTGTTTCGTGCCCATCTCTAATAATGTTTCGATTCCACAAGAAAAGAAGTCCAGTTGCCAATCATAAATGCAAACTGATTTGCAAATGACACAGATAGAGGTAAGCAGCGGTAGATAAATGGGAATATGTTCTGCTGCTTGGCTTTTGATGTTTTTTGCAATATCACTTCTGCCTTGTTAAATGTTAGATTGATTCAAATAAAAATCCTGTCCATGTTTCCCCAAGTGAGTGTGGATTGCTATCCACTTTTTATTGGGATGATGACAAATAGAAATGATATAATAATAATCATTGTCCTCTGGTATACATGGTTTAATCATCACCACTTCCTCCCTTTTTCAGTGGAATAGATCAAAGGTGTGAGGCACTCATGTAATAAAGGCCGATGCTTATATACCCTGACCAATGACTTTACTTTCTCACTTTAAAGACTATTCATATTTTAAGAAAGTACTTTTTCCTGTCAGTCTCCAACTGCCTTTTAATTATTACATCATGGCTGTATTATCACATTCTCCATTGTTCCCCTTTTCAGTTGCTCATTCCCTTTCATTGGCTGATCTTTGAAATCACTAACTAATGGGAGGGGAGGCTCCTTCTTTATGCTTATAAATCATAATGTTTTCCAGCCACCGTAGCAAGCGGTGGCCGTGGCCACCAGCACTTAGTGTCGGAAAAAAGTTTTAAAAGCCTGCACTCCCCCCCCCCAATCGAGCGCGCTGGAGAGAAAGTGTGGGGTTTTTAACCTTTTTTTCCCCACTGAAGCAAGCGCCGATGGCCACCATTGGTGCTTGGTTCGGTGGCGAAAAAAAGATTAAAAACATTATGAGTAGCATAATGTTTAGAGATGGGATCCCCATCTCTAAATATTATGCTACTCATCCAAGTAGCTTCTTCAGTCTGAGGAAGATTGATGGGAGGCTTCTAATTTATAATTCACATTGGTTTTAAATTAGTGAATTATAAATTTCACTAATTTATAATTCACCCCACCCTGATCTGAATAGGTTCATTAGCTGGACAATGGACAAAATGGTATGTGGAAAATTCACACCTATACAGGCCTTCCCAACACCCATTAAGTATGGATCATTAGCAGTGGCCTTCCTGGTTGAGCTGTGAAGTGTTTCTGATTTTTCTGGGGATGGATGAAAGGGCAGCATGATAAATGAGGGACAGATCGTTCCTAAATCCCCACCCTTTGGCCATTAAATCACACAACACTGCCTGCATCCACAGTTTCTAGGGATATGTGAATGCAGCTGCAGAATGCTACTGTCAGTTTGCAAAGTTACAGTGAGCTACATGGTCTGACCTGATATGGTAAGATACTGCTGTATATTTCTTGATAACCATTAATTTGATTATGTTAATCTATAACTATCTGTATGTTTTATATTTGCAAATACTACACCTCACTGAATGAAAACATAATGTAGCTTCATTCTGTGTTCAGATGTGACAGCAGTAAACATGAAAATGGAAGGTTAATCAAGCAAACAGAACAATTGCAATAAGGAAACTGCTCAATAACTCTGAGTCTGTATAACTGCCTGATTCATTTTGTGAAGCTGAAGCAGAGCTTGATCCTTTATGCAATAACTGGGAATTCTTATCTCAACCATGGTACGGATTTCTTACTCTACAGTTGAAAACTATTTTCAACTATTTAATAAATTCTTTTAAGAACAGGCAATGCATCTAATGGCAAAGTATTCTCTTTCAGGAAGTCCATATGATTCGTAGAATCCCGGTCTGTACAGACTCCATATCCAGAGCACAATAATACCACCAAACTATGCGTTCTTATAATTTTTGGTGTAAATGTTGGAGTGCAAGATTTTAAGGAATGATGGAATATATTTCATGTCCTAGATTAATGTATAGGCAATGGCTGTTTTGGACAGACTGGATGTTTATGTGTCACAACAAGTCAGAATTCTTCTGTGACTTTTTGTTCTATTGTCTTTTTAGACTGATATTCAACTTACTCAGAACCCATAACCAGACTACTAATTCTAAAACAATAAAAATAATTACATCCTATCAAGTCAATTCCAATTAAACTGCCAGTAGCCCTAAGCACATTCGATCTGGCCTGATTTTGGAAGCTAAGCAGGGTCAGCTGTGGTTAGTACTTGGATGGGAGACCACCAGGAAATACCAGGTGCTGTAAGCACCTGGAGTAGGAACTGGCAAAACCACTCCAGTATTCCTGCCAAGAAAAACTCCATGGACATGAGGTCACGAAGAGTCAGTCACGACTGTAATGACACAACACACACACACACACACACAGAGAGACCTCTCTTCTCATCTTTTCTTGCATTCCAAGTGAACACCAAGATCCCTACTGGCCTTTGAACATTGATCCAGATTACTAGAAACTGAGCACCAATGTTTAATTATTCAATCAACTAATTCTTCTGAAGCGGCTATTCAAGCATGTTCCTTGATTATCCAGTTTAACTCAGATGCTCAGCTCCACTCACCCCTCTAAAGGTAACAATGTAATGTAATGCACTATATTGGAAGTCAAGTAAGGATACAAATAATGAGGAGACAATGAGAATCAGGCAATTTGGTGGGGGCTCTTGCTCATTTCAGTAAACAAAGTGAAACAGTTATCTAGGTGGTTCTTCTGAAAATGGCAGGTAAGTTTGCATCAATGAATCCATAAATATATTCATTGATTTGTAAGAAAAAAATCATAAATTTGTTATTTGTGACTTGCCAACCTTGATGAATCACAAATTGAAACAAATCACTATCTCTAGAGAACAACAATGGGAAAATTAGTTTTGTTTTCTTACATATCCGAGTAGGAACTGGCAAACTACTCCAGTATTCCTGCCAAGAAAACTCCATGGACTTGGAGTCACGAAGAGTCAGTCACGACTGTAATGACACAACACACACACACACACAGAGAGAGAGAGAGACCTCTCTTCTCATCTTTTCTTGCATTCCAAGTGAACACCAAGATCCCTACTGGCCTTTGAACATTGATCCAGATTACTAGAAACTGAGCACCAATGTTTAATTATTCAATCAACTAATTCTTCTGAAGCGGCTATTCAAGCATGTTCCTTGATTATCCAGTTTAACTCAGATGCTCAGCTCCACTCACCCCTCTAAAGGTAACAATGGCCCAGCCTCCTGGCTTGATATGGAATGCCGGATTGAAAAACACAAGGTGAGACAATTGTTTCATCTTGTCCGGACCCAATCTTCTCTGGAGTTACTGGCCCTTTACTTCACAGCTAGGAAGAGCTGCCAGTTATTTCTGGAACAGAAGTGTCGTTTTGCTTTGAATAAATGGTCCAGACTGCTTGAAGCCATTTCTTCTAAGAACAGCAGGGTCTTTTGGCAATTGGTCTTCCGCTCTAACCCAATTCCCTCCACAACTGACCCCCCCCCCCACCCCAATTTCTCCAACTGCTTGGATAAAACACTATACCAATTTTTTGGCTGCCTCAGATTTGGTTTTCACATCCACTCATTTGATCTCTGTTCTCCCTTCCTGACCTTCAGTTCTGGAAGAAAAAATTCTAGAATTAATAAGTGCTTTGAAACCTGGGAAAGCTCTGGGACCTGACAGGGTCTTATGTGAACTTTTAATTAATGACCCTAGTTGGTGGGTAGCTCCCTTGGCTAATCCATTCACCTTGATTGATCAAACTGGGATCTTACCCGACTCTTGGCTTTCCTCAATTCTAGTCTCATTTTTTAAAAAAAGATGATACTACTTCCCCAACTAATTACAGACCGATTAGTCTCCTTTCTACAATTGAGAAACTTTATGACAGGCAATTATTTAAACATCTAATAGATAGGACCCAGGAAAAAGTGCCTCCCTGGTAATGAACAAATTGGCTTCCATCTGCGATCCTTGACCTTAGATCATGCAATCATATTATCCTTCCTTGCTGAAAAATACTCAGTCCACTTTATGGGTAAACTCTATGCAGCCTTTATTGATTTGTGGGGTGCCTTTGACTCAATCAATAGAGAACTTCTATGGGACAAATTAGCTTCCTGGAGAATTGATCCTTGTTTGCACTTTTTAATTAGAAAACTTCACTCTTATAACTCTTCTGGGTAGAGACTAGTCATAGTGGCACCCTTTCAGATAGAATTCCAATAGCTAAAGGTCAGGGCTGTATATTAGCTCTGTTATTATTTAATCTTTTTCTAGCTGACTTATGTCCTCATTTATCCCAATTAGAGATGGACACAAATTAAAAAAAATTATGTTTCAGTTTTTTGTTTTTCATTGTGGGTCCATTTCAGTTCGTTTTCATTTTTTGTGAATTTTTTGAAAAAAAATCATTTTGTTTTTTCATTTTTCGTTTTTCGTTTTTACCCAATTTTTGTGTGACTTAAAGCATTTCCGCATGCAGACATCCCCCAATGCCCCAGACCAGAGGAAAAACACTTAAAAATGATTCTGGCAGAGATACAGTATAGACTAGGTACTCAGGGAGGCTGCAAAGGCAGCGGTGGGCGTTGCCCAGGGCATAAGGCAGCCGCAGAGTGACTGCACTGCGGGGCAGAGGAGGGTACTCACCGAGAGGTACACACGCACACAGGGAGGCTGCAAGAGAAATCTCTTATTTCTCTCCCCTAAGAGCCAGGTTGCAGCAAGCAGGAACACAGAGACACACACCTGCCTGGCTGGCCTAAAGTAGCGAGTCACAGTGAGAGCAATCCCACCCTAACTCCCACCACAGACTGCAAGGAGGACGGGGGCTGCCAAAGCTTTTTATGCCCTCTGTGGCTGCCATACCTACCCAGTCTGCAACCTGGGCATGCTATTGATTGAAATTGTCCAAAAAATTACATGATCCCATCACATGGCTTGCATCCATCTTGTGGCTGGAATCCATTTGGTGTCATCCTTAAAGGAAATAAAAAAATACATCGCGATGGGAGAAAGACAAAAACAAACGTTTTAAGGACTGCGACCCCCTGGTAGGTAATAATTTCAAATAATTATTGCTGCATTTTTACAGGTGTCCAGGGCGTTTTAATACCCAAGAAATCAATATTAGGCATCTGGGAGCCATTTTGGGTCGATGTCCCCTAACTCCCCTTAAAGGAAAAAAATATAGCGGTCTGAGAAAATACATAAATGCATGTTTTAAGGACCCCAACCCCCTGGTAGGTATTATCAGGCAGAATAAATAATTATCGCTGGGTTTTTACGGATATTTAGGACGTTTTTTAACATTTAAAAACAGCTCATTTCATTGTGCGCGCCATTAACGAAAACGAAACGTAACAAACCTAATTTTTGTGGTTCTATTCGGTTTGTTCCAATTTCATCACAATTTTCGTTATTCGTTTTGTTACGTAACGAAACAAATAACGAATAACAGAATGAAAAATTTGTTTGTTTCGTTCCCATCTCTAATCCCAATATGAAAAGTTTGTCCCTTGCCTGAATAACTCCCCACTACCCATACTGCTTTATGGCAATGACTCAGTTCTTTCTGTTTCCAGAAAGAACAGGGCTGCCTGCAATACCTTCTGACTGCATTTCAAGCCTACTGTGCACCCAGTGATCTGACAATCAATTTGGAGAAAACAAAAATATTGGTTTTCTTAAAATCCTGGAAACCAGTACCCTGGAGTATTGATAACAGCCCAATTGAACAAGTTAAATCATTTAAATATTACATATTTTAAATATTGACTTGACTGGACCATACATAGAAATTCAGCAATATCACTAACAGCACATCACCTAAATGCAGTCGCCCACTTTCATTATAATAGCGGCAACCAGTATATCCCTGCAGCATTTAAAGTTTTCCAGACAAGGACCATGAGCCAGTTTCTGTATGGTGTCCCAAATTGAATCAAAGTGGCCAATGAGAAAGTAGACCTGGTTATGGCCTCCTTTTTAAGACGCTTTTTAAGACGCAGTCCCTAATATGATTAAACTATCAACTATGACTCTTGAGTTGGGTATCCACTTACCTCTTCGACTATGGCATGGTCCGTGGATTTCAAATACTGGTTAGGCCTTTACTATAATACTCTCCCTTGTTCTTTACTGTTTGATCTCTGAAAAGACCCCTTTACTTCTACTTGGGACACCCTTTTTGTAACTAAACTTTACTCTCGAATCTTTCACAGATATTGAACTTGAGAGCTCATAAAGACAAGATTACTGGAAGGAGAAACACAATTACCTCTAGTCTTAATTCAGTCTTCTCCCCATGCTATTTTAATCTACTCCCTTCTTTTGGACATAATTTTTGCAAGTTAGCTTCATGTTAGCTAGATTTAACACCTTTCCTTCTTCAGTTCTCTCTGGAAGATAACATAATATCCCTGTTGCTCAGAGGATTTGCCATTTTTGCCACTTAAAACCTGACACTGTCACTTGTGTCATTGTCCAGCACATAGTAAGTTACACAAACTCTTCTTGGAGCAAATCCTCCTTGGTCTCCCAGGCCCTCCTGCAGCATATACAAGCTTTCTCCTTCAGGACAGTTTGAACTAGTCACTGCCTGGGTGGCTGACTTTCTAACAGCTGTATTAAGAGAGAGAGAGAGAGAGAGAGAGAGAGAGAGCGAGAGAGAGAGAGAGAGAGAGCGCAGCCCTCTTTGAACTTTAGTTAGACCATTTATGAGATTTATGAGATGTTACCATTTTGTTTTTAGTTGTGCACTTATATTTTAATGCCATTAAAGGTTTATGGAATGGAAATGGTCAATTCCATTTCCAGAGTTTCTAGCTATAGAGTACTCAGAAGTGATCAAACTCCCCACCTCTGGTTCTGCTGCTAGTCATCTAACTCTCTGAGTTATCCAGACACTTAACCCTACAATAACCTATGAAATATTTTTTAACCATGCTTATTTGGTACAGATAATGCACCAGCATCAACTGTGTTCATGCTAAACAAGGTGCAAACCAAAGGCCTATCCATGGTTTGTTTAGAAACAATTGCTGAAGTGGATGTAATCTGGTAGCAAGCAGATACATACCATCCCTATATGACAAACGAGGATTCTCATGTAATTCTGGCTTGTCATAACATGCAAACCCAGCCCATGCCTGACTTTCAACCTAGGAGCCTTAATAGGATGTTTCCACTTGCCACATACAAAGTGCATCACTTTTAAGAATCATGGGTATAAGACCTTTTCAATTGCATGGCCTAAAAAAAAAACCCATACATTGGAAATTGATTTCTATTTGAACTCATAATCAGTTGTACTTGATCATAATTGATAAGTTTGCTGTTTACTTATCTAGGTTTCTCTGATAACAACAAAGCTGATGACATATGCCTCAGACTCTGTTGTGTGTAGGAAAGCAAGATCGTATCTCTAGTAAGCGATAAAAGAATTTTAAGCTCCTTGCCAAACGGGGAACAATGATAAACTACTAAGCCTCTGTTTTTGGAATACTAAGTAGGAACCACCTAGACTATAAAACAAGGAGGGTAGTCACGAATCCTCGCTTGTTGCTTGGGTTAGCCATACCACCCTATAGTTTCTTTTAGGTGTTGCACACTAGGGATGGGTGAGAAAACTCTTTCAGATCATTTTGATAAGAAATTACCAGAATGCACAAATGGCTTTATATTTCAGATGGACCGAACATGCTTTTTAAAATTGGATGTTACTTTAACTCTCAAAAGTAATCATTTGAATCCCTACATAGTCAGACATATGTATTCACCATGGGTGAATTGGCAAGGTCTAACACGGCAAGCTGACGGTAAATCAAGGTCTCGATCCAAGATAGAGTCATATAATTTGGCAATGTGTACTGGGAACAAACAGCTGTAGTAAAAGGCAAAGCTCAGCTGGCAGGGGAAATAGAATTACAAAGAGCAGTACAGTATGGCACCTTTGAAGTATTCCTCATTTTTAATTTGAGTTGCAAAGAGGCCAAATGGTCTTCTCTATGGTGTGCCTTTCAAATTTGGCCAGTGGCAATTGGAGAGGATTGTGCATCAGCCCATATCATTTATCAATAACTGACCAACTTTTGCAAATTTCTTCATATTCTGCAGGGAAATAACTGTGTGTGTGTTGTGTCGTTACAGTCGTGACCGACTCTTCGTGACTCCAAGTCCATGGAGTTTTCTTGGCAGGAATACTGGAGTAGTTTGCCAGTTCCTACTCGGATATGTAGGAAAACAAAACTAATTTTCCCATTGTTGTTCTCTAGAGATAGTGATTTGTTTCAATTTGTGATTCATCAAGGTTGGCAAGTCACAAATAACAAATTTATGATTTTTTTTCTTACAAATCAATGAATATATTTATGGATTCATTGATGCAAACTTACCTGCCATTTTCAGAAGAACCACCTAGATAACTGTTTCACTTTGTTTACTGAAATGGGCAAGAGCCCCCACCAAATTGCTCGATTCTCATTGTCTCCTCATTATTTGTATCCTTACTTGACTTCCAGTATAGTGCATTACATTGCATTATGACAGCATAACAGTTGGCATACTTATTTCCATGGAACTGCATGATGGATGCAAAGAGTCAAGCTTGATATTAGGACTTCCCCAATAAGTGTTGATTTGTATGAACATAGCCTGCGGAATTGAATTGTACCATGAACAGCAGGACCATGTAAACAAGCAGATGCAAACGGAAATCCTCTCAATTGGATTAAAGGGTTAAAAGACAAATGGATAAACAGGTGCAGCTCATGTGGTTCTCCCATATGTACATTTAGTGAAGTGCATTTAGGTTAATTAGAGAAACTTTCAAAAGTGGTGTGTGTGTGTGTGTGTGTGGCCATGTTGAAAAGAGAGTAGCTACTTAAACTCTAGTTATGGCTTTAAATATTGTTCTTGAATGATGTAAGCCAGGGGTGTCCAAACCTTTTGCAAGGAGGGCCAGATTTGGTGAGGTGAAAATGTGTGAGGGCCGACCATTCATCCACATTTGGCCTCTGGGCCCGACTTTGGACAAACCTCTAGGACATGCAAGGAGGTGGGGAGGACACTGCAGCAATGCAGCCAAGGGTGGGTAGGCTGGGCAGGTGGCTGGGGAGATGGACGGAGGCAAGGGAGGGCAGGCAAACTGTACAACTGTAAGCTGATGTCTCTTTCCGGTATGGGGAGGGGCCAGCTAGCAGGGATGTGTGACAGGCTGAGCCGGCAGGGAGAAGAGGCCATGGGCCACTCAAAATTTGAAAACGGGCCACATTTGGCCCCGGGGCCTGACTTTGGACATGCTTGATGTAAGCCATCTTGGGTCTTTTTAAAAGGAGAAAAGCAGAATAAAAAATACAATAAATAAATAAATAAATAAATAAATAAATAAATAAATAAGATTTGACTTTTCAAAAAGATGCAACTATGAGCAGGTCCATCTTATCAGAAGTAAATCTTAAGAAAGGCAGTCTAGTGCAGCATTTCCACCAATTAGAATTGTTTTATGTGGTGACTGCCTTAGAAAGTGATTTTAAGTCACATGCATGCTAATTTCTTTTGGATGTTTCTGGAAGCAGGCAAAGACCTTCCTCTTCAGGCAAGCTTTCCCTGAATGAGGGACCACCTTCTATGTGACTTTATATGGATTACCACACATGACTGCATTGCCTGATTTCATAAGAACACCAGTGTTTTCCATATTGCTTTTCACTCCTCATAATGGATTCTTCTTTTCTTCTTGCATGCTCTTTGCAGCTCTAATGCTACCTTTTAATGCTCTAAGATGCCTCTTCAAACTCCCTGTTCTTAACTTGAATATGTCTTAAATGTTCTGGATTGTATATTGTCCCTCATCATTTTAAGCCACCTTGGGTCCTTTTCCAAGGAGAAAGGTGGGGTAAAAATACTGTATTCTAAATACTACACTTGATCTTAGCCAAAAGTCCGAGAAGCATTGACCGTAAATAAAATTTCATTCATTGTATTCTAAATAAATAAATAAAATGTTTAATGTAGACTTAAACGCAAACCACTTCTGCTGGAGCAAAACTATAGGATATGAAATAGCCAATGTTTAGCACTTATCCTTTTAATTCTAGTAAATTCTCAAAGCTGTGATTAGCTAATGAACATTAAGCACGCAAAACCCTACTGAGGGCATAATGTGAGGGCAGGATTAATTTATACTGTAGGTATGTGATTTACCCAGTCAAGTTAAGATTTATGCCACTTCTATCAACAATACTGGATGGGCACAGACTGCAGCTAGAGCTTGCTTTGTCAGATCATATTCAAAGGGGGCCCTTCGGCTGCCATTTTGTTAATTTTTTTCTTTGCCTTCTTGTTTTCTTGCTGCAGCAAGTTTCAAGAAGCAGATGGACAAGTAAGAGAGAGCCTGCTTAGTCCCCCTTATGAAGAAAAAAATAGCCTTCCTAAATAAATCTAACTCTTAAAATCATTATATGGAGTACCTATCCTTAACTAAGGTCAAGAAAAGAAAGAAAAACAAAAACAAACGTGTGCTAGCATGTTTTCCTGGAAAAAGACAAACAAGGAAAATAATCAATGCAAACTGAACAGAGACCCTTTTCAGGTCCTAAGAGGAAAAGCTTAACCTAATATGTAATTAACACTCGAACTTGCTACAGGATATCATTGGGGTCAAGTGGTTTAGCAGGTTCAAATGCAGATTAGACATCTGTAAAGATAATGAGTTCTTCCACAGACGCATTAGATAAGATTCTTTTTTTCAAAAAAAGAAGTGCTATAAACCTGCCTACCTCCAGATTGTAAAGCAGCCAGGCCAGGGAGTCATTCATAGACTCTAGTAATCTACTGTGTTGTCTGCTAATGCTGATCTGGGTTTTTAGGGTCCCAGGGCTCTGCCCCAAAGTGGCCCCGTCTGAGGCATTCAGAGCATATAACTTTCTAGCTTCCATTCAGCTACTACCCAGGTCCTTTTGCCAACCACTGGGAACAGCAAACAGTGCCTGCATCATGTGTTTCATTTACTAAATCCAGTCTTGCTTGGAGGATGGAAAATAACACGGTCTGGTAGGGTGGGGGGAATGGGTGAGCATGCAAGGGAGGGGAAGAAAGGGGAGTTGGGGTAGGAAGGGAATGAGTCAACCAAGAGTCAAAGGAGAGCCCTCTCAGGCAGCGCCGCCGGCTTCTCCTTCATGACCTGGGCCAGTGGATCTCCTGTGACCAAGCAGGAGAAACAGAGGGAGAGAAGAAAGGTTGGGGGGGGGGAAGGGAAAAGCAAAAGCAAAACAAAACAAGCACACACTTTGTCTTGCCAAAGCCCACCCACCTCCTGCCTATCCCTCTGAGGTACCTGCATCCTGTTCTCCAGATCGAAGAACTTCCTCGCTCTCCCCCACCCCGAGGCTGCAGAAACATTTAAAATGAGATGGCCTTTTGCTTTAATTTTCCTAACACTCTGATCCACCTTTCAGAGTGTGATCTGGGGAGGATCCCTATTGTGTTTAAAACAAGAGAAACACAGCTGGCAAATAACAATGCTGAAACTTGCCTGGACCTCCCTCCAAAAAGTGGACCTCTGGTGTTCGTATATCAAGACATTGCTAGTTGATCAAAGCAAAATCCAACAGAAATGTTTGCTCATTTATTAAAATACTTGTAAACCAAGGCACTCGTAAACTGAGGTACCAAAGTATATTTCATATACTCCTACACCTGCCTTTTCAGCATGAATTTTCTTTTACATTTTAATTCCTCAAAAATCATGGAACAGTATGATTTTCAAACTTGACATGGGACTCTGTAGCATTCCCGTGTTTTGCCCCTGGCCCTTTCACAGTCTATTGACAAGCACTGCTTTGTCCTCATTGGGCAGCCTTAATTTAAGCGAGTTTATTCAGAGCACCTAGGGGACCACACCACTTTAAATTGCCTTAAACCAGGCATGTCCAAACTTCGGCCCTCCTGATGTTTTAGAGCACAACTCCCAGAATTCTAAGCTTAGAATGCCAATGACAAAGGACTGTGGGAGTTGTGGTCCAAAACATCTGGCGGGCCAAAGTTTGGACATGCCACCCTTGGGTCTGTCCTGACTGCTTGCACTCTGTCCTAGTCCGTAACTGTCTTGTCTGGTTTTTTTTAAAAAAAAAAGATTTGCCGTAGGAATTTCTTTGTTTGTGCCTTCAAATTTGTGAGTATTTTTTTCTCTTTTATATTCTAAGTGGCACAGTGCCGTGTTTCAGATAGTGTATTTTTCTGCAATATAAACTTCCTTCTCATCTCCTTTGAAAATCTTCTAATGATTAAAGACTTCTCTGTGAAACAGGCTGGCAAAACTTGCAAGTGCAATTTACTGAAGAAAGACAGTAAAACATCATCATCATCAACAACAATAACAACAACAGCAGCAACAACAACAAAAGCCCAAAAGTAACACAGATGTAAGAAAAAGCAATAGGAAAAAGAAAGGTAAAGAAAGGAACTGGCATAGTGTTTATACAGAGAAGCTAAAGCTAAAGTCACCAGAAGGAAGGAAATCATATTTGCTGGTTTCCTCATAGGACAGCATTCCCCACCACCCCAAATACATCACCAAAGCATCAGGGAATACCCCATCCCCCAAATACAACACAGTTATTCAAAGAACTAAAATGAGTAATTTTTTTTAAAAAAACTCACAGTATTATGTAAAGCAGTTTCAAACAAGCAGCCTCACTAGGGGTGTTCAAAAAGAAACAATTCCTTGAAGAAAAGTGTGAGTTCCCCCTCACACTTATAACATTATGTAGTTGGGAAATTCTAAATCGATTTGTATTGTATGAAACCCAAAGTAACCAGAGGAGCAGAGAAAGCCTTTTTAAAAAACATTTAAATATCATGGCATACAATATGAAACTCAGTGATTGCTCTCCTTCCCTCACCCTCTCATTTGATAGTCTTTCTCTTGGTGATTTATAAAAATACTTTGCAGAGACTCCATGCATCTTGGATTCTTTGTTATGAAGCCAAATCCCTCCAGGTGGCTCAGCCAGATGCTAGCACCTTGACGACGCCCTAGTTTGTATACTAGTTTAATAGATACTAATTACCCATTCAGTGTCATTACTATGTCTTTCTGGCTCTGGCTCCAAGGTTACAGAGCAAGTTTCAACAGTCATGTAAGCGGATCTCCTCTCTCTCTCTCTCTCTCTCTCTCTGTCTCCTTCATGCACACACACCTACAGTAGACTAGAAAATGAGTTTTGTGAGGTGGTTTGGCCCAGGTCTAGACCTTCCATCTTGAAAGCTTGTTCTCTTAGATTTTCTCTCTCTTTTGGCATCTTCCCTTCAACTGAAACTATGCTAAGTGTCTGTGGCTTTACAAAATGAGGAAGGAAAGCAAGCCCTAAGTGTACTGTTAAGTATTTATTTGATCCTCGGTAAAAAGAGGCAGAGATAACTGAAATAAAGTTCTATGAAGTGTTGTACAGTACTGTTCAATTGACTAAAAAAACAGAGGGCGCTTTTACACGACCGCTAAGATCCGCTGGTGACTTAAATTTGGACCAGAGATCTTAGGGGTTTGTCGCTCTTCCTGCTTCCCCACCCCTCCGCACTTCCTGGCTGCTGGCTGCGTGAGGGAAGGGAGAAAAAAAGGGACAAAAGAATGCAGGCTTACCTCCGCCGGTGGACGCCGCCCCGTCGTTGTGATTCCTTCTCTTAAAGGGGCGGGAGGCAAAAAACAAAAACAAAAAGAAGCGAGGAGAGCCCGGCACATCCGCATCAAGATTTTTCACCCTTGGAGAGCAGGTACATGAAAAGTGCGCTGGGACGCGCTTAGGTGGGCGTGGTCGCACTTAATTTTCAGTAAACTCTGGAGCTGGTGGGTAAACAATTTTAAGCTCCAGAGCTGGGAGCCATTTGCGGTGGAGGTTAGGGGTCGTGTAAAAAGGCCCAGAGTGTAAGGTAAGTTTTGTGGAATCCTGGATATTAATCCATGGAAATATCAAAGTAGCTCCCTCCTCATGTGCTTGAGAATAGATCCATATTTATAATTTTTAAAGAGGTTGGGTCTTTTTGGTCTGTTATGAGATGACACAAGTACATACGAGAGTTGTGGCATCTTAAAGACTGGCTGTGACTGCCCTTGCTGTGGCTTGATTCACTGCCTACGTTATGCCTGTGTTCAGATAAGGCAACCGTACATCCAATCTCGCCTGATTTCAGAAGCTAAGCAGGGCCGGCCCTAGTTAGTACCTGAATGGGAGACCACCAGGGAATACCAGGTGCTGTAGGTGCCTGGAGTAGGAACTGGCAAAACACTCCAGTATTCCTGCCAAGAAAACTCCATGGACATGGAGTCACGAAGAGTCGGTCACGAATGTAACGACACAACACAACACGCACACGCACGCACGCGCGCGCGCGCGCACACACACACACACACACACACACACACACACACACACACACGGATATTGTGGATTATTTCACTGGCCTTGTCTACACTGGCCTTCAGTTTAGTGCAATCTAATCTGTGCCACAACCCCTCTTTGCTCTGCTGATCCCCGACTCTCCTTTCATCATCCATTGTAAAGTCAATAGGCTATTTAAAGTTTTTCACTGCACTACAGAAAAGAGATAGTTTTCCAAAGTTCTCCATAATACTATATATATAAAAACAGGCAGCATACATGCTGAGTACCAGGTAGTCCTTATATAACTTGCCTTGCTTATGAGCACCCAGAAGCATCTAGTTGTGAGTTGTGAAGAGAGCCTGGAAAAGAGGGCACCAGGCTTGTGTCTATGTTTGCCAAGCATATTTTTCAATCCAGTCTTTCTTGCATTGGCCCTCCTAGAAATTCCTGTTATCCTCATGGGCCTTTGCTCACTGGGGATGAAGGAAGCTATATAGCCCAACCTCCCTGGATCACACCCAGTTGCATTGACTATATATATCCAACAAACCATGCAAAAGAACACACATCCAAGGCCATTCACACAGCACATTTTCCCTTGTGGCAGACTTCCCTTTGTGCAGCTAGCTGTGTGCCTAATTTTACAACCAGAGTGTGACTACTTCCCACAAGGGAGAACCTGTTGGAGGAGGATGTTTGTGGGAATGCTCTTACTATGAAGTCAACAAGATTCCTGGCCCTGAAATGTTCAACAATGATTTTGAGTGGGTGTATAATAGCAAGAGTACATCTGTTTTGATCTTATATTTAAGAAGAAGATACCTACTGTCAGAGATAAAGTTCTGGAAGCAGATTACTGAAAAGTCCATAAGCTGCTGCAGCTCCCTTGTTTTAAGGAACCATGTTAGTTTCCCCCACACCCCTAAAAAGAAGATCTACGAGCAATCAACAGTTATGATAACAATATAATTTCTACTGAAATTTCTCTGTTCCTTTCCAGCTAAGTGCCAATCTTTCTGTGCTTGCAGGAGTCTTGGATCCTCCCTGGCTGGCCACCCACATAAAATGATTTAAGCTGTTTTATCATTGAGATGTTCTTTGGCTCACATTTGAATGTGTCAAGTGAAAAATGGAAAGTAAGGCATCTTTATTTTTTAAAAAGAATCCCAAACACATATTTTTGAAATTTCATTCATTCTTTACAATCCTTGTGAAAAGGAGTCTGAAGATGAAGCTCTAGAATAGACCACCTTTATTACAATATCCAGTCTTTCAACAGTTAATGGCAATTTTCCAAATTCAGCTTAATGCTGAGATTGCTTTCAGATTGTGGTATTGTTATCATTTTTGATAAGACATTTTTACATTTCCATGCAACCTGTAGTAGTAGTAGTAGTAGTAGTAGTAGTAGTAGTAGTAGTAGTAGTAGTAGTAGTAGTAGTAGTAGTAGTAGTAGTAGT
>JAHTLZ010000016.1:60630285-60657048 GCA_023846285.1 Phrynocephalus versicolor
GTAGTAGTAGTAGTAGTAGTAGTAGTAGTAGTAGTAGTAGTAGTAGTTCAGCATCAAAATGTCTAAATTCTATAATTTCCAAATCAGCAATAAAAACAGAGAGTATTTTCTCCAAGTAATACATATCATTAGAATGATGGATTTATGATGATTTTCTAGTTGTGATGTATTCCCTATCCAGTTAAATATATATTTCATGATTCTCTGTTCTCTGATTTTCACAATGTCAGGGATTTAAGCTTCAGTTGTGATTGATTGATTTCTTCACTAATTTTGCAAGATTGAAGAGGCGCCACTCTGTCTTCTAAGATAATTTCTTAACATGGTGAAGAATTTCAATTTTAATGAGGTTCAATACAGTATCTGTCAACATCTTTTCTATGCCCATTCCTATGTTACATTCTCCATCAAAATCACTTTAAACTGTTTAAACAATTAAACAGTATACAGTATAGTAATTTTGATGAAGATTGTAACATTAGATAATATCAACATCTATTCATTTTATTTTTCATACCGTCATTTTTGTTCCTTACACCAAAGAGTTCTAAGGGGGCATACTTAATCTGCCCACAGCATTCCCTGTCCAGAACATCCCCCTGGAAGGAGGGGGTGGAAGGGGAGAAAGGAGCAGTCAGGCAAAACCAGCTGGGAGGCGGTGGCAGGCAAGAATCAAACAGGGAAACAGCAGGTAGATTTTGCTGCTGAAGCAAGATCTGGTGGCAGTTCCCTGGTTCAGTTCCTCCTAAGCTGAAAACATCATTTTGGTTTGGTTTGGGACGGCCTGCTATCTCCCATTCCGTTTTTGTTTCAAAATAGTTTGAAACATTATGAAACAACAAAATGGTGTGTCATTTTTCATAAGGTGCCAGTTCCTACTGTGAAGTCACCATTTAATGAGCAGGTAATCACTAAGGATGCATCTGCTGGTGCAAATCCAGAAACATAGGATAAATTGCCATCAAAGCCAAGTCCAAGCATTTGAATAGATGATTTGGAGAACTGATCTACACTCAAAGCTACAGTGGACCCTCGTTTAACGTACAGCTCGTATAGCGGAAAATTTGTACAACGGAAAAATTTCCTTCCCCCCTCCCCCTCCCCCCTCCCTGTCCAACATGGGTGCAGGCAGTCTCTGGGGCTCTTTTTCGAAGATACTACCTGGCAATGGAGGAGGAGGAGAAGGGCTAGGTCAGCCCGTGACAGCGGTGGCTTTGGTGGGGGAGGAGGAGGAGGAGGGCTCTGCTCGTCTTGGCTAGGAACCCACAGCAAAGCTTCCTCAGGAATGTCTGCTCTTCTCTTTTCCTTCCCCCTTTCCGTCTCTCTTTCTCTTCCCCCTCCCCACAACTGCACCTCATCCCCTCCCACACCACCCGTGCGCCCGGAGGAGGTGGTGGAATGCGCCCCGGGCGGGCACCGCAGTTAGCCCATTTGCAGAGCCCGTGCCTCTCTCTGGCAGAGGCATTTTTGCTGCTGCTGCTCAGACGGAAAGCGAAACCACCTGCAGAACTGAGCAACGGCAGCAAAAATGCCTCTGCCGTTTGTCTCTCTCTCCGCCCCTCATTCATGAGTTGGAGCCTCCGCTCCCAGGCTTCAAGTCGTGCGTTCCTCTTCCTTGCTGGCCTCCAGAGCCCCGGCGCCACGCTCAGGCCAGGCGCTCTGTGTGTGGGGAGGGAGGAGGGGCCAGGCGGGGTGTGTGTGTGTGTGTGTGTGTGTGTGTGTGTGTGTGCGTGTGCGTGTGCGCACGCGCGCGCGTGTGTGTGTAGGGAAGGAGGGGCCAGGCTCTCTCTCCCTCTCTCTCTCTCTCTCTCTGTGTGTGTGTGTGTGTAGGGAAGGAGGAGACGATAGAGGATGGTTCCTAGGCTCGACCTGGTTCCTGGCTGCTGTGCAACACCTCCTTGTGCTGCTTGTGCAGTGGTATGAGCCACAACATTTGGATGCTTTTCTTACATCCTCCTCCTCCTCCTCCTCCTCCTCTCTCTAGACCTAAGGAATTAACCCTTGTGCTGCTGCATTCCGCCCGAAATCAGTGTGGGTGGGTGGCTGTTTGCATTTTTGCAATTCTGTTCCCCAAAATTATACATGTACTGTAGTTTGTGTCATTTTTCTCTGCATTGGAACGGATTACTCCATTTTCAATGCATTCCTATGGGAAATTGCAATTTGTATAAAGGAAAATTTGTATAACATAATTTCATTTGGAACGAATTAATTCCTTTATACAAGGTACCACTGTATAATGAGAAGTTTTGGTGCTTAGGGTTTAACCGCTATGTTGCCTATATAGTTAAAATAACTATATGCCACTTTTGTCCTGGAGAAGACCAAAATGGCTTACAATTTCAAAAACAAAACATATTAAAAGTTGAGATCAACTGATCAATCTATAAATAAGCAAATAAACAAAAAAACTGAAAAGATAAGACCAATACATTATTATAGCATCTAAAAAACCCTAAACAAATGCAATGATAAAACTCATAGATAAAAGTACTTCTTGGTTATCAAAAATTAGCATACAAAGGGAGAGGACAGGGGAAGGGGGAACCATGGAATAATAGAATCATAGAGTTGGAAAAGACCTCAAGAGCCATCTAGTCTAACCCCTTGCCATGTTCCTGGATCTTAGCAAGTGACAGCCAACTTGCTTTTCATTGAGCCCACCTGTATTTCCTTTGGCCTTTGAAAGACTACCTAGAGGTGGTTTATGTGCAGTGGGAGTGTGCTTTTCTAGCAGCAGATACCAACAGGTAGGTTCGTGCTCTATTTATTGCACCTTCCAATTTTCAATGTCCTGGCTCAAAGCCCCAGTTATTCAAAGTGGGAGGCTACAGCAAGATCCCCCACCCACCGCCCAGATGGTCAGGGCGCCAGGTGCAGCCGAGTGGGGCAATTTAAAACAGGAGGGCTGTGGCAAGGTCTCCCATTCCCTCCATAGCCCTGAGGCCCCATCCCTGCTCCTCCTCTACCCTGCCCACCTGCCTTCCTTGTGTGGCTGCCGCCTGTGTTATTGTAGTTGTGAGGAATGTAGGGGGCAGGCGGAGGCAGCGCCAGCCAGCCTTCTGAGCCCAAGCAGCCATGGCAGTGGACCGTTGGAGGGATGGACGGCAGGCGACCTAGGGGGAAACGAAGCTACTTCCCGCCCACCCAGCCCCCTCTGAGCTGCTGCCTTGCTCCGTGGAGCGAGGGAGGGGAGGAGGGGGCACAGCCATGGCCGGAGGCTGACGCTGCCACTACCATCACCAGGTTAGAGACCAGTGAGGAGGAGCTGGTGGAGAAAGAAGAGAAGAGAAGAGAAGGCCAATGGTGGCCTGGGCCTGGTTCCTGGGAGGCTGGCAGGGCTGCATTTGTCCCCGGTTGGTGATGGGCAGGCTGGTGAGCCAAGCGAGCACCGCAGCCTGGCTGGACGTGGCTAGTGAGCGGGCTACAGATGGTTTTGGGCAGGCCTTCCTGCCTCCCCTCCCTCCTTCCCAGCCCTTGCTCCCTCTGTCCCTCACTTGCAGCACACCAAGTCGGGCCAGACCGGGCCAGTCCAAGAGAGGAGGCAGCTTTCTCTCCAGGGCACAGTGAGGATGTGTACAGCCACACAGTATGCCAAATTACACAGTGAGAGTCACTCCAGCCACTGCCACTGGAGGAGGCAGTGGAGACACAATGATCATGAGCCAATTGTGGGGGGCTCCACCCACTTGCCCCTCCCTCTCCCCTTTTTTTTGCATGTCAGCCTCCCCCCCCCCTTGGACTGTGGTCCGGCTCCCAGTGGTATCTGGGTGGTGGTGGACCGGCCCGCTGTTTAAACACTTTGAGGACCCCTGATTTAGACCCATACATCCTTTTCACACATACTACTGCCATGGAACATGTCACTCATCTTATATTTGTACATCTGATTTTGCCTGCTTAAATGAAGAGCATAACATTTTTCCTGTTGCAACACATGTTTGCTGCTTTGGGCTAAATTCCTAAATACTGTTTATTCTTAAACATATTATGTATTAGCCATGATGCCTCTGTATGACTCATAGGTGAGGGCATTGTGTAAAGAAGGAGAGTGTGTTTTGGATGCCATCTCCTGCAGACCTCTTCAGTCCTGATACATTCAGTGAAATAATGTCTGTGGCCACATCCATGGATATCACCTAGTCCCCGGCCAAAGTACCAAGGGGTGTTTTTCCCCTGTGTTTTAGACATGGGCTATTTGTTCTTCTCCTTTTTTGTTCAGAAAAGGGAACAAAACACTCTAATCTCTTTTTAACATTTGCAAATATTCTAACTTCTCCCTTAAATGCCTTGTGTAACCCATAGGTCTTTGCATCCATTGCCCAAGCTAACTGGTAAGCATAACTTGAAAATTTACAGCACAGAGAGCTTTTCTGTTTTCAGCTACTTGGAGGTGCCAGGTGTTGTGTATTGAGCTGTAATTGCTGGTTGAAGTAACTGCCTTCCTGTTCCAAAGGGAACAGGCCTATTGGTTGATTCTAGTTGCTGCATTTGGATCCTCGATTCTATTGGTTCCCGCCAAAAGGCAGCCTTGTGATTGCTTGTAATTGTTCCCTCCAAAATGTATCTTTTCCTAGCCAGTTCTGGTGCCTATAAATGTAACTCCCTCTCCCCAGTCCCCAGTCTTGTCTCTCCCTGATTAAAGAGCTGTTCACTAGAAGCTGTCTCCAGCCTGCTATGCTTCAGAGCTGAAATCACTGCTGAATCACTAACCCCACACTACAATACCAGGATTTGGGGATCTTTTGAATACAAAGCACACCTTACACAGCTGAGAAACAACAAATGAACTCTCCAGTTGCTCCTGGTTTCTTACTTGTACCACCAATGAAATATCTCAGGTATTGAAGCTACCAGATTGCTCGGTTTGAGGGGGGGGGGGGAGAACAAAATACTGGATTTAATACTGAAATAATTTCTCATATTACCCATGTTTATGAATATCAGATGGTACAGCCATACTGTTATTGGGGGTTTTATTGGTCTCTCACCTACTTTTTGTTTTAGTTAACAGAGTATAAGATTTTTTTAAAAAAAGCAAAAGCAGCAACAGCAGCAGAAAAATGAGTGTGAGATAGAGAAGTAGCCCAAGTTCTCATCATGCACACCTTTCACAGTGACTAGCACTTTGCATAATAAAAATCACTCTAGTGTCTTAAGTAGTTGAAGAGTCTTTACTTGCAGTTGCAATGTTCAATTACAGTCAGAAATATAAAAGAGAGAGAAAAGGCAGAGAGATGATGCATGGTGAGGAGGCACCCAAGACAACAAAACAGTAAAAGAGTTTTTAATGTTCTAAGATGCCTCTTCTAATTCCCTGTTCGTAACTTAAATTATGTCTTAAATGTTCTCGGCTGTATATTGTCCCTCATTATTGTAAGCCATCCTGGGCCCTTTTCCAAGGAGAAAGGTGAGGTAAAAATATTCTAAATAAAATAAAATAAAATAAAATAAAATAAAATAAATAAATAAATAAATAAATAAATAAAAGAGTATGTGAATAATATGAAGGAGTAACTGCTAAACCAAGGAGACATGGATATACAATTGGGAACATAATGAGCTGCAGTCCAAGAAATAATGATGTTTCTGGTTATGTCCATTCCTTATTCCAAGGGAACTGATCTAGTCCATGTACTAAGAAATGCCACCTAAGGTCTGCAAACCACTAATTTTCCCCTGTGAGATGGATTTCCATTTGTTTCTTCATCAATGGTCAGTCAGTCTGGACAAAATCCTAGCTATACATAGGTGTTTCTTCACCCTTCTGAATTTTGATGACACATTCAATTGTACTGTGCATAAACACACCCATTTCTGTTTAAAACAATAGAGTGATAAAACGCCAAGAATTTCTGAAAATACCGTTGGTAATAGCTTCTTCCTGTACTACCACAGATGCTTTAAAAAAAAAATGTTTCCTCTTTTCTTGTTTTGTCTTATTACCTATCTAAAGTATGTTTGCAGTTGTTCTACTGTACAAAGCTCAACACCCCCCAGGCCACAGCACTCTGCTTGTATCTTTGCTAAATACAGTGGTACCTCGTATAACGGAGGGTTTGTTTAACGAAAAATCCGTACAACGAAAAAAAATCAGCCCCTCTCCCCCCCTGACTTCCAATACAAGTGATGCATGTACTGATAGCAAGAGATGTGATCTGGGCTAGTGCACAGTAGAGATGGGCATGAATTAAAAAAATGACATTTTGTTTCATTTCATTTCGTTGAGGGGACCGGTTCATTTCGTTTCGTTTTTTTGTGAATTTTTTTCAAAAAAAATCATTTTGTTGGTTCGTTTATTTTTTTCGTTTTGCGTGTAGTGTGTGTGTGTGTGGGGGTGCTTGTGCAACTGTGGCTCGGGGAAAGAGTGGGCTTACTCTTCCCTCCAGTGGAGGAAGCAACTCAGAGTGTAAACAGGTATTTTAATTTTAGTTAATTACTTCAAACAGGGAAATAATATAAAATCTTTTCACAAAAAGACAAATAATTTTTTCAGTTTCAGCTCCCGCAGCACTGCAAACAAAAAGCAAGCGGCCTGATTACTAGATCTGAGTGTTCTGTCACTCAACCTTATGCCAGTATAAAGAGAAATTATGATATTCCTTCTACAAGCCAACCAGCTGACTGAGCTAGTCATAAATGAAACAAAACCTGGATTAAGAGTTGCAAATCCAGATTTTAATGTCAGCAAGCAGGTGTCTTCATGTATGTAAAGTAGCCTCTCTCCTAACAACTCAGCAACATGCTAGGGCTAGGTTTATAAGTACCCAGTACCACCCCATTAGTTGGAAGTGCGTTCTGGTGAGTTCTGAGGAACTTACTCCTAGGTGTTTGCATGCATAATTGCAGCCCCCTCTGCAGACTAGTCTTCCACAGGCAAAAAGCCTATTTTTAACTTGAAAGATAATCCTTTCTTGATCTGGATTAACTGCTGAAGAAGTCTTCCAATGCTGGTCACCAGCTGTTTAAATCTGCAAATTCTCCTCATTTCAACCAAACTAACATCTTGCTTCTGTGAATCAGCTTTAGCAGCTACAATGCTAATCACAGTGTGCAGAACCTCACGTGTGTCCTGTACTTGTCAAATGAAAATGGCATGTTGCAGTGCCCCAGTTAAAAACCATATTGCTTCATGTCACTGATACTGCATCGTTGTGCCTTTCACTCTTCCCTTCTCCTTCCAGGTTATTTTTACATTGTGTGAGGAAACTGGTGAGGGAGTATCTCCGTTTGCTCTGAATATGCCAGCCACATATCCTCACATTCACTCCAGTAGGTGTGTACAATTAGCTGTCCCTTGATATCATCTGTGATGTCAATTGTGGAAGCATTCTCCCTAGAAGGGAGCAAGGGATAAAGGTGACCTGTGATCTGAAATGCTAGTCATACGAAAGTGACAAGAAATTGTCAAATGAGAAACCTCGCCAGCAGGGGTGCCTCTTAGCCTCTGTTTCATGTACATCTTTAGGAGATATTTCATGGTTGTTGTTTTGTTTTCTTCCCCTTCATTTCCTTCTCTTTGAGTTCTGAAAAGATTCTTCCCTCCCATTATGCATAAAAGGCAGGATCCCATTCAAGGAGTGGAAAATGCGGAAGGGAGGAGGAGAGTTGGAGGAAGAGAGAAGAAGACATGTTGATGTGGAACTTCAGACTACTTTCAAGGAAAGGCTCGGGAGTCTGCTGTCCAGGTGCTTAAACTAGCACTTTCAGGCTCCTGGCGGTCTCTCTTTCATCTTCTTTATCAGGACAGCCCTTGAAATTGAGGGCCCCTTCAAAGGGAAGACTTTTCTCTGATATCCTTTCAAACTGAGGACAGGCTCCCCTAAAAGAGATGGCAGAGTCATGCCACTTCAGTTCCATTCCCATTTCAGAGAGGCCCTCTCTGATATTCTGTCTCAGGCGGAAGATGTCAAGAGGAGCAAGAAAAGCTTTCCAGGCTCACTATGCACATGACAAGGGGTGGGGGTCACGGCCAGGAGGCAAAGTCTTTCTCCTTGTTTCCTGTTTCTTTGAATATAATTTTCCATCTCTTATTTTTAAGAGAACAACAGGCGACTTCTACACAGGAGCTGCATGTTTCAGTAAAGCCTGTACTTTTGGCAGTGCTCTATTTGTCCACCTACCAGAAGGTGGTTCTTCACATGCAGTTCTTCCACTGTGGAACTTCATTTAACTACAGATCTCACGGCTTCAGCACATAGCAAGGATGATCTTGAGGGTGGGTGGGTGGGTGGGCAACAAGTGACGGAGGTGCCTGGGAGGTGGAGGAAGATAGTGAAAGTGTGGAGGAACAGAAGGAAAAGGCAGAGGCGCTGGAGGAGGGAAAGAAAGAATCAATGGAAGAGTCAGAGGTGTGGAAGGAGAGGCAGATATGTCCCGTAGGGAAGAAGGAATGGGAGGATGGGTGTGGGGAGGAAGGAGAGGCAGGGAGCCTAAAGGAGAAGCAGAAGATATGCCAAAGAACCGGGTGAAGGAAAGAAGCACAAGGAAAGAAAGAAGAACTGGAAGAGGCGGAAGCAAGGGCTTTATCTCTCCTCATCTCTCAGGCATGGGGAGAGTTTGTGCCATCTCACCCTCCCTTATGCCCTAACACTTTTGCAGCACAGCATGCTGGCTTGAATGATTACAGAAGTGCATCTGATGTACTCCCAAATGTCCTACATTTCACTAGAGGTGCAGTTGGGATTAAAAGGCCCTTTGCAAGGTGGGTGGCGGCAGGGCAAGGATTTTCAAAGTCAGAATTATGGTACCTTGGTATTAGCTGAGTGGCTCTGTTTGCACAACCAGAAACTTAGAGGAAATGGTCCTGAGCAGCATTTTCTCTGCCTGCCTATTATTACTGCACATTTAAGAAGATTGCACAGGGAGGGATGGCAGAGTACTTAACTCCAAATTTCCTTAGGCTAAACAGTTTTCTTTCATAAGCACAGATCTTGCAGCAGACAGAGATCGTTATGTAACTTCATCACCAGTTGAATTCCTAATGCACAGGGAAATACATAAAAGAAACGGTAATGACTGTCCGTGTCATTCCAGGCTGCATGTCCTTAGCCTAGTGTGGGAGCCCTCTGCCAAGATGGGTACTTGCTTTTGCTCCACTTAGAACTCAAGTCTGGCCTTCATCTCTTCATTTTCTCCTGATTGTGTCCCCTGGAGTTAGTAACTTCAAGGTAACACCTGCCAGGGCCAGCCCTCTGACCACTTCAGCATATTTTGATAGAAAAAGCTAAATAAATACCACTTCGTTTAGTTGATTAGCCTCCAAAGATATTATTTTCTGTTGTCCTGGTTGTGTTGGCATCAGATATTTTTATGAACAATTCTGTATCCAGCTCCAATCATATATACAGTAGGAGCCCTGTATCCACTGTTTCATTTTCCACTGATTCAGTTATCCACGGCTGGCAGAGGAAAAAATTAAATAAATAATTTTATTTAAAGCTACTGCCACAAACAGCAACTGTAAAGCAAGATACTGTCGTAAAACAGCAGCCATAAAGCAAGCTACTGTCACAAAAAGAGCAATCATAAAGCAAGCTACTGTCACAAAATAGCAATGGGGGGGTGAGATATTCTCTCTTATCCACTGTGTTCATTATCCACGAGAGGCCTGGAACTGATCCCCAGCAGATACTTACTTTACTTGGAAGCACAGTTCATGAAATCTAGTAATTGCTGGAATCCCACAAAGAGCAGACAAGGTACTCAATACGGCATGCAGGGCAAATGCATAACTAAATGCCCTTCCATGACATATGGGTGGACCTGTAGATATAACTAATACAGGGTGTTAGGGGATGTCTACACTAGCCCAGTACTTGTAACTAATAGCAGAAATCCTGCTGCTTGGTGTCAGAAAAATTTGTAACATTTATGCCATTGTTGATGGGCAAATAAAAACTTCCCACCACAATTCAAGGGAGTTGACACTCATACACCAAGACAGCACAAGCCCATGCCCATGGAAACTATTTTTATCAGGTTGGTAAGAAAAATCCAAAGTATAATATAAAAAAGTGCTTATTCACTTGGAAGTACAATCTATTAAACATAGTCTGTTTAGTAGACATGCATCAGATCACCCTCCTTTCCCACTAAACAAACATCCATCATGACATTAAATTATCAGTTTATGTTTCACTTCAAACCCCAATATGGAAATGGACTCAAGCAATATATTGTTTATTGTTAGAGATTCAGGCAAGCCATTTTTCAACTGCTAATTTTGAGCATGTAATCTGAAAAAACCCAAAGGCGGTATTATTTTTCCACTTAAACAGTAAAAACCGGAAGCCTCAGAATGGAGCCAAAGCAGATTCTTGGAACAAAATCAAGTGCTTTAGAGTTACAACAAATTTTTAAAAAAGCTACACATAATGCTTTTGCACGTTGTTGCTTGGTCAGCAGATACCAATGAGTGAAAATATTTGTGCTTTGTACAGCTAGAGTGATTGCTAGTGTGGTCACTTTGACAAAATTTGGCACAAAATATAGCATGTTTGAGTGGGTATGAGGGAGAGGCAGCTCAGAGAGCGGCCTCCATTTGTTAGCAGCTTATGTGATTAAGCAAAGGAAACATTTACAATTTTTAAATAGTTCTGTTGGCGTTCATCCCATTAATGCCAATCAAAATATCTTGCCAGTGAAATATTTGCAGCCAATATTTACAGATACTATCTATGGAACATGCATGTTTTCAGTCTTCTTGAGTAGCCTGTACAATATAACATTTTTTTAAAAAACTGTAAAGTTATGCCTCCTGAGAACATTTGCCCCAGAACAGTGAAATATAAGTTTAGGAATATAAATTTAGGAAAAAGCTAATTGTTCTTGTTATGTACAATTAGTTCATATTATGGCCATCAGTTCACTTCCAACTTACAGCAGCTCTATGAATTAGTGATCTTCAAAGGCCTCATTGTGAACAGCCCTACTCAGGTCTTGCAGATGTCCATTATCAAATCAACCTGTCTCCCGTGGGTGCTTCCTTTCCCCCCTGCTTCCTTCAACTTCCTGCACTATGTATGTCTTTCCTAGATAAACAATTGAACCAAAAATCAACCAATGTCTTATCAACTAAATGTGGAACTCTGCAAAAACAGATCCCAGAATCCAGTCCAAGTTTGATGATGTCCCATTTATTTAAATAGGAGAAGTATGGACGTGCTTAAAATTCTTATTCAAAACCGACACACAGGCATGTGTTATTTTCAACATATTTAGTTGCCGCAGAATTTTGATCCAATATTTTCAAACTGGAACAAGCTACAATCTCCAGGCTGGTTCACCCAGAAAGCAGAGAGACTGGGTCTGTGAACAACTTCTTCACTCGGAAATTTTGGTGGGGTAAGGTGCCTCCCAGCTTGGAACATGCCCCATCCCAATAGTAATTCTTTGACCACAGGATTGGAACTTGAATAGTTCCTGAAAAAAGAAATGCCAAGTTAACAGTATGTGATCTAACATAGTATCTGCAGCCAGGAGGAAACTGATGGTGTAAGATGGTCTGCTCTCCCTAAAACAAGTGGCGCAGCAAAGACAGAAAACATGCCCGGTGAACAGCTTCCTAATGATTTCAGCACTGTGTAGACTAAAGCCATTTTCAGATGACCCAGCTTGTCTTATTTTCTAACGCAGAGTTAAACTGGGTTACTAACATCCCACCAGTCATGAAATGGGTTCAAATTACAAGAAAGGAGATTTTGCTGAAATGTTGGCAAGAACTTTGATGTCGGCAACAGCCGCTTGTCAGTACCATGGACTACCTTAGTCAGAGCTGGACTCTCCTCCACTGGAGTTTTTAAAGCCTAGGTTGGGCAACCATCCACTAGAGATGCATTAGCTGTGCACTCTTGCTTTAGCATAGAGTTCAGTGTCTTATGGGATCACGATCTTCCATGCTGGTGTGACACTCATCCAACTAGTAAGCGAGCTTGTTACTTGCTCATATGTGTAGGATTCATGAAGAAATAAGAGGTTACAGACCTGTAACTGGCTCTTGGAATGGTCATCTCTGAAGTCACACAACCTACCCCCTCCCCTTTGACCATCATGCTGTTTTATTCCTGGGCTTCTGGTGGCAGCCTTAGAGGGAACTGAGAAAGCTGAGTCTGAGGCTTCCACACAGAAATGCAGATGAATAATACATACATGACTTCACTCATGACCACTCGAAGAACCATAGTTATGAGTGAGTAAGTTGTTCTTATTCAACATAGTTGCTACAACCCATCAACCCATAAGTGTGAACAGCTTGACAGACATAGGAAGACATGAGTAGTTGGGAAAGAAATCAGTGTTTGATTTGAAGATCTCTTAAGGAAGTACATTTATCTCAACACCACTGTTAAACTGAACCAAACAGTCCAAATGCATATTCATGTCCATTTGTGGCTAAAGGGGAAACTAATAAATGTTCCATTCTGGTGGGATGTACATTCTCTGGCACCAACATTAGCAAGAGCCATTGTATTTTGCCTAAATTCTCTTTACCTGGCATCATTCTAATGGAGCAATGGAATATGGAGGCCAGCAGTGTGCCATACAACTGCCCTTCCATGCTCCCTGCCCAATCCCAGTCTCTATGCCCTGAATTGGCACAACATCCAGAATGGTGAGGGCCCCCCCCCACAAAAATGGTTGCCATAGAAGATGAGTTCACTGACAGTATCATGACTGGTAGTGGCACAAAAGTGCAAGGTATCAGGCAGAATCCTACTGCTTATGTACACTGCCATGTTTTAAAGTGTAAATTATTCCTAGTTAAGGGCTTGCCGGTTGCATTTAACCACACTCCCAATAGCCCATTTTAGTAGCCAACTTGGATTGCTTTTTGGCTGATAGCTTCCTCCTGCATTATTGGCAGAGCGTTGTAGGTGCAGAGAAATGGAACCTGAGCCTTCTGATATTTGCCTGCCTCATTCAAACTGCTTAGGGGAATAGCAGCCTTTTTCATTTCTCAGTGAAGCCATGTTTCTAATCACACATCTATTGAATTGTCTAGTTCAGCCCCATATTATCTTAGATTCTACAGCACTGTGTGCTGAGTTTGCAGTTTTTAATGTGGCTATGAGGAGGCAACAGTGCACCTGTGTTGGCATCGGGGTTGAGAAAGATTAGAGACCCTGTTTTTGGCCATCATCCAACAGGAAAATTGTTGTTCTAGATTTCCTAGGTGGTAGTGGAATCCCATTGTAATATAATTATCATTTCAGAGTTGCACAAGAGCAGTTTAAAACCTTGGTCTCAAACGCAACTTTGAAATGAAGCCAGGATCAGATCTTCAATAAAAGAGGGGGATAAACTAACCTGATTATATGACCTGGGTTCTTCTCTCGCTGTCATTAATATTGAGTGGTGGCGGCTACTCAGATGTCTCATACAACAATGGGCGGCTCTGGGTATACACACAAAGCAGTCATAGCACCAACATGAGTGACTGACCCACAGAGCTCCTGTCCTTGCTTCTAGGTTTCATGCAAAGATGATGGCAGCGGTGGGAGTGGGAGGTGGGGATGTCCTACCCACACAAGGGACAATCAGGGCATCCTGCTACAAAGATAGGTTTAGTTACCAACCATAAAATGATTTGTCTTATTTAAAATATTTTTACCTCACCTTTCTCTTTAGAAAGGCCTCAAGGCAGTTTAGGTCATTAAAAACATATCATTAAGAGCCAGAAAGAGTAAAATGTTCAAAAATTAAAGAAGAATTAATAATCTTATATTTAAAAGATAAGAGAATTATGAAGAATGGTTTTGAAAGCAACAAAATAGGAACCCTCCTGCTTGCCATCGCCTTGACAGTCAGGCACTGAGAAAAGCCTGCCTGAAGGGAGCGGTCTTTGCCTGGTTGAGGAAGGGCAGCAAAGGTGGGAGGGAGTTCTACAATCTGGTAGGAGAAGCAACCGAGAAGGCCCGCTCACATGAAGGTGGCAGGACCCAGGGGAAGGCCTCCCCTGATTATCTTAACACACAGGCCAGCTCCTAAAGGAAGGTATGGCCTTTTGAATAGCTTGGACCTGAGCTACTGAGGGCTGTGTATAGGTTAAAACCTGCACTTGGAATTGAACCTGGAAAGAGATTGGCAACCAGTGGAGCTGCTGCTGCTGCTGCTGCTCTCTCTCTCTCTCTCTGTGTGTGTGTGTGTGTGTGTGTTTCTGTGTGTGATGTGATGTGTTGTGATTCCTGATAACCAGCCCGATAACCATCTGGCTGCATGGTTTTTGACCTACTGAAGTTTCTGAACATATCCCAAATGCAGCCCCGTGTAAAGTGCATAACAATATTCCAGCCACGCTGTAACTAAGGCATTGCATGACACAGAGGTAGAAATAAGAATCCCTTATGTTTCATTTGCTATTGTTTCAAGAGACCAACTGAACTGGAGCCAAACACATTCAGAGCAACAGATGCATGCTATATACTCTAATTAGTTCAACTATTTTGATCTTATAAAGTAGGCACTTGCTGTAGTTGTTTCAGTCCTAGCTGGGACAGTTGGCTACAATTCTCAGAAAACCCCAGGCCATTCAGCAATTGCCATGCTTGATCATTGCAATTAAGAAACCAGAAAAATAGGCAAAGAAGCTTCCTATCAAAGGGTCATCTCACATATCAAGTGTTACCTCTTTCTGTAGGGATGGGGCGTACAGTCAACTGGAGTTTGTATGGCTAATGGCCTTATGTACCCCTGGCACATTGAGCAAGGTGTGCAGTCTTCGGTTGCTGCAGAACAGGTGTGTGCGTCTGCTGGGAAATCACTTCTCAGTACTTTATGCCTAGAAAACTCTGGACACTCTCTTTCAGGTTTTCATGTACAATATATGTGAAATACTATGGCAATCATGGAATTCCGCCAGCTAATGGTCAAGCTGTTGAACAGGAATCCCACGCACCACTACCATTCACAAAGTGACACCACGCAAGGGAAAAATCCCAGAAGCCGACTCCTTTTTTCATTAGTTCACCACTTCTGACCCAAACCCAGACCAATTGCCAGGACTATTATTCAACACATATGAATGATAACGAGCAGCAGAGAGTCTCCTGTAGACCATCTTGACTGCTACCATTAGTGTTGTGGGAATATTCAGGCTGCTCTTTGCTATGTAAAGCTTGGCATCCTTTTCCCTGTTGGCAAAGTGGGCCAAAATATTTGTTTTCAATGTATTTGATCCATTTTAAATCTGAAAACGCAGATGGTTAGTGGCATCTGCACAAGGGTAGGAGACTTTTGACTTTAAAAAATCATAACATGAAAAGAATTCACAACATCTGTGCTGAATTTGGTGGTGACCTGAGGCCTAGTTTTAAAGCTAAGGTTTTTTTTTTTTAGTGTCATTATTTTTCAAATTCGCTTCTGGAATGCTGAATTGGTCTGTTGCACAATCTCTATTGCTGCACTCTCATACAGCAATAATACATTCTACATACAACCACCCAAGACAAACTAAGATTGGGGAAGGAGGACCTGGAACTTTTGCCCTGTCTGGACAAGACTAGAGTTGTTGCAATGATTAAGTAAAATACAAGTGGAAGATGGAGTCTCAGGATGTATAAAAGTAGAAAACGATCTTTATTCCCTGTTAAATCATTTTTAAAAGCTCTAGCTTGATGCGTTTCGGTGGGGCTTTCTTCAGGAGCTGAGCAAAAAACAAAATTACATACAGTGGACCCTTGTATAACAAACAGTTTATATAACATAAAATCTGTACAAGATAAAAAATTCCGGAGATAGGGGAAATTTGCTTAACAAAATCGTCGATGGTGCAAATCCATACAACATAAAAATGGTCGCAATTAGGGATTACTCTGTTTTCAATGCATTCCTATGGGAAATTTGTATAAAGGAAAATTTGCTTGACATAATTTCATTTGGAACAAATTAATTCCTTTATACAAGGTACCACTGTATTAGATATCTCTCTATAAAAAGGATACAGAAGCGTAGGATTTGTAAACTGACTGCTGTACATATTCTGAGCACAATAGACATGCCAAAATAGATTTCATAAAATAACATAAAAATAGATGCATACCAAGCTATTTTCCTCCTTTGGTCTGTAGCAGCTCCAGACTGATTAAGAATGCAGGCACTGCTTAAGGGAGTGTTCATATACAGCTGTACACAGGGTCAAGGGCATCGAGATAACCTTATGGTTGTTATAAAAAGGGAGGAAATCTCTCTCTTAGTTCGACCCATGGGATATTCTATTATGTAATTTGGGCTTTTGCTCAGCTCCTGAAGAAGACCCTGCCAAAATGGGTAAAGCCAGACCTGTTTAAAATTATTTAACAGGGAATAAGGATCGTTTCCTTTATTTATACATCCTGAGACTCTTGTCTCCCACATTTTGACTTCGGTGGATGTACTGGTTCCTTTTGCTTTGCAATGATTAAGCAGAAAGCTCTTACAATGCACTTTGTACTGTAATAAGTGCTTTATGAATGATTTAAAAGGCAAGCATTAGGGATCTGGTGTTTCCCATTAGGTATAATGTTGCAGGCTCCTGCTTGGTTGGCATTAAATGGGCTGCATTGAGCTGAACTGAAAATGGTGTTTTACTATAAAGCCATTGTTCTCCCTACATTACTTTGCAAGTTGAAAACCTAGGCCATGAACAGTTTCCTAGCACTAAGACAAGAAGATAAAAAGATGTGTAAAGGTCAGTGTGGTTTAAAAAGTAGCAGTAATAAATTAGACTGAGTGGAAGGGTAGATAATTGTTTTATGTCATCTCAGACAGTGGTTTGTAAATGTGCATTTGATAAAAATAGCCAAAGTAAAACTCTGTGGCATCAACAAAGCCTTTGATATCAGACCAAAGATAGAAAGTGGTGCCAAAATCAGAAAAACTAATTGTCTGCTATAGCTTAATGACTTGAGATTGGATGCTATTAAGCCTCCAGCTTGAGCCAGATAGACAGACAGGCAAGCTGCTGGTTATGCATTCTTTTTCTGCTGTGCAGACAAACCTCTTTCATCTTAACTGCCTTCAATATTCTACCTCTTTATCACTCTCATTTTTAGTTGGGGGGCAGACAAGTGTAATTAAGACAAAGATAAGTGAATCATTGCTGCAAACTTTTCCATGCCTAAGCACTTATTCATAGCTGCCTTCATCCCTGAGACCAGTTTTCAGTTTTTATTTCTTTTGGTTTTCAATATGAAGTCTGAAGCTTGAGAAGTCTCATGAAGTCTGAAGCTTGAGATCTAGAGGATGGACCCCGGAACCTGAGTCTCAGGGCCAAAACCTGGATCTATCAACAGTGGCGTATAGAGATGGGCACGGATAAATAAAATGGCATTTCGTTTGTCGTTTGGAGGGTCCGTTTCGGTTTGTTTCCGTTTTTTTGTGAATTTTTGCAAAAAAATCATTTTCGTTTTTGTTCATTTCGTTACCATTTCGTTACCATTTATTTCAATTTTTTGTGATTTTTTAAGGATTTTAAGCAATTCACTCATATTGCAGTAACGGAAACGAAACGCATGACAAAATTCCCGGTGTTTCTGTTCGTTTTGTTTCATTTTAGAGGCAAAATTTGTTTGTCGTTTCATTACGTAATGAAATGAAAAAATGGAAACGGAAACAGAAAATTGTTCATTTTGTGCCCATCTCTAGTGGCGTAGGTAGAGTTTCGAGCGCCCAGGGACAAAGTCAGTTTTTGTGACCTCTCCTCCTCCTCCCCAACTGTGTCTCACCCACCCAGCAAGGGGGGCCAGATCCTGGGAGAACAGTGGGGGAGGGGAAGAAGGGTCTCTCCTTCTTATGCCCTCTTTGTGGGTCTCCTTTCCAGTTAAGGCTCTCCTGTGCAAGCCGCACAGAGTGCAGATAGCACCAAGTTTCAAGCATCACCTCTGTAGCATGCTTCCCCCCTCCTCTTTTCTTCTGGTTAAGGCTTGGCCTTAGGGGAAAGGAGGAGAGGGAAGCAGGTGATGGGATTTTTTCCCAAGCAACACCTCTGTCACATGCTTCCCTCTCCTCCTTTCACCGGGCTAATGATTGCCAAGCCTTAGTGGGGGGAGGGGGAGCAATCGACTGAGGTGCTGCTTGGGAAAAAAACCCGCCTGCTTCCCTCTCCTCCTTTTCCCCGACTAAGGATCGCCAAGCCTTAACAGGGTGAAAGGAAGATTGCTGGCGGGATGGCACATGGCTTCCTCCTCCTGCTTCCCCTCCAGGCTGCGTGCCCCAGGGCAAATGCATTCTTCCACCCCTCCCTAGCTATGCCAGTGCCTATCAACCCTAGAGGCATATTCTGATTGTATTACTAATCACATTTGAGGAGAAGTGCTCATAGCTATACAACATACACCGAGTTTCCCCTCCTTCAGTGCTCTACTTGTTAGGGACCCTTTACACTTTAGTCCTATACAATCATTCATGGTGAATGTCTACAGAATTGAATGAGTGGTGGGTACATGGACACACGTAGACACCATCACCTTGTGATGTCCCCTGATCCCCCAAAGTGTGTGACAACTTTGTGCCTTGCCATACATTCACACATTGAGTACCAATTTTAAAGTGGCCTCTGTCATCAACTTCAGTTAATTGTGCTTACAGAACACCCATGATTAGAAACTTCAATTTTGGGAGCATTAGTAGGCCCACTGAACCAGCAGGGAATCAAGCCCTTCATGTATTCTGTTGGTATGAAAGGGCCTACTCTATGGGCCACATACTATGCTAGGCAACAGGATTTCAGTCAGTATATTACTAGTACCCTCAAAGGAACTGCAGTGCCTTCCAAAGCACTCTGAGGCACATTCTGAGTCCCTTGAGGCTTTCCAGTTGTCTCAATGGAACTGGGAGTATGTTAGTGTTCACTATGCAGGACAATATAGATGGCAATGATGATAGAGCAGCATATATCCTATTTTATAGATAGCAGTGCTTTCTTAAAAGGATGGTTAGAGGAGGCCCCCTACTTCTAGCTAGTCCAATTCCAGTTTTCACATGAAGACCCTGCCCAGTTGCAGCTGAGACTTGTTCCATCTCTTTTCTTACAAAATATTGCATAGTTACTTGTGGCTTCCTCTATGCGACTTTCTTATCTGATGTAAACAAAGGGGTGTCTAGCTGTTTGATGGTTTTAGCAATATGTCTTCATTTCTTGACATCAAATACTGGTATATTTATGTGCCAGTGTTTGCTGTCAAGAAAAGTAAACTCTTGTTGATTACTTACAGGGCTATTACCTTCTGCATCCGCTGGCAGAAACCAAAATAGATCACCTAGCAACCAGGCAGCAAAGAATAAAGCCACTGAGCTGCATTTCAGAAAGTGTTGCTGAAAAGAAGCCATGGTGTGTCCATAGTGTTTAATGGAAAACTACCTGGTTCTATGAAGCAGTCGTTGAAGTTCAGACCAGTCATAACAATGTTGTTGCTCTCACAAACACCCACCAGCGTGTTGGTACCTGCCATCATTCTGGTGACCCTATGAATGAGCAATCTCCAAAGTGTCACATCCTCAACTGCGCTGTGCAGCTCTTGTAACTTCAAGCCTGTGGCTTCTTTTAGGGCAGTGATGGCAAACCTTTTAGAGATTGAGTGCCCAAACTGCAATTCAAAACCCACTAATTTTATGCCATGCTGATACAGCATTTTAACCTGGATGCAGGTGGCTGTGAAGGGGCAATGTTGGGTGCCCACAGAAAGGGCTCCGAGTGCCACCATGGGCACCCGTGCCATAGGTTCGCCAACACTGCTTTAGGGAATCAATCCAATATTTGGTCTTCTTTTTCCCCTGTTGCCTTCAGGGTTTCCCAGCATTATTGGCTTTTCCACTGAATCAGGTTTTCTCGTGATGTACTGAGAGCCTCCAGAGATAGATCCCCACCCCCACCCCCCAAATAGGGATGTGCAAAACAACCACTCCGCCTGCCCCATAGTTTCCATTGCAATCAAAACAAAAATTGTTGCTTTGGGTGCACAGGGGAGGGGGGAAAAACAACACAGAAGGGGATAGAGGTCAATCAGAATATGTCTGGAGTCAGCTAGGCAGCTATCTAGGGCAGGTGTTAGAACTAGTTAACCCTCTTAATGTGAAAGAAAGCATTTAACTCCTTCTTGGCCAACCCTTTTAAAATCCTGCCTGTGCAAATATCTAAAAAGACATTTTCTAAAAATAAATAATAATATTCTGCAGCTCACTGTTTTAAGCTGTGAAAATTGTTTGTTTTTTGCCTTGTGGTTCACTAGGATCTCAAAGAAAATTTTACCTGGTTTATTCATGATCAAGTTCACTTGGTTTACTCATTAGTAAGTTTATCCTATTTACTCATTAGTAAGCTTATCCAGTTTATGCATGCTTAATAGAGATGGGCACGGAACGAACAATTTTTCGTTTTTGTTTTTCAGTTTTTGTTTCGTTACATAACGAAATGATAAACAAAATTTGTCTCTAAAATGAAACGAAATGAACAGAAACGCGGGGATTTTTGTCGTGCACTTCGTTTCCGTTACAGCAATGAAGTGAGCTGCTTTAAATGCTAAAAAAATCACGTAAAATTGGAATAAATGGTAACGAAACGGTAAGAAAACGAAAATGAATTTTTTGCAAAAAACAGACCTCTAAACGACAAACGACAAACGAAACTCCATTTTTTCTATTCATGCCCATCTCTAATGCTTAAAAATATACATATTTTTAAAAATACAATAATATTCAGAGGCTCACTCATTTAAGCTGTGAGTCGTTGGGGATGATCTCAAAGAAAATTTTGCCTGGTTTACCTGTGAGTAAATTTACTTGATTTACTAATAAATACATTCACCTGGTTTACTCATGAGTAAGGAGATAGCAACAATAGCAGCCAAAGACAGCTATAGCAGGAGGGAAGAGCACTGGGGTGAAGGGTTAGGATGACAGAAGGGAGGTCAACCCACCTTGCTGCCCTCCATTCTCACTCTATATGAATTACTGACCTCCAAAGTTTCTTATCATTAAGACTTCTGCTTAGATCTTGCAAACCAACAGTAATTCACATTAGATCGCTCTCTCTTCCTACAACTCCCCCTTCTTTTCCATTATGTTCTGCTCAAATCTTACAAACTAACAGGACTTCCTCCAGAACTGTTGGATAGCTCGTTGATTTAGGTATCTGGCTGCAGAGCCAAGGAGGTTGGGGATTTAGTTTCCTACAGTGCCTCTCTGACTGGGCTGTACTTGATGATCCATAGGCTCCTTTCCAGCTCTGCAGTTAAAAGGTGAAGATTGAATCAATCCATCTGCCATGTCTTTCTCTTTTCCTGTTACTCCAGCACACTTTCCCAAGAAATATATTCTGGACACTTCTATATTTCCAAACTCAAAGCAGTTGTCAGAGCTGTTTTTCAACAAATATAAAGTGAGCAGAAGGGAATATCCAGTAGACCAGTGGTTCCCAAACCTGGGGGTCGGGACCCCTTTGGGGGTCGAACAACCATTTCACAGGGGTTGCCATGAGCCAGTGAAGAAAAAGGCACAAGCGGCTAGGGTGTGGAGGAGGGGGGGAAGAAGGGGAATAAGAGTGAGTTACAGCTTGATAGATTGGAGGGGATGTCAGTCAATGGCACCGGAGGCTGTGATTGGCTGAGGGTGCTTGTAGAGGGAAGCTCTCTATGGCACCTGTGGCAGTAGCCTACCAAAGGGGGCTTGTGGCCTCTTCCAAGCAGGGCACAGGGGTCACCACAACATGAGGAACTTTATTAAAGGGTCTCAGCATTAGGAAGATTGGGAACCACTGCTGTAGACCGTTTTGACCACTGCCAGTGGTGCAGTCAACATTCAGGCTGCCCTTTTGTTATGTAAAACTTGGCTTTTAATTCCAAAGAGAGCAGACCAATTTGGTCAATAGGCACTTCAGAAGGCAACACTTAGCTAAAATTATTTTACCTAGGTGCATTTGATTCCATGGGCTTATTACAATATATAATATATATGTAATATAATATACATATATTTATTTTCTTATACATGGTATGAGGGAGGAAAAGCAAAAAAGGGGATAAGAAAGAGAGAAGCAAGAAGGGGACAGAGGGAGAAGAGTACAATGACTATATTTTTTGATCTTATCATGTTTAGGCATAAAACAATTATCGTGCTTTAGCCCTGTTACAAACTATTTGTTGCTCCTTTATAAGTTACACCCACAGTTTAAGTTTTCATTCAAATCTTAGTACGAATGCATCTATACAATGGTTCCCAGCATTCGCATGCTTTTGTGTTCGTTGATCTTTAACTTTTCTGATAGCATGTCCATCTGTACAAGTTCCAAGATCTGTTCTATCAGTTCTTCTTGCTTCAGTATGTCAGCTTTCTTTCTGTACATGCAATTCTAGCGGCAGTTATTACATGCAGTACTAAGTGTCTAATTTTTATCTCGCCCACCCAGGCATAATATTCAATAAAAACAATTATGTTTAAATGATATATTACATGACAAAATCTTTTGTAAATATTCATGTACCACACTCCACTCTGCTTTCACTTCTCTACATGTCCACCACAGGTGATTAAAAACTTCCCTCCTATATCTTGCATTTCCAACGTTTATTTGATATATTTGCATACATTTTAGCTAATGTTAAAGGTGTCATATATCATCTATAAAACATCTTACATATTTTTCCTTTGAAATTTATAAACTTGTGATCAGTATGTTGCCTTTCCAAATGTATGCCCAAGGGTTTGCTCTTGTTAAGAGTAAATTAGATTAGGGCCATACAATATATGAAAATTGGATGGTGCGCATATATGAAATAACATTCTCCTCTCTTTTTCCCTGTCACTTCCTAAATATTTTCTATATAGTAAAGGAGATGCAATTTCACTTACTGTGCCTTTCCATCAGAGAATTCAAGTCTACTTGATTTAGTGGCTGCACTTAAACTGAACAACTTGTAGTTCATCCTACAGCCCTGCAAGTACAGTATGGTTGTAACTCTATCTGAGAAAGCTTTGAGAAAAACAAACAACTTTGGGTTTCGGGAGAACCAGTTTCAGGTTATAACCAAACGAGTTGTTTCAGCTGGAACTTTAGCACAGTCTTTGTGGCCATTTGAATTTGTAGTCATCATCAATTCAGCGGTCTTTCAGAATAAACAAATAAGCAACAACAAAAACAAGGAAGAGCATTTAGCGAATCCATTTTTAGATGAACTATATACCCCTTTCTAGAATGTTTGTGGTGAATGTTGCTTTAAACCCTCACTATTTTCGACATTTTTCAGGAAAACCAATCCACAAAAAAGGCTCTAAGGAAACAAGGTATAATTGACATAGTTATTTCTGCTATTTAAGTAGGGAAATGAGTCAGCCGTAGCAGAGTTTGTATTTTTAGCTTTTGCCGTTTCAGGCATTTTTGAGATAAACAAGCTGACAAACGATTGGCGCTCAGGTTGTGGGCAGGGCTTCAGTTCTGAAAAACTGTCCACTATTTATTTAAGCTGGTAACTCAGCAGTAACTTCCCCAAATTTCCTATTTCTATCTGTTGTCAGTTCAGTGAGGTGGGGGCATGAAAGGAACCCCTCCTCCAAAGAATGTGAGGATAGTGAAAACATTTGGGCATCCCCGGGGCAATGACCCCATTGGGTTGTTTTTGACAGGAACAAAAGACTTCAGAGATCTTTTGTGCAGGAAATGCACATAGAGATAAACTTTTTATTTAGATAGCTAAGACAGCTGATGTGTTATTATTAGATGTGTAATGCTTGGTTTTCCCTCTTCATTGAGACCATGCTTATTACATCAGTGGCTTTGGAAATATTGCTTGTTTATGGGAAATAGATTGGAGGACTCGGATATGATTTGGTTTGCTGGCACTCATAGGACAGAAGGTGGGCCTCTGCTTTCTTTCCTTCAAGAATTTACAGTGTGCTGAGTCATAGATTTTATCAGCAGACACCACAGTGCTTGAATCAAAAGGCATAAACAAAGGTTAAGAGAGACAACTGCAAAAGCCACAGAGTAGCTTTATAGAGGAGGTTGTGTTTATTGATTTTCCTCTCCTTTCAATCACCTTGTGAAAAGCCTGCCTGTACAAACTTGTTCTCAGGTGAGGAAATCCAGATGGTCATTGTGTAAGGTTGAAGGGCGACCATCCACAGAGCTGTGCACCTAGGCAGGCTGTGCCAAAGGGAACAGAAGTGTTGCATCTTCGTTACAGGCACGATTAAACATTTCCTTTAATGGAACATAACTTCCCACCCGCCCGGCATGTAATTGCCGAGACATTCTGGCTCCCTTAATATCAGTTTATGCAGGCTGAAAGTTTCTGAGAAGAATATATTGAGGGAAATTAATTATGTTAATGGAGTCGGGAAGAGAAGGAATGGGAAATATTTTTACATTGGCAGATAGCCTCTGAAGCACACATTGCAAAGCTCTTGGATTATTGGCTGTCAGATTATTGCTCTGGAGTAGAGATGGGCACGACCAGAAAAAATTACGTTTCGAGTTGTCATTTTTCTGGATGGGTCCGTTTCGGGTCGTTTCCGTTTGTTGCAATATTTTTCAAAAATTTGTCATTTCGTTTTTCGTTTTTTTGTTTGTCGTTTCTACCCGCTTTTTGCGCGATTTTAAAGCATTTCCAGGGGCTGCCAGAGCTTTTTATGCCCTCTGTGGCTGCCAGACCCGCCCAGTCTGCAACCTGGGCATGCTATTGGTTGAAGTTTTCCAAGAATTTACATGATCCCATCACATGGCTTGCCTCCATGTTGTGGCTGGTGACATCCATTTTGTCATCCTTAAAGTGAAAAGAAAAATACATCGCGATGGGAGAAGACAAAATCAAACGTTTTAAGGACCCCAACCCCCTGGTAGGTAATAATTTCAAATAATTCTCGCATTATCGCTGCTTTTTAATGGATATCCAGGGCGTTTTAATACCCAAGAAATCAATATTAGGCATCTGGGAGCCATTTTGGGTCAATGTCCCCAACTCCCCTTAAAGAAAAAAAAAATACAGCGATCTGAGAAAAGACATAAATGCACGTTTTAAGGACCCCCACCCCCCTGGTAGGTATTATCAGACAGTATAAATAATTATCGCTGCGTTTTTATGGATGTCCAGGGCGTTTTTGAACATTTAAAACAGCTCATTTCATTGTGCGCCACCAGTAACGAAAACGAAACTAATGACCACAATTTTCATGGGTTGTTTCATTTCGTTTAATTTCCATCACAATTTTCATTTGTCGTTTCGTTATGTAATGGAAATGACAAACGAAAACGAAAACAAAAATTTCACCGAGTCGTGCCCATGTCTACTCTGGAGTCTTTTGCTGAAGCTTGGATCACCTTAGCATGAATGTGGGAAACAGGCAACCTGTAAGCCGCATGGGATACGGAGGTCCCCCAAGCTCTACTGAGAATTGTCGTCTTCCTGTCTGGTGTGATCCCATCTAGCATACGCTGAGTTCCTTTCTCCTGATTTGCTTTTTGCCTCACCAGAAGCACTGTTCCTGCTTTTCTATCTGTTTGCCTTTATCACTGGAAATTCTTTGAAATTAGAAAAGAGAGATCGACTTGGGTGTCATTCTCATGATGATGGCATGGCATTACCAACTCCAGACAACATCTCCCCCTAGTTTCATTTAGAAGGTAAACAATGTGAGGGGACTGGGAAAGGAGAAGATTGAACCCTTGGGGTCTCCAAAGGGAAAACGCCCATGGCATCAAACAAGAGCCTTGCACCTTCTGAACTCACTCCCACTTCTTCCAATGTCTCAACCTATGTGAGTGCTACCGATGACCCCACCATGGTCTTGAAAGCCACCAAGATGGGCAGAGGAACAGTGACACAGTAAAATGGGATCATTCAGGAAATCCCTGGAGCTGGCACACTTGGCACCTTTTGTAAGACTGGCATATTGGTGCCCAGCCAAAAATTATCTAACACAGTACGGTTCAGGCTGGGGGCTTTTCCAGAAGATTTCTGACCACCCTTCCCTGCTTTGTTTCACAGAGGTCTTCTGTTTTCCTGTCCCACCCAGTAAATCCCTGTGACTGCTTATATAACGTTTAGAACTGGACAGACAGAGCCAATCTTACATCTATGGGATATATATTGATGTTCACTGGAAGGCTTATTGCTCTTTAATGCAAATATCCTACTGTATACAAGGGGGCTCTAATGTAGCCCTCCTTTTCACGATCCTTTCAGGAGAACAAAATGAACTCTGCTGCACATCTCGAGGCAGCACTTGGCATGGGTCAGACAAGCCTTTGCTTATGACTTCTTCATATTGTGTTCTGAAAGTAGTTTCATGTCCAGAATATAGGTTGCATGTCATGACAATCAATTACTGAGAGATACCAATTTCTTTTAGAAAAATCTGTAGCTTTTCACAATACACACAATATATAAAGCATGGAGTGATTTTCTTCTGACTTATATTTACAATGTGATCTTAAACATCGGTCATTTCTTACC
This sequence comes from Phrynocephalus versicolor, assembly GCA_023846285.1. Classification (NCBI taxonomy): domain Eukaryota; kingdom Metazoa; phylum Chordata; class Lepidosauria; order Squamata; family Agamidae; genus Phrynocephalus; species Phrynocephalus versicolor. The sequence goes on from JAHTLZ010000016.1 coordinate 60,656,706, forward strand.
TTATATATGGTAAAATTGTTGCAAAACTTTGACAATCACTTTGCTTGTAGTTACTATAGTACTTGTATTCTGCTTTTGGGGGGAATATTTTCTTGGAACATATATCAACTATTTCTGGACTGTGTCTGTTCCCTACCTCCCCTCCCTAGCCTATTTTGTGCCATATTCTTGTTAGGAATTTGATTGATTTTATCACTGTAGTTGGACATAGTTCTACTTGTATCTCATCTGCTCCTCGTGATTTATTTTCACTTATATATTTATTTTATTTTATTTTATTTTATTTATACATTTATATACTTCTAGAAGGAACTCCGGGCAGTTTACAATAATCATAAAATAT
>JAHTLZ010000016.1:60657058-60723553 GCA_023846285.1 Phrynocephalus versicolor
GTCCCAACCCATGGAGTGTTTTGTAAGTCAAAACCAATACCTTGAACCTTATTTGGGAAGCAACGGATAACCAATGCAGGTGGGCCAAGATTGAGTCATACCTGCCCGCATCAACCACCAATCTGGTCACTGCATTTTGCTCCCACTGCAATCTCTGAACAAGAGTCATGGGGAGCCCCACATAAAGAGCATTGCAGTAATCTATCCTCAGGATCACCAGCGACTGCACAACTGTCCTCAGGGAGGCCTCATCCAGGTACGGGCAATCTGGACAATCAGCCGAAGATGAAAAAAGGCTGACTTGGAGACAGCTGCCACCTGAGCTTCCAGGGACAAAGCCGGGTCCAAGACCATGCACAGACTCCTCACTCTTTCCACCAACTGGAGGGATGAACCACCCAGACTGGGGAGAGGGCCACTGTACCCAGCAGAGGACACCCTGAAGAACAGAACCTCAGTCTTCTCAGGGTTGAGCCTGAGCCTGTTTGTCGTAGTCCATTCCATGACCACATCCAGACAGTGATCAAGGGTCTGAACTGCCTCTGCTGCAGACGTAGAGAAGGAGAATTAGAGATGTGTGTCATCAGCATACTGATGACAGCTAGCCCCAAACCCCTTAATGAACTCAGCCAGCAGCCTCATATAAATGTTAAATAGCATGGGGGAGATTGCTAACCCCTGGGGCACCCCACAAGATAGTGTCCAAGGGGCCGACAAGTCTTCCCCCAGCCCAACACCTGGGAATGGCCTCCAAGGAAGGACCAGAGCCAGCTAAAAGCTAAGTCTCCAATCCCCACCTCGGAAAGCCTACCCAGAAGGATACCATAGTTGATGGTATCAAAGGCTGCAGACAAATTGAGGACAACCAACAAGGTAGAACAGCCCCTGTTGGACCCCCTCAGGAAGTCATCTTGCAAATGAGAACCAGGCCAATCTCAGTCCCATGACATGGCCTGAACCCAGACTGGAATGGATACAGAACATGATCCTCCTCTAGGAATGACTGGAGCCGCTTGGCTGCAACCCGCTTGATTACCTTGCCCAAAAAGGGAACATTGGCTATCGGATAATAATTGGACAGATTGTCAGCAGCCAGGCCTGGTTTCTTTAAAGTGGGATTCACCACCACTTCCTTCAGGTGGGTAGGAAAATCCTATCACTGAAGGAGGCGGTGGTAATGATAAAAGCCCACTCTGGCATGCTCCCTCTGGCAGTCTTAATAAGCCAAAATGGGCAAGGATCAAACAAAGAAGTCACTGGCCTGCAATATGCCTGTGCCCTGGAGGCCTCAGCTAACGATACAGGCCCATAAGAACATAAGAACATAAGAACATAAGAAGAGCCATGCTGGATCAGGCCAAGCTGCAGTTTGCCGCCATCCTGCAGATCTTGCTAGGTCGCTTATTTTAACATTGTTGCCATTGTTGCTATTGCTATTGTAGTCTTGTTGTGTCTGTCTAATTGACTGTATTTGATTTAATGTTCCTACGGAAAGATGGGCGGTATAGAAGCTCTATAATAAATAAAATAAAATAAATAAATCTAGTCCAGCTTCCTGTATCTCACAATGGCCCCACCAGATGTGTTTGGGAGCACATGAGACTAGATATCTGTCTCCTGATACCGCTCCCCTGCATCTGGCCCTTGAAGTATCCCGGTTTTAAGCCTGGAGATTACACATCTCCATCATGGTTTGTAACCTGTGATGGACTTTTCATCCAGGAATCTGTCCAATCCCCTTTTGAAGGCATCCAGGCCAGATGCCATCACCACATCCTGTGGCAGGGAGTTCCACAGACTAACAACGCGCTGGGTGAAAAAATATTTTCTTTTGTCCGTTCTTACTCTCCCAGCCCTCAATTTGAGTGCATGTCCCAGCCCAGTAATCATTTTAGTCGCTCTCTTCTGCACCTTTTCCAGTTCCACTATGTCTTTCTTGAGATGCGGTGACCAGAATTGTATACAATACTCCAGGTGCGGCCTTACTATTGTTTTGTATAATGGCATTATAATGTTGGCTGTTTTATTTTCAATCCCCTTTTTGATAATCCCTAGAATGGAATTGGTCTTCTTCACTGCTGCCACACATTGGGTAGACACCTTCATGGAGCTGTCCACCAACACACCAAGATCTCTTTCCAGATCCATCATGGATAGCTCAGAGCCCATGAGTTGATAAAGTTTTGATTTTTTGCCCCAATATGCATTACTTTACATTTGGCTACATTAAAACGCATTTGCCATTTCGCAGCCCATTCCCCCAGTTTGGAGAGATCCTTCTGGAGCTCTTCACAATCTTCTCTGTTTTTTACCCACACGGAAAAGTTTTGTGTCAAGCTCAACCAGAAGAGGAGGCTGAGGAAGTGCACGGCTCAGGATACTTGGGGACAGATTGTTACAACTGCAGTTCAGATCAGCTTGGATGGCCTCAATTTTTGATCTTAAAAAGGCTGCAAACAACTCACCAGTGAAATCACAAGGGGAGACCCCGGCTGACAAGCATTCGTGAAGTCTCAAATCACCCAGAACAGTTCAGCCTGGCAGTTCGAGGCTGCACCAGTTCTCTGGGAGGCATAAGATCTCTTAGCCTCCCGGATCATCTGAACATAGCATTTGGTCAGTGTCCAAATGGCAGCCCAATTAAATTCCGACCAGTCATTACTCCATCTGCTTTCAAGCCTCCTCCATTCTTGTTTAATTGCCTGCAAGTCAGCTGTAAACCATTTCGAGGACCAGTCTTCACAGTGGAGAAGGCACTTGGAGTTGATCTGGTCAGCAGCCTGAGTAGCATCTCCATACCATCTATCCACCAGGGCGTCGACCGGGTCACCAGCCAGACCATCTGGAACCCCCCAAAGGCTACCAAAAAACTTTCAGGGTCCAGTAGCCTCTGGGGATGGGACCAAATGAGGGGCCCAGGTTCCCTGCAGGGTGGGGCAGTGATTGACAGGAAAAAGGTCAGCAGATAATTATCTAACCATGACATAGGCTGAAGGAAAAATATTCCCAACCCTCAGATTAAAGTCCGTGGAGGAAAAAACCAAGTCCAAGGTATTCCCAAACATATGGGTGGGACTGATGACATGTTGGGACAGGTTCATGGAAGTCATGAACTCAATGAAATCCAGAGCTGTTCCTGACAGTCCAGTCTCGGCCACTAAAAGGCAGGGGAACCTCAGCAGTGCCACCAAGATGAAGTTAGAGAGCTCTGGTAGGGATTGTGCAGGGTCTCAGGGAGCACGGTACTCCAGCGTTATCCCAAACCTATCCCGCTGACCCACCATTATGTGCAGGCATTCCAACCCAGGACACACCAATGCCATGGATATGCTGACAGTAAGAGATTCCCTGTAAACAATGGCCACACACACACATACCCTGGCCTTCCGACCTGCCCAAGTGCTGAACACAAAATCTAGGGGGACACATCTGGGAGAGGGGCACCCCCCCTCAGTGCCCACCCAGTCTCAATTAAGCAAGCCAGGTCAGCCCGCCTAACCATGCTCAAATCATGGCTGATAGGAATCTTATTGTGGACCACCCTGGCAGTGAGCAGCAAGCAGGACAGGTTGGGGATATGAACGGTGTGGCTCTCTGGTACATGGCAGTGAGCTGGGAGATAAGAATGAGGAACAGGCACCAATTGCCTGACCCTAGTTCTTCTTACATGATCAACCCCCCAGCCCCTAGCGTACTTCCACCATGCTGACACCACCAGAATGGGAGTCCCCGCCAACACCAGTGACCGCAAACGAAGACCACAAGGGGATGACATAGACATGAGTCAAGCACAAAGTGCAGCAAAACAGATAGAAACAGACAAGCCACCCCAAACCAACCCAAACCTCAAGGAACAGGTCCACCCCAATAAAGAAAAAAATCATACAACAATACAAGAGATAAAAACAACAGCTAACAAGAAATACAGTAGTCCCTCCTCTGTCGTGGGGGTTAGGTTCCTTAACCACCCACGGTAAATGAAAATTCGCAATATGTGGATGCTGTCATGGAGACAGCGTCCACACATTGTGTTGGGTCCGGCGTCCTTTGCTGCAGCCACAGCTGGGTCCAGAGGCAGTGGCAGTGGCTTCCCCCCCTCCTTCCCTTGCCTTTCCTGCTTTCACTTCAGCTGGAAGGGAAAGGAGTCACCTTGCCTGCTCGCCAGCCTGCCTGACTGCTTGCCTTTCTCTTAGCTGAGGAGGTGGCAGCGGCGGCTTCTACTCCATTTTTCCTCTTTCTTTCACCAGCTTCCTGCCTTTGCCTCAGCCAGTTAAGGGAAAGGGATCAGTTCCCAGCCACACTACCATGCCAGAAAGCTGGCAAGCAGGCGGATGGGCAAGGGGTGGCGTGGCTGGGAACGGATTCCCTTTCCCTTAGCAAGAGCAGGAAGCTGGTGAAAGAAAGAGGGAAAACGGAGCAGAAGCCACTGCCTTGGCTAAAAGAAAGGCAGGCTGGCAAGCAGACAAGGGGACCCCCTTTCCCTTAGGTGGCTGAGGCAAAAGCAGAAAAGGCAAGGGAATGAGGGGAAATGAAAGAGCCGCCGCCGCCGCCCCTGGTGAGGGGAAGGAACGTGGGCCACAGGGTAGCTGGCTGTGGCCATTTCTCCTCCTCCATAAGTCAGTCCTCCATCAGGCAAGCCAGCGAGCAAGCAAGCTAGTGGGGGAAAACACCAAAATGTTTCCCCATTTGCTTACTTGCTCACTGGCTTGCCTGCTGGAAGGAGTCACCGGCAGGACAGAAACTCACCCAGAGTGCGACCTCCCAGTAAGAGCCTCTGGAGGGAAAGAAAAGGGCCAGCTCTCTTAGCATACTGTCTAGGCATGCAGACACAGTCATTTTAACCCTTTGGAGGATTTTCCCCTGTCTTTGGGGCTGAGGCTTTCAGAGTCCTCTGACCTGGAAGAAGGTGAAAGCGGTGCCTTGCAAGTGCCCTCTCTTCAGCTTGGTGAGGTAGGGGAGGGGAGGGGCGCATCACAAATTAGTGATATACTGGGACTGCAGTACATGAACTGCAATGTGGGGAGGGATTACTGTACAATCACATCGTCATCTTCTTCAAAGGAATCTATCATATCTACAGCTCACCTGTACAGTTCCCCATTGTTTTGTTTCCATCATCTCTTTATTTTCTACTAGTCAGATAATATATTTGCCTGCTGATATTTTTAGCATCCCTAATCTAGGTTTAAATTTCCCCTTGATTTCTTGGATATAGTGGGGAAAGTATCATGCCTTTCATCTTTTTGTGGCTGAGCAATGTTGTCAGGAGGTTGGTATAAGTCAGGAAGTCGCAATAGCCACTGAAGGCACAATAGTCAAAGTTGAGCCATCGTTCTAAGATGCATCCACCCTCTTCAGGAACGACTGAAGAAACAACTGTCATTGTGCCAAACACAGGTCACAAATTTCATGGACATTATCATGACTAAAGATGGGTGGCAGGTATTTGAATACAAAAGTCAAATCTGTGTGTCTGCTTAAGCTGACTAGCTCACAAGATGTTCTTTTAAAGTTGAATTACTCATTGCTTGTAAATCTGACTCTCACCCTTGTTCCTGGGGTTCATTGATTTGGGGAAGCATTTTCTTTTTTTCAGACATCCTCTTATCCACGTTTTTGTTTTAAATTATTCTTATTGTTTTATTTCCTTTCTGATTTGCTCATGGTTTACCACAGGCTCATAAGCTGTTTTGGACAATGATGCAGCTTAGAACCTGGGTGGCTTTCTCCAAGAAGTTTAAGATTCTGGAGATCTGTCACAGCCTACATGACTGCCCATTGAAGCCCTCTGGTAATGGCAAGTCTCTCTCACTCTCTCTCACACACATGTTATTAGTTGGATCTAATTGCTGTTTACTGTGTGTATGTTCAGCTTGCCTTAGGTTCTATTTGTAATTTTGACAAATTGAACTGTAAGGGTTCCTAAAGACCAATTAAAGGATTTATGTTCGCTATAAACAAACCATTTGATTTCATTTGGGTGGCTTTACTGATTTAAAACTTTGTATTAAAATAAAAATAATATGTCAATATTTTTGTAAAAGAAAACTGGGAAGAATTAGCTGTGAAGAATTTTCATTGACATGTTCCAAGGGAAGGGAAGGAAAACACACAAAAATAACACTTTAGGAAAAAATACAAAAAATACATTGTATATACAAGACAAAACAAACCATTATTTTAACTTCAGCCCAGATGTTGAAAGCCACATTTCATTCAATTTAAAGACAAAACCGTATGCCAAGGCAATGACACATTTCTTCTGATTAATGTTTTCCTCTGAGATTTATACCTTAGCATTCAGGCTTGTAAATTAAGCCTGTGCTTAACTTTCAGTGACCAGTCATGAAATATAATTTTTACTCAGGTCCTACTTGCAGGGTCCAGTGGTATACTGAGCAGAAGGCATGTAGGTGTGTGAATTGGACTGACTGAAAGATACATATACAGCTGTCTTGTTCTGGAAGAAATGGGTGTGCCTCAACAATTGATTGTCCTGATTAGCAATCTGCATTGTGAACAAGCTAGCGTTAGGACAGAATACGGAGAGACAGAATGGTTTCCTATAGGTGAAACAAGGGCATATTTTATCTCGTTATCTGTTCAATATTTACACATACATATCATACATATCATACATGTCATATAGAAAGCTGAATTAAATTCAGATGAAGGAGGAGAAGTGAACCCTTTGTGGAAGGAACATCAATAATTTAAAATATACAGATGAGACTGTCTTAATGGCAGAAAGCAGCAACGGCTTGAAATGGCTTGTAGTGAAAATCGAAGAAAAAAGCATTTCTTAATTTTATTTAATGTTCCATTTATTCTTTTGATTTTCCCATCTGAATTTTCCTGGATCAATTTTTCCACACATTTCTGCGGTCTCGGGAAGGTCTTCTTTGGAACAGGTAGCCATATCTTTTTTGTTCTATTTCTTTAGGCACAAAACTGCTGTGCAGCTGTAACAAAGCAAGCTTTAACAAGAGGTCCTGTGGAAGACTGGGGGTAAAGGTAATATTTTACCAAGGGCTGACAGTGTCTAACTGTACACATTCGAATTTCATCTGATACTTTAATCCAGATTGTTCTGCAGTGTGGGAATGGTACTGGCAATTTTCAGACATTGAAGACTTCCTATTCGTGTCCTGTTGTCTCCAAAGGCTTGCCCGGGACCAAAGAGATCCCTAGGAAGAGCTTACAAACCCTGTGGGAGCAGGAGTTAAGAAACTGTTTATTTCCCAGTACAGTGGTGGTTGAAGGTATCATCAGACTTAATGCTGCATGGCTTTCTATTGCTGGATTTCGCCCCAAGGCTATAAAGTTGACAAAGATATTACTACTTCATTCTCAACAGTATTGCTGACAGTGTATATAAGAGTATGATTATTCACTACTACCAAAATACCAATTACCACCATGACATTATTGTTTTTCACACATGGCACTAGAAAATTCTAGATTCCACCATGTTGTTCTCCACCCTACTTTCAGAGAAACCATACGTCCCCTCAATGCAGATAGAGAACCGAATTGAAGAGATTCCCGTGGTCTGAGAGGGGAATCGCTAACCCCGCTAGTGGCGCGCTTCGGGGGGCGTGATCGGGGCGAACTCGCCTTGAGTTCTTAGGGACGGGAGGTTCCATTCCAACGAACCAGTCTACAGCGGGGCAGCGAACAGCAGCAAGAGGGACGTGAAGTATCAGCCTTAGTTGAAGATTTTCTGTTATCCCAGTCATTCTTTAGGGAACTTCAACTCCCCTGATAAGAATGGAAACCTGTGAGGGAGAGAAGGAGGTCCCTCAGTGAACAGAAGTGTTCAAATATACAACAAAGTAAAACTGCTCACAGAGGCATCATTGTACAGCTATTTGAGATATGCTACATGTCAACATCTTTGCGCTTCAGAAGCAGAGTAGTCATTCTGGGTAACAATTCTGGGGGGGGAAACTGTATCCTTACAAAATGGTGTATTGAGGCCACTAGAGTGAAACACTCCCTTATCCCTTCGCAGTAAGCAAAGTTATTATTTCAGTCAGCACTTTCTAATTACTACATTGGGAGATTAAAAGGTATCAAAAAGTGCTCTCTTCTTTGCCAGTTGAAACAAACTGAATACCTGTTTATTAGGTACATAAAATAAAAGAGAAATGGAGCCCCATGCCTCATTAAAAAACAGCTCTGGTTTCCAACTACCAGAAGTACAAACGGTGCCTTGTGAGGCTGCTAAGATTGCTTTCTCTCTTCTCTGGCTCATTTAATGGGTGGGCACAATCTCCTGGCAAGATCTTTTGGGTAGACACAAGAAGGAATGGAAGTCACAAGAAAGCACAGCCCTTGTCTTGTGCAATTTGGTTTCCCATAAAATGAGTTGCGCAAAAGTGGCTCCTGGGAACTGTGCCCAGTTCATCTATATGAGAAACTATTAATGAAGATGTTTGAAATTTTATTGGCTTCATGTTGATCTAGGAACACAGCATGGAATGGTGTTTAAAAATGATTCTGTTTCTATAAATGTGGGTGCTAATAATGTACAAATAAAGCAATTATTTTGCTTGTTATACAGCTGTGAGAAAGAAGCACTGTGGATCCCCTTGCCCCAATGTTTTTAAGTTTCAATTTTAATTTAATTTAATTTAATTGCTGAACTTCTCATTCATGATTTAAAAAACCTGAATGTGAAAATAATAAATCAATATTTTTTCTGGGGAAGTAAATGATACATACTCACTTCTTAAATCTTCAGATCTGTTTATCTCTTACCCACTATGCCTGTTAGCAAAACCTTTATAATTCCTAGTATACTCAATTTTTAATTCACCATTCCATTTCTTAATTTGCTGCTTTGCTGTAAAGTTCAGTGAGATAGGTATGGTTGGTAGTTTCATTCTGCACTAGGTTTTCTTGAGAAAGAGCCAACCTATATAGCCTTGGCAAGCTGCACAATCCCACAGTGTGCAAGTGCACAAACACAACAGAAAGAAGGGAATGGGAAACCATTGAAGTAAATACTGAATGCTCTGAAAATTCTGTAAAGGCTTGCTGTGAATCAGAATTGACTTAACAGCATATAAATACTATATTTTCTACTATATACTTTATTTTCTCCCAGATGTTTCTAATCCTCAGGTACTTCCTGCTTGAGGTATACCTAGTGAAAGGAAAGGGAGTGAAGATAAGCATGACTACCACTTCTGCTTTGCCCCGGCCCTTTCACAGGCTATTGACAAGCACTGCTTCTAATTTTTTCTCTTTCGCTGCCATCAACTAGCTTCGCTAGTAAATTAATGCTTTCAGACTGGTTTTAAATTGAATAAAGATAAAAGAAGTTTATTTATTACAAGGTAGAATCAAACTCATAAAAGGTAACATGTGTAGGTACAAACAAAAGGAAGAATATAGCTCAATCACACTAAAGTTATGTTACAGACTATGCTGATGACTTGCACGCCCAGTTCCCAAATTTTCAGACACTCATCACCTAGTTATCCTCACAGAAGTTCTAAATCCTATCTTTTCTCTCTTTAGTAAGTACAAGTCTCACGGTCAGACTTTATCTATCCCTATCTGTCCCTATCTGTTTCTCTCAAACTCTACCAGATTCGCGATCTCAGTGATTGTTAGTTTCTATCTGACCTTCTGACAGTGTCAGTCCCAATCTGACTAAATCAGTGCTGGGCAGAACCTTAAATCCCCTCAGCCTCTTCTCCCAAACTCTCCCATTGGTTAGCAACCAACCAATCAATACAGACATTCTCATGAATTATTCACCACCAAGAGGTAAATGCCAGAATTTCATTCTGCACTATGTTTTCTTGGAAAAGAGCACTCCTAGATAGTCTTGGGCAAGCTGCATAATCCCAAACTGTGCAAGTACACAAACACAACAGGAAGAAGGGAATTGGGAAACCATTAAAGTATATGCTGAATACTCTGACAATCCTGGAAAGGCTCACCTTATATCAGAATTGACTTAATGGCATATCATTATTATATTTTCTACTACATTATTTTCTCCCAGATGTTTCTAATCCTCAGGTACTTCCTATCTGAGGTATACCTAGTGAAAGGAAAGGGAGTGAAGATAAACGTGACTACCATTTCTATTTTTTCCCAGTGGGGTTATTCAAAGAACTCTATCTTTGGATTTAGTCCAAGGTCATTTTTAAAATTGACTTTTCTTTTGTGTCCTTTTTGTTTATCCACCTGCTTCTTGGAAAGTGGCTTTCTGCATGCAATTTTTACACACCTTGGAAAAGTCAGGTCATGAATTAACAAATCTTCCAGCTAGCTTGGCTGTTTATTACATAACCGGGTGGTGGTGGTCGTCGTCTGGATGTATCAAGCCCCCAAATGTCCAAAAGCTTGCCCAAGCATTAGACTTTTAAAAGAATTATTTTTAAAAAAATGCAATTGCTTGAATATGCATATTAAGATTTATCTGTTTCTATTTCCAGGAGAGACATAGCACAGTACAGAAACATGATTTGGATACAAACATGAATAGAGTAGAATAGAATACTTAACAATGGATTTGAACTAAAGGCTGTATTCCACCTCCTCTATACAAGTAAAATGAGCAACCGAAGATGTCCATAGATTCATCTATAAAGAGAAATAGCTAATATTAAATAATCTTAGAATAAAAACAATCTTATAACTGCATTGCTGGAAGGAGCCTATGGATCATGGAGTCCAGCCCATTGTCAAGAAGGCCCACTGGGGAATTGAACTCCCAGCCTCCAGCTTCACATCTATGCCACTGAGCTGCCCAGCAGTTCAAAATTAAAATTGAAAGCTAGTGCTTTCTATGTAAAACAGACAAATCTAATGGCGTGATTAGGATTCCTGAGTTAAAATTTAAGAATATTTTTTTAGAAAGCCCACCATTGCTTGCAGTAATGATTCTGGGTAGTGTTTTTACATGAGAATTAAGCATGCAGGGTAGATCTGATTTGCAGTTGTAAAGCTATTTGTGGGGTGGGTGCACCCCACTCTTCAAGGCAAACACCCAAAGGTAAAAAGGTGTGAAAGAAGGAAGTGAAGCAAGATATCAGAAGCCCTGAGGAAGCCACACTATTTGCACTCTTTTGCTGTTGTTTCTCTAGGGCTGTGGTGTTGATAGAAGACTCTGTCAAGCCGAAAAAATGGAAACTATTACTATTATGGGCTTTGGGGTCCATTCCTGGTGGCTTTACAGCACAATGCAAACATTTTGGCAAAGGAATGCTTTGCTTTGCTTTTCCTTCCTTTCCTGTTTTTTTTTTCTTTTGCTGTCATTTGTCTTTCTATTCACTCTTCTGTCAACACAGTAAATGTAAAATCATTGTATGAAGACACTTCCAGGCAGGCCCATTGCTATGCTTCCTTGCAAACCAACCAAACCAGACTCCTCCCCTCCTCCCCGCATTGCTTTAATGAAAATGGGTGTTCTTAAATTCTTGTTCAAGGCTCTCTCACAAACAGCATATCCCACAAATTACTTTTCATTTTTGAAACCTTTTTTGAAAGGATACCTGTGACCTATAAAATTACTTTTAAAAAGTAATTACTCAGAGTTACATTTGTGGTTTTTAAAAGAGACTATCTTGTTTCTCCAAATTAATTAACATGGTTGCCTGTTTAGTTATTTTTGAACAAAAAACAAATCTAAATGGGATAATTTGCTAGCCTATAGTAGATGGCCTAGTGTCAGATCCCTTCAACATCTAAAGTGGAGTGAAGCAGGGCTGTGTCCTTCCGCTAACCTTGTTTGGGATCTTCTTTGCTATCATGCTGAAGTATGCTTTTGGAACTTCAACAGAGGGTATCTATCTCCGGACCAGATCAGACGGAAAACTCTTCAATCTCTCTAGATTGAGAGCAAAGTCTAAGGTACAGGTGAAATGTTTGCGGGATCTCCTCTTCGCTGATGATGCCGCCATTACTGCTTATTCTGCCGAAGATCTCCAACAACTCATGGATCATTTTAGTAAAGCTTGCAAAGATTTTTGGGCTAGAAATCAGCCTGAAAAAAACACAAATAATGGGCCAGAATGTGGACTCTCCTCCTCGCATTACAATTTCTGCAAAAGAACTGGAAGTTGTCCATGACTTTGTGTATCTTGGCTCAACTATCTCAGATACACTCTCACTAGAGTCTGAGCTGAATAAACGTATATGTAAAGCAGCTACTATGTTTTCCAGACTAACAAAGAGAGTATGGCTCAATAAGAAGCTGACAGAACATACAAAGATACAGGTCTATAAAGCTTGTGTACTGAGCACACTTTTGTTTCGCAGCGAGTCTTGGACCATCCATGCCCGACAGGAAAGAAAGCTTAATACCTTCCATATGCGCTGTCTTAGGCGAATATTCAACATTACCTGGCACGACAAAGTTCCAAATAGCATAGTCCTGAATCGAGCCGGAATCCCTAGCATGTACACTTTATTGAAACAGCGACGCCTACATTGGCTTGGACACGTTGTGAGAATGGATGATGGCCGGATCCCAAAAGATCTTCTATACGGAGAACTAGTGCAGGGAAAGTGCCCCAGAGGGAGACCACAGCTGTGGTATAAGGATATCTGTAAGAGGGACCTGAAGGCCTTGGGAATGGACCTCAACAGGTGGGAAACCCTGACCTCCGATCGCACTGTCTGGAGGCAAGAGATACAGCATGGTCTGAATAAATTTGAAGAGGCATTTGTCCAACAGGCAGAGGAAAAGAGGCAGGCACGGAAGGAACGAAACTCGAGGACCGGGCAAGAAACAGAATATATCTGTCCCCAGTGTGGTAGAGACTGCCATTCCCGAATTGGTCTATTTAGTCACACTAGGTGTTGTTTTTAGGATCTCTACTCCAGACATGATACCATAGTCTTTCAAGACTGGAGGATGCCAATGAATGAATGAATAGTAGAAAACTCACTGAAGTGGTCTAAGGCAAAACAAAATAAATAAATAAACAGAGTAGAATTGTAAAGATTAATAAGAGCATTTCAAAATAGTACCCTCAGACATGCATGTTTTGGAATCTTGTATGTTTTACTCAAAAGTAAATCATTGCAAAAAAGGGATGTCAACAAAGCATTCACAAAAAATATATTTACATGTATTGTGCTCAGAAGACACAGTGAAAACCAGCACACTATAAAAATTCCAGTTATGTGTATTTACTCAGAATTAAAAGGATGTGACCTCTGGGAGAATAAAAAATCTGCTCCTGTAGCTCCTACCCAGCTGCCTAGTGTCCCTAAGCACATCCGATCTTGCCTGATTTCGGAAGCTAAGGAGGGTTGGCCCTGGTTAGTACTTGGATGGGAGACCATCAGGGAATAGCAGGTGCTGTAGATGCCTGGAGTAGGAACTGGCAAGCCACTTCAGTATTCCTGCCAAGAAAACTCCATGGACATGGAATCATGAAGAGTCGATCATGACCCTAACAACGCAACACACCACACACACACACACACACACACACACACACACACACACACAGAGCTCCTCCCCACATACTGTAAAAGGGATGCACTACTCAATACAACTTTAATAATTACCATCATTATTGTTTGGATTATCTTAAACAAAAACATTGCTTTGCAACAAATTATTTGGTTCTATATTATGCAGCAAAACAGATAAGGCGTTACTTGTTAATTTACAACTGGATTGCCACTCAGATATACCTTTGTATTGAAGAAACAGAAACCAAACACAAGTAATTCATTATTTACAATATGCTGCTTCCAGGCTATCAGTTGACCAAGATTTTTGTTGCCTATGGCTAAGCCTCTTTTGACTCAAAGTGGGGAAAAACAAGACAAGGCCAAGTTCTTGTTGGGAAATGTGAGGTCACAATTTTATTGATTATGACAAGCAGTAAACTGACTGAATCATTGAGAAATAAACAAATTTAAACTGTATCCCCTCCCTCTTTTTCCCTTTTCCCCCTATACCCTCTTCCTTTGTTCCCCCCTTAAAAACCCAATAAAATTATTAAAAAAGAGAGAGAAATAAACAAATTTAATTGTTCTAGAGGACAGAATAGCAATTAATGTCACATTAATGTTAATTTTACTTTTATTTCTCTTTTATTATGTTACTGTATTTTATGTTTTTATTGCATGAATTATTTGAATGTATTAATTGTTGTAAATCATCCAGAGTGACCTCGCTGCCAGATGGGTGGTATAAAAATCCAATAAATAAATAAATAAATAAATAAATAAATAACATCAAGTACTTAGCTTTGCTTCACTAATATTCTAAACAAATGAAATGTCAAGTTAGCTGTTGTGAGTTTCTCAAGCTGTTTGGCCATGTTCTGGAAGTTTTTCATCCTGACATTTCACCAGACTCTGTGGCTGGCATCTTCAGAAGGCAAGGAGGTCAGAGAACTAGGAGTTCTCTCTGTGCTCTGGGGTATAGACTGAATAAGACTATGGGGTTTTAAAGTTGTGGGGAAGGGGAAACTTGTCCTATGCAGGAGATTAGGTGTTAGTCATTGTATTGTGATGGAGGGATTAAGAAGTTTCACTGCAATCAGGGGTGGCAGCAATCCTTCTCTGTGGTTATGGGTGTCAACCACAACACTAACAATCACTATGCCAGACTACACAGGGAAGCCTTTGAAATCTACAAACACAAGCACAGTTTCAACAAAAAAGAAGAATGTCTAAAACTGAAAACTACAGACTACAGAAGATCAAAGTTCAATGATTCCCACCCAGCCACAGCACCAGTGATCAGTTCATACAATAGAACAGCTACCGACATCCATTTGTGCAACAAATGTAAAAAGTTTTGATACAGATAAGGGACATTGCACAAGAAATTATACAAAAGAAAGTCACCCTCAAACCAGAAATGTTTCTGTTGACTATAATGCCAGAAATCATTGAAAAAATAGATATATAGATCCATATATGTACAGCCATGAGGCTGATATGGGCTCAAAAACTCAAAGACCAGGAGAATCCTAAAATAGAGGCGTTAATCAAGAAATACTGGATATTGCACAGATGGATAGTCTCTTAGAGGTGTTACCTGAGAAGCTGAGAGAGTATGTTAAAGAGAGCTGGAGAGTGTTCTATGTTGGGGCTCAGAAATTATTTTAAATAGAGATTATACCATTTATTAGCATTAGTATGGTGACACAACCACAAGACAGGAGTATATTTTATGTTTAGAACTTTTTAAATTGTTGTTTGGAAATGTGAAATAATGTGAAATAAAATGGGAGGGGGGGAAATATGGTTCTCACAGCAAGACACTGTTAAGTACTCACAGAAACATGGCCAGTAAAAGGGGCTAGCTCAAGGTAGTATCCTGAAGGTGGTTAGAGAGACAACAGCCATTACTTTTACGACTTTGACTTTCAAACTCCATTTCTAATGACTACATTGATAATCAAGGCAATATGTAGCAGCAGCAGCAGCAGCAGCAGCCCCAAATGATAATTGGTTTATCTAAGTGAAACCTAATGCATTTGCTTGCCTGTGCCAAGGAAAGAATTGGAGCCTTTGTAGTTACGGTGTTTTGTTTTGTTTTGTTTCAGGTTGATTCCAGTTCTAGTTCAACAAACAGTCACATTGGGCACTAACTTTAATCCCCCTCAAATGGCCAGTTTAAAAGCAAAGTGTGCCACTGTAAGCAAGTTAAAGCCTCTGGATGTCAGTTTTGTTTCTATTATAGCATATAATGGTCATGGCAGAACCTCTTTGCTTCATGAAGCGTTTAAAAAGAAAAAAAATGGAAAAAATTGCTCGCTTTCTACCTGCATCAGCAAAGCAGTAGAAGAGGGCCTCACCCAGCTTGACACCTGTAAAAAAAAAGAAGGACTACAGTCTATCATTTTGATGCAGACTGATCAAGCAACATGGCTAGACAATTATCCCGGCCTCCATTATCCCCAGCTGTAATTGCAACCTATTTACTCTCAGCAAATGTATTTAAAAGTGGGATTTGTAAACCACAATTTGCGATGCTGACAATTTTATCTTTCTCTGCATTTTTAAAGAATTTTTTCCAGGTAACTTCAGGATTCTCATTAGAGCAACTTTTCATTTTACTACCAGTTGCTCAGGATGCCATTATGATTGAATTAGAAAGATAAGGTAGTTGGAATGGTCTTGGCCCAGAAGAATGGTTTAAGCATGTGAGGGAAAGACAACAGCACTTCTATTTGCAGCTTTAAAAATACGGCCTCCCTTAGTACTCCAAAATTAACTTAATACAGTGAAGAAGTATGGGAGCAGCAAAATTATTACTTTTGAGTCAACCAAGTTTCTGACAAGAGAAATAAAACAGAAGCAATCTGAGGGAGATTTCCTAGCTTTTTCTTTGAAATGCCATTGGCCAGGATTCAGTTTCTTCACACAGTTACGCAGTTGTATTTGCTGGGCTTTACAGCCAGGCGACACAGATTGTGCAATTCAGTAGTGCACTTCCTGTTGACATTTATTGTGCAATGAACCAACAGAAGTGTCTCATGGATAGCATAACAGTGAGCATAAGCATAGCACTGAAGATTTTAACCACTGCTTCATTGGCAATTTAGACCCATAATTTGTTTTGGGTAGTTTTTTGAATTAAATTGAGACCTTCCATAATCCATTAGCTAAGGTAAATATTCTGTGATATGGAGACTATGGGAAACAAAATAAAAGCCCATGGAAAGAACACTATATTAAGCAAATACAGTGGTGCCTCGACTTACGAATTTAACCCGTTCCAAATGCGTGCTCTTAAGTTGACCTACTCTTAAGTCGGGGTACCTATCTAAAAAAATTAAAAAATAAATTAATTAAAAAATGAAAAAAATTATTTGTAAGTTGAGCAGACCATATTTAAAATTTGTAAGGTGGCAGTTAAAATGCCAACAGTTTCCCACTCTTAAGTCGAATTTCTCTTAAGTCGAGCTGCTCTTAAGTCAGAGTACCACTGTAATGCACAGGTACTAAAAGCCTGAGTAGATAACATAGATTTGTTTCCAAGCACCTCATTTACTACATTTTAATAATTTTCTCACTTCAGTTACCATGTGTGTGTTGTAGCCATGATAGGGCCTTTTTACACAACCCCTAAACTCTGCCGCAAATGGCTCCCAGCTCCGGAGCTTAAAATTGTTTACCCACCAGCTCTGGAGTTTACTGAAAATTAAGTGCTACCCCGCCCCCATAAGCGCGTCCTAGCGCACTTTTCTTGTACCTGCTCTCCAAGGGTGAAAAATCTTAATGCGGATGTGCCGGGCTCTCCTCGCTTCTTGTTGTTGTTGTTTTTTGCCTCCCGTCCCTTTAAGAGAAGGAACCAGGAAGTCATAGGGCTCCCGGCAGTTTCCACCGGCACTGGGGAGGTAAGTTTTTATTCTTTTGTCCCTTTTTTTCTCCCTCCCCTCATGCAGCCAGCAGCCAGGACGTGCGGAGGGGTGGGAATGCACGAAAAGCGACAAACCCCTAAGATCTCTGGTCCGAATTAAAGTGACCAGCGGATCTTAGGGGTCATGTAAAAGCGCCCATAGTTAAATGAAAAATACTGCTCTGAAAGGAAAAGCAAAGTGTTCTGCTTATATACCACCCTATAGCACTTAAAGCACTCTCTGGGCAGTTTACAATTTATTTATGAAGGCTACACATTTCTTACATTTCATGCTAGTCCCAGGATGAAACAGGGCTTTATTAACAGTGGGGTTGTTATTATAGCAGATATTTTACTTAACTTTGTGTCTTTTATTACAGCACATTTAGAATAATGGTTTGGTCACTGTAAGGTTGTGCAGCTGATGAGTGGTTTGTATAAAGAACTCAGGAGAAGTTTACCATTTCCTCCTTCTGAGGGCACTCAGGTGTTAATAATTCAGAAAATTTGGGGTGCAGAAGGGTTGCCCTAAAAATGAAAAGTTGTTTCAAAAGGTGCCAAAAAGTTTGCTGGTCAAGGGACAAATACATTTTGATTTTCACTGTTTACAAAATACGTTTACTGTTTAGTAAAATAGTCTGATTGAGTTGGAATAATAGCTACTGATAACACAGCAGAGATATCCCATTTAGAATGTGCCAATTTTCATGAGAAAGAGTAAATAAAAATTCAATGATGTAACATAAAAAGGAACTAGGGGAAAAATGAAGTGCATTTTAAATGCTTTTTATGTTGTGCTTTACTTATAGTGCTAATTAATAAAGAGATGCTGCAGTATATATGTATAGAATGGTATTAAATAAATGAGAATAAAAATATACAATAGAACTTTTTGCATAAGAAAAGGATTGGTGTTATTTTAAGGTGTTTGTTTCTTGATAAGCAAGTAGAGATGTGAAAAGATGTTTTATTTGTTTTATGAGGCTTTACACATGAACCTGTAATAATATTGGTTTTAAAAAGAGTAGAACATCATCTGTCGATATTGATATAATCCGCTCCCATTAGTTACCCTTAGGGGATTGGTCTTATAGAAAATTGCTCTACTTCTCCTTGAAAATCAATCCCCCAGGTACAGTATATCACAGAAGTGAGTACACCTCCTCACATTTTGCAAATATTTTAGTATTTCTTTTCACGTGACAACACTAAAGAAATGACACTTGGCTACAATGTAAAACAGTGAGTATACAGCTTGCAAAACAGTCTAAATGTGCTGTCTACTCAAAATAACACAACACACAGCCACTAATGTCTAAACTGCTGGCAACAAAAGTGAGTACACCCCTAGGTGACAATGTCCAAATTTGGCTCAAGTAGCCATCTTCCCGGTGCCAGAGACTCATTAGTGTCACAAGGTCTCAGGAGTGAAGGGGGAGCAGATGTTATCACTCTCACTCTCACATTTGGTGTTATCGCTCTCATTCTCTCATACTAGTCACTTGAAGTTCCACATGGCACCTCATGATAATGAACTATCTGAGGATATGATAAAATGAATTGTTGCTCTACATAAAGATGTCCTATGCTATAAGAAATTTGCCAAGACCCTGAAACTGAGCTACAGCACAGTGGCCAAGACCATACAGTGGTTTAACAGGACAGGTTCCTCTCAGAACAGGCCTCGCCATGGTTGACCAAAGGAGTTGAGTTTCCATGCTCAGTGTTATATCCAAAGGTTGCCTTTGGGAAATAGACATATGAGTGCTGCTAGCATTGCTGTAGATGTTGAAGGGGCGAGGGGGTCAGTCTGCCAGTGTTCAGACCTATGCCCCAAACTGCATCAAATTGGTCTGAAGGGCTGTTGTCCCAGAAGGAAGCCTCTTCTAAAGATGATGCACAAGAAAGCCCACATATGGATTGCTGCAGACAAGCAGACTAAGGACATGGATTTCTGGAACCATGTGCTGAGGTCTGATGAGATCAAGATAAACTTATTTGGTTCAGATGGTGTCAAGCCTGTGTGGCAGAAACCAGGTAAGAAGTACAAAGACAAGTGTGTCGTGCCTACTGTCAAGCAGAGTGGTGGGAGTGTCATGGTCTGGAGCTGCATGAGTACTGCTGGCACTGGAGAGTTACATTTCATTGAGGGAACCATGAATGCCAACATGTACTGTGACATACTAAAGCAGAACATGATCCCCTCTCCCTTCAGAGACAGGGCCGCAGGGCAGTATTCCAACATGATAACGACCCCAAACACACCTCCAAAACAACCACTGCCTTGCTAAAGAAGATGAGGGTAAAGGTGATAGACTGGCCAAGCATGACTCTGGATCTAAACCCTATTGAGCTTTGTGATGTAATGGAGTGGAAGAGGACTCCAGTGGCAACCTGTGAAGCTCTGTTGAACTCTATGCCAAAGAGGGGTAAGGCAGTGCTGGAAAATAATGGTGGCCACATGAAATATTGACACTTTGTGCCCAATTTTGGACATTGTTACTTAGGGATGTACTCACTTTTGTTGCCAGTGATTTAGACATTAATGGCTATGTGTTGTGTTATTTTGAGGGGACAGCACATTTACAGTGTTGTCACATGAAAATATATACTAAAATATTTATGAAATTTGAAGGGATGTACTCATATCTGTGATACACTGTATAAGCTCTACCATCAGAGTTCTTAAATAGTGATCTGTTGGCCTTGCCAGTAAGGCAAGTTCTTTTGGTTGGGTTACAGTATAAATGAAGGATGAAATCACATAGACTGTTGTGAAATGCAATGGGGACAAACACTCTGTTACTGAATGGAGATATTCCTTATTCAAAGAGGATGAGAGAGTGTGAGACGACGAATGGAACTGAAGGGTGCACAAGTTTAAAAAAGTTTTGTATTGGTGTATTATTTAGTTTGTATTTTTGTTTGATTTGTGATTTACGTTTTTCTTTTTTCACTTTTCTTTTCTGAATTTGAAATTATTAGTATTAATAATATTTAAAATGTGTCTTTTAATTAAATTCCTTTTTTATTCAAGCATGACTAAAGTTCTTGTCTGGACTTTGTATAGCTACAAGTTTGTGATTGAGATACATATTTTGATATATAAGTATTTTCCTAAAGCTTAAGTTCAATTTTCATAGGATTTAAAGAATATGTGCTTTTGGTCCTCCTCCTCCTCCTCCTCCACCACCACCACCACCACAACAACAGTAGCAGCAACAATACACTCTGGACATACCGGATGAGACTCAGTGGCTGTGCAGCTTTCCCAGTTAGCTTAGTAGATAAGTTACCTAGCTTACGAGCATCCCATAAAAATCATGAGCTGGTGGCAACCTTATGTCCAATGGGACTTGGCAATTTGTTGATGATGGAAAGAGCAGAGACCATCCCAGGTAGCTATAATGATTTTGAAGCTACCCAGAATTTCTAAGCCGCTTTTCCCTAGAAAGGAGGAATTGTTATTTGAGAAGTGTGAGTCCAACATGCTTCGTTGCACCACCCAAATGGAATTCTTTCCATTCTTGTCCCCAGGTATTCTTAACATGAGCCTGAGAAAACATTGCCTGTTTTTTCATACTTCTGCAACCACATATCATAAGGTGCCTTTCACTGGATGTGTTTTACTACTGTGTGGCCCACAGGGTTTTCTTTTAAAGCAAACAAGGTTTTGTCTCTACAGAAGCAGCCTCATTCGTTTCTCACTCTCCTAGAGCTCCTGTTTTGAATGGGTAGAACTGGGATAGTGAAGTGAATAATGGAAAATAATTACATATAATGGAATAATAAAAATAAATAGCTTGTCCTGAGGAAAGTAATTTAATGAAACAGCAACTTCATATGACACCTTAGGATCCCTATTAAAACAATGAACTATTTCTATTCTTTGAAGTACACCTTCTGTGGAGCGACTGCCTAAAAAAAAATTAATCACCACTACTTCTCCACATCTTCCGAAACAGGCTGATCTTCAAAAGTCAGAGGGTAATCACTTCTACTGCCCCAACCCTTCAGCTATGCAAGAAATTATGCTGCAATTTACATCTCAGTAGAAATATAGCAATTAAAAAGTTGATGTATGTGAACATCTTTTATCTGGGGCTCTGACATGATTTATGAATATCTATTAATTAAAGATTTTTCTCCCTCCCTTTTTAAACTAGCACAACAATTCTCAGAGATGTTTATCACATTGACCAAGATCTCTGTGGCAAAATGTTCCTTAGTACTTAAAGGTTTATAGAGGTTTTGTCTTTTTTAGAAAGTATCCTTTGTTGTGATTTTAATAAAGATATTCTCGCATTTCCCTCTAATTGTCTCTTATATCCCCTTTTGACCCTTGAAATCATCCACATCTCCCAAATAAGTCTATAAACCTGTGGGGTCAGAGGTCAAATCTAAAAGCACTCCACTGCCAGCAACCTACAGACTATATATTTTATGACATAGGTCCAAAGAAGTAGATTTGATCCATAAAGGGTCACATTAAAATATAATAGTTAATCTTTAAGGTGCCACAACTTTTTATCTTTTTGTTTTGTTCTCTCTCTCTCTCTCTCTCTCTCTCTCTCTCTCTCTGATTTTTACGTATTATGCTTATACAGACTAGCATGGCTACGTCTTCCCAAACATGTTTTACCCTGCTGCCCTTTAACTGCTGCCTTACAAATTTTAGATGCGGTCTGCTCTACTTACAAATTTGTTTTTATTTTTTTTATTTTTTAGATATGGCTGGTCTACTTACGAGTTGTTTGATTTATGAGCATGAATTCAGAATGGATTAAACTCGTAAGTAGAGGTACCACTGTACTTACATGCCATTGCTAGAGGTGGCTAAAGATCTATTTCAATAGGCACTACTACAAAAGGCAGAGGGCTGCTCCTTTAAAATGAAGAAAGTCAGGGCAGAAGACAAGGGGGTAATAAAATAAGGTGAGAGAAATGAATGCACTGGTGAAGGATTTTCCATTATGTAGCTATATATATTTATTTTTATTTATTTATTTATTAGATTTATACCCCGCCCATCTTCCCTAAGGGAACTCTGGGCGGCTTACAGGACTAGAAAACACAAGATATACAAATCACAACCCTCAACAAACAGCAAAATTTAAACAGTAAATACAAATATAAAATCACGAACACCCTGCATTAGTATTTATCACTCGTGGGCGTCGAGCGGGGGGGTGAACGAACAGCAGATGGCGGGGGGGAAATATGTAGGAATATGGGTGTGGTAGTGGAAAGCACGTACGCAGAAATTAGCAGCAGAACATCAGGCCAAAACTAAAACAACTTTAATAAATGGTAGATGAAGGGGAAGAATGTACAAAGGTTTTGGTAGGAGCCTCTCCTTTGTTTATGAGTAACAGGGCCTATTTGTTTGGTTTTGTCCTATAATTAAACATATGAGAAAACAACCTTCATCTCACATATTTTTAATATTAAATGCTTGAGACAGGAATATTCAGAACATGCTGGGAAATTGCTCACAATCCTTTATCTTTTACTTGATGAAGTGATTTATTGCTTTCTATAAAGTGCGGTTTAAAATTAGGTGTTTTAAACAAAATAAGAGCTAGAACTGCATGTTAATATTAACAGAATGCTAATGCTCTGAAATGCACTCATGTTAAAGAAGAGCTGGAGATTTTTATATATATATGAATGTCCTCAGATCATAATTATCTTATACCTACATACTGTACCAGAAAAAAAAACTCTTCAGGAACCTAAAAGAAAGCTCTGTGGCTCAGATCATGACTATGGTATTCTGCACAGTCATCTCTATTTGAGTTAACACATCTACTGCCATGGATTCATCTAGTACTGGGCTAGGGTTCATTGTTTGATGACATCCTTGGAATTTGCTGCTAAACATTTGTAGCAGATGCTCATGAATGAAAGTGCTAAAGCTATTTAAAAGAGCAACCCAAGCAGCGTACCCAACTATAAATCCCAGAATTCCACACTCCATGGCTCAGTCTTGTCCCAGAAGATATGGAGTTTCCTTTTTTATAACCAGTGGTAGGCAGCACCCATTACAGTTAATGGGATGAAAGCACAATACAGATGGGTAGAGCCATTCTGACTGGCAGAGGCAGAAGCAAATGTAGGCATACAGGTGGGGAAGGACAGGGAGTCTTCATGCATAAACACACTACTGTAGTAGGAAACACAAGCAGGTTCTGGCACCATGCCATTGGTAAAGAGGGAATCTGAGGCTGGCTAGCTGTGGAAAACTTGGACCTGGGGTAGGGAAATGCCCCAGTTGCCCTAACGAACCAACTGCACTTGGCCTGGACATTCCCCCCTAATTTTAAAAAACCCTTTAAGCCACTCTTCCCCATTCATGTAGGACCTACATTGTAGGTGCTTTGCAAACTATGAACATAAGAACATAAGAAGAGCCATGCTGGATCAGGCCAACAGCCCATCTAGTCCAGCTTCCTGTATCTCACAGTGGCCCCACCAGATGTGTTTGGGAGCGCATGAGACTAGATATGGTGAAGCTGGAGACCCTTTAAGTTGGAATTCCATATGTTCTATAACTCCAGGGGTTATACAACATTCCAGAAGCCCTTCTCCCTCCACAAACAAACAAACAAACAAACAAAACCACATTGCCTGCTCTGCAAGCACATGATTGTCAATGAAGACCAAGGCACACACTCAATATTAGTGGGGCCTGCAGGAATAATCTTGTTAGTCATACACAGCCGTTCTCTGTTGCACGTGGGCAAGCAACTCTATAATGAGCCATTTCCCCCAAGCGAGAACTTCATGTGATGATGAGCACAAGGCTCTGCACGGTCCTCAGATGCATGTTTTCCATGTTCGTTCCATTCGTGTTCCGACAGGCAATGCTAAGTCACTCCACGTAAAACATTGGCCCGGGTCACTATGACACCACATTTCAGACTTTATAATAATTGCTTAGAACGTTGGGTTAACATTTTCAGAACATTTATTACTATGATTAATGTTATAACTTCTAAGTAGAACTATAATGATGGAAGGAGACAGAATAAACCTCTTCCTACTTAAGTTATTATACAAGGGGATTTAATTTGTCAACAGTGTCCCCCATTACCAACATTCTTTTCTTTAAAGGCAAACCTCTAAAACCTTTTCCTTTCCTTTTGGGCAAACGTGTGTTTATATGTATGTGCTTCTCTTTTGGTTACCTTCTCAGTCCTTATGGGTTGGTTATATATGAAGCAGTAACCAGAATCCTAAACTGCAACTGACAGTGGGTGGGACTGAACACTTGCAAAACCCAGGGATTTCTGAAAGTCTTGCTCTGAAGACAAGCATGTAACTCTCTGTGACTCACTCACTGTACAGCAGACATTAATTGACTTATGTGCCAGATGGGACAGGTGGTAGCTGAAGCTGGCTTGGCAGTAGTAGCTATGAAAAGGATCTAGGGCAGTGGTTCTCCACCTGTGGGTCCCCAGATGTTCCTGGACTGCAACTCTCAGAAGCCTTCACCACTTGCTGTGCTGGAAGGGATTTCTAGGAGTTGCAGTCCAGGAACATCTGGGGACGCACAGGTTGAGGAACCACTGATCTAGGGGTTTTACTAGACCACAGGATTATTATGAATCCAAAAGTGTGACGTAGTGGCAAAAACCCATATATGGAACAGGCCTGTTTAAAATGGTTGAAGGAGTTTGGAATGTTTAGCCAGGAACAAAGAAGAAGCTGGGAGGTATTTGAGTGGCCATATTTAAATATTGAAGGAACTTGAATTTGGATGATGGTGCAAGTTTGTTTTCTGTGGTTCCTCAAGGCAGGGCTTGAAGTAATCAATCTGAATTGTCTTAAAAGAGATTTCACCTAAAAATTAGAAAGAACTTAACTAATAAACAGTGAAACAGACTGCCTCTGGAATGGTGGTTTATACTTCATTGGAGGTTCTAAAAAAGGTTAGAAAGCCAATTGTCAGGGATGATCTAGCTCAGACATGTCCAAACTTTGACCCTCCTGATGTTTTGGACCAGAACTCCCAGAGTTCTAAGCTTAGATTGCCAATGGCAAAGGACTGTGGGAGTTGTGATCCAGAACATCTGGAGGGCCAAAGTTTGGACATGCCTTTTCTAGTTGTTGGTTTCCTAGTTCATAGCCTTTGGATTGGATTATCTTGGGGTCTTATCAAGCTCAATATTTTTATGACTCCATGCTTCTAAGAAACCACTTGGAAAAACTACTATTTGGGAGTAGAAGTCTGGGGGCTAGAGTAAGAAAAAATACTATTCTTCTTTGGGGGACCTGTTGGGGTTTGTTTTTGAAATAGAGCACGGTGATTGCTTATCTTAAGAAGACAGAATTTATTTACAAATATGTTTGAGAACAGTTCACTTTGCTGCCTTTCAAATAAAGTATGCTATCTCAGTATTTACAAGTCCTCCAGCAATTTGCAGTTCTCTCACCCTTCTTATTAGCGCAGAGCAGAGCTTCTTCCATGGGGGTTGCCAGGAGCAGAACTTCTTTCTTCTTTACTGGCTGCTGCTGGCTGCATCTGGCTTGCTCTCTTATCCCAAAACACCTGGGTGAGCCTCAGCGGATCCCTGACCTGATTACAGTACTTTATTCCATTCACCTGCTTCACCCAGTAACTCTTTCTTTACTCCTACTTTGTAAAATACCATAGCTCAAGCAAGTTGTATATTTGACTGAGGAATCAGAAGTTGGAATATAATTCCCGATGATGCTTCTTGGGCGAAGAGCCAACCTGTGTAGCCTTGACCAAGCAACACAGTCCCAGAGCTCCCCCCCCCACCCAGAAGATGAGACACTGTTGAGTACTGTTTACTTCAAAAGCGCCATGTCATCATGAGTTGGAATCTACTGAATGGCACATACTAATGATATTATGAAGCCCACACTGGACAGGGCTTTTCTGTTTAGAGTTTTGCCAGTGGAACCGTTGCTCCAAACTTTGCAAACTGAGAGCTGGACTGTTTGGCAGACCAACCGAGGACTAAATTGGACTGCGATATTTTGAACTGTTAAGGCAATCCCTGTGAGACAGACTCTTCTATGCCTTTGGTGAACATTAGCATGAACTAGCCATTGCTGACCGAGTCCCAATATGATACTACAACAGGCCCAGTTTATATACATTGATTTTGCTTGTGTGCAGATTTCAAGGACCAAGAGACTAAATACATCTAGAACTTAAATAAAATGACAGCCCCTGGAAGAAGATGTGTGGCTGCTCCATCTTTCCAATTCAGACATTTACTAGACCTCTGCAGGATTGCAACACTTCTCATGTCATTGTACTTGTAATTTGCAACCCATTGGGGCTGGAATCCTGTTGCTTGATGCAACATTGTGGTGGCCGTTACCTATGTGAGAGCAACTGTTTTCTGGGCTATCTGTTGTGTGCTTGCTCTTCTACCTGTTATGCAGCTGATACCAGAACCAGGTGCATGGCTAGGCACCTCCACAGATAGCCTTGGGAAACCTCAGCAAATCTCTGAAAATGCAACACTGTAAAAATGGACTTAACTGCAGCAAGTGGAAACACCAGGAGACAGCCTACCAGTTGCTGATGGACCAACCAGCAAGCCTTTGGAGTGGCTGAAAACAAAAGCTGGTGACAACTTGAAGCTCTGGCAAAGCAGAGGACAAAAGCCCTGCAGGAAGTTCCCTCCATAGTCTGTGCCCTCTGCACCAGCTGTTGGGACCAGCTTTAGAAAGGCTCTTGTTGGCCTCCTGTCCTTTTGAGTGTGTGGTGTTTGTTTTCTTATTACCAACCAGGTCAAAGGAGAGAGATAGCCCAAGGCTTTTTGTGGTGCACCTGGGGTAACCTTTCTTATCTTCACAGTGTTATGAAAACAGGAGGAGAAAAGCCACAATTCCTCCTGTTTCTGGCAGGGATCTGCATAAAGATCACAGAGCCTGCCACACATACACACTGCAAGATATTTTCAGTCCCTAGGAGCCAGTTGAGACTTAAAATCCCAGAAATATCTGTTCCAAGAGACAACTAAATTGTGGCCCTGTCACCTACCACATCGGAGTTAGCGCAAAGCATTGGGTTTTCTTTTGTCATTGCAGCCAAACAGAAATTAGAAGCTTGCAAATGCGTAGTCTCACCTTCCAGGGATTTGCATTCACTGAAATAAATTACATAGGTTTTTTTTTTAAAAAAAAAATCATTTCTCAATGTTTTGCAAAATCAGCTTCAAAGTACAGTAGTGACTTTTTCCTACTAGGATATATATCTGTAGCATAGCATCTATATCAGTGTTAGCGAAGCTATGGCACGGGTGCCAAAGGTGGCACTCAGAGTCCTTTCTGTGGGCACCTGACATCGCCCCTTCACAACCACCTGTATTCAGGTTAAATGGCTATATTGGCATTTGTGAAAAATTAGTGGGTTTTGAATTGCAGTTTGGGCACTCGGTCTCTAAATGGTTCACCATCAGGGATCTATATACAGTAGAGATGGGCACGACCAGAAAAAAATGACATTTCAAGTTGTCGTTTGTCGGAACCGGTCCGTTTCGGGTCGTTTCCGTTTGTCGTGAAATTATTCAAAAATATGGCGTTTCTGTTTGTCATTTGTCGTTTGGGGTTGGGGTTGGGGTTGGGGTTGGGGTTGGGGTAAGTGGGCTCTGGGAGGCACCTCTCTGGGTGCCACTGACTCACTAAGAAGGATAGTGTACTGGCATACAAGTTATGCTTAGGGTTGGGGTTAGGGTAAGGGCTAGGCTTAGGGTTACGGTTAGGGTTAAGGTGGGTTAGTGGGCTGCACCTCTGGGTGCCTCTGACCCACTAAGAAGGACAGTGTACTGGCGTATGGGTTAGGGTTAGGGTTAGTGGGCTTTTTATGCCCTCTGGCACATCCAGAAGTCTCAGTCAAAACCTGGCCATGCGATTGGTGGAATGGGTCAAAAAAATTGCATTGTCCCATCCCATGGCCAACCCATCATTGCGCATGCACAGGTGTAAAAAAATAAAAATAAAAATAAAATAAAATAAAATCAATGGAGACGTTTTATTGCATGAAAAACCCACTGCTGCTACTATAAAAAACCAGGCATTTAAAATACCTAAGTTTCAAATGTTTCTGTTGTGCTTTGGTGGGTTTTTGGACCACGATTTAAAAATAAATATTGCGGTCGCCATTTTGGATCCCCCCACCGCATGGCAAATGGAGATGACGAGGATGCCCCCCCCCTCAGCCTGGTACCAGCAGCCCAGGACAGGAGAGGAGAGGGAGGCCAGGGACCCCCCCAGAAACCACCCCTCTCTGGTAGGTGCCCTCACTCAGGCAGGCATATTTTTGCATGCTTTTTTGGCCAGAAATTGGGTTTTTTATTTTATTTTAAAAACTTTTTTCCTGTGCTTGGCATCGCGCGATCGCGGTGATGCCATGAATGACAATGAAAAATCAGACCCAATTTATCTTTTATCGGGTCAGGTTCGAGCTGGAGTGGAGTAATTCTCGTTACCGTTTCCGTTACCTAATAGAAACGACAAATGGTAACAGAAATGAGATTTTCGCCACTCCACGCCCATGTCTAATATATAGTGGTACCTTGTATAAAGGAATTAATTCATTCCAAATGAAATTATGTTAAGCAAATTTCCCTTTATACAAATTTCCCATAGGAATGCATTGAAAACAGAATAATCCCTAATGGCGACCATTTTTATGTTGTATGGATTCGCCCCATAGGTGATTCTGTTAAGCAAATTCCCCCATCTCTGGAATTTTTTATGTTGTACAGATTTTATGTTATGCAAACCATTTGTTATACAAGGGTCCACTGTATTGGGTGCTCCAGCTGAAGCCTGCCATGGATTGAATAGCTCTTTCATTTAGCTCAATGGCTCAGCTGTAGAGGCAGAGGTTGGGGGTTTGATTCCCCATTGTGCCTCCTTCAACGAGGCTGAACTCAATGATTCATAGGGTCCTTTAAAGCTCTGTGGTTCAATGATGATGATGATGATGATGATGATGGGGCTTTTGATGCAAGTGAGGTGATTTCAGTGACCGAGTATGGTTATTTTCTGATCTTCTCTGCCTCTGCAGCCATCTATGCTCCTCATAAAAGTCTACTCCAGAGGATTGGGGAACTCTTTAAAACACACCAGTAGTTCATTGTTAGTTGCCCTGGAATAGTTAATTAGAGAGATGAAATATGAATTACGCAAGCAAATGAACAAATCAACGGTTTGAACCTAGAAATATACCTTCAAGATATTTGAAATTATAGTTTTCATTATAGTCTTTCTGTTCCAAATTGCAAATGGAAATGAGTTTTGCAAACATTTTAGGATATAAGTGAATTGGTACCAGTGTTTTTTTTAAAAAACAGAACATTAATAATTACCCAATTACACAAATAAGTGATTCCACCACAGAAGATGTAGGCGAATGTAAGTAGAAACATTTTAGAGCCAATGAGAAATGTTACAAAGAGAGGAAGTAAGTCAGCAATGTAACTCCACATTTAAATACAGTACATAGAATGTATTCCGGATGTAATACGTTAATCCTTGCAGTGACGTATGCTGAAGTTAGAAATGGGCAGCCATCTCATAACTGAAAATCAGTTTGGGATTTTAAAATTAGATTGTTAAACAGAGCTTTAAATAAGGCTGGTGTAAAGAATAATCTACCATTGTTACAGTGACAAACAAGTTTATCTAATTGTTACCATTCTTTTGAAGGGATGACTAAAGTTATTGAATAAAATATTCTGTATTAGAATTGTTTCAGTCATTTATGGCAATTAAATTGATTTGAATTGTAGATTTTCTTAAACCGAGATCATATTGTCTTTGGGTAAATCATTAATTTTTCATATCATTTGGACATGAATGACATGCTTCAAATAACCAAACAGTATGTTTGCAGTTGGTTCTTGTTTTTTAAAGTTTATTTGAGCATACAAATTATTTGGAAATAGCTTTGCAAACAGGAAAAATCATACACAACAAAACAGGATGAATGTAGAGAAAAGAAAGTTAAACATCTCATTCATTACAATTTTTAATCTTTCATTGATATGCTAATACTTAGGCAACAGTCAAATTAAAATAGTCTAAGCAGAAAGTCACTATCTAGTAAAACAATGAATAGAATATAATAAATGCAAGTTATATAATGTGAAGTGATGTCTGTACATGCATTACTCAGAAGTAACAATAGGCAATAGCACTTGTTGAGGATTTGACTGGAAATGTGAGTGTCTTCAGTATATGAGATAAATGGAAACTTTGATGCCACTGCCAGAATATCTTTGTTCAAATGAGTCTTCTGTGTCCATGTTAAAATGAGTTTTGTTTGTCCATTTGAGTGACAGGTATCCTTAATGCCAGGGATCAATTTACTCACGCCAAAAGGAAAAGACCCAGTGACTAACAGCAACTCAACAGCTCCAGACCCCTTGTGGGCTGCCTGGTCCCTATTTACACTTCTGTTTCAGCACCATCTCACTCTACCTCATTAGCTCCCCAGCTGTTTTAGAGGAAACTCTGACCTTCTAGGTGTTTCATAAAAGCCCCTAGTCTTTTACCTCTGTGGATTCTGACTTTGCTCCTGGACTGAATAGCAGGGTGAACTCTCTGGACAATTTACACTTTTGTAATTACGCAGGCTACGCATTTTGCCCCCAGCAGCCTGGGTATTCATTTTGCATACTGAGGGATGATGGTTCCAGACATTTCAATAAACATAGATTCCTCAAATCCCATCTTTTTATTTATTTTTAATTCAGTGACTGGTAATTTGTTTCTTTTGATAGAACAATTTAGAAAAGTCTGTGACCCTTCTCTATATGGTCCTTGAGGTCTCTTGCAACTCTATGATTCTATGATTCTATGCACAAGAAAGGGAAGTGTCTACAAACATGTAAGAACTGCAAGGTTTGCAAAAAATTGTGACCCCTTATTGTGGGAGAGATGTGTCATATGGAAAGCTAGACTGGATTCAGAGGAAAGAGAAGTGAATATCGGCAGAAGAAACATCAGTCATTTCAGATATGCAGATGACACCATCCTATTGGCAGAAAGCAACAATGATTTGAAACAACTTTTGGGGGAAAATGAAAGAGTAAAGTGCCAATGTAGGACTGCAGTTGAACATGAAGAGGACAAAAACCATGGTGCATGACTACAGAAGTATTGCACAGCTTTAATGCTGGCAATAAGTAAATTTAAAAGTTAGAGATTTTGTATGCCTTGGTTCAATCATCAGTCCAAATGGAGAGTTCAGTCAAGTCATCTGATGCAATAAAGGGATTAGAAAACATCATCAAGTGCAAGGATGTGTCACTGGGGATCAAGATCAAAATCATCCACATTTCCAGTTGCCACGCCTGGGGGGTGAGAGCTAGACAATTAAGAAAGCTGCCAAAGGGTTAAAATTACTTGTTTGATATATGGTGCTGGGGGAGACCTTTGTGGATACCCTGGATACCCTCAGATACCCTGAGAAGGACAAAAAAGTGGGTCCCAGATCAAAGCAAACCTGAACTATATCCGGAGGCAAAAGGGATGAATCTTTGACATTCCTACTTTGGGCACATCATGAGAAGGCAGGATTCTCTGGAGGAAACAATAGTGCTGGGAAAGGTGGAAGGCAGCAGGGAAAGAGGAAAACCAAATACAAGATGGTCTGACTCCCTAAACCAGTGGTGGCAAATCTTCAGCACTCCAGATGTTTTGGAACACAACTCCCAGAATTCCGAGCCTAGACTGCCAATGGCAAGGGATTGTGGGAGTGGTGGTCCGAAGCATCTGGGGTGCCAAAGGTTTGCTACCAATGCCCTAAAGGAGCCACAGGCTTGGATGTGCAAAAGCTGAGCAGGACAGCTTAGGACAGGACATTTTGGAGAGTAGTCATTCATAGGGTTGTCATGAATCAGAGGCAACTTGATGGCACAGAAAACAGTGAATTGTTATTAAGTCAAAAATATGTGACAAAAATCTACCACAAAAATCACCCAAGTTCCTGTCTGGTGACCCCAGGATCTTGACTAATGAGGGGCGGTGAGAAGAATGGAATGAAGTTTAGGGATAAGGGGAGTAGAATGGAGTACAGAGGAAGAGGCCATGATGGCTGCCTAGTTGGCTGGACTGCAGGTAACACGGAACCCAGAAGAGTTGCATGCACACCATGTTGTACTGTTTTGTTACATGATCCACTTACATAAAGCTGGCATTGACTGCAGTTAATGAACCATTTACTACCAGATCAGTTATTGAATACACACACTGCAAATGTACACACAAAGCAAAGGAGAAGCATGAATCACAACACAATTCTTCATCTTCAAATACCACCGTGATTTATTTTGCCCCACTCTCTGACAGCTTCCCACAGCCATGTTCTGAGGAGTCGTTTTTAGATCTATAAGATAGGCTGAAGAATTGGCAGACCTACTAGCAGCCACCCACCACGAACTACAAGAGAGCAGAATTAACTAGAGCCTTCAAGCAAGAGTGCCAAAGCTGGGAATTCCGGGCAATAAAGGCACATAAACCACTACTGTCAGCAAGACAGACGTTTGAGGGGAGGGGAGGCTGTACCCTTGGGCCTTGTAAAATTGACTAAGTCATTGGAAATGGGAGCCATGCAGACACTCCGTATCAGGTAGGATTGCTGTTCTCAAGCACTACCTAAGGCTGGATTGCTATGCTTCTCTCGGTCAGGAGAGAGATCTCATTGCAAGCAGTACAGGAGGAAATAATTTGACTTTGGGGATAAGGTGTCCTGGGCACCCATCTCCAATTATTCATGGACACTGGCACAAGGATGCACGGACTCAGAGCAACATGCTTCCATGTATGCATGTGGCTCTAAATAGCACAATGATCCCAAGTATGTCTAGCCACTGGTTCTCTCCCATCTCTCTTTCTCTCGGTTCTGATATCCTGCTATGCCCATGTCATGCCCATTGGCCTGTTCAGAGCCATACCAGAGCTCTGTTCCATTCACAGCAGCTGTCCAGGGGTTCAGAAAGGGCTCCCCCCCTGGAAATCTTGGAAATCTTGGGCCAGGGGCAGGGTACTACAGCTCCAAGAACATCCTTGCTGATTCAGCATAGCTGCTGACCATGCTCGCTGGAGATATACTGGAAATTATATGCCCAACAAGTATTATTTCCAGTGCTATGGATAACATGGCTTTGTGGATAGCTCTGGATAGCTGGGTTACAGCTACTCTATACAGTCAGTTGTTATTGAACCATTGGGAAAATAGAGTCAGGAGATGTTTTTTAATTTTTTTTAAACTGTGTTGTACTGAGGAAAAGGAACATCTATGCGCCAGAGGAATTTTTAATATATAAATATTAAAGAATATTAATGTAGCATTTTGAATTTTCTTTTTCTTTTTCTTAGCATTTTTCCCAATTTGTGGTGGGGTCTGCTATTCTGATTTTTGCCTTCCATTTGGCACAGCCATAGGACAGGTCTGGGTGAACCTGGGACAACTTCATGTCATTGTCAAGAGTGTCATTCAGTGCTGGTTTGGTCGTCCCCTCGGTCACAATCTGCTGACCTCCAGGGTGAGACCCTTTTTGGCTAGAGTTACCTCATTAGAATGCAAGATGTGTTCAAACCAATGCAGCTGAGTTTCGTGCATCTTGTTGGCGATTGGCGCAACGCCATGTTTAGGTTGGATGTCGTCATTGCACACATAAATGTTTTGTGTCAAGCATCTTTGTCTCCATGGCACCAAGGCATTGTTCGACTTCTTTAGTTGCTGACCAGCATTCAGCACCAGAGTGCAACAGATAGTACAGTGGTATGAGAGATCTTTGACTTTAAACAGTAGCTGATCTTATTGTCTTACAGAACAAATGTGCTCAGTGAAGTCCTGATAGTACAATTCCATTTAGTTTCTAGACTGACTTTCTGAAACTGGAAAAGGAACCCAGTCAGCGTTTAAAAATAGGCATGTTTTCTAGTGCCTTCTTTCAGCAGAAAATGAATTCTGTCCAACATGATTTAGGTCATGTACAGTCCTCAACAGCAGTCTGTGCTTTCATGTAATTTGATAATTACATGATTAATGCTTCTGGATACATGTTCAGTGTGGTGTTTCTTCTTGCGCAAAGTCAATGCCAAATGTGCCCTTTAAATAAACAAGGAAACATTACTCATCTCTTGATTCATAAATCACCCTCTACTTCACAAGCCATCTAGATACATTTGGGAATCATGGGAATGATTGCAAATCTCTCCTTAGCAGGCCAGCTTAGTGCACATATTGCAATGTATATAAGAAGGAATCACAACTGCTCTACTTTTTATTTATTTATTTATTTATTTATACCACCCAATTTTCACCAAGGGAAATGGCTGCTTCTCCATTCCACCACAGTTATTTATATCATTCTGGCAGTTTCTGCATCCCCTTCTTTTTTCCCTCCTTCTTGTTGTTTTTCAGGTATTTGCAGACATATTCCTTTCCAAATCATCCATGCTATTATACTGGAAGTTTCTTCAAATACCTCGGCCTGGAACTGGGTAGGCCTTAAAGGATGGTGATGAGAGAGGCAAACACTTAATACCATCCTCAATAAAGGCACAAATCAGCCCTTGTTAAGTGC
The DNA here is from genome assembly GCA_023846285.1 of Phrynocephalus versicolor. Taxonomy (NCBI): domain Eukaryota; kingdom Metazoa; phylum Chordata; class Lepidosauria; order Squamata; family Agamidae; genus Phrynocephalus; species Phrynocephalus versicolor. The sequence continues at coordinate 60,691,988 of JAHTLZ010000016.1, forward strand.
TAACTCAGCTAATGTAAAGGCACTTCCAGTATTTAGGGAAAGACCTAAGAAGACAATGTTTAAGTATTGCTTAATATATATAAACACAATTATATACGTATATTGCATTATTATATAGAGTGGTACCTCTACTTATGAGCAATTCGACTTAAGAATGGAAAACCATTGGCATTTTAACTGCTGCCTTTTAAATTTTAGATGCGGTCTGCTCTACTTACATTTATTTATTTATTTATTTATTTATTTATTTATTTATTTATTTAGGGATAGTTCTGTTCTACTTTTGAGTTGCTAGACTTATGAGCATGCATTTAGAATGGATTAAACTCATAAGTAGAAGTACTGCTATATGTATTTGCCTGCTAGTCAATACTAGAGATGGGCACAACCAGAAAAAATGACGTTTCGAGTTGTCGTTTGTCGGAATGGGTCCGTTTCAGGTCGTTTCCGTTTGTCGTGAAATTTTTCAAAAATTTGTCGTTTCCGTTTGTCGTTTGTCGTTTGTCGTTTCCAACGCGATTTAGCGCGAAGAGCATAGGGGCGTCCCGCAATCAGGGCCGGTGCTAGGTGTTTTTGCGCCCTGGGCAGGGGTGGGCGGGCGGCGGGGGGGAGGGGTGGGCGGGCGGCGGTGGCGGGGGGCCAGGGGGGGGGGGCCACAGCGGCAGGGGGAGGCGCGGGTGGGCGAGCGGGCGGCCAGTGGCCGCGGGCAGGTGAGTGGGCAGTTAGGATATCACTTAAGATAGAGGTTGTTTTTGGCTTGCACCCCAAATGTGTGTGTGTGCAAGCAAATTGAAGTTGGGAAAATAGAAAATAAATGGTAGTATATAACATATTTTTAAAATAAATCCACACCTCCCCCTCCCAGTCGAACCTCCCCCTTTACCCAATATCAGAAAAAAAAATCCTCACAAACTGCCAGAGGAAAAAAAACGAATATGCTGTCTACTGCTATTCCCTTCAGCAGACAAAGCTGCAGGGAATCAAAGAAATTATTTTCTAAATTCAATTTCCTCCCTGCCTGCCTAACTTAAATCCTAAAGCCTCCAGCCTCACTCCTCAATCTCGATCGGATCACAAGAGCACCAGCAGCCAGCCCCCCTCCCTCAACCACATCCATACACCTGACTGCGACTTCTGGAAGGTGCCTCGGCTTTTTATGCCCTCTGGCACATCCAGAAGTGTCAGTCAAAACCTGGCCATGCCATTGGTGGAATGGTTCAAACATTTGCATGGTCCCATCCCATGCCCAGCCCACATGGGCAGGTCTAAAAAAATAAAAAATAAAATAAAATAAAATCAGTGCGACCTTTTACTGCTATAAAAAACCCACTGCTGCAACTATAAAAATTCAGGCATTTAAAATACCTAATTTTCACATGTTTCTGTTGTGCTTTGGTGGGTTTTTGGACCACGATTTAAAAATAAATATTGCGGTCGCCATTTTGGATCCCCACCACCACATGGCATGGAGACGATGAGGATGACCCCCCCCAGCCTGGTGCAAGCAGCCTAGGACAGGAGGGGTGGAAGGCCGGGGACACCACCCCCCCAGAAACCACCCCTCAGGTAGGTGTCCTCAGGCAGGCATATTTTCGCCTGCTTTTTTGGCCGGGAGTCGGGGTTTTTTTTTACTTTTTAAAACTTTTTTTCTGTGCTGCTTGGCAATGGCATTGCGCGATCGCCGCGATGCCATGAACGACAACGATAAACCCGACCCAATTTTTCTTTTTTCTGTTCGAGTTCGAGTTCTGACGGCTTAATTATCGTTACTGTTTCCATTACGTAACAGAAACGATAACCGAAAACGGAAACGACAATTTCGCTGAGTCGTGCCCATGTCTAGTCAATACATCACTTATGTCTCTCCACAGTCCCATTTGATCCACACGATGACCCTATGAGGTAGTCAAGCCTGAGAGAGATTGACTGGCCTGAAGTCACCTTGTGGCAGAAATCCTGTTGCTTTGGAAATAAGGAACAGTTATACTGTTTGCCTTCTGCTGCACAACAAAGCATCAGGACTTTTGCCAGTATGTTTTGTGCCAGTATGTTTTGAACTCAGGTTTCTTGGGTCCTAGTCTAACACAATAGCCACTACATCACACTGTCTAATATTACTTGATAAAAAATTTATGATAAATAATTGGATAAATATTATTTTAATAAATAATTTATGACACCAGACATCAGGAATAGTTAGTTATGAGCTTTCTTTTCTTTTTCCTGATTAAATAAAGCACACACACAGAGAGAGAGAGAGAGAGAGAGAGAGAGAGATTTTGTAGGGAATGACTTCTTCAGTGGAATTTTGGGTTTCTTGAGCATTTCCTGTGCAATGGAATTCTACAGATTATAATTTTACTACCATTTATTCCATCAACACACGTGAGGCAAGGCAAGATGACAAAGTAGAAATCAGCAAAGGATGAAACTGTAATTATATATACAGTGGAACCTTGAGTTACATACTGCTTGACTTGCCTCATATTTGACTTGCAGCAAGAAGGGGCCTGTTTGACTTGAGTCGCAGGCTTTGACTTACATCTCGGGGCCCCGGCGCAAGGCACCGAAATTGGGTGGCAGCCACAACCCAGCATTGTGGCTGCCGCCTCCAACCTGCTCCTGCTTTCTTCCCGTCCTCCGGCAGCGGCGGCTTCTGCGAGGCCAGCTCAGAGCACCTGGAGCTGGTCCTCAGCCTCACTGAAGCAGCAGCTGCTGCCGGAGGAAAAGAAGGGCCGGGAGCTCGGGGCTGGCCTCGCTGGTTAGACAGTCGGCTTAGTCTTGTAAAAAATCTGGCTGCAGAAGTCTGGTCCACAATGGAAGCATTTTAGTTGGGGAGCTGTAAAGTTGTCGGACTCTAATGGTAAGCATAGAGTTGTTCAGAACTTGGAAGGTCGGGTTAAAAATCAGTAAAACTTAAATGTTAGACATTGTTGCTATGAACATTAAAAAGTGGAGGCATATAACTTGTGGACTATAATTCCACTGCCTCCTCCTCTCTTTGAAGAGACATTTCATTTACATCCCCAGAAGGAATCTCCTATCCCAGTCAAATTTGTGTTAAATTGCTGTTTTCGGGGGTCTTTTTCATCATCTAGAACAGATTAATCTGCTTCCCATTACTTTCTATGGGAAACGTTCGTCTGACTTAAGTCATGTTTGACTTAGGTCTAGACCACTGGAACAGATTAATGACGTAAGTCAAGGTTCCACTGTACAGATATGTAATCTAAATTTGTAATATGCATCTTATGAGTGTAGAAAATTACTGTCTGTGCCACAAGCAGAGAACTGGAGACGCCAAGGAACATGAGCCACGAGGTGTTGCGTCTGGAACAGAAATAATACAGTGGTTTATTTATTTATTTATTTATTTAACTTATATGCCGCCCACTACCCAAAGGTCTCTGGGCGGCTTACAATCCAAAGAATAAAACAATTTAAAATAGTTAAAAGTAAAATATCAATAAATCATCAATAAAACCTTACACTAAAATCATTATTCTAAAATTGTCATCAGCAGACCCACAATCTATATTATATCAATTAAAAACCTTCTGGAACAGGAAGGTTTTTACCTCGCGCCAGAATGTAATCAGTGTTGGCGCCAGGCGGATCTCGATCGGGAGGGCATTCCATAGCTTGGGAGCAGCTGCCGAGAAGGCCCTATGTCTACAGGCCATCCCTCTCACCTCCTTGAGGGATGGCTCTTTCAAAAAGGCCCCCTGGCTCGATCTTAATTGCTGGGTAGGTTCGTATGGAAGGAGGCGGTCCTTCAGGTATCTAGGTCCTAAGTCGTTTAGGGCTTTGTATGTCAGAACAAGCACTTTGAATTCGACTCGGACAGCAACTGGTAACCAATGAAGGTTACGCAGAATTGGCGTGATGTGATCCCTGGCGGCCCCACCACTTACCAGCCGGGCCGCACGATTCTGAACCAGTTGCAATCGCTGGACCGTCTTCAAAGGCAGCCCCACGTAAAGCGCATTGCAGTAATCAATACGGGATGTTACCAGTGCATGCGTAACTGTCATGAGGCTGTGCTCGTCTAGGTAGGGGCGGAGCTGGTATATTTTCCGCAGCTGAAGGAAGGCACCCCTGGCCACCGAGTCCACCTGGGCTTCCAGAGTTAGACCAGGGTCCAGAAGCACCCCCAAGCTGCGGACCCTGTCCCTTAGGGGGAGTGCAACCCCATCCAAGACAGGAAGATGGCCCTCTAACCTGTCTGGCAAAGCACCCAACAGTACTTCTGTCTTGTCTGGATTGAGTTTCAATTTATTAACCCTCATCCAGTCCATTATCTGGCCGAGACACAAGTTCAGTACAGAAATCACCTCACCTGGATTGGTGGAGAACAAGAGGTAGAGCTGAGTATCGTCAGCATATTGCTGACTCCTCAGCCCAAACCTCCTGATGACCTCTCCCAGCGGTTCCATGTAGATGTTGAACAGCATTGGAGACAGTATGGAGCCCTGGGGAACCCTGTGACGTAAACGCCACGGGGCAGAGCAACTGTCCCCCAGCACCACCTTCTGGACACGGTCAGCCAGGAAGGATTGGAACCACTGCAGAGCAGTGCCTCCAACCCCCAACCTGGCCAGCCTATCCAGAAGGACACCATGGTCGATGGTGTCGAAAGCCATTGAGAGGTCCAGAAGTATCAACAGGGTCGCACTCCCCCTGTCTCTCTCCCGGCAAAGGTCATCATACAGGGCGACCAAGGCGGTCTCCATACCAAAACGCGGCCTGAAGCCCAATTGAAATGGATCCAGAAAATCCGTTTCATCCAGCAGTGCCTGGAGTTGTCCGGCCACCACCCGCTCTAACACCTTGCCCAAATAAGGGAGGTTCGCTACTGGTCGGTAGTTAACCACCAGCCCTGGGTCCAGGTTTGGTTTTTTTTAGGAGTGGTCTAATCACCACCTCTTTCAAGGTGGTGGGGACCACTCCCTCTCTTAAGGAGGCGTTAACAACCTCCTGGACCCAGGTGCGAACCCCCCTGGCAGATCTTTCAATTAGACAAGAAGGGCAAGGGTTGAGTGGTGTGGTTGTAGCACGGACAGATCCAAGCACCCTGTCCACATCCTCAGGTCTCAATAATTGAAACTCATCCAATAACACTGGACCTAAGCACGGCACACTGGACACATCCCTTGAATCTGCATCAATAGTGGAGTCCAATTCCCTGCGAATCTGAGCGATTTTCCCCTCAAAGTGAGCAGCAAACTGGTCACAACAGGCTGATGAGTTGTCCAGAACCTCCATCGTATTTCTTGGTTGAAGAAGGTCCTGGACCACCCGAAACAGCTCTGCTGGACGGCACTCTGAGGAAGCAATACGGTTTGCGAAATAATGCCTTTTCGCCAACCGTATCGCCACGGAATAGGCCCAATAATGGGCTCTAAGCCGTGTCCGATCGGACTCACAGTGATATTTTGGGGTTGGGGGGAAGGTAACCTGCTGTTGCAAGCCAAAATGGGTTAGGTCTCATACAGCATTGAAAGGTATGTTCCCCTGGTTTCCATCATTCAATTTGCCCCCAGGAAGATGTCAGACAATCCTCATGGTGCTGGGTTCAGCCCAACTGACAGGGGCAATTACTGTAAGAAGGACCAGGAGGAGGAAGAGATAAATGTTTACTTATTTCGCTCTTTGGCTAGGTTGACATCATCATTCTAAAAACATAAAGAGATATTTGTAGAACTCTAAACTGTACACATACTGTTGTTCCGTTGCTCTAATTATTATTATGAAAGATCCATATTAGCTGAAGTGGCCATTGTGCACAACATAATACTAATGGGTTTAAACTCATGGAACTGGGACTAGATAGCCAGATGATAATCAGGTTTGTTTCAGCTGCTTCCCTCTGGTTTCTGGCGAGGGAAAGAGGACACCAATTTTTAGAGATATGAGGCCACAGATGTCATGGAAGTCATTAGTATGTGAAATGGAGTAAACATCATTTGATTAGGCCACAGTTAATTTTAATTGCTGTGGGATGTCTTTGGAAGTGTTTTGCCCACATGTTTTATTTGAATGGAGTATCATTATTTTCAGTTAACAATTTCTTTCAGCTTGGATGGAAGAGCTAATACTTTAAAATCCATTATTTCTGTTGTTGCTTCGCCACCAGCACCACACTATACATGAATAACTTTATAAAGCAAGGTGACTGTATATAGACTGTAACAAGCAAACAAATAAAAATTGGAGAATTTACACTGAAGCCAAGTCTAGGCCATTTGAAATGTCATTGACCCTAGACTGTAAGCAAGTGGTTAACATGCCCAGAATGTAGTTTCTGAATCTGGAGTTCTATAAACTGTTGGTGTCGTCCCTATAATATAATGAGAGAATACATACTGTAACATATTAGAGATGTAGTTCTTAGTAGATTTTCAGTTGATTAAAAACACATTTAATTAACATTTGAAGATTTGTTCTTTCCTTAAGTGAGGTTTTCTGACTCAACAATGCAGTTTTGAAACAAAACCTTTCAATAAAACAATAATGGCTGTTTAATTCTCTAGCAAGAATGGATGGTGCTGCAACTTTGTACAGTATTTTTAAAACCGAAGGCTTTATCCTAATCTGGAGGAAATGTTAATGTGACCTCAGTGGGACTTACTTTCAAATAGACCTGTATAAAATTGCACGGTTAAGTGTGGTCACAACAGCTGTGTAGTGACCTCCAAATTATGAATTGGCCACATTGTTCAATAAAGTTCCCATGGTCGTGTTTTGGAGAGAGCGATTGAAAGCTCTGTACTGTAGAACGAGTCATCATGAATAAAAGCCAAGATTGAATGAGCCCGTTGTTTTGGGACACACTGAGGTTTCAAAATCCCATAATGGGAGTCTCTTGGGAGTTGAGTAAAACGTTCTAGACAGGAGTGACAATTGTCTCCCGAAGAGAAAAACTGCTCTTCCAATCAATAACTAAAACTTCTGCAGTACAGATAAAAATTGGACATTTGCTGGAAAGCTGACATTATGACCGACAGATTGGGGTAGAAGTGAAGAACTGGTCCTTTAAGTGCTCTGTAGCGTCTACCACAACAACAAGGAATAGGCACAAAAAGCCCTTTGTTGTAGGGGAGATTCTTAACTATCATGAGAGTGTGGGTGGGTTGGAGTGAGATTTGGAAAAGTAAAGAGGGCTACTGCCATGAACGTTCAACCATGGTACAGTGGTACCTTGTATAAAGGAATTAATTCATTCCAAATGAAATTATGTTAAGCAAATTTTCCTTTATACAAATTCCCATAGGAATGCATTGAAAACGGAGTAATCCCATTTTTATGTTGTACGGATTTTCCCCATAGGCGATTATGTTAAGCAAATTTCCCCTATCTCCGGAATTTTTTATGTTGTACAAATTTTATGTTATACAAGCTGTTTGTTATACAAGGGTTCGCTGTATGTTGATTTAAATACAGTACAGGCTGACTCAACCTACACACACACACACACACACACACACACACAAGCCTAGAAGAGGCCTCATTTGTTTACTTATCAAACAAATCAGGCATCAAGGAAAGAAATGTGCCTCTCCCCATAACATCCCAGCCCTGTTTCCACCTCCCTATTGTTATCTGAGGGACATGGGTGTTGCAGCAAGTTAAACTGCTGAGCTGCTGGGGTTGCCGATCAAAAAGGTCAGGAGTTCGGAATGAGCTCCGGTCGCTTGTCTCAGCTGCTGCCAACCTATCAGTACAAAAGCATGAAAGACTGAGGGTAGATAAATAGGTACCACTTTGGTCAGAAGATTTCAGCATTCCATGCGCTTGCACATTAAGTCATGCTGACCTCAAGGCCTCAGAAACAGGTCTACAGAAAAACGGTGGCTCTCCAGCTTACAAATGGAGATGATTACCAGCTCCACTCAGAAGCAATGGGACTTAATTGTCAGGGGGAACCTTTACCTTTACCTTTATCTGGGGACAGGGAGACACATGTAAAAGTAGTAGCTTGAAATGTTTTAAGCACTTAGGAAAAATGCTAGATAGATAACATACTAGCTATGCTCTTCCTGGAAAAATCTGATCTGGCCATGGTGACACATGCCTTAGTTACATTGCTTCTAGATTTCTATAACATACTTTATATGACACTGCCTCTGGAAAATGTCTAGAAACTTCAGCAGGTCCAAAATACAACAGCTGACTGGGGCAAGTTGCAGAGATTCCATAACCCTGATTGGAGCATCTCTACTTGCTGTGGATTCATTTCCATGCCCAGTTTAAAGTGTTAGTTCTAACCTATAAAGAACCCTAAAGCCCTAATCTATAAACCTCTAACTAAGAGGTGACCTGATTGAAATTTATAAAATCATACACGGTGTGGACAAAGTAGATAAGGAAAAACTGTTTTCCCTATCACACAACACTAGAACTAGGGGGAACTCCCTGAGAAAGTACTTCTTCACCCAGAGGATCACTGGTCTGTGGAACTCCCTGCCAGAAGAAATGGTGACAGCTGTCAGCCTTGACAGCTTTAAGAAAGGATTAGACAAGTTCATGGAGAACAGGGATATCAGTAGCTATCATCATGGATGCCTAAGAACAACCTCCGGGTTGGAGAGATAGGCAGGATATCTCTCAATACCATTTGCAGGGAATCGTAAGTAGGTGAAGATATATGTTTTGGAATACTCTGAAGCAAATGGTGAGCCACTGTGTGCGACAGGACTGTGGCCTGTTCCAGCAAGGCTGTTCTTATGCTCTTATGTAAATGGCTTGGGTTCAAACTATCTTAAAGACTGCATCTGCCTTTATGAGCCTGCCTGGAAGTTAAGATCAGTAGAGGAGGCTTTTCTATCAGTTCCACCACCTTCTCAGTTATGTTTGGTGGAGACCCAGGAGAGGGCCTATTTCTGTTGTTGCTCCCAAACTTGGGAACTCCCTCCCACATGAGACTAGGCTGGACTCATCTTTTCTGTCCTTTCCACAAGCAGAAGCTTTCTTTTCAGACAAGCTTTGCCTGAGTGACTGGCTGCTTGAGTGAGGTTTTTAAATGGATGGTCAGGGTCTAAACGGCCACTGACACACTTAGCTGCTCATGGTGCTCACCCAGATGCCTCAGTCTATTTCCCTAGTAAAGTAGTCAGTGGGATGTGCATCAAAGCCTCTTCCACAGTTAGGGTATTCTGCTGCCACCATTTAATCTAAGCTCACTCACATGTAAATCTCAGATCTTTGGACTGATATCTCAGGTAGTGGATTGTGATCTCATGTTCTTATGAGGTGCTTCATGGTACCTTTGTGATACAAGCCTCTATGCTGTGGTGGATTCTCCTCAGGGTTCCACATTTACTTCTCTAGCAATTTTCTTCTCATCTGCCATCTCCTTTTCTCTCACTGATTTCAAGTTGCCAGGCTTTTCAATGGCACAACCATCACCTCGTATCTCATTGTTCACAGTATAAATAATATACTTACTCAAATTAATAAAACTTCGTGATTGACTATGACTGAGGAGAAATTGGCCACATTATGCCTCATGGCAAAGGAAGTCATTATGCTGTCTAAAAAGGAAATACAAGATGGGCCAAGTAGTAGTGGCAGCAAAGAGAAAGTTGTCACAGTTCTTGTGTATGACCAAAGTAATGGTTTGACCTTGTTATACCCGTTTTTTTGCTTTCAGACACAGATGTGACTGGTAGAAACACTCCCATATTATTCAACCATAAAGGGAAGTCATCTTTATTACTCTGGATAATTTCCAAGACATCTGGAACACATTAGAATCCAAAATGATCACATATCTTTTGTGTATTATTGGATGCATTATTCGCTGATTTTCTTTTCTTTAGCAATACAATCGCCAGCACACAATAACATCTCAGGACTACAGTCTCACAATACCAGTACATACTTGTCAAAACCTGAAACCTCTCTGTAAATTACCAGCATTCCCTCATAATCCCATGCTACTGCAGCATAATAGCAGGGAAAAGCACTTTTAAAATGAATGAGTTTATTTCAGGGTGTGCTTTTGTGGATTATCTCCAATTTCTCAGACACAGGGACCGAGTACATGGAGAAAGATGGGGACCCAGCATGTAGGGGGAGGAGAGGCTGATAATTATCTTGGTAGGGAGCTTTTTAGCTGGCCAGATACCTCAGTGAGCATGGTATCTGGCTGTAGAGCCAGAGGCTGGGAATTCAGTTCCCTGCTGTGCCTCCTGCAAGTATATGAGGACGAGAAGAAAAAAGAAGAAAAGCAAAGGAGCGTGCCATGTGCGGATGAAAAGATAGAAGGAGTGGAGGAAACCCTGGATAAGACAATAATAAAATAAATGACTAATATAAAAATAGATGAACAGAAGGTGGAAGGGACAGGCTATGTGGCAGAGGCTTATTGGGTGACCAATAGCGGGGATGAAGAAGAAGAGTGCACACGGTGGAGCTGTCTGTCAAAGGGGGGGGGACAGTTAGGCAGGAGTGTTGGGGTTCAGATTGAGAGGGACCCGGAGTTGGATCAAGGAAGAGTGCGTGAATGGAGGTCAATGGAGCCCATCTCTTGGTCGGTACAGATGCGACCGGTGATATGGCCGGGGAACACCGAGAGGATCAGGGAGAGATGGAGGGGACCACCGAAAGAGAACCCAGTGGCGCAATGGGCTCAGCACCCGTGTAGTGGGAGCCAGTGCTACCGCTGGGGTACACCGGACCTTCATTGAGCTGTCCAGAGGAGAATGTTCCAGGCACCTTATTTAACAGTTTAGAAATTAAAAACTATTCTTTCGCGGGAAGTAACGAGAATGGAACCCAAAAGAAAACTGACCATGTTGAAGTTGTAAGAAGAAAAGAGAAATGTATGGTTGATAATAAAATTACCTGATTGGTCACTGAAGATACATATACGTCTTGTCAAGGATTTCTCTCTCTCTGTGGGTACCTGTGTTTGAGACAAAGAGGTATTTATTTTTTTGCCTAATGTCTATGTTGCATATAATTTGGACTGCTGAGACATTTTGTCTGAGAGACTGCTGTAAATATATGTAAACAATTTTAGAGTCAAACAACTCTGAGTCTGTGTATAATTCCTCACTGAGGAATAGTGCTTTGCAAGCTAGCTCTATGTTTATCTGGATTGTCTACCTGAGCTCCTCTGCTCACATGCTGAATCTCTAACAAACAAGCTTGTGTGGCTGTGGGCAAGCTGCCCAGTCCCAGAATGCCCCCAGAAGAAGGGAGTGGTGAGCCACTTCTGAGTGCTGTCTGCTCAGGAAACCCTGTACAAGATCACCATAAGTCAGAATTGACTTGATGACAAAAAAGGACGAGGAAGCTTTTAGAAGGACAATGGCTCAGTAAATACCAGAGCTGATCACGCAGACATCCTTTATTCCTTATTATTCCCTTCTTTATTTTTTATTCCTCATCAATGACCAAATACTGGATTTATTTCAGTCTTTGATATGGCTAGAGCTAAGGGTCTCTTTTCCTTGATACCACCTATAGCATAACTATTATGTCTTATGCCTTCCTTTGAGGAAGTTGATTGCAAACCACACCTGCTAAAACACACCAGCACAGGTACACTGAAATATGAGTTAAAAAGTGAAGATGCTGGCAGGTAGATTTTGAGCGTTTGTATTTATATTTCTTAAACACTAACTGAGCTTCTATGAAGGGCCATGACTCATTGCTCTAAATCATAGTAAATGTGGTTCTCAGTACCTAGAACAATCTGAAATACTGGCTAGGTTTAGTGTCTCAGAGCCAGACATTCGGCATGTCCTAAGAAAAAGTGCTTTTACAAATGGTGAAAGTTGTTCTACTCCTCAAGTCTAAAGGGTGTATTTGGAAAAGGCCACCGTGCGGACATGTAGATTGGACTGCCCTACAGTTATGAATTGGATTATCAACTTGTGCAATGGTCTGCCTATTGAATTGCAGCGAATAAGACTTTGGCTTGTTTGATGAATAGCCTGACTGACTGTTTCCTGTTGGCAAAGAAGGGCTGAGGATTTATCTCAGTGTGGACTTTTGCATGATGGGATGAGGAAAAAGACATTAAATTACCGTGCATGATGGCTGAGGTAACAAGGCGTTAGACGAGGTCAAAGACAAGGGCACAGTATGAATTGGCTGCAAATTTGGATATTTTAATTGCTCTAGGCCCAGCGTGTACCCTGATAAGGTACTACAATCACCTCAGGCTGTGCCACATAAAGGAGGGATGATTTACATTCTGGGAATAAAGAAAGGTGGTACAGTACGTTTTTCTTCCTCCAGAACTGAACTTTAGGCGCAAGGTAAAGAAACCAATCAGAATAAAGGAAAATCAGAACAAAAAGCAGTTGCTGCTTGAGAGAAGGAGTCTCAGACTCACGCTGACTCATTCTCACTCATGTAGGCTTTTCAGTTCACTTTTTCTTGTGTCAGTTTTACTATTGCAAATTTGGACCTTTCTGGGACATTTTTGAGTCATAGTTTGCTTTGATTTTGGGAGAAGCCTCAGTTTTAACATTTAGTTTACTCCTTCTTGGACATTCTCTGAGATGGATCCTCAAGTTGTGGGACCCACTGTTATATTGGACTGTAGTCACAACAATGACTTGATTAGGACATGGCTCAGTCCCCCCCCCCATGACTTGGGCTTAACTCATGGCTTGAAACCAAGCCAACACTCCTTTTTTTCTGGAGTGGGGACTTGATTTTAATAGGGGATTGGCCCTTGGGACTTGGTATCAAAGCCTCAGACTTGGACTTGGGACTCGAACTCAAAGACTTCACAACATCCCTGGAGAGTCTACCCCTCCTTTAATGTCTTTTGTTTACCCCCCCCCCTCTCTCACACACACACACATACACACAGAGAGAAACACACACACATACATTCCAGGGACTTCATTACTTTATTTTACATTTTTCTTTCTGATTTTCCTATCTGAATTTCCCTGGATTTTCTCCTGCACATTCTTCTGAGCCTTCAGGAACATGTTCCTTGGAAAACGGAATTGGTAGCTATATATGTTTTTCTTTCTCATATTTTTGGCCAAAGATTGTTTAACAGTTAGAATACAGGGAGCTTTATTTATCTAGGGGTTGGTGGGGGTGGTCTAGGGGCAAATGTAGCATTTCATAAAAGGCTAACTGGTTAATTTTCTACAACTATAGTTTGATACTTATAGTTATACTCTGGATTGGATATTCTCATCCACCTGGCTGGAAAAAGTACCTGTGAAAAGAATCTGGGAGTCTTGGTGGACCACAATTTGAACAAGAGTCAGCAGTGTGATGCGGCAGCCAAGAAAGCCAATGTGATTCTTGGTTGCATCAACAGAACCATAGTGTCTAGATCAAGGTAAGTGATAGTACCACTCTATTCTGCTCTGGTCAGACCCCATCTGGAGTACTGTGTCCAGTTCTGCAGTCCTCAATTTTAAAAGGATGTTGACAATCTTGAGTGTGTCCAGGACAAGGGCAACCAAGATGATTGAGGGTGTGGAAGAAATGTCTCATGAGGAGCTGCTTAGGGGGAGTTGGGAGTGTTTAGCTTTACAAAAAGAAGGCTGAGGGGGGATATGATAGCTATTAGAGATGGGCACGAAACGAACAATTTTTCATTTCCGTTTTTGTTTTTTCGTTTCATTACGTAACGAAATGACAAACAAATTTTGTCTCTAAAATGAAACGAAACGAACAGAAACACCAGAAATTTTGTTGTGCGTTTCGTTTCCGTTACTGCAATATGAGTGAATTGCTTAAAATCCTAAAAAAATCACAAAAATTTGAAATAAATGGTAATGAAATGGTAACAAATGAACGAAAACAAAAACAATTTTTTTGCAAAAATTCACGAAAAACGGAAACGAAACGAAACGGACCCTCCAAAGGACAAACGACAAATGAAATGCCATTTTTTTATTCGTGCCCATCTCTAATAGCTATGTTTAAATATTTGAAAGGATGTCGCATTTAAAAAGGGACTGGTTTGTTTTCCATGGTTTCAGAGACTAGGATGCAGGAAAACAGATTCAATTTAAACATTAAGAAGAACTTCATGACAGTTAGAGCTGTTTGGCAGTGGAATATGCTGCCATGGAGGGTGGTGGAGTTGCCTTCTTTGGAAGTTTTTAAGCAGAGGCTGAATGGCCATTTGTTAGAAATACTGTGATGGATGTTCCTGCATGGCAGGGGGTTGGACTACTAGACGGCCCTTGAGATCTCTTCCAACTCTATGATTCTATCATTCTATGTTGCACTTTTCACTTCACTGCATCGTACCATCATAGAAAGTTACTGATTTTCCTCTTATTCCGTTTATATTATTTCTTCATTTCATGGCTCTAATTCCCTGTTTCTTTACTGTAATTTAAATAAATATTAAAATTAATTCAATTTGTAAACAACTTCAGATCACCTATGGTAGCAGCTTTCCCCCACTAGGACAAAGAAAATATGCCATTTTCAAAATACACATGTTTTCATAGCACATGATTTTTCTCACCTACATAGCTTGCATTTAACATGCATTTCCTTGCAAAGGTAAACATTGGGTTTTTGCTCCTCTGTTCTGAAGCACACACCTCTGATGAAATGCCATTGCAGAAGGGGAAATTGCAAGGAGTATGAATTCCTCTTCAAAATATTGTTCGATCCTACATGCATCATGATTACACTATGGGGAAGAGAAATACATTTCCATCCTCGATGATATTGTTCCTGATAAAATGAAGACATATTGATGGTGACGGGAAGGGCAATACTGTACATGCAATCATGCCATTTATATGAGCTCTTACTCCCCTCCTCCTGGTCAATTTACTTTAGTGCAGTTGACCCATTAGGCTTACACAGGAACTTCGGTCTTACATGTCATCAAAAGACACCCAATCAGCCAGAAGCCCAAGAGGAGGGCGGGGAGGGGGGAACAACGTGGAAGAAGAAAGCAACTGGCACAAGAGGAGTGGCTATTCATGAGCTCCAAACACATTTCAGGTGGAGGTATGCCTTTTTCTTGTTTTCTCATTAGCATTTGGAATGAATCCCAGTTGCTGAGATTATTGCAGACATCAGCTAGGCTTGCAAAAGGGTATACATGAGTGGGCTGTGGGGATTCATAAGAAAATCTACTTACAAAGCAGCTGCCATGATCAAGTGATGGTTTTGCACAGCTGGCGAGCAGGTTCTCTGACCCAGGCTGCCTGCAGTCAGAGTCTAACACTCAGTTGCTGAGCACAATAAATTGAAACTAGAGTAAGTCCTTTAAGTCAATGGAACTCATGGAAGAGCTGACTCATCAAATCCCTACCAATTCAACACAACTAATCAGAGTTGCCATGCTTGTTTGTTTGTTTGTTTGTTTGTTTGTTTTCTAAACCTAACCTATTTACGAGCGACTCAACCACCCAGAGTGACCTCGCTACCAAATGGGCGGTATAAAAATCCAATAAATAAATAAATAAAATAAAACCTATTAAAACAAATACATTATTTGTTTCCTGCTGTGTTACATAGATAAATAACAACAATTATTTTCCCAGTATTTCAGCCTAGATACTTCATATTTTCCTTCCTAACTTAAGTGAGATTGTTTTAATACTTTCATATTTGCTTGCCTTTTTTCTTATCTACATTACATCCATCTTTACTTATCTCTATTTTCATCTAGTACAAGGGATAGAAATAACAAAATACAATATTGAACTAGAGTGTCCAATCTTAACAATATTCTTGGTCCTAATACAGTAGTCCCTCTATTTACGAGCAACTCTATTTAAGAGCAATTCAACTTTAGAGCGAAAATCTGTTGGTGTTTTAACTGCTGCCTTACAAATTTTAGATGCAGTCTGCTCTGCTTACTTTTTAATTTTATTTTTAATTTAATTTAATTTTTTAGCTATGGCTGCTCTAATTAAGAGTTGTTCAACTTAAGAGCATGCAATGGATTAAACTCATAAGTAGAGGTACCACTGTACTTAATTCTTCATTTAACTAAGCAGCTTAAGATATATTTGACTAACTCAATATATAGAAAATGCATCCCAACCATTAATCTATCTATCTTTACTTACATCTGTTTTCATCTAATACAAAAAGTAAAGATGGCAAAATACAATATTAAACTAGTCTTTCTAGTCTACAACATTTAATATATGATAGATATCACCTACTCTTCTAAAAATTACCTAGTTTCAAAAGCCTTGTATAACTAAAACTAGTGCTTAATAGGCTGCTTTAAAAAGGGTGTTTCATCTTGGTCCCTGGCTTTCACATTGCATATCTTTGTCTGACTACCATGATTCTTTTAAGGCTCTAACAAATTAGCATTTCAGGCTGGTTTGCATGTTTCCATTTTCCATTTTCATATGCTGATAGTCAATTAATAGCTTTAGACGATCCAAATACAGAGAACAAACTTTGACATTAAACTAATTTTGACAGAAACTGAACTAGCTAAATAATAGTCTTAACCAGTCTTAACAATATATTAGCTAAACTACTTAATTTTTACTGGCTTAATAGAAAATATTTCAGGCTGTTTTCCACATTTCCATTATCCCATATCCTAACAAACAATAAGTAGCTTTAAGCAATCAACTTCAGCACTGAACAAGCCTGTCAAATCTTAACAACATATTCAGTCCTAATGAATTGTCAGTTAGCTAAACCACTTAATTTAGCTAAACTAACACATAATGGGTATCTCAACCAATTATATTTATATGTTTTTCTAACAGATACGTAGTTTCAAAAGCTTTCTCTTACTATGGATTAGAGATGGGTATGAAATGAATTTTTTATTTCATTTTTTTGTTTTTCATTTTGTTTTGTAATGAAATGAAAAATGAACTGATTTTAAAAAACAAAATGAAACGTTTCATTTTGTTTGTCATATCCCCAATTGGGCATGTTGGGGGGAGCGGGGGGGGGGGTTAAACTTTTTTTTTAGCCCCCAAAACAAGAGGCAATGACCGCAGCTGCCACTTGCTTCGGGGGCTCAAAGACAGTTTTAAAATCTCACATTTCACACACACACACACACACACACACACACACAATTGGAGGGAAAGCATGGGCTTTTAAAAAACTGTCTTTGAGCCACTGACATGAGCAGCAATGGCTGTACTTCTCCCCAATGCGCCCGATGGTGGGGGACATGGGTTTTTTAAAGTTTTTTTTAGCCCCCAAAGCAAACAGTAATGGCTGCAGCCAACACTTGATACTGGGGTAAAAATACTTTTAAAACTCCATGCCATTCCCCCTCAACGTGCCCAAAAAACATAAAACACATAAAATACACAAAACACATAAACAAACTGTTAAATACATGAAGCACATAAAAACACATAAAAACACAAAACAAAAAATGAAATGAAATGAAAAACAAAACAATTTTTTAAAATTGTTTCAAATGAAACAAAAAAGAAAAGAAAACTGAAAAAAAGAAAAGAAAAATGAAAAAAAATGAAAAAAATGCCATTTTAGTGTTTCGTGCCCATCTCAACTAAGGATAAAGCCTAACTACATCTAACCACAACATTTCTTTTAGGGATCTAAAAGATTAATGCTATTTATATTTCAGGCTGGTTTACACATTTCCATTATCCTTTTCCCATATCATTATAATGCATTAATAGCCAATGGTGGTGGACCTCCAGCACTCCAGACATCCCCAGATCACGGCTTCCACTGTCCTCTATCCTTAGCAATCTAAGCATAAAATTTTGTGAGCTGCAGCCCGAAACATCCAGAGCACCAAAGGCACACCACCAACAACTGAAACCATCAAAATATTACGTGATTGATTCATTAAGCCAAAGGTTCTCTTTTTGGAATTCCTTCTTTTCTGTCCATTGCCTTCATAAGTTGTTTCCCAGTCTTATCTTTTGATTGGCTATTGAAAAGTGCCCAGGCTCCTCTCTCCTCTAATGCAGAGCCCCCCATCCCGGTCTTCTCTAGACTTGACCCACCTACAACTCCTTCCTGCAATGCAGAGTTCTCCTGATCAGAGCTAAAAACCACACTCTCCACATGTTCCCCCTGCATATTTCTTGTTGTTGTGATTTGTAGATTGAGAACAGTGTTCTGTTCCAGCTCCATGCTCTGATCAAGATTAAGGTTGAGACTCTCCTCTGATTCTATGGGTATTTGTACACGACCCCTAAACTCCGCCGCAAATGGCTGCCAGCTCCGGAGCTTACAATTGTTTCCCCACCAGCTCCGGAGTTTGCAGGAAATTAAGTGCGACCACGCCCACCTAAGCGTGTCCCAGCGCACTTTTTAGGTACCTGCTCTTGGAGGGTGAAAATCCCCAGGTCCGGATGTAATCTGGTGAGTGCCCGGCTCTCCTCGCTTCTGTTTGGGTTTTTTTGCCTCCCGCCCCTTTAAGAGAAGGAAGAGAAGGAATCAGGACGACGATGGGCCTACCGGGCGGCTTCGGAGGTGAGCCTGCATTTTTCCTTTCTTTTTTTCTCCCTCCCCTCATGCAGACAGGAGCAAGGAAGTGCGAAGGGGTGGGGACGCAGGAAGAGCAACGAACCCTCAAGATATCTGGTCTGAATTTCAGTGGCCAGCGGATCTTAGGGGTCATGCGAAAAGGCCCTATATTGAGTTCAAGAGGGGTTCAGTCTGCAAAGAGTCCATCACATTCTGAATTCTAACAAGCAGGTCTGCAAATTGCTGATCTGTCATTGATTCCCAGATAAGTTTAGGAAGGAGTGTATAACAGAGAAAAGCCAAAAAGGAGGGGAGGGAGGAGAAGGGGAGGGAGTTCCAAGTCTGTTATTTGGCAGCTTGTTTTGGAAACATTAGAAACCATTTGAGGTCAGACAAATACTGCTTTAAGAAACACCATTTCCACCACTGTTCTCAAACTGTCTCCTTATATCTACTGAAGCAAAAAGAAAGGAAGTTTCCTTTTCTTCAGAAAGTTCTGCCAGCCAGAAAAGACAAAAGCAAGACAAATCCATTATGCAATATATAAAAGTAGTCACTTCTCTAATAGCTCCATCTTTAAGCTATTCGTTTCCCCTCAGGTTTGTAGCCCCATTTTCAGGGGAGGGGGTTTAATGCTTATTGAAGAAGAAAAAATCCAAAATATTACCAAGATGAAACTTACATAGAAAGATATGGGATAGTATACAGTCTTAATTGAGGCAGTAAAAATTTCAGAATGATTGCCACCACTTACATTTCTCTGGTACCAGCAGCTTGAGCAGTCACCATGATATGGCGCCTGGTCTTCCTCCAGCAGGAGATAAGGCGATTCCTGGACCTACGAAGCTTGCACTGCATTCTTCATGATCAACATGTGTTGTCTCTCTTTGCCCCCCCTTCAAGGGGACTTACCCTTTTAGGCTCCTCCTCATCTGGAGAAATTCAACCTGATAAGCCAGAGAGTTTCTCAAGTCACTTCGCCACAGCAAGACTAGAACTGGAAGTCCAAGTTGCTATGCTAAACAACAGGCTTTCAGCCATTGTTTGGAGCCATGAGGAGATTTCATTGTGTAGGCCAAGGCAGAAAAATGTGGTTGTGGTATATATAGTCTAAACAATCCAGAAGTTTCATACCATCCTCCAATCATAGGATATGCTACCGGACACTACACTATCACTTTTCAGAAAACCACCAGACATTATTACAGGTCCTTTAGCTGCTGGAATCTTTAGTAGCTTGCTCAGCAAGTTTCCCAGTCTGAAACTCCAGCTAAACATTGAGAAGAAGGATAGCTCAGAGCCAGAGGCTGGAAGTTTGAATCCCCATCTAAAGAAAGAAGTAAGCAATGCCAGTTTCCTTGTGTGATCTGAGCAACCATCATTTAAAAAAAAATGCTTAGCATATCTTCCAGTTTAATCATTTGATTCCCACTGCAAGTGGTGGCTTGGGTAAAACAATTCTTTTATTTTTGTTATGTAGTTCAATTCAAATGCAATTATAACATTAAATTTTAAAAAGAACTTACTGGCCCAAATCCCGTTGCATAGTATAGTAAAGTCCACTAAAGGAGGCCCATTGGATCAATGGAGATTAGAGATGGGCACAAAATGCTAAAATGTCATTTTGTTTCTTTATTTGTCACTCTGCCTCTGTTTCATTTTGTTTAATACAAAACAATTAAAATGTTTTGTATTTCATTTGTTTGGTTTGGTTTTATTTACTTTTTACTTTTCCTCTTTTTATATTTATATTTTTATTCTTAGCATGGTTGGGACTTTTTATTTTTATTTTTATTTTAAATTATTATTTAAAGTCCCCGATGCCGGGGCTTTTTTTTTTTTTTTTTTTACAGCTGAGAGGCACTGGCTTGGGGCCAACACTGAACAGCTGAGAGGCGCTTGCTTCCCTGTGCCCCATTTTTTTTATCTTTATTTTTCTTTTTTACTCCCACCCTGACTGGCTGACCCACGGGCCAGACCAACATTTATTTATTTATTTGTTTGTTTTTGGCCCACAGGCCAGGTTGGTGCTTTTATATATATATTTTTCTTGTGTACCCGGCTGGGTCGGTGCAGTTTTTCTCTCTCTTCTTTTTTCTTTTTGTTTACAAGCGCCGACCAGCTGGCTCAAGGGCCAGGTCAGCATGTTTGTTTTTAATTTAAATTTAAATTTAATTTTTTTTCCTCTAACGCCTGGCAGGGTTGGCATGTTTTTTTTCTCTTCTTTTTGCTTTTTGTTTATTCGTGCTGACCAGCTGGCCTGCAGAAAGGATGGCATGTTTTTTTTTTAAACTCAAGCACTGATCAGCTGTAGCACAGGCTGATTGGCACTGTTTTTTTTTCAAGAGCTGGAAGCAAGGTAGGAGAAGATGCCAGGGGAACAAAAAATGAAATGAAATGAAATGGAAATTTCCGTTTTGTTTCGTTTCATTTTTGTTAGAGGGGGCTGTTTGTTATTTGTTTTGTTACCTAATGAAATGAATAACAAATAACGAAACAAAATTTTAATTCGTTTCATGCCCATCTCTAATGGAGATTATGTGAGGCACTTTCCTCCATGTTACATTGCTTCAAATGGGCCTTCTCTAATGGGAACTTAGTATGCTCAAGTAAGTCACAATTAACAGTTGGCCCATTTGAACCAATGGAGCCTCTGGAGGAAGTCACTCACCAAAATCCTTATTGATTCAATGGTCTATTCTGGTGCAATTCTCTATGATAATCACCAGGATTTCAGTCATTGTGTTTGCCCTTTATTTTTTGGCACCAAGGTTGCTGTACTCATTGCTCTGATCACACATACAATGTGGTTCCTTCTCATGGCCAATGCTGATATTGAGCATGGAAAGAAAGGGATATAAAAATGCAGTGGGAGCCATGTATCTGTGGAATAGGTATCTGCTGATTCACGTAGCAACCATCTGAAAACATTGAAATATATTTTTTTAAAATCCTAGAAATATATATATTTCTAAAGTTGAAGTTACCAGAACTGGCCATTAAGGGAAGGCAGAGATCACACTATGAATAGTGCTTGCTGTTCAAATAGTGTTTGCTATAATCTAAGTTTTTCATTATGCAATCCCTTATGAATATGGGGTTTTTATTGCACCACCTAAAAGTTAAAGAACAGTTCCCTTGCCACATAAAATTAACTAAGAGAATGGCAGAAAACCAGGAAAATTCCTGCAAAAATGACTTTAAATGCATTTTAACCTCTGAAGGTTACACCCAAGGAGGGTGGATCTGATTTAAATCACTTTGATTTAAATCAATCAGCAAGGCTTGATTTAAATCATGATGTTCTACATAAAGATTCCTTTTGCTGGAGTTGTTTTAATTTTAATATCTACAACCAGTTGAAGTTTTCATTTTTAGAATAATAACTTTTTCTATTAGTTTTACAGTTACTGATTTGGTGATTATATACCATTAGAAATACATAGATAATTATGACATTATTGCAAGGTGAACTATATCCAGTTTAATAGGTTACTCATTCATATATGGACAACTGTTCAGTTGTATTTTATTGGAAGGAGAAAAATAATCATTACCTTAATAATAACAATTTAAATAGTTTTATTTAACCAAAACAATAACATCATATAGCATTATGTATACTTGTATTTGCTTAAACATCCATGTTTGTTAGCTAATGTGGTTAAAATATCTTTTAAAAAACTTAGAATGACAATCTAGATCACTCCCACATGTCATTGGCAATACAGGTGTAGACTTCTGGGAGTTGTGGTCCAAAACATCTAGAAGGCCGAAATTTGGCTACTACTGGTCTCTTTTATGGCCTGCTGCCATTACAGGTTTTTCTTCTCAAGGGAGAGGTTCAGAATGATAATTTCGAGGCCACTATACACATAAAGATCTCAAGATGTGGAGTACTATGCATGAAAAGTTTCACTTTCATTTTAATGCTTGCCCCACGCTCCTCAAAATTTACTCCTTGTGCAGACTTATTCCATTCCAAACAACCTTCTATGCATTGAACTTCTTGAAATGTAGCACTTAAGAGGTAAGGGAGTTAATTCTGTGTACACAGATTTGCAGAGGAACAATAGGATTAAGGTCTTTTCATCAATTCTGATGTTTATTTATAACATTTTTGCTATGGAGGCATGTTATCATTGTAGACCCAAATGCACAGTTTTGAAAATAGCAAAACCAAGCATCTTTGACAATATCTTCTAGATAGAAAAATTGCTCCAAATAATCAGAAACCTCTCGGACATCATGGCATTGTGAATGGATACAGCCTTATGCTACATAATTAAAAACTAATTTCATGATGGACTATAATGTCCATCATTTCAGTTTTGGACTATAATGTATCTTAACTAGAACACAATCTTTACAGAGATTTTTCCTCAAAAACCATTTAAATTAAAAAACTGATTTAAATAAAAAATCAAATTTAATTTTTTTAAAAATCCATTTTTAAAAAAATAATCATTGATTTTTATCCACCCTGCACCCAAGTAAAGTAGGTATTATTCGTTAAACCTAAAACCTAATTTTATATGTTCTAGCTACCCATAATGGAACTAATTACCTCTACACTCTGGTTAAAAAAAAAAAAAACATTTTTGAAATTTTCGTGACTGTGACTGTTGTTGATAGAAGGACAGCATTTGGTGTGTACCATTTCTGTATTTTGTTTCTATTAAAACATGTTTTAAAGTTAAGTTGTGGAATTGTCAACTTTGAATTCTGACCCAGAAGTCAAACT
The DNA here is from genome assembly GCA_023846285.1 of Phrynocephalus versicolor. NCBI lineage: Eukaryota > Metazoa > Chordata > Lepidosauria > Squamata > Agamidae > Phrynocephalus > Phrynocephalus versicolor. The sequence goes on from JAHTLZ010000016.1 coordinate 60,715,134, forward strand.
GGTGCAAAATTGTTTCATTTCTAATTTAATCGTTGCGTCATTCTCTGTGCCCTCACGGTACCTGCAATGTTCCCTTAAGGTTGTTCAGCTCTGCACACAATACCTAAAGGTTAAGAAAACCATAGATGTACATTTTGCCAACGATAACATGCTAGAAAGTTGTTTTTATTCTTCATGCTGAGGGCACTTTGATTCTGAGAAAGTTCACATTTGCACATGTTTGGGCTGGATACATCAACAAACATAATGGGTGTTTTAATTAACCGTCATTAGACCAGAAGACTCTGATTATACTCTCCCTGCTGAAATTAACTTAATTCCTCTCCCCAAAGTACTTTTAATTTGTCTTCATCGTTCATTGACATACTTGCTAAATCTCCTGATGATGATGTTTAAATAAATTCTGCCCTTCCATAATACCAGGTCAAAAAAGACAGCTTAATCTCTGTGTGTCCTCATCCCCTGTCATTTTTGAGGTGCTTGTGAGTGAAATTGCTTTTGGATTTATTGTGGTTACTAGACTGTGAGTATAATTTGTTGAATACTGAGAGGCAATTTCAGCTTCTCATGCCAATGGGTAATGTGCATTAACATGCCACAGAATCTTTATTTAAAGATTTAAAGATTGACTAGCTATATAGGATTTCAAGGAAGCCTTGAAATGAGGACTTCTTCCACTTACAGTTCTGAGTGGGGAGTTCATTATTCCCTCAAACCCATTAATCGATTCAGTAACAATATTCGTAGAGGCCAATCCTGTGGGTGGGTTAGCCTAGGTCTTCCTGCCTGGTATGGAAGGTACCAAAGGCTTGTACCAAAGAAGGAAGCCCAGCATGTGAATGGAGATAAGTATGGCAGTCCACTTGGCCTCCTCTCTCTACAGGTAAGTTATTCTGCTCAAATTTACCCACACAGGTTAGTTGCTTGCTAGAAGTGGAGCAATACATGACACCTCCCACGCCCCATCCCACATGTCCAGAGGACAGCCAAAGTGACTTTTTGGAAGGTCATCTCAGCAGAATTCTCCAGCTACTGCAAACCAAGAACCCTTTGAGGCTTGACCCAAGATCCCAAGGTTTGGCAACTGAGTTTAAAAATTCTGTGAGCACTTCTCTGCTACAATAAAAACAAGCCAGTAAAAATGTCATTTGTGTAGCTCAACACCTTGCAAGAGAGGCATTCACATTGTCAGTAAGTTGACATGGATGGGAGTTCCAGATGGATTGAAAATGGCCAATGGCAGGGAATTAAACCCCAGGAAGAATGGAAAATATGCAGAAGTTAAGTCTCATTAGGTTTGGGTTTTGTTTGGGCTTGGTATACAGCAACCCCCGCCATTTCGCGGTTCAGGTACTGCAGTCCCGCTATATCGCGGGATCACAGTATCTGCACCTCGGAGCTGGGGGGGGGCGGGGGGAACAATCGGGTCGCTCCCCGCTGCCCCAGGGCCCGTCTGAAAGGCCTCGGAGCCATGAAGAGGGGAGGTGGGGAGGGATCGGGTCCCTCCCCACCGCCTCCCTGCCCCCACCAAAAGGCCACGGAGCCGCGTGGACAGGCGGAGGGGAGCAATTGGGTCGCTTCCCCCGGGCCCCTCTGAAAGTCCTTGGAGCCGCAGGGGGTGGCGGGGAGTGATCGGGTCACTCCCCGCTGCCTCCCCGGGCCCCTCCGAAAGGCCTCAGGGCCACATGGAGGGGCGACGGGGAGCGATCGGGTCACTCCCCGCCGCCTCCCTGGGCCCCTCCGAAAGGCCTCGGAGCCATGTGGGGGGCAGCAGGGAATGATCAGGTTGCTCCCCACCGCCTCCCCAGGCCCCTCTGAAAAGCCTCAGAGCGATCGGGTCACTCCCCACTGCCTCCCTGGGCCCCTCCGAAAGGCCCCGGAGCCGCCCTCTGGCCCCTTCGAGAAGTTTCAGGCGGCGCGGGCGGGCGGCGGCAGGAGGTCAGATCCCGCAACACCACATGTGTGCGGCATGACAAGACGTCTCAGACAGGTGCACAATTTCCCCACCACCACCCACCCCAGGCCCCACCCACCCACTTCCGCATATCGAGGAATTTCATGCATCACTGGTGGGGTGGGTCCCTAACCCCGGGGATCGGCAGGGGATTACTGTACAATTTAAGCAGGAAAGACAGAAATATTTATAACTATTCCTTATAGTTTCAAAAATGCTAAGATTTATCACAAAGCTTAATGGTCAAATTATCCTTTTATTGTGAAGGTGAGTTTTGTCACTATTTGGCTTAAAGCAAATGTAACAATCCAATATTGCTTTTCTCCAGGAAACTGCTCAACAAAGCACAAAAATGACATGTTTATCCTAGAGGCGCGTGCTAGTTGAATTACACTAATATCCTTCAAAGCAATCTGGGAAACGTAGGTTGATGCTCATGTTGGAAATACCTCATGGCACAACAGCTTTTTTGCAGAATTTTGAAGTGTGAGGAGGGTCATCTAGCTGTTAGGAAACGAACCCTTATATAATTAAGAACAACTTTTAAAGAATCCAATTCTTAAAAGCAAGAAATCAGGAACAATTCGATCTACCACACTGCAACTTGAATTATCTCCATATTACCTTTTGTCAGCACAATTCACTTAACTGGGGGGAAATTCTTACTCTGTAGAAAGACCTGGCAGGGAAACACTATGCATCATAAAACTGTCAGGATGATACTGAAATAGAGGTACATTACAGTATTCCTGCCAAGAATACTCCATGGACATGGGGTCACGAAGAGTTGGTCATGACTGTAATGACACAACAACAACAGCAACTGATGTTAATGAAGCTCACATTATCATGTGTGCACGCTATCTGCTGTGAGAAAATGAGGTGTTGTTTGTTTGCTTGCTTGAGTTTTTGTTTGTATTGTTTTGTAGTTCTTCCACTGACCACTAAAACCAGAAATATTTGAGCACCTGTATGTGATCCGTCCTTTCTAATGATTCCTCAAAGGCAAGACTGTTGATTATCTTGGATCAACTTTCCCATTCAATGTTGCATATTGGGTGGTGGTGAGGGGGGCTGGTAGACATCCACCAACTGACGAAAACAAAAAGACCCAAATGCCAACAAACAAGTGATTTGCTTGATAAAGTGGAAATGAACCTGATGCATCATATCCCAAAATATATGTTGGAGACTTGGGATGGAGGACAAATATATACTCAAAAATAATGATCACAGGCACGTATCAAAATGGAAATCGCAGGGAAGCTTCCTCAAGCTCTTCCCTGTAAGCCCCCCAAATTTGGACAGGTTTGGGGTTCGGTTATTCAACTGCAAAGAGGGCTCCCCTGGCTAATTGCAAAACTGCTGTATGGCGCAGGCTGCCAGTATAGAAGTTAAGCAAGGGGAAGTAATGAGTTGATCTACTGCCAGTGCAGTGCGTGCACAGCACTTCCAAATACTGCTGACGGGGGACCCTTTTTACAGTGGAATAACTCAGCCTCCTGAACCCCAAATCTCTCCAGATTTGGGGGGCTTACAGGGAAGAGCTTGAGGAAGCTCCCCCGTTTTGTTTCCTGTACCAAAAATGTGGTTCAGTTCAGTTAATCACAAAATGGTTTCTATCATTTCATTTCATAATGAAACAATTTGTTACATAACAAAATGACGAAGGAGCGTCATAGTTCGTTTGGTGCCCATATCTACTTGCTACTAAGAAAAAGGCCTTGTAAGTGGTGGCTCCTTAGTTGCAGAATGCCTTCAATGTAGGAGCCAGCCTCCTCCACTGTGATCTTTGTGATTGACCCTTTTATTCTGGCCCAATTTTAAAAAACTGTGTCTCTGTGTTTTAAATCTTTGCACTATTGGTTTTCCTCTGTAGCTGCTTTTACTTTTTAATGCCTTATGTTTTATATCATTTCCCCCACCCTCTGCTTTTAAATTCTATTTTGAGAATGCCCCCAAAAGCTTTGACTATTAGATAACATTTGAAAAAGAAATATGGAAGAAAGGACAGTAGGAACAGGAAAGAAGCATATATATGTAAGCAAAAAAAAGTCCCCACATAAAATGTAATTGCTTATTGAGTCTATTAACATTACATGGGGAGCATAGAAGGAGCTTCCCCAAAGAAATCAGGACTGCGGGTATATCCAGCTGTCCCCCAGACAATGACCACATCCTGCCTTCTAGTCCTTCCACTCAGAAAGCACCACCAGATTGCTTCTGGCACAAACAAAAAGGCGCAATTTTCATTTTCATACTTTACATTTTATATATTTCTCCTTTCGTTTATTTGTCTATGTATTTGCTATCCTTCCTGCCGAATGAATTTATTTATCAATTTTTCTATTAAATAGAAAATTTCCAAACAGCAAAACATAATAAACCAGGCAGAGGAAAAGCCTCTGAGTTATGTACACAGATGGAAAGCTCCAGCCCTTATTATCAGCTCAGCCAGTAAAGCCCTTGGGAAATTAGAGTCCTTGAAGAACTTTAATGGGAACCCCCCCCACACACACAAAGAGGCTGAGAAAGTAAGAGGAATAAACAAACAAACCTGAGGAACGCCCCCTACCCCACCTTTCCAAAGCCAAAGGCAGGAGTAATTATGGGAATAGTGTTGGTGCAGTAAAATGCAGAGGTGGTTTTAAGTACTCATGTCATTAACACATTCAAAACAAAGCAATTGCATTAATTAACTAATTATATATATATATATACTTTAAATGTGAATTGCATCAATGACACATAAACATTTAAAAACAGCACACGCCTTGAAATGCCACCAAGTTGGTTGGGTGGCATTTTTCAACACTTAGTCCAGAGCAAATTGGCCAGTTGTCACATTTTTACTAAACCTTTTGTCCTAAATCTCCAAGGAAGTGCTGAGCATGGAAAGTCTTGAGCAGTCTTTTTCTTTAGGGCAAACTGTCCTGTGCTTATGGTGGAACAAATGCATCTCAGCCAGTATCAAAAGTGCTAGGAAATGAGTCCAAAGGCTCGTCCGGAAATGGCTTTGGTAGCGCACTTTCAGGTCTACAAGCATGCAGTGGGTTGCAAACTGCACAAGAGATGCCCTTTCATGGAGCCCAGATACAGCATCTGGTGCCTTTTCCAGAACTGGCCTCCGGTGAGAGTGAGAGCAGTTCTTCCTACCCAGGGCTGAAGAGAATCTTAATATCCCTCTGCAGGGGAGGGGAAAGGGTGCCTTTTCAACGCCTCTGTCAAATCTACTAACCTCTAATATGGGTCTTTCATAGTTGGGTTAGCACAAAGGACTCACATGGCAAGATGGATGCCAGGCTACTCTCTTGGAAGGCACAGAGCAGCATGGTCCGAAAGGGCTGGACTACAGCAACAGGACACTAACACTAGGTACTGTGATATCATTTCCCCTCAATTGGGTCTTAATTGGGTCTACCTAGTGGGACATTTATTTTAAATTCTCCCCCCCCCAAAAAAAAAACTTTCTTCCCCATCCCCTAGTGGAGAGCATGTGTTTTTGCATTAACCTCCTACTTCTAACCCACCCCTGGCCAACCAGGAGCTTTGCTTCGCAACAGCCAATAGAGAAGTGATGGTTTTAAGCAAGAGAGAGGTGCCCATACCATGCAGCTCTTTGTTTGAATGGTCTGTAAGGTCCAGCCCCTTCAGACCATGCTACTCTGTACCTTCCAAGAAGAAGCCTGGCATCCATCTTGCCATGTGAACTTTTACGAACTCTCTCTTCTGGCAAATTACATCCCTTGCCATGTTTGGACTTTTATACCTGCTTTGAAAAAGAGGGGTTTGTGCTCTCGAAAGCTCAGCAACTTTTTTATTTTTCTACTAGCAGCCTATGAAGGTATCACCCATAGTCTAGTTTTGATTTTGCTTGCTTTAATGGCTGAATGGCTCTAAACCTGTTTTTAAAGTTATTTGTGAAAAACTCATTTTCATCTCCAAGTCATTAAACAACAATAAATATGCTTCATATGTAAACGCATACCAGAGTTCTTTGCTACTTCCCATCTCCTCTTGCCTGGCTGATTCCACTTCTTCCTTGTGGATCCTCACCAGCATCTTGGCCATATTTTCCATATGTTGCCTTCCCCTGACTTTGGTGTCTGTTGCCTCACTGGTCAGCCACTTTTCCCTTCCCCGGTTCCCTCACATGCACGGAGAAAAGACGTACAGACAATCTTGTACCAGTTTGCTCAGGCAAAAGACTTAAAGATAGGAGGAACAGGCTGTCAGCCTTCTTACATTTTCTACTTCATGCCTAAAACATTACCAATATTGGTAGGGTGACCAGTGATACTGTGGATCAAAGCAAAGTGGTCAGTTCAGGTAGATGGTGTAAGAGAAAGGCCATTTTCTTAACCTGTTTTCCCTGCCCACCCCACCCCTATACAGTAATTGCTTTTAATAAAATGAATCAAAGGCCAAGAGTGGAAGGAAATGATTATTTTAAGAATCTGCACAAGTACCAAAAGCTGGCATTGCTTGTGAAGAACCAGGCAAGATGATTTTGGTTCATGGCTTTGTATAAATGTTTGACATTAGGTCAAAATCATGAATTGCAGTAATGGAGTCCGATACATGTCTGGGTGGCCCATTTTCATATAAACAACTGTACATTAACAGATTAAAACAAATGTATTCCATCTTATCTGAACTGGAACACAGATTAAAGAGTTCCCTTGCGGCTGCAGTGCTAACCTATCTTCTACAATCAGCTTTCAACCACAATTTTAGTGACAAAAGTATACCTTTTGTAGATAACAGACTAAACAGCCAAATAATTAAGCCATGCTAACTGCAGCTGGTTAACATGATGACACTAGACCTCAGAAATTCCAAACAGATCTTCCTGTGAGTCACAGTTATAGAAATCGTCCTTTTTCCAGAGTCATGAAGGAAACAGTTCTCCATCTATCACCGACAGGTCATAAGGCAATGCTGCTTAGTTCCTAGACAGAGTTCTTCATCTGTATCGCAGTAATGCAGATACAGTACAAGTGGGCATTTGAAAGAGGTTGGTAACCTAACTGTAGGGAAAGTACAGTAATGGGTATATTTATTAGGGGATTGGATGTATCCACTTGGTCCTAAAATAGGTGAAGGGGTCATGCCCAAGGTCAGATTACAGATCACTGGCATCATGCCTCCTATGCAGAAGGCTGTCTACACTATGGTGTGTCAAAATGTGTGCTCTTTCCACACATTTTGCACTTCCCAACTGTTCTTCCTATGGAAAGTAGCATTCAAAAGCCCATTACTAACAATCAATGTTAAAAGCCAGCAGCAGCAACGTATGTGGTAGGAAATTACTGGCTAATTTGTTTTAGAAAAAAAGCTTAATATCTTGTCCCAAACATGCCCCCTTATATAAAATCCAGTAGTGAAACATTTATGGCTGTTTAAGGTGCACGAGTTTGTAAGCTAAATAATATATATAGCATTTTATGTTCAACTAACACGGCACAGTCCAAGTCTAAAGGAGACTTGCTGTTTCAGTGATCTATTTACATCTTCAAGAAGATGTGACCCATGAGACCATTGCACTCAGACAAAATGGTTTAACTCTTTTCTCCATGCTATTTTCCCGAAGAATATTGGATCATTCTCCCAAAGTACTTGTCTAGGGGTGGGAGATCAGACCTTGGAATCGTTGTTTTTTTCAGACTACAATTTCCAGAATTCCTAGCCTGGCTGGACAAAAAAGTGCTTTTAAACCCTGCTTGACTTAAACCTCTGCTTTGTTACTTTGTTTAAGAATGCTGAGTAGCTGATGGAGAAAGGACCAGTCGGCATCCAATTGGGCTGCCGTTCATTTACTGATCAGGGACTATGTTTGGGCAGTAAGGGAGGCTAAAGGATAGGCAGGGGGTATCTTTTAGGTGGTCAGGGAGGCTAAAAGTAGGCAGAGATTGGGTAGTTATTAAAATTATGATTATTTGTTTACCTTTATGACCCATCTCTCCTCCAAATAATTCAAAACAGTCTACATGGCAGATCCTCCCACCCCCTTAATTTATTCTCACACCAACTCTGTAAAATAGATCAGGCCAAATGACTAACTAACCCAATTTAGTAAACCCAAATGTTCAGGGTGACTAGGAACCACCTGTTATCTCCCATTTCAAATCTCTAACTACTACACCTCATTCTCCCTCAGGTGCAATTGTTCCAGGTGGTTCGAGACCTCACCAGCCCTGGTCAATCTGGGCCTCCTCCTAGTGATTTCAATAGTGAGTTATTTGCAGAAATCTTTAGATCCAAAATTGAGGGCATCCGAGCTAGTTTAGACTCTAGTTGTTCTAACCTCCCCTCTCCGGCCCCTCCGACTCCCCTCTCTCTTGTGGATGAAGCATACTTAAGTGGTCCCTGTAGTCATTGGGGCTTTGGGAACAATGTCAAGAAATGTCACACAAAATAAGAAGAAGAAGAAGAAGAAGAAGAAGAAGAAGAAGAAGAAGAAGAA
>JAHTLZ010000016.1:60723563-60746581 GCA_023846285.1 Phrynocephalus versicolor
AGAAGAAGAAGAAGAAGAAGAAGAAGAAGAAGAAGAAGAAGAAGAAGCTTTGCCCAATCCTGGCTTAGGTAATCATGCATTTTTGTAGCACACACATACTTTGTTTACATGTTTTTGAAGTGACTATACCTAAGATAATATATACCAGGGATGTATAGTATTTCCTATCTACATATTTGTCACATATGAGAGGACCTTGGAAGCCCTTGCCTCAGCCAAACATTTGTGGTAGCTCTTAGTAGTGATAAAATAGGATTTTGTACTTTCTGTGTTCGTATATTCAAGAGCTGAGCAATCTCTTTGTGTAATCAGATCACAGCTTGGCTCAAGTTAAGCATTTGCAGCATCCTGCTGTGCATGATTACTCCTAAGTAAGCCCCTTATTCAAAGTAAAGCATACATAGAATTACACTACTGAGGTTATTAGAATCTGCTCCTTAAAAAAAGTCAGATAAGGAAATACTACCAAGTATTATGCAACAAAAAATTGTAGGTTATTCTCTGTAGGCTCCATTCTTTCTGTAATGGTCTGTGTTGTCCTCGATTTTTCTTTGAGTTTAATTTCCCACCCTTTGGCTCAGCTGCTGAGTTTAGCAAAAGTTCATACTGAAATAAACTGTTGGAAAACTGGAACATCTGTGCAGAATCTCTGAGCTTTAAACTGCTATTAATATCTTGCTTCTTGCTTCAGACGAAGGCGATATTTTTGGGTTGCTATATGACAAACTGGTGGGAAAGAACAACAGCCCCATAATGGGATCACTTTTCCATCTTGTTCCTTGAATGTCCCTCTCTACACATATTTGTCCCTCTACAAATACTTTGTCCCATACTCAGCTGTGTATGGAGCTACATTGTGATATCCAGGTCTTGTATTTGCTTACAGCAAAGATATTAAAAGTAAGTTTACATCATGTTTGTTTCTGCAATTTGCCTCTAAGATACTGGGGTTTAAATCAACTTTCTCCAGTAATGGCCATTTGTCCGAGCTGTGCCTATTTCATGGGATGTTTTTTGTATAAATCAGTGTGATTTTTTAAAGCCACAGGATGACTACAGGTCTGCTGTATTTTCCTACTCCAACACACCTCTGAAAGTGTTTGCTCCTTGTACCTCCTGCTTGTTGAATGTCAAACCTTTTAGAATTCTTTGAAAAGGTCAACAGGCATGTGGATTTGTGTGAACCAGTGGATATTGTCTATCTGGATTTTCAGAAGGCTTTTGACACAGTCCCTCACCAAAGGCTGCTGAGGAAATTGCACAGTCAGGGGGTAAGAGGGCAGGTCCACCTATGGATTGAGAAGTGGTTGAGATCCAGGAAACAAGGAGTAGGTGTCAATGGGCAATTTTTACAATGGAGAGAGTGAAAAGTGGTGTGCCCCAGGGATCTGTTCTGCGACCGGAGCTTTTCAGTCTGTTCATAAATGACCTGGAGACAGGGATAAGCAGTGAGGTAGCCAAGTTTGCGGATGACACAAAACGTTTCTGGGTGGTAAAAACCAGATAAGATTGTGAAGAGCTCCAGAAGGATCTCTCCAAACTGGGGGAATGGGCTGTGAAATGGCAAATGAGTTTCAATGTAGCCAAATGTAAATTAATGCATATTGGGGCAAAAAATCAAACCTTTATCTATCAACTCATGGGCTCTGAGCTATCCGTGACGGATCTGGAAAGAGATCTTGGTGTGTTGGTGGACAGCTCAATGAAGGTGTCTACCCAATGTGGAGCAGTGGTGAAGAAGGTCAATTTCATGCTAGGGATTAGAGATGGGCACGAATAAAAAAAATGACATTTCTTTTGTCGTTTGTCGTTTGGAGGGTCCCTTTCGGTTCGTTTCCGTTTTTCGCAAATTTTTGCAAAAAATTCATTTTTGTTTTCGTTTTTTTGTTACCGTTTCGTTACCATTTATTTCATTTTTTTGTGATTTTTTAAGCATTTAAAGCAGTTCACTGTATTGCAGTAACGAAAACGAAACACACGACAAAATTTCCAGTGTTTCTGTTCGTTTCGTTTCATTTTGGAGACAAAATTCATTTGTCGTTTCATTGTGTAACGAAACAAAAAACAAAAATGGAAACGAAAAATTGTTCGTTTTGTGCCCATCTCTACTAGGGATTATCAAAAAGGGGATTGAAAATAAAACAGCCAACATTATAATGCAATTATACAAAATGATAGTAAGGCCACCCCTGGAGTATTGTGTACAATTCTGGTCACCGCATCTCAAGAAAGACATAGTGGAACTGGAAAAGGCACAGGAGAGAGTGACCCAAATGATTACTGGGCTGGGGCATGTCCCTTATGAGGAAAGGCTAAAACATTTGGGGCTCTTTAGTCTGGGGAAAAGGCGCCTGAGGGGGGATATGATTGAGACCTACAAAATAATGCAGGACATGAGTAAAGTGGATAGAGGGAAGCTCTTCTCCCTCTCACAAGATACCAGAACTAGGGGACATACACTCAAATTGAGGGCTGGCAGAGTAATAACAGACAAAAGAAAATATTTTTTCACCCAGTGTGTTGTTAGTCTGTGGAACTCCCTGCCACAGGATGTGGTGATGGCATCTGGCCTGGATGCCTTCAAAGGGGGATTGGACAGATTCCTGGAGGAAAGGTCCATCACAGGTTACAAAGCATGATGGAGATGTGTAATCTCCAGGCTTAAAACCAGGGTACTTCAAGGACCAGATGCAGGGGGGTGGTATCAGGAGACAGATATCTAGTCTCATGCACTCCCGGACACATTTGGTGGGGCCACTGTGAGATACAGGAAGCTAGATTAGATGGGCCTTTGGCCTGATCCAGCATGGCTCTTCTTATGTTCCTGTGTATCTTCTTATTACAGTTTGTTTTGCTTCTGAGCTGCAAACATATTTTTACACTCTCTCGGCCTGCTAATGAGGCCCACAGTTACCTCCTGGTGAGCTAATTTGCAACACAGAGGAGGTTAGAAAAGTGTGTGCCAGGGAGTCTTTCTGCACCCCAAGCTTTTTCCTCGAACATACATTGCCAAGAGATTTTTAAAATGTGGATTTGTGGTTTCTCTTCCTCTTTGCAACTGGTAATGTCCTTCCAAAAGGAAGGGTGGTGCAATGCCAGTGGTAGACTTTCAGTGTACTTAATCCCCCCTTATCCAATAGGAACTCAAGCACTATAGTTCCAGGGAGGGTAACTAGCACCCTGGCAGAAAATTCTAAGAATCTCACTATGGCAAGAATCCCAGGATACTGTAGGACAGATCCACAACAGTTCAAGTGGTGCCTAACTGATAAAACTGTGTAGTGAAGATGCATTTCAGATTCCCACACATAAATCAATCGGTATTAGCTCTCTATTCAAGGCACAGTTGTACTGTCTATAGTGAAGAGGAGTGGGTGGTAGGTAGGAGAATAAGTCTTTGCCCAGTTCCACCACCCATCAAGAAAACTTCCCACAAGGTTTTTAGGTGCTGCTGACTGCAAAATTAAGTTCTTACTGAATGAGTCTCCATCCATTAACTCAGATTGATATTGTTGTCAATAAGCTTTTGCTTTGATCCAATGTGATGGAGCACTCTCAGTAGCAGCAACACTACGAACAGTGAAAGGGCACCTTAGCAACATGGCAAAACCAACTGGAGAAGGGGAGAGCTGGTTGTGCCATGTTTATTCCATAATCCTTGTTAGAGCTCTTCTAGACTGACAATTCTTCTCCTTTCCAATAAAAAGGAGCCCAGGAGAACTTAGAAAGGTCACCAAAGGCAGCCATCATGCTTTTGATATCCTCTATAATTCAGGGATGCATGCAAGAGAATTGCACAGGAAAAGGCTCTTTTCTGGATTCACCATTAGAGAGGAAAGGTAAGTCAGTGGCAGGACACCATGCTGGGGCCAGCAGTGTGGTTGCACTCCTGCATTGCCACAGGAGTGCCCTAAACCTCAGAAAGACCAGTTCTGATCCTACCTTCTTCTCTCTCCCAACCTCACCCATCCTTGTTACAATGCCACCCAAGAATTCATGGCTAGACCTGGTTGAGAACTAGGGTGGTGACATGGTCTCTTTTAAGAAGAGCCTCACATCCAAAGGGCTTAGAGAAGTCAGTTTTCCCCTCTGATGGTGCCCTGCCTTTGATGGGCAGTCCAGCTCAAGTTCTTGTTGTTGTTGTTGTTGTTGTTGTTGCTGCTGCTGCTGCTGCTGCTGCTGCTGCTGCTGCTGCTGCTGCTGTTGTTGTTGTTGCTTAGCCTCTACACCTGTACATCAGCATACACTGTGTTATGCAAAGCAATATTCCCCCTTTCTCCCCCTTTTTTAAATACAGGACTGTCTCTGTGAATAGCAGCTATTCCTTTTGAATCTGAAGTGGACAAGTCACCTAGCTGTGCTCAGCAGAGATAATGGATGTTGGAAATCCAGTTTGGTAGCAGGCAGGCTTTCTTGTGGACTAATACTGTGGTATGTAGAAAGGGTGAGACCTGGCACATTCGATTCTGTGCTGCTGATTCAGCAAGAAGCCTTTTTCCCCTTGCTTACCTGGTAGCATCACAATTCCCAACCACGAGAAGACAGAGAGATCCTCGCTGAAACTTCAGAGGGATCAATGTGTTGCAGCATATGGCTCTGCCACACAGCTTGAAGAAGTCAGTTTTTCAGGTTACATCACTACCTAGGGCAGGGTTGGAGAAGCTATGGCATGGGTGCCAAAGGTGGCACTCGGACCCCTTTCTGTGGGCACCCAACATCACCCCTTCACAGCCACCTGTAATCAGGTTAAATTGCTGTATTGGCATTTTGCAAAAAAAAAAAAGTGGGTTTTGAATTGCAGTTTGGGCACTTGGTCTCTAAAAGGTTCGTCATCACTGACCTAGGGTCTCCCAACCAGCAGGGCTCATGTCTATGCTGGCTCGTGGGTTGGTTCTGGCTGCTATTGCCATAGTTCTGCTCCAGAGCCTTTACAACCTACCTATACAGGTACAATGGTTATTCTTCACATTGTTACTGGTTTCAAGAGGTAGTCCAAGAAATGTGATGCACTTCCAACTGTCTCTGCTTCAGCAGAATAAGCCATTCATCACCTAAGTTTATCTTCCCACAATATGACTTATTATTATATTTTATACACATCAGTGTGAACAGGTTTTGTGGGTGCAGGTGTGATTTTTGAATTAGGTCAATGTTAAAAAGAAAAGAAAAAGCTCAAAGTACAAGGTCCAGTTGAACAAGTCTAGTATATAAGCATGTGCAGATCAAAGTCAACAAAGCAAAACTTTTAAAAACCTAAGATGTCGTAAAATACGGTCTAGGGCTTGGTTCCCAAGCGATTTCTTTTTTGGGGACTCTCATTAAGGAATCAGCTTTGTCTCCACTTGTTCTAGTAAAACAAGTAAAATGCTTTCCCCCTCTGCTTTGAAAGATAAACCACAGCATCTGACAGTTGTATTTTTTTTATAATGATTCTCCTGCTTCACCTAAGTTTGCCTACTTTTGGTATGAGACTTAATCCTAGAGCATGACTGAAATGATGCTCTTGTCTGAACTACTGGCATGACTGCACACACAGAATGCAAACTCAAGAATTTCCTATGCTGCCATTGCTACCAGCTCTCGGGGGCCCAGGGGACCTCTTTGTTTCTTCTGGAATCCCAAAATTCACCAACCAAATGAGGGGAGCCAAGGTCTTCCGCACACCCCTGAGCATTATCCACTTCGCAGAAATACCAATGGAGAAGTCTTCCAGTATGGGGCCTGACCACCTTATCTGTCTCCTAAGAAATCTATATGTGGGACAAGCAGCAACCGTCAGAACTGTATATGGAACAACTGACTGGTTTAAAATTGGGAAAGGAGTATGACAAGGCTGTATACTGTCACCTTGCCTATTTAAATTAGATGCTGAGCACATCATGCGAAAGGCAGGTCTGGATGAATCACAAGCCAGAATTAAGATTGCCAGAAGAAATATCAACAACCTCAGATACGCAGCTGATACCACTCTAATAGTAGAGAGTGAGGAGGAATTAAAGAATCTCTTAATGAGGGTGAAAGAGGAGAGTGAAAAAAATGGGCTGAAGCTCAACATAAAAAAAACTAAGATCATGGCCACCGGTCCCATCACCTCCTGGAAAATAGAAAGGGAAGAAATGGAGGCAATGACAGAGTTATTTTCTTGGGCTCCTTGATCACTGCAGATGGTGACTGCAGCAACCAAATTAAAAGACGCCTGCTTCTTGGGAGGAAAGGAATGGCAAACCTAGATAGCATCCTAAAGAGCAGAGACATCACTTTGCCAACTAAGGTCAGGATAGTCAAAGCTACAGTTTTTCCAGTAGTGATGTATGAAAGTGAGAGCTGGACTATAAAGAAGGCTGATCGCCACAGAATCGATGCTTTTGAGCTGTGGTGCTGGAGGAGAGTCTTGAGAGTCCCCTGGACTGCAAGGAGATCAAACCTATCCATCCTGAAAGAAATCAACCCCGAATGTTCACTGGAAGAACAGATTTTGAAGCTTAGGCTCCAACACTCTGGCCACCTCATGAGGAGAGAGGAGTCGTTGGAAAAGTTCCTGATGCTGGGAAAGATTGAAGGCAAAAGGAAAAGAGGACAGCAGAGAATGAGATGGTTTAACTGTGTTATCGATGCAATCAATATGGATTTGACCAAACTCTGGGATGCAGTGAAAGATAGGAAGTCCTGGCGAGCTCTGGTCCATGGGGTCACGAAGAGTCGGACACGACTGAACAACTGAACAACAACAACAACATGGGACCAATTTACCCCTTTAGGTTCCACATCCATCCATGGAGCACCTGGCGCCCAGATCCCACTCCCCTTCTTTCACTCTGAAGTGCTTATTTTTCATGGGTCCCCCTGAACATCTTACCCCTCCCTAAGCCCTTGGTTTTATTTTTAGTATCCCTTTACTCTTTGGGGAAGTGATGCAGATTTCGGGCACTTCCTAGCCTTGGAGCTGATGGAGCCTTTAGCAAAAAACATACCCAAGACTCTCCCACACTTTTCAAAACTCTTAACTTTTGTACAAGACCAGTGGATGCATAGGCATGTCCAGTCTTGGTTTCCTGGGGCTGCTGGAAGCCTCACACAAGCACCAGGGGAAGTATTCATTCTTCCACATCCAAGGGAGTGAGGCATGGCACGGCTGGAGATTTGGAGCGTTTGGATCCCTTACTGCAGAGCTAACTACTCACACTGTGCCACACACTTCTTCTTTCTCCATTGTTCGAGCCCTCGTGTCAGAAGGGAAAGAAAAGGAGCAGGGACTGGATTTTCCTCTCTACCCACTGTCCCACCCTACCCTTAGAACTCACTGCCTTGTGTGGGAGTCAGGAGCTGGGCCTCCTTATCACCACCCCGTGCCATCCCTGTGGGCACGGCTACAGCAAGGATGCTGATCCCAGCCAGTTTCCTATTTCATCCAACAATTTGCAAGGCACAGAAGTAGAAAAGCACCTCTCTTATGTGAGCAGCTGTAGATCCAAGTGGTCAGGAGAATGGGACAGAAAGCTGATCAAAAGGCAAATGCTGCAAATGTGCCTCTTCCCCCCACCTCTGCCCCAGGGAGCAGTATTGAGGCCAAGAGTGGGAGCGATTATTCAACAACTGGGAGTTAGAAACCACAGCCAATCCACTGCAAACTGTGGATCCTAATCCTGATCTACCTTCTGCTTGTTGCCTTGTTTTCAGCTGCTTCTCCTGCCTTCCAAGCCAGCCTGAGAGGTAAACAGGGGATAGTTTCGGGATAGTTTTCATTTTACATACTGAAATCCTTCCGAACCAAGAAATCCTTAATTTTTGGTATTGTTTTATTTGTTCAAAAACATATTTTTTTATTTTGGATGTTACCCTTAAAATGGGATGAAAGTGAACTTAAAGGGATCCAGGGGGTGAACAAGGCATGGGGAATGGAAATTGCGGCATACCGAGAGCCTTGATTGATTCTGAAACCAGTTTGCTTGAGGACTGTATGTGTGTTTTGGTGGCTAGACCAGTACTTTTTATGTTAGCAGATGGATAAACTGCTAAAGGAGTCCAATTCCACCCCCTTGTTTACATTCTACTTTCTTAGGAGCAGCCCTCTCCCAGACTGAAGATTAAGAACGGATCTTCTCCATTCTTCCCATTGCCATTTCTTTTGTCTGGAATTCTTTTCTGCCAAGACAGCAGGAAGACGTGCTTTTGCCAACTTGTGTTTTTGGCAGAAACTTTACCCTCCCTTTCATTTTATTCTGAAACCCAACAAAGAAAGAATATGCAGAAGGAAAAGGTAATAAACATACTTGACACAACAAACCCTTTCATCTTTCCCACTGATGTTTTACAGTGTTGTGAAACAAGCATGCATATATATTGTGGATTTAAATTGCCAGGTGCCCTAATTCATGCTTAGAAGTGCCAACTGGACAAAGAGTCATTTTAGAACTGCCACGGGACAGTCCGAGTTTTGCCATTTTTAGAACTTGAGGGATCCGGCAAGAGAGAAACCCTTTGAGAAGTACTGCTTCCATGAGCAAGAACACTTCTATTATAACATTGATGATAAGGAGCTCTTTACTTATTTATCAATTGGTGGTGTACTGCCCTTTTTACAAGGACATCTGAACATATCAAACATGGCAGAACCTAGTCATGTTCTTGAAACAACCTCTTGAATCACAAAAGTATATCCCACGCTGCCTAGGAGATTCTGGAAGATGTGGCTCAAGATAGAAAAGTTTTAGAACTCCAGCTCAGCTGTCTAGATTGCTTTCTAAGACCACTCTTCCTCTACCTTGCAACCTTCAGCACTCCAGATGTTTTGCACCACAACTCCCAGAATTCTGAACCTAGATTGCCAATGACAAAGGACTGTGGGAGTTGTGGTCCAAAACATCTGGAGTGCTGAAGGTTTGCCACCACTGGCCTAGACCTTGCAAGCGCTACAGGTAGTAAGCAGCCAGTTTGAAAGCAAATAAGATTAGAGAGAGAGCCATTCTGACAAACAATAGGTGCCAAGCTGTGACTCAGTTAGGGAATGCAGTCCAGGTGCAAGGCAGTGCAAATGCTTTTCTTTCCAACTAAAAGAGTACCAGTATGCATTATAAAAATGTAAACAGTATAATGGATAAATTGGCTCTTAGATACTATTATCATATATTCTGGCAAAAGAATTCATAACATGAGGTAGACGTTATGTGGAGAATTATTTCTTTTGTCTCTATTTTTGGTTAAGATAGTAGTTTCCTACACACTGATGAAGTTCAGGGAAAATACAGACCAATACATAGATGAAATCTGGGAAAAATACACTTTAACTGATCTCTGATAGAAGACTGATTTTTCCTATCCTAGACTGACATATAGAGAACTAACAGAGATCAGCAAGTCTTCTAGAGAAACAAAACAAATTATTCAGAACCAAGTGTAGAAACAATGGTTCCCTACATGATTCCTAAAATCTCTACTATGGGCACTTACTCAAGTTGATCAGCACCAGAAGGATGAAGGAAAATGGAAATACGACAAGTGGAAAGATTGTCTATATCAATTTTTTCGAAATGAATGGATACAAATAATGCAAGAAGGAAAAACTGTAGGGAAAAATAGAATTCTGAAAGAGTGGCAGAAGTTTATAGAATGGTTGGAAGGAAAACCTGAGAATGAGAAATGGGCTAGACTTTTCCATCAGGCTTTGACAATGTATAATATGAGAGGACATTGCAGTTAGTAGCTTGCTCGGGGTGGGAGGGGGAGGGAAAAAGGAGAAGGGCGAACAACCTTGGAAATTGTATAAGGATTGATATGTTGGAAAATGAACTGTACTCTGTTGGTCCTAAAATAAAAAAACTGCAAAAGAAGTTGATCAGCACCTGTCTTCCAGACATTGTTGAACTATAACTCCCATCATCCTTCACCATTGGATGTGCTACGTAGAATGCACTGGTGAGGATACACAATGGTGACTCATGAAGATAAGCACAGAATGGCCAAACAAAATGTCTCCACATACTTGCCCAAGAATTTGTTTTCAAAATCAACATTGCAGCCTCCCATGCCGATCCTTTTGCACATGCAACCGTTTATTTTTTAACCTCTCTTCATTTTACCAGTCTCATGTAAAAAAAAAGGGTGGGTGGGTGTACTGTTGCTCCTGATAAACCGATGGGGTAGAAATAATGCTTATGATGTACTGCAAAACCTTAAGGAACTCTCCAAGCAAACTATGTTCTATCTGCCATATGTTTTACTTGCCCGTGCCTTGGAACAATGATTCCCAAACTTGGGTAAACCAGGTGTCATTAAACCACAAGTCTCACAAATCTCGCCTATCTCAGCTGGTGGTAAAGACTTCTGGGAGTTGTGGTCCAAGAACGCCAGGCTTAATCACTGCCCTAGAACATTTCCCAAAATGATCTATAGACTGCCAAAAAAAAAAAAAAAAAAAGGAAAGGCTTCTCCTCTGGACTAGGTTTCCCAGAATACCCAATAATGGCTTTCCTGAATGGAACCTTCTAATAATTTTAGCTGGAAGGGACTTTATGAATCATGAAGTCCAGCCCATGTTAGACTAAAAATTTAGGGCCCTCTTATACATGGATGTAAGCCAATGAGAGAACCACACAGTAGAGAAACTGTTATTTCAGGCTGGAAAATTAGGGGGCGTCTTATAGACAGAAAAACATGATAACTGTACTCTTGGGAGTTGTTGATCAAAAAAGTGACTTACCCCTCCTCTGTTCATAGACAGACATGATTACCCCCTTGTCCTTCAGCATTTACACTGATGTGGAAAACGGATAGCTGAAGATCACTGTTTTAGTGAAGGATACCAAAAACTGTACAGAAGCATGTGGAAACAAATCCCATGAGTCCTCCCTCCCCTCCCCTGAGTTTTGTCTATTCATCCAAGAATAAATTGGCAAGAGATGTCAATCGGGGTTTTAGGACGCCAGACATCTGGCAAACCTGCTCTGAATAAAGTTAAGCTCTGCCCACTGAAAAAAAGCAGAATGACTTATGTAAGGGATTACACTTCTCAAGCAAATGGATGTGGTCCTTGAACAAAAGAGAATACAGCATGCTGAGCGAAAGGAAAACCTCAGTTGCCACAGAAGAAAAATAGTGCTGCTCCTTCTGCTGCCTCTAGACTATTTGAAAAGGTTGTTTACAGACATAGATGTCCTCCTGACTCATTTGAATCAAGTGAATTATGGTACATTGTGACCTTATGAAAGGTTTTCTTCTGTCCAAACAGGTATGGACCCTATTGATGCTCAAGTGGTCAGGTCTAGTACATAGATGCAGCCACAGGGCAATCCAGGGCAGGAATTCTGTGCTGTTGGGACTGCCACAGAAGGCCCTTCCCATGCAGTCCGAGCTTCCCCATGCTTACCTTTGGCGCCTTTCACATTGCACAACGCGCCAAAGATAGGCATCAGCAAAACAAAAGTGTTCTGCTGCGGCTTTAATTTCACCTCATTTTTAAAAAATAGGCTTGCTAGTGTAGCTAAGAAGAGTTTTTACAAAAGATAGGTAAGAGAGAGAGAGAAGGAGACAGAAAGAGATGAGGGGGGGGCGTCTACAACCTCATTTCTTACCTGCCCATTATGTCTCTACTAGTTACAGTCGAGACAGCTAACCAACATAGCCTCCACCCTTAAACGAAGGGCTAACCCCAAATTGCTCCCAACCGCAGAAGACTGATTGACCAGGTCGGACTTGTTCTTTCAACACAGCGCGAGTCCATTGTTTCAACAGCAAGTGTGTCGATTTAAGACAAATTACACGCTTCTCTAAAAACTGTAGTCTGCTGATCTGCTAAACATTCCAAGTCCAATACAATTTTGTGAACATTTCAAGGAGGTTATGAGGTGTGCCGTCTCCTTCTCTTTAAGGGCCACTATTCTCTCGGACACATCATATTTACCAGCTTGCCAGCTTTTCTGATGCTACAATTGCAGTGACGACTCGTAATTATTTGTCCAGGATAGCTACTCAAAAGGGGTTCCCCACCACTGTGTCTCTGCACAACTGAAACATCATGGTTGACGTTCTGGCTGGAAACCCAAGTTTATCACCAACTGGGCAGGTTTGTTTCCATCTATAGTTTATAGTGCAATGCCCAAACTTAGCTAGATGGACACTCTGTCTTATCTGTCCCCCAGGTTATTGGAAACTCATATTGCAAGCTGATTCTTTGGCTTGTCATGAGAGATGGGAGCCAAAATTTAGGCTTCTATTATGTTTGGACATCACCAAACAAAAATCATGGAATCATTCATGATTTACCCATTCACTCTTGCTTCAAGTTGGAGGCATCAGCCAACAGACATCAGCACTTTGGCTGACCTCCAAGTCCAATTCTTTCTGATTCCAACTCATGATTTCCACAAACCCCATGCCCTGTCCTATGTCTTTGTATTCAAATTTTATTTTCAAAGTATAATCACGGATAATCTTCCTAGGTAAGAGATTGGCTTTACCAGCACTCTGTGCTTGTGGATTGGCACCTGCATAAATTAGTATGAAACACTGCCATTCAAGAGAATAGGTAGGGTGCCTCTTCTGGTACTACTGTCTAAAAGCAAGCTTATGTAACCTACAACCCAGCAGGAACCTTATTTACTCGGGAGCAGCATGCCAACCCCCTCATAAACACATTTATGACCTGTGTTTTCCTGGGCTGATCCTGTGTACATGTTTACAGAGAAATAAATCACACTTGAACTTAATGGAACTTTCTTCTAAGAAACTATGCACAGCTCATAAGCCTGAAAATCAGAATGCCAGCATTCTGAAGGTGTTTTCTTGCATCAACTTTGTGCTCAATCATCATCATCATCACCATCACCATCACCATCACCATCACCATCACCATCATCATTATCAAACTGTAGAACTGGAAGGGACCCTAGTTTGAGTCCAGCTCCTGTCAAGGAGGTACTATGGGGGAATTGATCTCTCAACCTTTGTTTCCATAGCCAAATACCTAAACCACTGAGCTGTCCAGCAGTTCTGCAGTTAATATAAATGTCTAAATCCAATATTGTGCTAGCTTGTCTCCATTCCCTTTCTCTCCACTGCATCCCTCTACAACCCATGCCAAAATCTGCTCCAAAGGATTTTCCAGGGGGAAGCCCCGGGCAGGTTTTCAAGATCTACTAGAAGAACTCTAGGGTGGAAGAATGTTCTGTCTCCTTTCCAGTTCATCCATCAACAGAATGAGCCCTCTGGATCCTGCCTGTAATTCACCACCCATTTCAAAGTTACAAAACTGTACTAATATAATCATTCAAATCAGGCTGTAATGGTTGTTATGAGCATGAACTGACATTTGATAGTGCACATGCTGCTGAAGGCTTTATTACTGTATCTATGTTTGAATGAGACTGGTGATAGAAATGTTTTTTGTATTATCAGATAGCTTTTGTTAAGTATTTGCACATTTCAGCTTATACTTATGAAATATCTGTCCCTTTTAAAAGCAAACCAGTGGTGCTACTCCTGGAGTTGTCTTTCTTTGTTTGCATCTGATCTTTTAATCCCTGACCTGCAACCTGAAAAAACAGTCTCTTACACAAAGCTCTGTATGTTAAAATGCAGGCTGTACACTTCTAATAGTTCTCTATTCACTTACCTGAAAGTAAGCTGCACTACACTGAGCGGGGCTTACTTCTGAGCAGACACATATAAGAGTGTGTTCTTTCTTTAGGTAAAACACATGGCTTTGCTAACACGGCATTAGCTGAACTAAAAAAAAACTATATTCGCTGGCCTTTTTATATCTCCTCCCAGTCATTTATTTCTTCTCAGCTGAACTGATTTGTCAACTTGACATTTGTCAGTGTCAAAAAGACATTGGAAGCACTGGTGATGCTGCTTCTTCCATCCCTGCCTTAGCCAAACTATACCTTGAACCTGGACCAGAGTTGCAAAACAGTTCCAAGCCAAAAAACCTACAAAAGCAGCCCAGCAAAACAGTACCTTTGTCTCATTCGGGGCCAGCTCAGGAACTTTTGCTGCCTGAGAAAAACAACAACATGGTGGAGCCTTCCATTCAATGGCTATCATTATGGATGCCTAAGGGCAACCTCCGGGTTGGAGAGCTAGGCAGGATAGCTCTCAATAAATACCCTTTGCAGGGAATCTTAAGCAGGTGAAGACATCTGCTTGGGAATGCAGCACCCTGAAGCAAATGGTGAGCCACTGTGTGAGACAGAATGCTGGACTGGATGGTCTGTGGCCTGTTCCAGCAAGGCTGTTCTTATGTTCTTATGCTTAGAAGCTACATGGATGGGCACTTGAATATGCTTCCCGGGATTAGCAAGCATCTTCCACCACAACTAAAGGTAACAGGCGTCAGTAGAATGTTCCAGAGTGACTGTGTGGCCAGCATGCTCTACCCTTCAAGAAAGGAAAATGTGGGAAGGGGGAGGGTCAAGAGAAATTCATGACAGTATGCAAGTGCCCTCTCTGGCACCCACTATCAGAAGTAGAAGGCTCACTGTGCCTAACTGTAAGGTTGGCTCTGGTCTAGTTTATCTTCAAATAACCAAGGACACAAGTCCCCATGAAAACAGACCAATCAGCTTAATGGAATTTAGACCAGTGTTGATTTACTGCAGTTGAAACTAGCAATAAGATATTAGCCCTTGTGATCTTTTTCTGTAATCTGAGCAGATATTTCAAGAGGCATTTCCCACTTCTAACACACACCTGCCTTTGAAGTTGGAGAGATTTGTTTTTAAAGGGCTCTGAATTCTCTTGCAGCAAAATTATTAAAGAACCTTTGTAGACCTTAAAAAAATACTATTCAGACAAACCATAAGTTTCAAAAATACTAACAATGTTGGATGTTCTCTTGTTTCAATTAAACTGGGGCAAATCACCTCCGTTCCCAGGCAGCCGCCATTCATTCCAGAGCAAGAGAATTGGCAAACTTTGTATGTGGTTTGAGGTGGTTCAGTTTCTACTTGCCTTTTGTGGTTCATTATTCCTGAACAAAGTCCTGTTGCATAGCTACAACTGTGGAGGGCAAACAGTACAACTTACAGCACCTTTTTGCTGCTAATTAACAAGTCCCTAGTAGAATCTTTTGGAAATGGGCCAGTCTAGCAACTTGGCACCCTCCTGAATATTCACCTGGGGACTCTTTCATTGCTGCAGCAATTAGGTCAAAGGGTATGGGTGTAAATGTGTGTAAATCCCACTTGACCATAAACTGGAGCCCATTCTAAACATGTTGACAAGCAACCAGAAAGTATTGATGCTATGACTTCCACTGTTTTATTTCATTCTTATCACAGCAAAACTCATTTTTCCAGGGTACCTTATTGTACTATCTGCTAGACAGCTGCCTTTGTATTATGGGGGAGGGGCAAGGTTCAAGGTGGCAAAGTTTAGTTTCAATTTAAAAAAACCCACCCAAAACAAAACAGATTACATGAAATCCGTAAGGAAATGCACACTGTCCCATGTTTATAAAGGATCATAGCTTCCACTTAAAAATAGAAATATTTGATGACAATAAGATAACTGCAATACTGAATGAAATGCAAGTATTACTCTTGCACTGTTCCGCCTTTATCAAAATGATAAAACTCAATAAAGGAGACAGGAGCAAAACCTGCCCATTGGTGATGCCACCGGCTTTAACATGTTTCAGTATTAAAGCTGCAATTAAAACACAAGGTGTTTCCTTTTACTGGCAAAAAGAACACAAAGTAACCTTCTTCCCCCACAGTATTTCTTCAGGGGACTGAGCACCTTTCCTGCAGCCAGGATGCACCACAAGGCCTCAACGTTTTCCTTTTTTGCAGGGTGAGCCCCCCCCCACACACACACTTTGTTTTCATTATGTAAAGGGAAAGGGAGGGGCCCACGTTCTTTTGGTTTTGGTTTTTAATGTTCTTCTTCCAAGGAGGTAAGTCGGCAATCATTCCTTAGTGGATCAGAACGGTGAGATCTAGGCTGCATCAGAAGGGAACACCCGCTCTTTGAGAGTGGGGTGTGTGTGTGTGGGGGGGAGAACCAAGCATTCCTCCATCCCAGCGTTTTGCAAGGCTCATTTATTGCACGGCAGGCAAAACGGAGAGGAGGAGGAAGAAGAAGAGCAAGGCTGGAGTGAGTCCCTGAGACGACCGATGGGGGGGGGCGGGAAAGGAGGCCGCCGATGCGGCTATACCAGGGATTCGCACACGGGCACCGAGTCTGAATCCTGGCTGTGCATGGAACTCAAGCCCGTATCGGAATCCTCGTCGTTCTCCTCCTCCGGGCAGTCCTTGCACAAGGTGCGGGCGGCCTGTTCCCCCCAGCCCTCCGAGGGGCTCGGGGCGGCCGGCTGGCACAGCGGGCTGCCCTCGCCCGGCGGCTCACCCTCCGGCATCTCCTCGACCTCGAGGGCCTGGAGGGTGTCCAGAAGGCCCTGCAGTTCCCTGTCCTTCTCCTCCCAGGCGCGCTGCGTGCCCGCCAGGTCGGTCTTGACGGCGTCCAGGTCGGTACTGAGGCGCAGGCCGATGTAGAGGCTGGTGCTCAGCTGCGTCTTGACGCGCTCCTGCTCCACGTGGAGCTCGCCGCCGCCGCCAGCGCCGCCGCCGCCGCCGATCAGCTCGGTGGTGTTGCAGTCCGCCTCGGCGAGGCTGGCGCTGGAGCCCTTGGCGGCCGCCAGCTCTTCCCGGCGCCGCTTCATCCAGCGCTCGTTGAGCTCCTCCTGGATCTGGCCGGCCAGCTGCTCCACCAGCTCCTCCTGGCGGCGCCACTGTTCCTGCAGCAGCAGCACCTGCTCGCACTGCCGCGCGTATTCCGCCAGGTCGCCGCCGCCGTCGCTGCTGCCGGTTGCTTCGGGGGTCGCGGCCGGTGACGCCTCCTCGTTGCCCCCCGAGGGCTCCAGGTCCCCCCCGTCCAAGTAAGTGTCCTGCACGTAGTTGACGCCGTGGCGCTTCATGCGGTCGAAGTGGATGCGGGCTTCGTAGCGGTCGATCTCCCGGTCCAGGTCGCGGATGCGCTTGATCTGCTGCCGGATGGTGTGGTCCTGCGAGAGGACGAGGTGCACCAAGGTCTCCATCCTCTCCGCCGCCGAGGCTTCCTTGGCGCTCGGCGAGACCTCGTCGCCCGGAGGCGGCGGCGAGGGCGAGGGGGGCTGCTGCTGCTCGTCCTGCAGAGACGGCGGCGGCGAGGGCGGCTGCCCTTTGCGCTTGTTGATCTTGGCCAGCTTGCGGAAGGCTTTGCGCACCACGCGGCGCTGCCGCTCCTGGCTCAAGGCCAGGCTGGCCCGGGCGGCGGCCACCCCAACGCCAACGCCGCCATGGAGGCAGGGGCTCTCCTTGCTGGGCACCACGCGGGCTTCGGCGCTCCGGGGCCCCGCGTTGGGCAAGGACGCCTCGCTGCGCACCAGGACGAAGCGCACGTTCTCCTGCTCGTCGCCCCAAGCGGTCCAGAGCCTCAAGATCTTGGTCTTGTTGGGCAGGATCCGTTCAAAGCCGCGCCACTTCTCCACGATGCAGTAGGACTGCGGGGGCCCCGACAGCATGCCCCCGCCGCACTCCTGCAACGAGGCCAGCTGCCGACTCGCGGGGTGGGAGTGCTGCGGGTGCTGGTGCTGGTGCTGGTGCGGCTGCTGCCCTCCCCGCCGCCGCCGGCTTCCCTGCCTGCTGTCCTCCAGCAGCACCCGCACCACATCCGAGCAAGTGGTGCGCTTGGAGAGCCCCGAGATCAACTTCTCCTCTTGGCAAATCCACACCGAGATCTTCGGGTCCTCCGGCTCCATCAGGGCACGGCTGGGCACGGCGGTCGGGACCCGAGCCTGCTGCTGCTCCGGCCACTCCCAGCCGGCGCCCGCGCCGCCGCCGCCGCTGCTGCCGCCGCCTCCCCCATAGGAGACGCGGGAGCCCGGCAGCGCGTTAAGGGAGAGGCCGACCCCCCGCGGCTGCCCGGCGGGAGCCCAGCCGCCCCGGCATGGCTGCCCAAGGCGCAACTCGCCCTTGCGCCCTCGCCGTCCTTTCCTCCTCCTCCTCCTCCTCCTCCTGGGTGCTAAATTAATCTGAAACTGGACCTCTCCATGGGCTCAGAGAATCAGAGAGAGAGAGAGAGGTGGTTCACCTCCTTCTCTTCCCAGCCCCACACCGTGCGCGGGATCAGCCGTCGGAGCGCCGGAAAGTTGCCAACTTACGCGCGCCGGCTTTTCCAGCTGCTCCTGCTCCCGCCGCGACCAGCCCTCCCTCTGTTCTGACACGGCCCTCGCCTCGCTGCCGCGTTTCCCTCTCCCTGTCACGTGGGCCCTGCGCCCTCCCTCCCTCCTCTCTCTCTCTCTCTCTCTCTCTCTCTCTCTCTCTCTCTCTCTCTCTGTCTCTCGGCGGCCGCCCTCGTACAGCCAAGCCGAGGCTTCGCGTCCCTTTTTTTAATGGGTTTCCCTCGTTGGCCAACCCTTTCACGGGACGGCCCCGAAAGCCCGCGAGTTCCCCGATAAAGGGTGCTCCGGAGCCCCTGCGGGGATTAATCGGGGAGGGCGAGGCGGAAGGTCCTTTCCTCCCCGAGTTCCAGAAGGAAGGGCGGGAGGTGACCCTTCAAAGGGAGCAACTCCGATTCCCTCCGGGTGGCTTTCGTTTCAATAAAAGCCCCAACAGCTCTGCCATTCGAAGGGGTTCGTGTGCGCCAAAGCACACAGCAAGGAGTAGTAAAACGCGTCGCTGCTGTAAAGCTGCTTGGCTGCAGCTGGGACTCAAGAGCAGAAAGTGTCAGCGATTCCAATAAGGAAAGAACGATTGAACTCTTAATAAGGCGGCCGTCTTGTCTTCTTCCTTGGAAGTCAATCCCATCACACACAATGGGAGTCCTCAGGTGGCACCCTTGGGAATCCAAGGTAAAGATAGACTTTGAATGCCAGAATGCAGGCTGCTTTAGGAATCCTCCTCTCTTCCATGTTATATACAGCAATAATTTCCATGTACAGCAATAATTTCCAAGATGAGATAAAACAAGTTGAGGAGCGGTGTAGCCATCACAACAACCAAATACAAAATGGAACAGGTGATATCTTTAGGTCAGTGATGGTGAACCTTTTAGAGACCGAGTGCCCAAACTGCCATTCAGAACCCACTATTTATTTATTTATTTGCAAAGTGCCAATACAGCAATTTAACCTGAATACAGGTGGCTGTGAAGGGGTGATGTTGGGTGCCCGCAGAAAGGGCTCTGAGTGCTACCTTTGGCACCCATGACATAGGTTCGCCATCACTGCTTTAGGCTACTATTAAAAGTAACAAAAATGTTGCTAATATTTCGGGGGCAAAAACTGCCTGGCTTTCCCCCCTCCCCCATCTTGCCAAGGACCTGACATCTAAGAAATAACTCCTGGCAAATCTATCTTTTGCCATGTTATAACCTATTGGTACTGGTCTGAGGAAGGGGGTTTCGCCCCCAAAATGTTAGCAATGTTTTTGTTATTTTTCTAGTAGCCTAAAGGTATCATCTGTTCCACTGTTGCATTTGTGTTTTGTTTTGTTTTTTGTCAAGATGAGATATAATTTTTATTTTTATTTATTTTATTTTTTCCTGCAAAGGAGGAAATGGTTAGTAATGGAGGAAAAAACAACATAATCCCTGTGATGCTACTTCAGGTGTTTTCAGCCAGTAAAAACAAGAGACCTGAACCACATTGGCACAAAAAAGTTCTTGGGTCATAATTTGATAAGTTGATGGGAGGACTAGGAGAGCAGTGGTTCTTAGTTTGATTGCAAGAGAAAAATTCTGATAGATGAAATTTGAAATGGGGTGAACCCTAGATCACAGAGCTGACCACTGGGTGGTTTGATACATTGTCAGCTGCAGGGTGGATTTGATTTAAATCACTCACTAGTCAGTAAGGCTCAATTTAAATAATGATTTTCCACATGAAGACTCATTTTTGCTGGAGCTGTTTTAATCTTATTTATAACCAGACAAAGGTTTCATTTTTAGAATAATAACTTTTCAGATTAGTTTTACAGTTGTATCAGGAAATTACTGATTTGGTGGTTATATACCATTAGAAATACATATATAATTATGACATTATTGCAAGGTGAACTATCTCTAGTTTAATAGGGTAATCATTCATATTTGGACAGCTGTTCTGTTGCACTTTATTGGAAGGAGAAAAATAATCATTACCTTAATAATAACAATTTAAATAGTTTTATTTAAATGCTATTATATAGCATTATGTATGCTTTATATATGCATTATGTGTACATGTTTATAACTGCACTTCTCATCACTAATGTGTTTCATTTGCACCAGAAGGCCTTGCATTTCTTTGTTGCAGTGTTTGCATTTTGCACCCATGCCTGCCATACCCATAGGTAGATGAACTTCATTAAAATATTCCCACAATGGGTCTCTTTTACAGCCTGCTGACATCACAGTGAGAATAATATGACAACCCTCAGGCCTCTATACCCATAAAGATTTCAAGATAAGGAGTACAGTGATGCTCTTGCCTATCGCGGGGGTTAGGGACCCGACCCAACCTGACCTGCAAAAATTGAAAATTGGCAATATGTGGGTGCAGGTTGGGCTAGGTCTGGGGGGCCTAGCTGGGGCCCCTTGTACTTGCTTCCAGCCTGGTGCTGCCCCAAACGGCCCTGCAAGGGCCTTCCCTGGCCTTCTGGAAGCCTCAAAAGGGCCTCACTGTGAACCGGAAGTGACATCCAGTAAACCGGAATTTACTTCCAGATAAAAAATCATTTCTGAGGCATCCAACAGGCCTAGAACGGGCCTCAGAGGCCTCAGAAATGATTTTCTGCAAACCGGAAGTGACAGGGAAGCCATTTTTGTGCCTCCAGAGAGTCCACGAAGGCCCTCGCAGGCCCGTTCAGGGCAGTGCCAGTCCTGGGGTAAGTACGGGAGGCCTGAAACAGGCCTTCTGCCCTTACCACAGGGAGCCTTTTTTCATATACTGTGATCCTGCGATACAGTGGGACGGCAGTATATGAACCGCAAACAGGTGGGGGACCACTGTACTGTGCTCAAAAGGTTTCACTTTCATTTTACTGTTTGCCCCACCCTCCTCAAACTTTGCTCCTTCTGCAGACCTAAAATTTCATTCCAAGCAACCTTCTTTCTGTTCATTGAACTTTTTGAAACGTAGCACTTAAGAGGTAAAGGGGTTGGTTCTGTTTACATAGATTTGCAGAGGAACAATGGGATTAAGTTCTTTCCCTCAATTCTGATGTTTATTGTATAACATTTTTTGCTATGAAGGAGGCATGTTATCATTGCAGAACCAAATGCAGTTTTGAAAATAGCAAAACCAAGCATCTTTGATAATATCTTCTAGATAGAAAAATTGCCCCAAATAATCAGAAACCTCTGGGAGAGCATGACACTGTGGATGGATTAATACAGCCTTATGTTACATAATTAAAAATTGATTTCATGATGAATAACCTCTAAACTACAGTATAAAGGAATTAATTCATTCCAAGTGAAATTATGTTAAGCAGATTTCCCCTATCTCTGGAATTTTTTATGTTGTACAGATTTTATATTATACAAGCTGTTTGTTATATCTTAACTAGAACACGATCTTTAGAGAGTTTTTTTTTCATCAAAAAGCATTTAAATAAAAATCCAATTTAAATCTTTAAAAATCTGATTTTTTGATTTGAAAAAAATCATTGACTTTTATCCACTTGTCATAGTTCCTACTTGGTTTAAAACTTTGAGTACTACTGATCTAGCTGGCAGAAGAGTGAATGAACACTGTTGTGGCTAAAATCCCGTGTTTCCAGAGGAGAAACATTGAAATCCAAGGGATTTGCATCATTGGTTACTTGCATCATAATGCCCATTCATTTCAAGGCGTTTCTTCTAGGTGGGACTAGTCAATTTTTAAAAAAGGAAGGAGGGGGGACCCGGGAAACTACAGGCCAGTTAGCCTTACATCTGTCCCAGGGAAGATGGTGGAAAGCCTCATCCAAGAGAAAATCTTAAAACACATAGAAGAACAAACCTTGCTGAGAGAAAATCAGCATGGCTTCTGTAAGGGTAAGTCTTGTCTGACAAATCTTTTAGAATTTTTTGAAAAGGTCAGCAGGCATGTAGATTTGGGTGAACCGGTGGATATAGTCTATCTGGATTTTCAAAAGGCTTTTGACACAGTCCCTCACCACAGTCAGGGGGTAAGAGGGCAGGTCCACCTATGGATTGAGAAGTGGTTGAGATCCAGGAAACAAAGAGTAGGTATCAATGGACAATTTTCACAATGGAGAGAGTGAAAAGTGGTGTGCCCCAGGGATCTGTTCTGCGACCGGTGCTGTTCAGTCTGTTCATAAATGACCTGGAGACAGGGATAAGCAGTGAGGTAGCCAAGTTTGCAGATGACACAAAACGTTTCTGGGTGGTAAAAACCAGAGAAGATTGTGAAGAGCTCCAGAAGGATCTCTCCAAACTGGGGGAATGGGCTGTGAAATGGCAAATGAGTTTCAATGTAGCAAAATGTAAAGTAATGCATATTGGGGCAAAAAAATCAAAACTTTATCTGTCAACTCACAGGCTCTGAGCTATCCATGACGGATCTGGAAAGAGATCTTGGTGTGTTGGTGGACAGCTCAATGAAGGTGTCTACCCAATGTGTGGCAGTGGTGAAGAAGGCCAATTCCATGCTAGGGATTAGAGATGGGCACGATCCAGGAAACAAAGAGTAGGTGTCAATGGGAAATTTTCACAATGGAGAGAGGTGAAAAGCGGTGTGCCCCAGGGATCTGTCCTGGGACCGGTGCTTTTCAATCTGTTAATAAATGACCTGGAGACAGGGATAAGCAGTGAGCTGGCCAAGTTTGCAGATGACACAAAACTTTTCTGTGTGGTAAAAAACAGAGAAGATTGTGAAGAGCTCCAGAATGACCTCTCCAAACTGGGGGAATGGGCTTCGAAATGGCAAATGCGTTTTAATGTAGCCAAATGTAAAGTAATGCATATTAGGGCAAAAAATCAAAACTTTATCAACTCATGGGCTCACTCACTCACACACACACACACACACACACACACACACACACACACACACACAC
>JAHTLZ010000016.1:60746591-60778590 GCA_023846285.1 Phrynocephalus versicolor
ACACACACACACACACACACACACACACACACACACACACACACACAGACACCCCTCACTCACTCAGGTGTGCACAAAGCGCTCTCCTCTCCCTCTCGCAAACCTTCCAAACTTTCCTCGCCGATTGCGAGCAAGTTCCCAAACTCAGCAGCCAGACCGAAAGCCAGACGCTGCCTTGCATGCAGGTCTTGCAAACTTGGGCAGCCCGTCAAGCCAGCCAGCCAGCCAGCCAGTCCAGGCTGCAACTGCATGCTGCTCGCTACAGGGAAAGCCAGGTGCACGGCTCAATCAAGGCAGTGGTGGTGGTGGGAACAGAGAGGGGACTCGATTGGGGGAGGGGAATTGCTCCCCAATACCATAGGGAGACTGTCCCTTTGTCCTGCCCTGCTACCGAGAAATAAAAGAAAAGGAGCCTGCACCCGCATGCACAGCTCCTTGTTTACATCAGCTGCAGGAAAGGAGAGGAAGAGATTGTCCCTTGTTTGCTAATGTCATCAATAGTCCTCCCCCCCCCCCCCGCTGCCTCCTTCCCAGCTCCGGACTCCATCTCCGCAGCACCCGGGAGCCCAGCCCAGCCTCACCGGGCTCTGCCTCCCTCCTGCCGGGGCGCAACTGCCACCATCCCTCCTCCCCTGCCTGGGAGCTGCTCCATTGGGGCAGGAGTGCCACTGCTTGAGGTGCTGCCAGGGAAGCCTCTGCTGGCAGGAGGGCACACAGCTTCTTCCTCCGGCTCCCCTTCCAAGCACCCCCAGTTCGCTGTGCACCCCGG
Source organism: Phrynocephalus versicolor (assembly GCA_023846285.1). NCBI lineage: Eukaryota > Metazoa > Chordata > Lepidosauria > Squamata > Agamidae > Phrynocephalus > Phrynocephalus versicolor. The sequence goes on from JAHTLZ010000016.1 coordinate 60,747,361, forward strand.
AGCAAATGCACCCTTCCACCACCACCCCCTAGCTACACCTGTGACTAGAGTTCAGTTATGTATCAGAGGCTGCATAGTCATGCAATATTTACATTTTGGAAAACTAATTCACTTCATCCAAGATACTGTATTGAAACTGAGATAACATGTAGTTTTTCACAGTAAAGCAGTATAAAATAAACAAATTTCAGAAAAAGACCTTAGTTATTATTTAGAATTATTATTCTAAAAATGAAAATCTTTATCTGGTTCCAAACATTAAAGAAAAAAGGGGTTTGAGCCGCGTGGCCATCACAAAACACAATTGCAAAAATAGGTTATAGGCGATACCTTTATAGGCCACTAATAAAAACAAACAAACAAAGAACATTGCAAGCTTTCGAGTGTAAATACTCTTCTTCAAAGCAGGTCTCAGAAATTCAGACTCAGTAAAAGATGTGCTTTACCAGGAGGTTACTTTTAAAGTCCTTAGTTAGATGATGTTGTTTAGTTCAAGGCTAGATGATGTTGCAGCCAGGGCAGGAGTCTTATTAGTGGCAGGAAGTTGGAGGGCAGTTGTAAAAGCTCTTTAAGCACTGGGTTTCACACCCCCATTCTTCAAAGGAACGTGGGTCATACACTGCCTCCACTCCCTCAGCCATCTCCATATAGAACTACCAGCACAGATGTGTCTTTACAGTTAAAAATATGATTTGAATCAGGTCTTGCTGACTGGTGATTTAAATTGAGCTGATTCAAATCCACCCTGCATCCAAGCTGAAGGCTGCCTCTGATCCATCTTTCCGTATGTATTTACTGTTCTAGGGAGAAAGGATAAATAAATAAATATCTTGTTGAACTAACAGGAAAGAACGAAGCTTTGGAAACTTGTTAAACTCTTGGGGTAGTTGGCATTTGCAAGGGAAGCATGTTAAGTGGGTTATTTAACTGCTCTTCAGTGACGTACAAGCCGCTTTGTTACTACTCTGCAGCAGTCGCTTCAGGCTGCATGCAGGCATAGGCAGATTTTATTGGTGTGGTTATGCTAGGTTTCTGCTTGGAAAAGGGATCTTCAAAAGCATGACATGAACACACTCAAATGCTCATACAGTGTCTTGAAGAAGACTCTGGGCATTGATCTGTGTGTGGCGGGACAGGGAAGCCAAAAGCAAGGGAGGGTAGTACCCTTACTGGACCACTACATTGGTATTTTTAAGGATCTAGGCAGGCATGTCCATACTTCAGTGCTCCTTATGTTTTGGACCACAGCACCTAGAATTCCAAGCCTGTATTGCCAATGACAAAGGACTGTGGGAGTTGTGGTCAAAAACATCTGGAAGGCCAACGTTTGGACATGCCTGAATAAAGGTATATTGTCCACCTTGATTCCCAGATTATGTATCAAGGACCACACAGCTCTTTTGTTGTAATAGTTGTTGTGAATGCATGTGCTTCCAGATATTCCATGGTGCTCTCACTGGAATTTCCCTGCCCTTTTTCAGAAGGAAACAGCCTCTTTTCTAAGGACTGCTTATTTCTGCACACCAATGCTTTTAATAAATCAACGTAGGTCCCTGCTTTTCTGTCCTATGAAATGGGGTCTCCTTAACATACATTGAGCAGGTTCCGGAAAAATTTAGGATTCTTCATTGATTGATTCATTCCAGTGGGAGCAGGGTTGACATGTTTAAGTTGCAGAAAGTAGAATTATCTTACTCACTTGGAACAACACCTGGTGTAGCAACATTTTACATTTTGGATTCTGGCTTCTGAATAGGCTTGGCTTCTCTTTGGGTCACTTATCTTTAGTTGTTTACATTTGTGCCGATGTATGTTTTGCAAATTTGTCCCACATTGTTGTGTGGCAAGTCCTGGACCCTTCAACATTGCGTGGAAGGGACATTTCAAGCAAGTGGAGCTGTCATGCAAGTTCCCCCTTACACAGAGCATTCAAGGTGTTCAAGCCCCGCCCCCTTTTGCATATGAACTCCTTAGGCTCTAGAGATCCAGAAAAAGATGAACAGCTCTTTGAGAAAGTTTGGGGAGAGGCTGGGAAGGAACAGTGCCTGTAAGTGAAAATGATTAGATTCAATCAAGTGATCACATTGGGGATGTATAAAACAGGAAGAAGTAACATTGCGAAATATCTTGGGCAAGGAAGAAAGACTTCAACAGTGAGAAGCGGGACATGGTGTTTGCATTGTGGAAGCATTAAATGCTGGTTTTAGTCATCTGGATAACTCATTGAGATTAAGTGTCTGAGCCAGGGGTCAGCAGTTCATTTCTCCGTTGTGCCTTTTAGAAGAAGAGCTCACTGCTGTGGCGTTGGACAGCCTGCACACTTTCAGAGTGATCAGAAGAAGGGAGTGACAAACTACTTCTGAGTACTATAGATCTATAGAAAATCTTGGAAAGAGTTGTCATAAGTTGGAATCAACTCAGTGGCAGGCAATGATGCCCCCCACACACACACACACACCAGACTGGACCTCCTGTAGTGCAATTTATTATGGTAAGGAATCAGATTTTTAAACATTATTAATGAAGAACTGGTTTAGGTACTCTGGGTAATGAGTCCTAAAGTTGAAGCCAGCCAATTCCTAGACATCAAACCAGTCATAGATACCAACCAAAAATATCAGCAATTAATGAAGAAGCGGGACGCTTGATATCTTGAGTATTTTTACATAAGACAGAGTGCCGGCGGTGTCAGGAAGGACTGCTCTGTTGGACATAACACATCAAGGGGTCTTTTTTTTTTAACATTTCCCATCTAGGAAAGGCTCTGCTGGTGAGCTCTGTGTGGACTTCACACCAGCACCTTAGCAGCGGTATAGTTAAGGAATGAATTGTGATGAACTGCAGGGCTGCTTTCAGAGACTTCCTCATCAGTGGTACCTCACTACATGCAAGTTAAGAGTGATTCTCCAAGACCCCCCAGGAAAATGTCCCAGTGCGAAGTGCACTGTGTGTAGTTTCAAGCTGGCTATGCACATCCCATGCTTTTTCCTTACTGGGTGCATCCTCAGCCTTTCCTGCCCAATGAGCAGCCTCACCCTATCACTGCTTTAGGGTGTCCCCCTCCCACTTCTGGAAACCTAAGCAATCCCCTGCTTTGTAGTAGCCCTGTTGTGACAACCTGACTGAGCCTGAGTTTATGATAGGATGTGCCACCTAGCAGCACCTCATTTTGTTTGGTCCTGACTTAACTGCAGAAAAAGCCTTGCTGTCTCCCAGCTCAGAGGATGGCTATAGGACAGTGGTGGCCAAACTTCGGCCCTCCAGATGTTTTGGGCCACAACTCCCAGAATTCCAAGCCTCTATTGCCAATGACAAAGGACTGTGGGAGTCATTTGACTTTCCTTACCTTTGGGGACATAGCTTCATTTAAACTGAAGAGGTTTTATTTTCCTCTTTGGGCTTTTTTTCATAATTAGAAAAACATAGATATCAATGTTGGAAAAAAGCAAGTTTGTCCATTCTGAAAAGGGTGAAGTAAAATATATGTGTTAAAGCCATTGAATAAATAAGGAAAGTAAGCCGTCAACACCATTGTAACACCTTAGATGTACCAATTTTCCTCAACAGTTGGCTCTCTAAGGAAGCTACATCTGCTCATAAAGGAGATTGAGTGGCTATTTAAGCCTCTTGAGAGAGAGAGAGAGAGAGAGAGAGAGAGAGAGAGAGAGAGAGAGAGAGAGAGAAATCCTGCATGCTCCTAAAGTTTACTCACAAATCTGCCCTTCTCTACTGTTGACCATTTCAAGACTAAATGTATCCCACCAAAACCTAGTCCTGCCCAAAGGAGAAGAGTTAGTGAACTATTAAATTTGTACAGTGTCACAATTTCTGCTCTCAGAGGTCCACATAAGTAAAAGGCACATGCATGAATACCAGGAGTTCTGAAGGTGATCACATTACAAGTAGAACTGGGATCTCGGAATAACAGCTATATTAAAAGCTGTCAGAATTATATTTAAATCTTCTGTCAAAATTAAGTATAATTCTGCCATTAATTTCCATGAGATTAATGGAAATCTAGGATCCTAGAACCATAGAATAATTGAGTGGAAGGGGCTTATAAGGCCCTCAGGTTCACTTTCCCCTGCTCAGTCATAGAAATGTGCAATTGGAAAGGGCCCCAAAAGTCATCTAGTCCAGCTTTCTTCTGCTGAAGTGAGAAATCCACAGCTAAATAATTCTTGCTAGATAGCAATCCATCTTAATAGATGTTTAAAAATTACATGTTTGAAAACCTCAAATGAATGTGTGGATACTGCTGCTGAGTAGTATTCAGGACATTGTCCACCTAATGAGCCTGTTCAGGCCATTGTTCAACTTATGAGCCTATTCAGACCAGAGTGATGTGAAATCAAGATGCCACTAACTCTCCTCAGACTGGTGAAGCTGCTTGGATGAGTAGCGAAATGTTTCAATCTCTCAAGAAAAAGAAGACCAGTTGTCGTGACTCAACTTCCAGATAAACTCACCTGGAAGACTGAGAATCTTCACAGACATATTGAACACACACATATTCACAGTGTGCTTGCTCAGGGAATTTTTCGTCTTCTAAAAATTGTTGAAGGTAATAAATGGAAATACTGTATTTATTTTGTTTTTGAATGTTCTGTTTCAAGACAACTTGAACAGGGATAGCTTAGGTGTCTGACTGTGGATCTAGAGCTTGAGAGTTATTTTCTACATGGTGCCTCCTTGACGGGCTGGACTCAGGGATTCATAGGATCCCGTCCAGATCTGCTCTTCAAGGATGATGATGATGATGATTAACATTATGTTCCTTTTTGGAATTACACCTCCCGGCCAGTGACCATGTCTGATGGGCTGATTTGGGAGCCAAGCCCAAAAAGTATCTTTCCATGTCTTGAAATCCAGATCATCTTCTGTTAAGTGGTAGTTGTTCTCAGGCACATGTAGGGTTCCTACTTGAGAGGGACCTTCTAACAGAAAGCAGCATTTCTTCTTTTTCTTTTCTTTTTGCAATTTATTTCAGTTATTTGTATGTGTAATTGTTATTGATCGCATGTTTGTGTATCCTATGCTTGTGTAGTGGGCGAAGCACCAGTGGGAACAGTTCATCAAGAGGGGGAAGAAACAATCCATGTTCAAAACTAAGCCAAGGCTGGAATACAAGACCATTCAAGGAGAAAAAGCTGAAATGCATTGCTCATGCCCATTGCTCATGCCCGTCAAAAAGAGTTGACTTGGCCTGGTTGGTTTTCAACATGTCCAAAGGCAGTTTTGATGACGTAGGTGTGGAACAGAGGCTGGTAGGGGGGAAAGAGAGGGAGAAACAGCTTGCGCTGTGGAAAATGAGAGCATGAAATGAACTACCATGCTGAGGATCAAAGGTAAAGAGCTGAGAATGAACAGAACAAGAGCCAAAAGGTGAGGTGAGCCAAGACTTTGAAGAGGCCTGAAAAACTCCAGTGGTTGTTAAATCATGGGAGAAAACTAATGGAGGAACTGGGAAGCTTCAGATTAATAGCTGGGCTAAAAACATGGCATTTTCATCTCAAACCATTGATTAATTTCTATAGCTTGGACTTATAAACTTAGTTGCTGGGTGTTCCCCTCTTCCTTCAGCACGGGAATGGAATGTTCATAGTGTGACAGTGGCAAGGCGTAAGGTCAGGAGGTAGGAGGCAGCTCCGTTTCAGAAAATACATTTTGTTCCTGCACAATATTTATGGGCTTGACTTGGGTTCTCTTGTGTTTTCAAAGACCTTTCTTGCATTTTTGATCTTCCATTTTTTCTCTGTAGGTTTGACTCCAATAGTGAACCTTGCAGGGTTGTTGACGGTGGTCTGGTCAGCTTATGACAACCACACCTCACAGCCATGCCATCCTTCTGCATGTTGACTCATCTTGCCTGAAAGGTGCCTCATTGAGTGTGAGGAGGAGCCCAAGTGATGATGCATCTTTTCATCAGGCGAAAGGAAATGAAGCACACACCTGAGTGTAGGACTCCCACGTGTTTACCAATAAGATGAAAATGACACCTTTTCCTTACCTTCTGGTTGCAAATAGGGCAGGGCTTCATATAAACCTAACAGCAAGAACAACAGCAACAAAAGCAACAAAAGCTCTATCAACAAGCAACAGAAAGGACAGAAATTGCAAAATACCAACCACGAAGGCAATAAATTAAAAGAAAGCAAAGTCAGGTCATCCTCATCCTTATCTAGTTTGCAGCAACTAGAGATCTTCTAAAGTCAATCTGAAACTGCTGCCCAAAGCTGCAGATATGCTTTCTGAAACCCAACAGTGGTTTTGCAAACAAGCCACCACATTTGCTGTTGTTTTTTTAAAAGGAATTAACTCCTGATGTTTAGACTTGACCCTTTAGATTGGACCCTTTAGATTAGTCCACCCTGAAGCACCAGCAATGATGATGATGATGATGATGATGATTCTGTGCTGGTTTTCAACATGCATCAACTCAGCCTTTCTCAGCGTCGGGGCGTGGGAAATGGTTCGAGCACGGAATGTTATGTTTCAGAAATGCTTGGTAAGCCTCAGGAACATAAGTATAGCCCTGCTGTGCCTTCTCCTTTCCACACTAAAGAGTAGAACCCAGGCTGGTTATTTCCACCCTGTGGTTTTTAAAAGCCCAGAGGACTGAAACAAGCAGTGGTAGGGACATTCTCGAGCCCCAAAAAGAGCATTTCCCAGTTGCGTCAGATTCAGTGTGGCAACAATTCCAGACCCCCTTTCTACTTGGGCTTTGAATTTCAGAAGCATAATTTGAGGTCAGAGATAAAACCCTTAAGGGAACAACACAGTCCTTGTGATAAAAGCTGGTAGACCAACCAACTCGTATGAGATTTATATATGTTGTTGACTTACCATTAGGCAATTAAGTCAGTGTGTTTATTTGATAGTTGAGACAAGTCATGAGATACAGATCTAAACATTGCTGTAGCATGAATCTAAAGAATGATCTTCTGATATCAAAGACTTGCTGTCTAGAATGGAAAAGAAAGGACAGAAGCTATGCAAGTTGCAATAAGGAAGGAAAGTACAGAAGGTAACTAAGATCTTGTAATTTTTTGAGTATGCTTTCATCACCTGTTGTAGTATTTGAAAAGTAATTTGCTATTTGTTGAAAAGTAACTTTTGGCATTATTCACTTTGTGGGGGAAAACTTTCTGTTGCATTTAAAAATTAGAGATTAATAAGAGAATGATAGTCTCCACCGTGTCTCCCAAGGAAAGACCCAGCATGCACAGCCTTGGGCAAATTGCACAGTCCTGAGTCCTTCCAGAAGAACGAAATGATGAACCACCTCTGAGTACAAGAAAACTCTCAAAACAATTGTCATAACTGAGAAAAGCATCCTTTTGCAAATGTCTCTAAAAATGTCCTTTCAGAGTAATTTATAAAATTAACAGAAAATTCTCCTCATTACATGGATAAATATATTTGTTCCCATGCATTCCGTTACTTTTGAAATGTAACTGTATTAGGCTTTCATTACAAAAAGGAAGAAAAAGGAAGGAAGGAAAGAAGGAAGGAAGGAAGGAAAGGTAACTTGATTTATAATTTGCTATGGGGTAAATGGATGGGAAATGTTTGAGTAGGTTGTAGCACACAACGTTCATAATCATCTTTAATTATTAGGCTTCTTCCTTCTTTTCACACCCCTGCTCCCGTCCTCTCTCATCTGTCATCTTTTTTATTCAAGAAAAACAGGCCATTTCACTCACAGGAAACCTTTCCAGAAGGCCAGGCCTTTGATAACACTGAGCAACACCAGTTTTGAAATTTGAGTCATTTGTAGGTTTTCCCTGTTTCACTAGTACAGGATAATATGAAATGTCATGCTTGTGTCAATAAAAACAGAGCAGGACTTCCTTCCTGCAGGTATTCAGGTGTACTGGCAAGACAAAACAGTGATGATGATGATGATGATTATGATTATGATTATGATGATTATGATGATGATGATGATGACAACGACAGCAACGATGACAATGACAATTTTAAAACCAGCAATTATGTACCTAAAATTTCCTCAGTGTTGTTTTTTAGCTTCATGTTTTTCATTTAAAAAAAAATTACAAAAGGTGATCCTGTACTCAGAGGATGTATTTACTGGATTTTCTGCTATCAGTATATTCCTGGTAACCACCTTCCAAGTGAAATTGATATCTTCTCAAACCGATGCCAATCTGCATTCTAGAATCTTCACCCATGATTCAAAGTGTATTGTAGATAAGCCACAGAAGGTATCCACTGCCATATACTGTACATTGTGCTCCTCAAAATGCAGACTCATGTCACTCCCTGGGATTGAGCAGAAGCGAGAGAGAGTATTGTGTCTTGAGCTAACTTTTCTGCCTGCATTCGAGATGGGATTGTCAGTGCATCGTTTCCATTGAAAAGTACAGCACAACCCTGAATGCCCACAGTGTTCAATGGCTGGGACATAATGCAAATTAAGCCTATGTAGTTAGGGTTTTTTTTTGTTTTTTGTTTTTGTTTTTAGTCTTCACTGATGAACAAAAGCACATGTACCAGCGACAGACGGGAATCCTGGTTTCACCTGCAGTGGATTCCCAAAGCTAATGAGCCACCCTGAAGCTTCCTTCACCTGCCTCAGAGCTTTCTCCACAAGGAAGGAAATGAAACTCTGGGCAGGCTGAGCTTTGATGAGGGACTGGAGATGTGTCCAGAGATGACAGCAGCTCCTCTTTCCGCCTGGGAGGATTCCATCATTGCCTGTGCTGAGAGAAAACAGGAGAATCACCCTCCCACATGCCGTGTGGACAGGTAAGTGGTGTGCAGAGAGAGATCCTCTCTGGGTGTGGGTGTTTCTCCTTCGGTCAGTTGTACTTGGGATTTGCATCATGTCCACTAGCCAGAGGTTTTCCTTCTGTGAATGAAGAAATAAATTTCACTGAACTCAGTGGCATTCATGTTTACATGGAACTATTTAGGAGTCCCTGACTACAGAGCCAGAGAGGTTGGGAGTTCGATGGCTGGTATAGCTCAGTGGATAGGAGTGTCTTGCTCCAGATTCAGAGTCCAGGATTGCCTCTCTGCCTGCTGGGAAAAAGAATAGCTGACACAGGCTGAGGGTGGGTGGGTGGGTGGTGGGCTTAAGTATCCTGCCACCAGTGCAGCCTTGGGAACATTCAGAGTAACATCAGAAGGACAGACTGGTGATCTACTTCTGAGTCTTTTGTATCTAGAAAACCCTGGGAGGATTACCACAAATTTATAAATGTAAACAGTTAATATTTTTAAAGGCAAATTTCATTAACGTTTATATTTTTAGAGAAAAAGCAAAAAGAGCAAAACTTTCAAAACAGTTTCAACAGTTGCAGAAAAGCCAGAAGGCACGTGGAGACAAATGAGCAATCAAAACATCAAGGCAAGAACTATACCAGAAGAGTCTCAGAAGTAAATAAGAAAGCTAGCTAACCTATGCTGATATTTGCATCCTACCATGGCTTTAGCATTTCCTCAGAGCATTTACGGAGTGCAGATCATGTAGCAAAGCTGCAGGTGAGCAATGGCATTCTCCTACAATGGAGGCTAAACCAAATAACTTATCTTCTCATTCTTTCACCCAACATACGTTTTCAGTCAGAACCCTCCAAAAGATCTGCCAGTAGGTTGTTGAGCTTCATGAAGAGAATAACTTCTCTTCACTCAGTTGAAACCATTCTGCTAATTAACTCAGTACCAAGGAATGAGCTTAATAAGGCCGTGAAGCTTCCTTTGTCACAGGGATAAAGTGCAGGTAACCAGTGGGCCTTTTCATGCCCCCTTGGGCAGTTTACCCTATAGGCACGAACTACAATATCTGATTTTTGTAGAAGAATAGCAGAAACCATGATCCCTCATTTCTCCAGTTTCTTGACAGCAGATACACATTTTGCATTTGTATCAGACTTGATACTTTAAAACAAGTGAATGAAATGTGAGCATGTTTTTGTTTGTTTTCTATCTGTGATTAGTACCAGAAGGATTGCGGCCACAGTCCATGACAATGCGGCATTAATGCTGCTATCTTGTGCGCATTTACTTAGGGCTGAATTCAGCACAGTGTGGGATTACACCATGGTTTCCATTGAAATATACTGTACTGAGCAGTGGCCTAATTTCCTCCACTACTTCACCATTTTAAACGGTAGAGAATAGTTGGCTGAATGTTGTACTTTGGGAAGAAGAAAGTTACCTTAGTCTGCGGGGCTTCAGAAAAGCCGTGCCTGAGTTAGATGAGCCGAGGTAAGCTCCAGGTGGCCTCCCAGCTTTGGCTGGACAGTGAGGGTGCTCTTTGTTTCTTTGCTGAACAGCAGTGCCATTTGTTCTGATGCCCTTCCTGGGTTCCTGTTAATCTTCTTTTATGAGGCTTTGCCGAGGAGGCCTCGTGCTCTGTTGTTTTTGCAAGGGCGAGACAGGCATTGGGCAGACCCGCGGCACAATAAGACCATTAATCAGATCTGTTACAGGCTCTACCACAACCTGCCTGGGTTTTGATATATTTGAATAGGGAAGAGGGTACTTGAGCACAGTATATCCCTCTTTCACAGATGCCTTCATTGTTTTCTACTGATTTGTTCCTAAAAGTATAAAAGGGAAGAACCAACTTGGGGAAATTTGCTGGTTTCATTAGAATGCATGACATGCAACTCTAACCCCCCCCCCCTTTGCCAATCTGAATAGCCATACACAGAAGAACACTCTGGGACAACGTCCCCTCCCTCTCTTTGTGTCATCCTTTACAGTTGAGAAATAGTTTCCTTTCCAACATGGAAATTAAAATATCAGCTAGTCGTTTAGCGGATGATTTGCTGTTATGGCAACCTGGAGAAGTTATCCTTCTATTAAGCAGCGGTTAAATGCCTGTACTGCCTGTACTGCAGGTAAAACTGTGCTCACAACCTGAGGTTCAATCCCTGGTAGCCAGCTCATGGTTGACTCAGCCTTCCATCCTTCAGAGGTCAGTAAATTGAGTACACAGCTTGCTGGAGGGTGTGGGGCAATGTGTAGCCTGCATAATTAAACTGTAAACTGCCCAGAGACTACTTGAAGTGGTATGGGGTGGTATATAAGCAGAACACTTTTTATTCACTTCAGAAGTTTCCTTCATTTTCTAACTTTGGTATACAGTTACACACACATTCATAAGTCTGTACCCCAAGACAGTAGATCTGATCTGAGGGAGTAGTCTGGAAGGTACACACCAAGCTCTTGGACTCATCCTTGAGCTTGGATGCCCAGGTCACAACTGTGGCCAGGAGTGCATTTGCACAATTAAGGCTAGTACGCAAGCTACACCCCTTTCTTGAGAAACCAGCTCTGTTCACGGTGACACAAGCCCTAGTGACATTCCGGCTTGTCTACTGTAATGCACTCTATGTGGGGCTATCAATGAAAAGTCTCAGAAAACTTCCACGGGTCCAAAATGCAGCAGCCAGACTGCTGACTGGGGTGGGGTACAGAGATCACATTACACCCCTATTAAACAGCTCCACTGGCTGCCAATCAGCTATCAAGGTGCTGACCTTGACCTACAAAGCACTATACTACCTGGGTCCTACCTACCTCAAAGATTGAATCTCACAGTATGAACCGACTCGGGTGTTAAGGTCATCAAGAGAGGCCCTTCTCTCCATCCTGCCACCCTCACAGGTACGTCTCGTGGGAACCCATGAAAGGGCCTTCTCGATTTCTGCGCCCAGACTCTGGAACTCCCTTCCACTAGAGACCAGGACTGCCTCATCTCTGTTGTCCTTCCAGAAACAGGCAAAGACCTTTCTCTTCAGGCAAGCTTTCCCTGAATGATGGACTACCATGTGTGTTTTATATGAATCTATGGGTTCACATTGACTTTGTGTTTATGACTACTTATAACAGTGTTGCTTTAATGTAATATCTATTAATACTGTAAGATGTCCCTCAATTCCTTTTTCTCAAATACTTGAACATGTCTTAATTGTTCTGGACTGTATATTATCCCTCATTACTGTAAGCCGCCTTGGGTCCTTTTCCGAGGAGAAAGGTGGGGTAAAAATACTCTAAAATAAAATAAAAGAAATAAATAAACAACCTAGGGTATTCTTTGCAGTGGTATGTGTTAATGCAGGTCTGGAATACTACAGGTTTGGATTAAAGGAGAATTCAACAATTGAGAGAGTCCATCTAGAATGGTTCCATTGTATTCACAACATGCTGATTAACTGATTGACTGATTAATTTGGTTACATTACAACACTCATTTCTCAGCTGAATTGGAAGGATGTTTTTAGGCAGGCATTATCTGAACAGTCCTGAAGGAAATATACTGTTTGTCTTGGAGCAGAAACTTTTGTTGAAATTGTAGCCTTACCAGTTTCACTAAGGAAGCAGCTAAGTGTCATTTTGGACATATAAATAAAGAAATAACTAAATATGTCCTTAAACTCCTCCAAGTGGTAACGGTAAGTGGGGAACCATCAAGATTGCTTTCACAGAGATGGCAGTATATGTTTGCCTTTGTTCTTGTCTCTTAGGCATCTTGCCTTCTGCTGGGATTTTATGGAGGCCGAAGGCAAGACTGTTGGAGAGTTATCTGCACATGTGCATGTGTCATGGATTGGGAGGGGCCTTGTAAACCATCTTGTTCAATGCAGAAAATCCAAATTAGGAGAGTCCACAACAAAGATGTATCTGAGCCTGAAGATCACTGCAAAAGGAGAACTCCAACCCCAGACCTTTGCTTCCATTATGACCTACTCTAATTGTGAAGACCTCTTCACCAAAGTTCAGCCAAAATCTGCCTGGAACAGTAATATCCATCTATTGGACCTCATTTGGCCATTTTACACAGCAGAGAATGGGTTTTTTTTTTAGTCCTGCCATAGTCCAGATTTTTGAAAAGGCCTGCCTTACTGTACCGTCTCTCCTTACAGGTTTTTGTCTCCTACCGCTAAGCAGGCTTGTTGCCTTCCTCCAAATCCATTCCAGAACCTGTATATCCAGCTCAAAGCTCAGCACTGAAAAGCTGAGTGTCATGGCCTGCTCCACACTAGGAGGAGCAGAAAGTATTCAAATGGTATGTAGTATTTACTAGCAGGATGGCCATAAGTTCCTAGAACCAGTGATGCTCTGGGCATGCTTTTGCTTCCATTTCAAAATGTGTGAATGTGCAATATTGGATTATCAGTGTGTGTGTGTGTGTTCTGTGGCATTGCATCAGAAGAAACCTAAAGTGTTCTTAGCAGGGCTTTCAAGGTACAGTAAGTGAGATATTTAAGGAGCAGTTTCACTAGCGCCACTGAACAAGGATTTGAACCCTGTTGTTCAGAGCCCAGTCCATCACTCCATCCACTATACCACATTGGGGAATATGGAGTGTGATACCAAACTAAATGGAAATTGAGATTGGTTTTCTTTTTATTGTTAATATTCAGCAGTCTATCATTCTACAGAGATGCAAATGTGGGGGGGGGGAAACATCCACTCAAATTGAGGGCTGGGAGAGTAAGAACAGACAAAAGAAAATATTTTTTCACCCAGCGCGTTGTTAGTCTATGGAACTCCCTGCCACAGGATGTGGTGATGGCATCTGGCCTGGATGCGTTCAAAAGGGGATTGGACAGATTCCTGGAGGAAAAGTCCATCACAGGTTACAAACCATGATGGAGATGTGTAATCTCCAGGCTTAAAACCAGGGTACTTCGAGGGCCAGATGCAGGGGAGTGGTATCAGGAGACAAATATCGAGTATAATGCGCTCCAAAACGCATGGTGGGGCCACTGTGAGATACAGGAAGGTGGACTAGATGGGCCTTTGGCCTGATCCAGCATGGCTCTTCTTATGTTCTTATGTTCTTATATATTCCTTGTATTGGTCATTTTTGTCTACAGTTGGCATCTAAGTTCTCCCATGCTTCAAGTGGCAAGCAAAGTGCTGCTGGCTCGTGATTGTCATTACTCACCCAACAATCCCCAACTCTAGAGGGGAAGATGCTAAACCCCACCACACACACACACACAGAGAGAGAGAGAGACCCACACAGACACTCACACTCACTCCCACACACACACACAGAGGGGGGGGGAGATGAGGAGTGGCAGTGACTCCACGCAGTTCCCTACAGAACACCAATGCAGGCAGGGAGGATATGCAGCATGGTAGGGCAACCTGTTTTGCCCCTGGCAATTTCGTCTTTCTGCTTGGGGTTTGAGGTGCCTTGTGGCACAGTGACTAAACTGCAGTGCTGCAGTGAATACCCAGCTCATGGCCTAAGTTCAATCCTGGGGTCAGGTAGCTGGCTTGAGGTTGACTCGGACTTCCATCCTTCCAAGGTTGCTGTGGGAGGGGCAATGTGTAGCCTGCATAATTAAATTGTAAACCACCCAGAGAGAGAGAGAGCTGTAAGCACTATCAGGCAATATATAATCAGTGTACTTTTGAGCCAATCATTACTCCACGCCTCACTAATTCTTTGATGTGAGCCAAGCATCATCTGCCTGTTCCTTTTCTGTCAAATACGTCCAGGGTTGGATGCAGATACACTGGCTTTCTCCAGTATGAACAGTGGAGGATGCAAGGGAGGGGTGGGACAGGAAAAGTAACAGAGCCAGGCAATGACTCCCAGCTCTGCTTCCTGAGGTGACTGCAGACTGTGAGGAAGGGCAGGTGCAACTCAAGTCAATGGTGTGAGTACTTCCCTTGTTGTTGAGTCATTACACTAGTGACCGACTCTTCGTGACCCCATGTCCATAAGTTTTCTTGGCAGGAATACTGGAGTGGCTTGCCAGTTCCTACTCCAGGTGCCTACAGCACCTGGTATTCCCTGGTGGTCGCCCATCCAAGTACTAACCAGGCCCAACCCTGCTTAGCTTCCAAAATCAGGTGATATTGGATGTGCTCAGGGCATCTAGGCAGCTGAGTACTTCCCTACAGGAATCCAAATCCTCTTCTTCCCCCAAGGACATACCTTTCCTTGGTTTTTCACAAATATTCCCACAAGCCATTGCTTAGTGCCCACTGACCCTTATCCCTCTTCACTGGGCTGGGCTGACTGTGCAGGGGTGCTGGTGTTGTAGCTGTATGAGGATCCCTGCTCAGAGAAGGACATCATTTGTGAAAAAGAGGACCCTCTGAGTGTTCCAGATTACTTTCCATCTGCTCGATCTTCATCAGTATTTAGAGGCTGAATGAGTGCATGCCAATTTTTTTTAAAAAAACAGGCTTTTTATATTATAATGATTTTAATTATTGCAGACAGAGACACCACACATAAGAAATGGTGGGTGAATACCATCATTCACTGGCACAGAGCACAGAAAGAAGAGCACCGAGTCGGTAAGGGTCAGAAACACAGAGCTCAGTAATGCTGCTTGCTTCAACTATACCTTTCAAAATCCAGCAGCCAGCATAGCTGGTGGCAGTGTTGCCCAAGGGTTTCTCAGAGTTCAGTCCAAAAATGCCACGTTGCCAAGTTTTTGCAGAAAAGTAGCGTGAAAAGGTTGGCCGAATGCAAATTTATGTCTGTGGAACATTTCACGTGTACTGTGCAATGCAACAAAGACAAGGCAAGAGAAGTTCAGATGTGCCAAGACCTCCAGTCTGAAGCCTTCATTAAATCTTACTGAACTCAGCAGCATGGTTAATTCTTATATGCATATGATGATGCTACACATCTATTACTAGAGCTTTCAAGGGTCCTTAGCTTCAGTTATTGGTTGATGGCATTTAGTGGAAATGCATTCCAGTTGATACATTGTGAAAACTGTGGGACAGCATAGAACTGTGGGTACTTTTTTTCATTGGCTAAAACAGCCTTTTTTCAATGTATGTTCGTGAATTGTGGGAATGTCCCTACTGCCACCATGATTTAGCGGTTTCTTTGAGGAGTAGAAATTGAAATCCGCTCCATCACCAAGAACAATTATAGCTTAATGAAGTGGCCCTGGATTTACACATCTGACTCCTCCATTCAAATGAGAGATCGACAAAAGGGAAGACTTCCAGATATTGTAGGACTGCAGTTTCCATCATCCTTTATCATTAGCTATATTGGTTAATACTGGTGGGAATTGTTATCCCACTTCTGGGGAAAAGTTGCCATAGAAATGAAAGAAAATTAAATAAAACAAACACATAAATAAATAGCTGAATTGTGATTACTGCCACCTCCCTGGTGAAGGGATGCTCACATTGACCATGAGTTCCATGAAGTCAAGATTTCAGTTCTTGCTCAAACTGGTTTTTATTGAAGTGGAGAAACAGAGTACAAAGATCGGTGGGCAGTTGGTGCACCCCATCCCAACAGTCTTCTGGGAGGTAGTTCTCAGTTCTTCCAGCTCTTGTCACTGGGCCAGTACAGTCCACAGTTCATGGCTGGGGGTGCAGCTTTCTACTCAGATCCCACCCAACTGAGACTCTTCAAGAAGGGCCAAAATGACCAGCCTTTGCCCCCTCACCCAGGTGTGGCTCATCCACCATAGGCTCCTCCCCCCACTCCAGGGTCTCTGTCAACTCAACTAGAGCCCAGAGTGACTTAAGGGTGACAAAGGACCCCTTTCACACCAGCATCTTATGAAAGTCAACACTTTGCTTTCCCTTGTTTGAAGTCAGTGGGGTGGCACAAAGGGCACATGACAATCTGAGTTACCATTTAGTAAATAATCCCATGGTTATTTTGAAAACCACAAGGCAACTCAGTGCATCTTGGCACATTTGAAACATGAAATGGGTTTGAGATGTTTTCAAAAAACAGCGGGAAGGGAGTTTGAATGAATGTCTCAACCACAAAACCCAACGATCAACTGAACAAGAAATTACAAGACGAGAAGGAAAGTCTTGAGTTTCCCTGGAGGGAGATCTCTGGGAGGGTGGAAATGTTGGGGAACCTTAATTTCTCACTGTCAGCATCCAGAACAAAGACGTCATTGAGAAAGTCATAAATAATTACCATTTCAACGCCCAAGGGTTTCGGCAGCATATATCTTTGGGCCCTTGCCACAGGTTCAATTCAGGGCTGCAACTGCTTCAAGCCTTCTGGCTTGGCTTTCAAGGCTCTCTCGCCTTGGAGAAGAGCTTGTCTCCTTATTACCATATTCATAAAAATTATTACTCCACTGTAAACCCACGATACTTGCTTCTGAAAGGCCTTCTGGCAAAGAGTTGAAAGGGAACCAGGAATTGTAGTCATCGCCCCGCTGATCTCCATGGGTGGGTATCAGGCCATACCTGGCTCCATTTGGGAAAATTCCAGCAGAGCATTGGGGTTGTATGTGGTCAGAGAAATTGGCTTGATGAAAGAGTCATTGGCTGGTTTAAGTTAGAAATCTATGTCCTGCATCGCAAGGGTTGTTGGCCCCAAGACTCTGGCTTGAAGATCTCTGGCTCTCTGACATTGGGTGGAAATTTGAGGGCAGTGGGGTGCTACTGGTCTAGCAACTCTAGGTTTGGGGAGCTCATTCTCGTGGCTTTAGGACATGCAATTTAGAAGTGTTCAGAAGCAACTTCTTCTTTTTCAATGACTAGCACATTCTAAAACACACAGAAGCCTTCACCAATAACTATGCTGGCCAGGATTTCTAGAGCTGTCACCCCAAAAACATCTGGGGACCCAATATTGGGAAGCACTGCACCAGCCCTGAGAATGGAATGGAAGAAGTGATGGCCTTCTTTCCCCACTCTCCTTCTTAGACTAAATAAGAGACACCAGAAATCTCCTATTTAGACTTCTCCTTAAATAAGAAACCCCAATGCCAGTCTGCTTAGACAGACCAGCATGAGTGCCACCAAGACTTTAGCTCACCTGTGAAGCTTCCTCACCACACATATCTTTCTGCCAGTGAGTAGGACCTGATTCTTCCACTCTTGTCATTGTGAAGGCAAGCTGCTCCAAAGAATCCATCATGGTGGAGAGTCTGCTTTTCTACCTTCAAGACAGAGTCAGATCTCAAAATCTGGGGCCATTTAGAATGGGTAGATGGTGTCAGTGGTGGTGTAAGGTGGGGGAGAGAACCAAAATGAGAACCCAAGATAGAAGAATTACGACTGCCTGTAGCAGATCGTCTTTCAAAAGAGCCAGTGAACCACAAAGGGGAACAGAGATAAAAGACCTCCATGAAGCAAGCAGATCAAAGTAGCAGAAGCACCACTGTAGGGGAATCCCTTCCTGTCAGTGGTTCTAAAAGAGTGAAAAGAACAGGTCATGAGGGGGTGATCGCTGCTTTCTTTATTGCTTTAGAAAAAGAGAACCTGCAAGAGTATCAAGGAAGAAAAGGTCTTGTATTCCCATTGTAAAATTTGGGGGATTTTTTTTAAAAGCTGGTTGTTGGGAGTTAATTGCTTAAACTAGGTCAGGTAAAGGAGCAACCTTCTGAATAATTTGGATCCAATTAATTTATTGGAACAGACTGTTTGATGCTATACATTTTGGCATTTCTTTACCTACCTGCTCCCCAAACAGTTTTGTGCTCCAGACTTGATGCATTTTAGTTGCTGTTGCTGGGGTGTTGTTGTTGGTTGGGTTTTTTAAAAACGACGATCTCCCAGAATCACCCCAGTCAGCCACCATGGCCACCAAAGAGTCCAGAAAGAGCAGTCTTTCCAAGAGCTGTGGTGAAGCCATGGCTTTTGTCAAAGTGCCTGCGGAAGAAGCTACTGACAGCAGACCTCTCCCCTCCTTCCTCCCCATGCGGGCTCTGATACACGGGTGCCTTCCAGAGGCACTGGATCACAACCTCCTGTCATCCCCAGCCAGCATGACCTTGGACGGTAAGTGAGCATGGGATGATGGATTGGCCACTCTAAAAGTTTTTGCATGAGAGACATATTTTGACACTTGCCACCCTTTCTTGCCAGCACACAGGTGATGGCCATGCTGGTTGGAGCTGATGGGAATTGTACTCCAGTGCTTTTGGACCCAGATGTTAAAATCCAGATGGCTCAACCAAGTGGGTCTATGCTAAGAACAAAAACACCAGCTGCCTCTCAGCTCAAGTTCCACCCTGACCTTGATCAGTACCAGCATCAGGTTCTCAGGTTTTACCATGCAATGCTCTCCTGGTTCCCCCCCCCCCCCCGCCCCCAGACAAATTCTAATTTAGCAGGGTAGCACAATGCCTTCCCGTAATTGTTTTTAGACAGTAGAACCCCTTGTCTTTGAGATCTATTGAAAGATCACTAGGCTAGCTTCCATCCAGCACTGACCAAGGATCAAGAATGCTCATTGTGTTTTTAGGCTGGCAACAGTACAATCCTGCCACTGCCAGCACCACGTCAGCAGAGGCCTGTCGGTCCTGTATGCCTGATCTGCTTAGCAGGTTCTCTTTGAAGCATGAGTTTGGCCCCTTAACACTGAGGAAGGAAGACCACACCTGGATGAGGAAGCTGACAAGTAAGTATCTCTAGGCGGGGGAGAGAGAGGCCTCCAATTTGACTCCTGTTAATATGACTTTCCTGTTTCTTCTTTTTCCATCCACGCTGAAAATGCCTTTTGAAGGGAAGTTGTTCGATAAACTGCTGAATGAACACGTTCCAAAGCCTTTGGCATCCAGCAGGAGACACTTTTTTTTAATCTAGCCTTTCGCACATTTTAAAGGATGCATTTTCAAAGCAAGGAGGGGGAGCACATTACCAACAAAAACAAATCCTCCCCCCCCCCAAAAAACAAGAGACTGTAGGCATTATAATGCAGAACTGGTTGCTTTGAAGGCCTGCCTTGAGGAAGGCAAAGGGAATATTTCCCTGTGACATGTAACACTTTTGTTTTAAAGCCATCATGTTCTTCCTGTGCCAGTGATGGCCTGCCATTCTGCCTCTGGTCTGAATCACGTCAGATTGGGGAGGGTCGGTCTTCTCTTATACTTGCACCCTACATTACCCAGTCTGGGCTAAGAACTGAGGGAGAGAGGCTATTTGAAGCTGAACAAACCCTTTCTGGATATTCTAAGTGGCTTCTTGACAAAAACTGGTTGCCAGAAACATAAATATCAATTACTGAAAGCTAGGATTGAAGGAATGGTATTTATTGTTTTTATTTTATTTTATTTTATTTTATTTTTATACTGCCCGTCTTCCCAGGGAACTCCAGGCAGTTAACAATAAGGGTTAAAAGAACCAATAAAACACAGAGTGCCATCAACAAAAATAGAGAAAGACAAGAAAAAAATGAAAGAAGAAAAAGAAGAGGAGAAAACAAAACCATAATAATGTTTTGTCTTCCTTTTTTAAGTGAACCAACCCATTTTACACTTCCCAGATTAATATGCAGGTCAGAACACAGTCGCCTTTCACGTTAATCTCATCTCCATATTTTATGATGCATTTCTTGGCTCCAGTATGGCATGTGAAAGTACAGGTATTAAGGAATGGTGCACAGAGACATATGGATCCTGGATGCACTTGTGTACATAAAAGAAAGTTAGAGGGAAGTGTGAGGGGACGCAGTATACAAAACAGGCATGTCAGGGGAAGTGGGATGCAAGCATAAGTGTGTACTTTGGGACTATTAGGGAATAAGATTTGCAAAGGGCTGTAGAAACTGAAAGAAAGAGACTTCCAAGTGCATGCATGCAAAATGGACACAAAGTGGGGCAGGCCTTGCTAGGGAAGAGAGTTAAGGTTAGCCCAGATCTTTTACAGATGGGTTTGATCATTGCAGCAACTCCTAGAAGCAATGCCAGCCTTCATTTCAGGAGAGTTTTATCATGAGAGCAGCTCCATTTAAGATTTTTAGAAAAAAGATTTCAGTATTGGCCAGGAGAAAAAAGTCGACCAATCCTAGTCAAACAGAGGGAATTGATCCCAAAATGTGGCAAGTTTAGTTTCCAAGTGAAAACTTTAATGAAAGAGGAAGTTTTCAACAGGAAAGCTTTTGACAAGTTAGACATAATTTTGGGGTTTTGGGGCTGTTTGGCCGAAGCCTTCAAGAATACATTAGACCTAATTTTACCAGTACCGACTAAGGAATTTCCCATAGTGGCCGGCCGGCCATGGGTCAGGGGAAGTCTATGGCCTGAGGGTGAGAAAGGGAAGACCACCCAAAAATGCTCACCTAAACAAAATTTCCCTTCACCAGAAAAATGTACAGAAAATGCATTAGGGTACTTGAAAGCTGAGAAGTAGCATCCTAAGATGAAGGCAGAGCCCAGCATTTTGATTTATTTGCAGTGCAGTAATGCTAGGTTTAAAAAAAAAAAAAAAACTTCCAGTTGGTGAGTTTGATTCAAAAGGCTGCTGATAGAGTGGGGTGCATAAAATCTACATTTCCCATGCTGGTGAACATTCTCCTTCTTCTTTTTCATATTTATGTGTTAAATTGGATCTTAAAGGCTGTGAGTCACCGATAATGTGCTAATCCAAGTAACTTGCATTTCATTTATTCCCCTGCTGTTTTATCAGCAGTGGATGATGTTTAATAGTTCTGAATTGCACCTCAACACTGGGCGTGGGCAAACATCTCAGGATGCAAGGAATCCAGTTAATAGGCAGCAAAAGAGGCCAGTCCAATGATGAAGATTTGCTGCCCTCTTCTGGATTAGGGTGGAACTCTAGATAAGTATTTGTAGCTAGCCAATAGCCATTGTAGAATAAAAATTCAGAGGAGGTGATACCTTTATTAGACCACTACAATTGAAACATTCAGTGTAAATTTTCATGATTAAAAAGTCAAGTGGTTACAGCAGCTCCAGGATCAACTGAACTGCTGGTTTCAATGTTCAATTCAACATCTCTGCTCTGGGCCTCAACTAAGAAACTGCCTGGCGTGTTTTTCATCTTGACAAGAATGTTACATCTAAGAACTGAATCATGGCAATTCCATGCTTGAATTTTTGGTACAGCTCTGAGGAAGAGGGTGTTGCCGCCAAAATATTGTTTGTTTGTTTGTTTGTTTATACAATTTATATGTCACCTACTACCCAAAGGTCTCTGGGTGACTTACAGTTGAAATGAACATTTCAACAATTAAAAGATTAAAATGTCAATTACAACAATAAAAACATTTAAATACAAACACTAAAATTGCCATCAGGACCCAAAATCTATATTATGCCAGTTTTAAAAAAATTCTGGAACAGGAAGGTTTTTACCTGGCATCAGCTAGTCTAGTTTTGTATTATTTTTTTCTGATGGCTACACGGGTGCCCCAACTTGTTTTGGTTTCAATGTACAAAGCTCTAAACAGCTTTGCTCGAAGCTCTCTCAAGGACCATCTCCCCCTTTATGAGCTGCCTCCGATCTTAAGAACATGGAGAGGGGCCTTCCTCTCAGTCCCACCACCTTCACAGGTGTGTCTGATGAAGACACAGGAGAGGGCCTGGGAGGCCAGGCTGGGCCCATCTTTGCTGTCTGTTCACAAGCAGGTGAAAACCTATCTCTTCAGGCAGGTTTTCCCTCCGTGATTGGCTGCCTGAGTGAGGTTTTAAACTAAGGGATGGTTGTCAACATTCCCTTTAATTTTCACCCCCCCCCCGGCAGGGCTGTCTTCTCAACATGTGCATGAGACCCACCTACCCACCCCTGTGAGGGTTCTGCCATGATAGGAACACAAACTATCACTGTGGGTGTTTGGGGGAGGAGTCACATGCGTGCACATGCGCACCTTAGAGGGAAACTTGATGGTTGTGCTTGACTCCCTTGAATGTGTTTTGCTGTTAACAACTGAAGGGAAAAAAACCATTAGATCCCTTCCAGAAAATCCAACAAACAAAAGAGAAATTTAGGTCTAAATTATGAATGCTAAATGACCAACAGGGAAACACAGTATATATAATTAGGAGAAAATAAAGAGGAGGAAACAATTTAGTGAAAAGCTTTATAAAAGAGATAAAAGGATGTCAGATTCTTTTGAAAACAAGTTCATATGAGGAACCTGCAGTTCTAGAAAGTGAAATGAAAGCTCCTCTGAAAGCACTAGGAAGACATAAATAAGCAGTAGTAGATGGGAACTGTTGGAATTATTTCAAGACACAGAAACAAAAATATGTCAAAACCCTAAAAAGAATGTACAAACAAATATGGAAAACAAAATAGTAGCCCACAGACTGGAAATGTTCAATATACATTCCAATTCCCAAGAAAGGAGGTGCCAAATAATGCTGTAACTATTGGACTATTGTTCTGATTCCCATGGATGCAGAGTGATACTCAAGATGTTGCAATAAAGATTTTACCTTATATGGAACAAAAAATAATGCCTGATATTCAAGCTGGATTCCAAAAATCAAGAGGAACTTGAGGTTATATTGCAAATATCCAATGGCTACTGGAGTTAAGCAATGAGTTTCAGAAGTTCAATCTATGCTTTATAGATTACAGCAAAGCCTTTGACTGTGTGATTCATGAGAAACTATGGGTTGCTCTGAAAGAAATAGGTGCCTCAGCACTTGATTGTCCTAGTACAGTGATGGCGAACCTTTTAGAGACTGAGTGCCCAAACTGCAATTCGAAACCCACTAATTTTTCACAAAGTGCCAATACAGCAATTTAACCTGAAAACAGGTGGCTGTGAAGGGGCGATGTTGGATACCCACAGAAAGGGCTCTGAGTGCCACCTTAGGTTCGCCAACATTGGCATAATACATATCCTATACAGTATTGTGGACAAGAAGCTGATCCCTTTTCAGGATATTGAGAGGCGGAATGGTTCTCCATAGGGAAATATGCCAGAACAGGTAGATTTTATCCCCTGTTATATTCAGTCTGTACACAGAACATAACACAGAGAGAGCTGGACTAGATTCAGATGAAGGAGGACTGAAAACCGGTGGAAGAAACATCAACAGTGTAAGATATGGAAATGACACTGTCTTGCATCTAAAGCAGCAATGACTTTTAGTGAAAGTGCAAGAAGAGTATGCCAAAGTAGGACTGCAGTTGAACATTATGGGGAAAAGCAACAACAAAAAAATCAACAACCAACAATCATAGAAGAGCTACTCAACCTGAGCATTGACAAAGAAGAAATTAAAATAGTTCAGTTCAACCATAGATGCAGGCTAGAAATCAGAAGCAGCAGCAATAAAGCAACTTGATGATCAAGTTTAGGGATGTGTCACTGGAGACCAGGGTCACCCATATTCTTCTATTTCCATTCACTCTGTATGGGTGCGAAAACTGGACTATAAATAAAAGTGAAGGGAAAAAATGATTAATCTGAAATATGGTGCTGGGGGAGTGCTATGTGGCTAACTTGGACTTCCAGAAAGACAAATAAGATCAACTCAAGCCTGAACTAACTCTGGGGGGGGGGGAATGTGTTGAAATGGGGACTGTTATACTTTGGGCCTCTGGAAAAAAAAATAATGCTGGGATAGATTGAAGGCAGCAGAAAAGGAAGAAGACTAACTACGAGATGGCTTGACTCCCTCAAGGAAAGCATAGGTTTGAGTTTGCAGGAAGTGAGCAGAGGCTGCTATTGAGGACAGGACATTTTGGAGTTTGCTCATTCATTGGTGCCAACAAGTTAGAGATTGAGTGAGTTTATACCAACAAGGTGCTAGCCTGTGGAGGGGGACAGTGATGGGACTGGGCTGATCTCTCCACTTTTCTTACTCTGCTAAGGGATAGGGAATAGCCAAAATAATATTCCCAACTAAATCTTGACAGTCTTTGGGCACCACAAGTTTCTATAGTTGTTGCATCAGAGTTACAGGATTTTTATAAGGAGCATATTAACACAAAGAACACTCATAGACGTTAAGTATTTAATGAGAATTTTTTAATTTGCTGCTTTCAATCCATTTCTTGTGGAAATCAGAAGCAGAAACAAACCTGCCTTTTAGTTAGAGAGCAAAAAAAAAAAATTAACCTGGTCACAGCAAACTTGATTACCGATGGCTTTTCTACTGTATCAGGCAGGCAAAAAATAATATGTTTATGCTGTAGAAGGTGAATATTAATCTTTCTTCACCCATATGCTGATTCTCCTAATTCTCAGCCATTGTTTTTGTGGAGCTGTGGCCTGTATCCGAAGACAGTCTATATTGTCTTTGCTATTCCTGTCTTCCATTTCAAAAAAACCCTCCTTAAAGATCCCAATTTGTTGGAAAACCAGGCATGTCTGGCCATTCTGAGAATGAACTTTCAGCCTGCCCTTTTCTACGTAACCATCGTAAAGTATGTCCTGGCTATATTCGGCTGACCCTGTGAGAATCTGAATTTTCTGGGGGACAATGGGATGTGCAAAGACCATAATGAAGAAGCTGCCTGATGTGATGTTCTTGCCCCAAAAGACACCCTTTCCAGGAGGACACACGTTGCTTGGCTTGTACTTTGAAAATATGGGAATATTTGTGAAGCAAGAAGCTGGAGGGAAGTCTCCCAAATCACCAGTGTCTTCCTCAAATTCTGGATCTTTGAACTGAGTCTCCATCCTATGAAAGGAAGAGATTCTCCCGACGTGCTGAAACAGCGAAGGCCGGAACATGAGGCCATGTTCCTGACCTTGGAATTGATGGAAAGCTTCCAGAAGCCAGTCTGCAGGCATGCCATCATTAAAGAGCAGGAGGAACTTGGCCAGCTTATAAAGGTCAGAGCTGTGATAAAGCTTCCCGATGGAACCCAACCTTGAAAATGCTATTGTGGTCCAAGATGCCTTCCTTTGCTTTACATGGCTTTGTATAATGGCTACAAAACTGGTGGCACAAACAATATCATCTTCAAGCATCAGAAAATAATCAGAGAGACCAGCACAGAAGTTAACTAAGGAAGCATAGTCTACATTCTGCTTAGCGGTGGCCCCATTTTTTATCTCTTTTCCCCAGGGACTGACTTTCCGGGTACTTAAATGGGGGAAACCAGCAAGGGAGCTTCCTATAACAAACAGCCTCCCTGCATTAATATGTGCCCCAAACTCAGCCTCAATTTTTTGGGCACTTTGCCCATTTAGCTGAACGTTTTTATTGGCTAGCTGAATAACTAGGTTTATCAGCTGTAATTCTCCCGGAGAGCAGTGACTAAAAATGGACCCAATGGTTTTCAACAAATAATCTTCCTTTCCTTTGTGGACAGAAGAAATTCCAATGGTCAAGAATCCTAGAAGAAGTAAAAACAATAATACGTCACATTTGCACAGCACTTCCTGAGTGTTCAAAGCCTATCATTATTTCTAATGTCCTGTCGAGTGGTAGATAGAGGATAATTATAAGATGGTGGTGGTGGGGGTGGTGATGAGGATAAAGATGCCATCACTGCCTACTACCATGATGAGATGATGATGATGATGATGATTAAAAATATCAGGCATAGTCAATAAAAATTATAAAAACACTGACTGTTGTTAAATAACAAATTCATTTTTAAACCAAAAACCTAAAAATTATAAAAACACTGACTGTTGTTAAATAACAAATTCATTTTTAAACCAAAAACCTTAAGTGTCTGTTAAATATCAGCACACTGTGTATGCTGTTACTAATATACAGTTTTTTGAAGTTCTGATGGTGTTATTTCTGAGATCTTCAACTGCTTATAATATTGTGTGAAATTTCTTGACATTGTTTCTAAACCCCCAGTAACTACAGGGGCCACTGGAGCGTGTTTCATCTACAAATGAGATGTTTTGATTGGCAAATTTCTGTATTTTATTAATTATTCCAGTTCTTTAGCTTCAGCTCTGCCATCCCCTGGAACTGCAGTGTCAATGATTCAGACATTTCTTTGTTCTGTTGCTACTATGTCTGGTGTGTTATGTTCAAGGTGTTTATCAGTTTGGATCCAGAAAACCTACAAGATCTTGACTTTATCATTTTCTGACATCATTTTGACCTCATGTCACTCTGGTCTGAAATAAGCCCATAAGGTGAACAATGGTCTAAGTAGGCTTGTTAGGTGGATATTAGGCTCAATAGGCATTAGGTGGAAAATGGCCTCAGGTGCTGTAACCCATAAAGTATGGGTCATTAGCTGTGGCCTTGCTTCTCTGTCTAATATGTGTATACCATCATCGCTGAATGAGTGCCCTATGTCCTTCAAGTGGAAGTGTACTGCTGATTCAGGTCCTGAGTTGAGGATGATGAGGAAGTACACATATTAGACAGAGAAGATAGGTGGTTTGAGAGAGGGGTCAGGGAAGCCATTAATGTGAGTATTGAAAATCGCTCTCTCAACAGAGGTGGGGGGCTCAGGCACAGTCTATCTGCTACTTATCAGGAAGTGATTTCAACAATCCAGACAAATCAAAAATACCTCACACCTCCACCACCAAGGCCATAGCTAACAGCCCATACTTTATGAGTTTCAGCCCCTTTGGCCATTTTCTACCTAATGGCCTATTGAGGCTATTGTCCACCTAATGAGCCTACTCAGGCCATTCATCTTATGAGCCTATTTCAGACGAGGGTGACATGAGGTCAAAGTGAACTATAAAATGGAGGACTTGCAACTAGCTTTCCTCAGACTGACGAAGCTGTTTGGATCAGCAGATAAACATTTCTCTCAAGAAAAGAAATCCACTTGCGATGACTCAACTTCTGGATAAGCTCACCCGGATGACTGAGAATCTTCACAGACATAGTAGTAGTAGTAGTAGTTATACCAACAGTTCACACATGTGTCCATCTATCCTGATTCATTTGTAAAATGTTGATGATAGGCGGCAAATGGCTCAGATCCAGAAAAGCAGGAGCAGATCTCTATTTACATGTCAAAGTTTTCTCAGCTCAACTTCCCATTGAAGTCCCCACCCCAACTGCACCCATCTCTTCCAAAGAGACTCAGCCAGTGATATCCCTCAAATAATTTGTGGAGTTTCTCCTTGCTCATAGCCTAGTCTTTTTACTATTCTACAAAAAGTTCCAATTAAGGTGTAAACGTATAGTACTATCATCCTCCCAGGCTGACTCTCTTACAGCCAGCTGCTACTCTGAAAGAAAGCCAGTGGACAGAACTCAATGTGGCAGGCCAGTCACATGTGTGATTAATTTATTTGCCCTGGGTTGGCTGGTGCAGTCTTTAGTAAAAGAGAACCTGCAGAATTAAGTCCATCATCCCAGCTGTGGACTGCCCTCAAAATACTTTTGCTAAGAACTGAAAGGAAGAAAATTCCTCAAGGAAAAGCCATGTATTTCACACCACACATAGAATGTAGGATAACAGAGTTAGAAATATAGAGCCTGAAGCATCTCATTTATTATTTGTGCCAAGGCAGGAAATATTAACTTGGGCATTTTTGCTATATAGGTACTAGATTAATTGCAATCTCTCTCACACACATATTATTTTGTTTTTACATATATCAAAGATTACCACTCATTATTACCTATGCTCACTTTTTTTAATGGGTGGTGATCCCAAGAGATATGTATATTGAACATCCAAAGGACCCATCACACTTCCTATCAAGCTGACATTTGGCATTTCTGACTTCTTCCATATGGTATCATCCAGACTCACAGTCTTCTCTTGATCTGCAACCTTAAAAATAAAATGACGTTATTTTACCAAATATCTGCTGTGAGGATTCTCCCGTGCCTGACCTCCACCGTGAATTATGTCATTGATTTAAGGCTTCACAGGCACACGCTGCTGTGCCCCTTCCCATACAGTGTTCCTCAACCCTCTACACACCACAATGAGTGTTTAGTTCTATTGGTGACTAGAACCCAACCTGAAATTCATGACAAAGTCATTTGTGAAGGAGGAAGAAATTACAACAAATGTGGGAGAGCAGAGTAATGTGTGTAAGGTGGTAGAGTCACATAAGAAGGATGGAACTCCACCCACTTGGGCTGAAAATTAGAGGGAACATGGGATTTGGCCAATGAAACCAGTATCCAAGTCTCCTTATTTTATTAGGGTGGCATGCTCAGTGATTAAGCTGTTTGAAGTTCTGAAAACCAGGAGAGCACAGGCATTTTGACATTTTATACTTAGGATGTTAGATCTGTTGCTTGGATGGATTAGTTGACCACGTGACAAAATTCCTGGAGTGAACCAGCCTGACCCCAGGGCATTCCTAACCACATCTTTCTGTGCCATTCCAGAGGTTTCTGGTAAAAGGCAAAAGATTTGTATGATCAGAAAATGAACCAAAACTTTTTTTGGCACTGATAGGATCACTCTATTTTGATTTGTTTCCAGCACATGCCACCACTGGAAATAAACCAAAGTGAGTCTTTGGCTCTCAAGACTCCTGTAATGGCTGGTACTTAGGCCATGGCCACTACTTGCATTTGTTTTACCAAATGTCTGCCATATACAGGTTCTTATACCAAACTTCAAAACAAATCAAGAGAAAACTAAAATAAATATTTCTCTTGTTCACCTTCCTGTCTTCTCCCACTTCCAAGGGGACGTGTTAATTTCTAAACAATATTATAGAATCTTGTTTTTGTTTTGTTTTTAATATTCCTCTGTCGATCCACAGAGGAGCAGATGAAGCTTTTAATTTATCCTGAAGTGGCTCTTTTCATAAGGCATTTAACAATGGCCGTCACTTCACGGGGCTCTTCGCATCGCAGCGTGATTGCCTTCGCTTTGAATGCGAAGGCGATCACGTGGTCTCCCTTCGCCCCCACCCCTCTTTCTCTGTCCTCACCATGCGAAATTTTAGGTTCCAATCCATTCCTACCTCACGTGCTCCCTTCGCATTCGGAAGCTTACTTGCAACTTCCGGTTTCTTTTAAAAAAAAAAAAATGCCACGGCGTATCGATGCATCAATACCCGGCTGTCGAGGCGCACAAGCCAGCGGTCAAGCCCGGCGCTCAAAGGCCCCTGCGGTTGTCCCGAGGACTTGTGGGCGGCCATCGTGTTTCCCTGAAGCAGAGCAGCTGGGTTGGTTTTTTGGGGGGGGCGGGGCGGGGAGAGGCTTCTCTCAGCTTCATCGCCCTGTGTGCCCCGCCGCCGCTCTGTGGGTGGGCGCGCGCGGGGGTGTCTTGTAGCGGCGGCACCGACACCCCCTCCCCCCTCCCCCCTCCCTCTGCGCAGCCCTTCGCCATCCCTTGCAAGCGGAGGGACTCTGCTCACGTCACCCGGGGACGCTTGCCCCCCCTCTGATGCCCCTGCCCCGTGTTCAGAAGGCAAGATCAAAAGAACGGGTTACCCGAAATATCTATGCATCGGCATAGAGGACAAAAAGTAAGTTAAAAAAAAATAAATATATATATTAACTGGCCACACGTGACTTTGGATGTGAAGCGGGATGCGAAGCGAGGAAGATTCCCGGCCTCCGGCAGGGGAATCTCTCGCCCCGCTTGGAGCACGGTTTAGGGGGCGTGGTCGGGGTGGCGCCGAACCCAAAGAGGAGGAGCGTGCGGACTGAAGCGATCCATTCGCACGGAAATTACAGCTCGCTGCGCAGCGAGAGGTTCGTGAAGTAACGGCCAATATGGCAAATTGACAGTGGACGTTGCTAAACTTCAAGCTCTACTGCCAAGGTACGTACACTTAGATCATGGGTCCTATTGTACTTTGACGTTAACAGAAGGAATGAGCTCTACATATTGACTGCATAAAGAAAAGAAGCATTTGCATACTTTGGAGAAAACAGTCTGCATGAACAACAAGACTTAACTTTTGCCAAACACAGATGAAATGGACCAGATCAGTGAGCATTACGTAATGGTGGTCAGGGTTTTGTTTGTAGCTGCTGTCAAGGTATCTTGTATGTTCCATCACTTTCACGCTAGTGCTGATGGGGTGGCAATGGGACTATGTGGTGTTCTTCATTCAGGGCACAGGGGAGTGTATTAGTGGGCCCATATTTTGATGGAAGGGAGAGTTAAACTATCTTCTGATTTCCCTTTTCTAGTAGAAACAGATTTTGCACACCGTGAGGTATCACCTACACATTTCGTCCCCTATGAACAGCAGGTGGTCTGCACAAAGAGCAGGAGCAGGCCTGTTTTGGCCAAATGTAGCCCTACAGAGGAGAGATCGTAACAAACCAGTTACCAGTCCACCTCATAATAGCCACCTTAAGTGCCCACCTGGGTAAAAGGCACAAATAGAGACTTCATACTTTTAGAAGGTGGCTAGAATGTGAGGTTGGACTGCTCCATCCATTAATAACAGCTGCAGTAAAAAGAGTGCCAGTATAAAAGGAAGGACAATCTCCACTGCTTGTTTCTGTAGGAGAACTGATACAGAAACATGTTACCAAGCATAACTACGGTGGCCAGAGCGACTGCAGAACAGATGGGCCTTTTAACTACCATCACAGCAATAAATGCAAAAACTGATGGGTCACCATAAATTAAAATTAACTTGATGGCATGCAGTTGTTGTTGTTGTTGTTGTTGTTGTTGTTGTTGTTGTTGTTGTTGTTGTTG
>JAHTLZ010000016.1:60780158-60832411 GCA_023846285.1 Phrynocephalus versicolor
AGAAAGAAAGAAAGAAAGAAAGAAAGAAAGAAAGAAAGAAAGAAAGAGAAAGAAGACATTGAATTGCCTCTTCTGAAGAGTCCTGCATTGGATTCGATGCTAGTTGCAGAGGCTGGTCAAGTGGATGTCCATGCTGTATTGACTAGGTAATAGAACATATTGAAAGCCAGGAGAATGAATACACATTGAAGAATATTTGGGACCTCTTTGCTTACATTGGAAAACCAACCATAATAGCTTTCCGAATATACCTGTATGCCACCTTTATCTTCACAGGGGACACGAGGCGGCTCACAACAATGAAAACTGTACACCAAGCATGAGTTTAAAATACTATACAAAAATACATTTTAAAATACATAGATTTCATAAATAGCGTTCCCTAGGGGACCCCCCCCCCAATTGCTTAAAACGCTGACTGAAAAAGAAGTTCTTTCCCTGACAAGAGGATAAGAGGGAGGGGACAACTTGTCTTTTTGGGGCAGCACATTCCAATGTCTGGGAGGAACCACTGAGAAGGCCCACTCGTGAGTCCTCACCAAAAAATTGGGAAGGTGGTAGAACCATTACAAGGGCCTTCCTTGGAGTTCTTAAACATTCCTTGGAGTTCTTAAACAAATGGTTTAATGTGCTCCTTCAGATGGCCCACACTCCAGCCATATTACCATTATAGGTAATAACCAGCACTGTGAATAGCAGCTAAGGGAGTTACCTGCTCCCTGTAACCAGTGCCGGTCAGCAGTCTATCTGCAACATTTTAAACCAGCTGACATTTCTGAACTGTCGAAGGATATTATGTACATTGCTAAGTTCAGCTGCTGCTACACAATTTACAATCTCGGAATAGGACTTGTTCTTTCCGAGTTTTCCAAATTCTCCTGTTACTCAGATCAGTGTTTCTCCTTTCAAGGAAACTCAGCTGCACTTATTGTACAACTCGGCTTGTTGAAGACATGCCCGGAAAGCTTCAGTGACAGAAAGAGACTGGTGTTTGTCAATAGTGTTTCTAATTAGGAAGGCTCTGGACCAGCAGCACCTTTCAATACACTGATTTGAGAGAGTGAATGGCTCCAGTATTGTTCCTTCTCTGTCTCTCTGTAAGCTTCCAACTGTCATGGAACCTGTCTGCCAAGCAACAGGACTAGAACTTTTCTCCTGGGATTCTGTCATGCCACTGCCTTTTGACCAGAGCCTGGGCAGACATGGGGAAGGAAATACCTTTTGTCTCTGCAACATCAAGATTCCCTGAATAGAGTTGAATGGACTAATGCAGTGCGTACTGACAATGCAACTTCACACAGTCTAATTTGAGATGGGCACAACCCCCAGAACAAACCAGGAAGTTCATCAAAAATTGCTGGTTCATTAGTTCCAGTTGGTTCGGGTTTCTCCAACTAATAAACCAAAACTGACTCAAGGCAATAAACTGTTTTGTGATTTAATGAACTTCCTGGTCAATTCCCCACTGCCCCCCCCCCAATTCCCTTCTCACTGCCCCCATTACATCCCTGCCTTCTGCTACCATTACCTCCTCTTCAGCCTGCTCTGCCATCTTGAGTTTGTGGTGACTCACAAACCACCCTTTTTGTGGCTTGGGCACATCTCTCATTCCAACCTGAAAAAACAATAAGGTTTAAGCACATTGGGTTGTTGTTTTCAATATGCCATCATGTCAGAACCAACTTATAGAAACCCTGCTAGGGTTTTCCAAGTAAGTGGGATGTTTAAAGAGTGGATTTAATAGCTCCACACATCCCAGTGAGTTCCCATGTCTGCGTGGGGATTTGGACCCAGGCTCCTAGTCTGTCACTCTACCCACTACACCACACTGCATATCCCAAGTACATGGGATAATGTTTGCACAAATAGTTCTGACAGGCAAACTACATACTGCTTAGAAATTACTGTACATTAAATGCCATTTGAATTAGCGCTGCTAGAAATGGATTTGTGTGATCAGTTCATGAGCTTCTTATTAAAAACAAGCCAGCTAAATCGTTTACTTTACTTTTCTTTTCCCCACATTGATGTACATGAAATCTGACACCACGATGGAGCCTGAAGATGAGTGTAAATCTGTTAAACTTTAGGCATTTGGTTCCAGGAGTTTGAGTATAAAACTCCTTTTGAAGCTTACTTTTGAAAACCAAATCTAGAGATCAAAGCAATTTGCTTCCCATCTGGTTCTGTTTGTGCCCTCCACATCAACTGATCTGTAACTTTTCTTGACTTTGTCTCAGAGCTGAATTTGGGCTTTCTGCTTCAATCCAGACCTAGAATAAATCAATCTGGGTCAGGCTGATTTTTTTAGTCATCTTAAACCAGTAACTACTGAAGCTGCTGAACATCTAATTAGAACTCATTATGTTTATTTATAAGAACTGCCTGTGCTCTCCGTCTAGCTCAGGACTCTAGTAAGGGAGAGAAATAGAAAACATAACATTTTCCTGCTGTTTGTGACATATAGCCAGTTCTAAGTATAGTCATTAAAGACCTTCTGCATGGACTGAAGTTGGTATTCTGATACTTATTTCCTACGTTCTAGGACTCCTGAG
The DNA here is from genome assembly GCA_023846285.1 of Phrynocephalus versicolor. Taxonomy (NCBI): domain Eukaryota; kingdom Metazoa; phylum Chordata; class Lepidosauria; order Squamata; family Agamidae; genus Phrynocephalus; species Phrynocephalus versicolor. Next base: position 60,782,714 of record JAHTLZ010000016.1, read on the forward strand.
TCCAGGATTCAAATCCCCACTCAGCTAAGGAAACACAGTGGGGAGCATGGAGCTGCTAAAACCACTCCTTAAATATCTCACTTACTTTGAAAATCCTAGTAGAGTTCTTATAAGTTAGCTCTAACTTGATGGTACATAGGGACAACTGTTTGCAGAACAGTATTCAGTATTTGAAAAGGGTGGGAAGTCGACTATAATGACATCCACAGTCCCCCAATTCTCCCTTTTAGAATAAGGAATTCCCTCACAGACAGAAAAAGCAGGAAATGCTGAGGGTCATAGCAGAAGGTAAAGAGGTGAATGAGTGTGTATACAGTATATTTAGTCAGACCTTTGAAATTCTCTCTCTCTTTCTCTCTTCAAGGTACAGGGTCAGAATTGGCCACTGGAGGGAACCATAGAATATCCTCATGTGTATCTCTGCTGGTCATGACAAGGCAGTGTCATACAGATACACTTCAGATAATAGTGTGATTTTATGATTGTTGTGTAGAGATAGATGCCTGTAATTCAAAGCAGCACCTAACCTTATCAGCCGAGAATATTATGCCTCTCAAGCTATAGCAGCAAATGCCTTAACTAACCCATGAATTAAGGTATGTAATATTATAGGTTAGGCAAGTTATTTTGGTACCGGACAAGTAAAAAGGCCCTAACTGGACGTTCTCTGCCCTGTCAGTAAAAATATAAAGCAAAAGCAAAGTGTTCTGCTTATATATCGCCCCATACCACTTCAAGTAGTCTCTGGGCGGTTTGCAGTTTTTTTAAAAAGTATATATATGCAGGCTACACATTGCCCCACCCCACCCCAAGCTGGGTACTCATTTTACCGACCTCGGAAGGATGGAAGGCTGAGTCAACCATGAGCCTGCTACCTGGGATTGAACCCCAGGTTGTGAGTACAGTTTTACCTGCAGTACAGGCATTTGAGCACTGCGCCACGAGGCTCTTGTGGCGCAGTAATCACATTTAATTATAATCACATTTAATTAAGATTCTTTTAAAATCTTTTTTTATATGCTGAATCTGTTGGTTCAAGAGGCTGCCTCACTCTGCCTAGTGACAGAGCCAGAGTCGTGCCATCTCTTTTTTTTCTGCAAGGCAAGAAAACTGTTTGAGGACCACAAACATCTCCTTTCTTACTGTAGGTTGCTCTTTGACATCACTCATCTCAATGTTAGTAACATACACTGGGGGGGTGGTGGAGCCATGCCTGGAAACATGTTAACATTTTTAGGAAAGTATATCAAAGCAAAATATTCTCGGCTGATAAGGTCCATCAAGGCCAAAGGTCATTTCTGCTAGCAAGTCTCCAGAGTGGCTTTTCGGGTATATCAAAATGCCAGGTCGAGAAGCCGAGCCTAATAAGGGTGTTTTGTTGCTCTTCCAAGATTAGAAGAATAAAAAAGGGGGGAGTAAGAGGTCTTTGCTGCTTCCCTCAGTTCCAACTGAAGATCCTTAAATGGTTGCCAGCTGATGGCAGCTAATAAGCAGGGCTCAGATGCTGCACATTCAGGTTTAACCGCACAGGCCCCGCTGAGTTCGCAATCTGGAATTTGGCTTCACTGCCTGTGGCTTTCAAGGATTTTGACAGATGCAAAACATTGATTTCATGTTTAAAAGGGACCCCCACTGTGGCTTCCACAGCTTGCTCCATCGCTTGGGGAGCCAGGCACTAACATACATACAATAGAAGTGATGCTACTCGGCAATTTTGTGGTTATAAACAACATTCAGTGCTTGGGAAACTGGGATTCCAATCAGAAAAGGCATCAGGAGTTTTGGCACCTCCACTTCCTCTCACATTTGTAACAGCGGCCATTCTGTCTCTCCCATGTCCATGTGTAGACTTCCCTCTGCCTTTCTTTTCTCTTGTCCCCTTCCATGCCACCCCTTAGGGTCCTCCTTGCAACTCTAACATGACTTCAAAAGAGCTTAGCTTTCCATTGGTTGTATATCACTGTTTCATTAGAAAGCTTTGACCGTGGTCATACCTGGGTTTCCTTCGTATTTAAATTTCCAGCGTATTTTTTTCGGGAGCGGTCACGTGGTTTTTAATAAGCAGTTGGTGTCCTCTCCTCTGCATCGTACCTTCCTATTCTAGTTCTGTCCTAATCTGTGTACTACGCATTTTGTCCTACTTTCTGGCTCCAGTTTCCAAGGCTCCATCTTTTAAGCCGGGTAGAAAAGGGAGAAGCTGAATTTACTGCATATTTTCAGTGTCCTGTCATTGCAACAGAAGCAAACAAGTAAGCATTTTCGAGTGAAGTTTCCAAATCCAGCCCCTGGTGGTGGCTTAGGAAACTTCACTGAAACTGCTGTTCGAGGGGCATGGTCGGCCAGGAGCAGAATTTGCTTCTCTTCCTGGTTAGCATGCAATCTTTTACTGCGTAGTTTGCCGACGGGAAACTACGCAGAAAACGCAGGTATGACCATGGTCTTAGTCACCTTTCAGGAGACTGAATGAATTGGGAGGTGAATTTAGGGGCCTGTGTGGTTCTTACTGGTGAGATCAGTTATTCTCTACCTTGGGTCCCCAGATGTTCTTGGAATTGTAACCCAAGAACACCAGAGAACCCAAGGTTAGAACCCGCTGGGTTAGACAGTTGGGTTGGGCTTTGAAAGGGTCACATTTCTATTAGGCCAGAGAGGCACTTTAACTCTGCAAGACATATCTAGCTTGGTAAGGAGGACAGCCAGGACAGGCCTTGAGTCCTTGGAAGGAAGATAGGATGAATATGTAACTGACTAACCAAGCTACTTATTTAGAGGGGAAAGCAAAAAGTTTGTGGCCAATTAGAAGACCCTCCATAACAACATAAGAGCCATTCTGGCTCAGGCCAAGGGCCCATTTAGTCGAGCTTCCTTTATCTCGCAGTGGCCCTGCCAAATGCCTCAGGGAGTACACTAGATATCTGTCTCCTAATACCACTCCGCTGCATCTGGCCATTGAAGCACCCTGTTTTTAAGCCTGGAGATTACACGTCCCCATCATGGTTTGTAACCTGTGATGGACTTTTCCTCCAGGAATCCGTCCAAACCCCTTTTGAAGGCATCCAGGCCAGACGCCATCACCACATCCTGTGGCAGGGAATTCCACAGACTAACAACATGCTGGGTAAAGCATGTTCTCTCTCTCCCAACCCTCAATTTGAGTGGATGTCCCCTAGTTCTGGTATTTTGTGAGAAGGAAAAGAGCGTCCCTCTATCCACTTTACTCATGCTCTACATTATTTTGTAAGTCTTAATCATATCCCCCTTCATGTGCCTTTTTTTCTAGACTAAAGAGCCCCAAATGTTTTAGCCTTTCCTCATAAGGGTGGTACCCCAGCCCAGTAATCATTTTAGTCACTCTCTTCTGCACCTATTCCAATTCCACTATGTCTTTTTTGAGATGTAGTGACCAGAACTGTACACAATACTCCAGGTGCGGCCTTACCATCCATCTTTTTGGAAGCTATATGTTTGTGATCCAGAGATTGTTTCCTCATCAGATGTACAAAGTTTTATCTTCAGTTGGTAGGCATGTGGAAATGTATTTGGGATGGAGAGAGCGTATTTGCCTTCGGTTCTGAATGATCTCTTTTCTTGCCTTAAGCATTTGTTCTATTCTTTCAGATTAAACAGCCTATTGTGTCTTTTTCACACTCCATTCTGCCTGACACATCTATCTATGTTTCCCTCAATGAGAATTTTCCTTCTTGCCTTTGATGAAGAGGAAGTGTACACCGCAGTAATCCTGTTAGTCCTTGAGAAGCCAGAAACCTTTTAACTGTGATAAACTCATGCAGCAATAAATGACCATTTCCCACCCTCAACAGGTAGATAACTGTTCACGTCTGAATAAATCTCCTGGCTTTTAAAGGACTATGGAATTGTTTCTGTTTGTACTGTCACAAGAAGTGTGCGCAGCTGCATTTACATACGCACAGAGCTGAAATTTAGGCCAACCATTTGCCGGCTGATACTTGGCGGGGGGGGAGGTGCAGGGAATGCAAACAGACATAGAGCCACACACTCATCTATGCACGACCCCTTCTGCACTCCCAAGAGGTTGCTCTTTCCTGACTGCTAGTAGTAGCAGAGCACAAAGAGCTCTTGGAGTGGTAGAATACAGTCCATCAACTGCAGGCCCTTTTCCTAGCAGCCAGTAGCAGTTAACTGGGCAGCAGGCGAAAGGGGGTGAGGAACACCTTGTGCCCCAGTGGGCTGTAAAAGTAGAGGACAAGAGGTAGGGGTGTGTGGCCTGCAGGTTGCCCATAGGTGGTAGAGGAACCTGTGAAAATGGGAACATGCACCAAAGCAAAATTGGCTTGGAGCACAGCTTTCCCTGTGGCAAAGACAAAGGTGGGGGCACAAGTTAAATAGTTCGATCTCAACGGAATGCAAACCGTTTTGGGGCTGGCCATGGTGCACAGCTGTGGCTGGGGCCTTTTGTACCATCCTCACAGTCACAATCACTCCAAACTCAGCATACGTATTCAGAGATCCAATCTCACAATGGCCAGTAGCGCTTAGCTAAAAGTAGTGCTGGCAAGGCTGCAGAGATAATCTTTCTTCCATGTGAAACAGTCAGATCCTGGCCTTGAAAAGTTTGCACAAATGGGGCCTCCCTACAATAATGCCGAGACCTTGGCAAGTGGCATCCCTGATCCAATTCTGTGTTTCTGCTTATTCCCTCCCTGCTTCTACCTGAATCCAAAATTCTTCCTTTCTGGCTGAGCCCCCAAAGATCCCGAGACCCTGCTTTTGATAACTTGTGGAAAAACCTCTAGAGCAGGCTTTTCCTAACGTCACAAAGGTCTGTTGGGGGAGGGGGAAAAGGAAGAAACCCCCAGTTCCAGTGGTTACATATTGTTTATTTTGCCCAATGAATGTGTATAGGCAATTCACTGTCCAATACGAGAATTTGTCTTCCTCCAAATTTCATGTTCCATTTATGTCACCACACCTTTATTGAGGATGTTCTCTGTAATTTGGCTTTTGCCTCTTTACATGATCGGTTTTACTCTACCGGTTCTACATCATTCACAATCCCCACACCATTTATTTTACACCACAGAGGTTTCCGTCACACTTGGAACAAGGCTACTGATGCTCCTGACCAACCGCTAGGTGGCGTCCTTGACAAGGCAGCGCCTTCTCTTGTCAAACCGAGTTCACCCACCTGCGGCTTATCCTGCCCTCTTCCTGGCAGATGCTAAGCTTCATCCAAATGTGTTCTGTGTGCAGTGGACTGAATCATAATGTGACTTCATAGGAGCTCATTGAGAATAATGAGGCATGCTATCTCAGAGCCAGGACTTGATTCTATGTGTCTATGATGCTCCTCAGAAGGGAAATCATGTCCGTCCACAAGGCCATACAATCATAGAATCATAGAGTTGGAAGAAACCTCAACGGCCATCCAGTCCAACTCCCTGGCATGCAGGTCCCCCATCCAGCCTCTGCTTAAAAACCTCCAAAGAAGGAGACTCCTGGGTTGTCACATGGTCCCCACCGGTGTGAGCATGAGTGTAGCTTGAGCACCATGGAGAAACTTAAAACACCACAAGTGACGAGACAGCCTAAGGTATTTAAGCTTAAAAGGATATCAGTATGTCATGCCATGCTATGCCATCCTGCTGTTATGGATGGGTGTAAGAGCCTGTAAAACTATGGGCAAAAAGAGTGCATCTGTTTATTTATTTAAAATATTTTAACCCACCCTTCTCCTTTAAAAGGACCCAAGGTGGCTTAGAACAATTAAAAGGTAGCATTTATGATTAGTAGCAATGAGTATACAATACTAAAAGCATCAGTGAATTCAATACCACCCGCCCACCCACCCTCCGAGAAATATCAAAACACCTTCTATACAAGAAGGTGCAACAATCCATTTTAAAAATCTCTCTGAGTGGCCAGTCACTCAGGAAAATCTTGCCTGAAGAGAAAAGTCCTCCCTTGCTTGCCAAAGGACAGTCAAGATGGGGCCAGCCTGGCCTCCTGTGGGAGGGGGTTCCATCGTCTGGGAGAAGCAACAGAGAAGTCAAAATTATTTTTCCCCGTTATCACACTGAGAGCATTTCCAAGTAGCAAGCTTCTCAAAGTTGCAAATATATTTCTTCTTCTTCTCTGGGGATTTATCTTTTAAGAAAAAAAAACAGGGAGGGAAGGAAGATTATAAACAAAAAAGAATGGGTGAAGCACTTTAATATGAGGCAGGATGATGCTGTGCTAAAATTGTTGTTTGAAACTGCTCATCACCCTAAGGCAAAGGATTTCTGACTATTCCTTGGATTTCTTTTTGTCCCTAAAACAGTTTTCATGTTAACACACACATACACATACAGAGGGAGAGGGAGAGGGAAAGGGGGAGAGAGAGAGAGAGAGAACCAAGGAGGGTTACAAGTGGACGATGATTCACCTGAAGCCCTCTAAAATGCAGTGAATGGGATAAAATGATGGCATGAAGAAAACCTTATTTGGAATTGGTCTAAGACTGACACCAAGTGTTGTTCGTCCAAGTATAAAGCTGATGGTCATTTCATCATTAGAAGAGGAGCGGTCTGCAGAAGTAAAAGAGGTGTGTGTTGTTTCCAGCCTGAACCTTCCTCACCTCTGCCTGTTCCCAACCAACTTGTCTTCATTTTGTGGTTTGTTATTGGGCAAAGGTGTAAATACGGGCTCTCTTTGCCAACCCAATTGGTTGTACACAGAGTTTTCAAGGAATTGTGTGGCTGCAAGTGGATAATTCACCCTTCCCTCACCATGTGAGCTGACCGGAGTTCTTCATACCAAAAGGCAAGATTCAAAGTGATTCTGCCTCATACAGCACTGCTTTTTGCCACCACAATCCATGAATCTTCCGCAGTAGCAAGAGCAGCACAGCACCACGACTGAATTCCAAAATTCTTAAAACATTATGGGCAGAGCAATCATGATTTTTGGGGTAGCACCACAACCTCATTTTGAAACCCTCTTCGCCCAGCAAGCCATCCAGAGTCACAGCAGTTGTAAAGCATTACTACAATTAAAATAAAAGCTCTAGACACTCTGACAATATCAGTTACACTGTAACCTGTAATTAACAATAGGCATTCAAATACACTTTTGTTCCCAAGGGAGAGAGATGCCTGGAGGAAGGAATTATCCATTCATGTTTACAAATGGTTTCTCCAGAATAGCGTTAATATATTGTCAGATGCAACTGAAGATGTTTATGACCTCAGCCTGGGTCTACAACTTACGTAAACTTGGCTAGCTTTTGTTCAGCCATAAAGGAATAGTAGTTATGTAAATTGAAGCAAATATATGCACAAGCTTAGTATGGGTTTAAAAAAGTATGGACCACAACCAACTATTAAACAAATCCATTTTACTATTTTTTTGAAAACAGAACTAGCATTATAACACAATATAATTTGTTTACAAACTTAGTGCAGTTCACGGATCCCAAACAGAATCTTTACAACATTTTCTTCATGCCAGCTTTGCACAGTATGCAATTTAGGTTAAACTTTGTCTTGCACAATTTATGTGTCCCTAATAGAGACTATAACTCAGCGCACTTAAGAACTGTATCAAAATCTTAATTGGGCTGCTGCAGAAATAACTGTGTGCAAGATCATGAATGTATTGTATAAAAATAAAAATCATTTCCACATTAACATGTTTTCGCCAGAAGTTCAGACTGGTGCAACTTCTGGTTTCAAATCCACAGTAATAAAAGCTCCATAAGTGGATTGATGACCTTGTTATGAATAAATTGCTAATTAATGCTTTGGCTATCTTACAGAACAACAAGAAGTCCTTTAAAACAATAAAAGCAAAATCCTGAAAAAAGCTGAGTTAGTATTCAGCAAAAAAATAAAAGCATGAGTTTCAGAAGAAAACTGATGTCCTTGCTTCCCCATTTAGGAAGGGAGAAAACAAATTTTCTTTTCTATTGGTTAAAAAATATACACTAAGAGCAGGAGTTTAGTTGTCAATAAACAGATTTCACTACAAACGGGGATGGGGGGAGGAGGAAAGTATTTCCTGCAATCAAATTTGGAGCTTCAATTGTGTTCTTTAATCTTATTCTTTTCCCCCAGCCATGAAACAGGAGAGAAAAGATGTACAGGATCATCATGAAACACTCCATCAACACAAAAGCTGTTGCATCTGTGACGGAAAAGTTACCAGCTGCCATATGTCACCTCAATATGCCTATGCTAACACAGGCCTGGCCAATGGAGTCCCTACAAACCCTGACCCTGCTGCCCCACCTAATGAATGCTCCATTGTCCACAGTGCTAATGCGAAGCAATCTGTTTGGCCCGATTGCATGCAGCACGTAACCCAGCTTTGCGCCGAAAAAGCACATTTTGCCACATCCGAGTAACGTGCCGGATGCTTTGCAATCTGTTGCTCCAGAAAAGGAGAAGGCTCGGCTGTCACATTTGATGCAGCCCGTTGGAGCACAAAGGAGGCACCTTATTGTTAGTCATGTTAGATCCTCTGCTTTGTGGTGCTCTCAAGAGCAGCTGGGCCAGAGCCGTCGTTTTTTTAAACAGCTGACATGCCAATGACTTGGACTGTTGTAGCAAAACAAACCACACACATCTTTTCTTCCAACCCCAAACTCCTTTCTTAAGTCATGCAAAGCGATTCAAGTTTTATTTCAATGACTTCTGATTCCACAATACAGTCAAGCTGGAAATTCTGACACAGTTGTTTCAGTATCAGAGGGCAGTCCACCCTGTTGTGACATTTGCAACCATCATGCTGTTTGATAGCTGCACAAGGATGTGATTTGTTACAATAAACAAACATACTAGGTGTGATTCAAGAGCAAAGTGCCCTTTATCACAGAGTGAGAAGTTGTTCAGGGAAATTAAAGAGCCTGGTTGGTGTAAGGTGAATATTGTGTATTTGTTAATCACATTTCTTTGCCATTCATTAGATAAAATGCTTCAAGCTTACTTGCTGAGTTCATTTATTTAATTTTAATCCAATTAATAATGCTAACAAAAACTAAAATGGGTTTTACACAAAAATCCACCTCTGTATGAGTTTGCTTGATTACTGAACCAACTCAGTGATGAAACAACATGGACCAATTTTAAATCAGTAAAAAGAATTTTTAATTATTAAGGTAAAGTGCTAAAGGACTTATTTATTTATTTTATTTAATCGCTGTCCAAAGAGGGAATGCCTGCTGTGTGCTTGGCCAGCTGTGTGCTAGGCCAGCTGACTAAATAATGGTGTTTTCTAGTAAAGTGATTTTAACCAGTATAACAAACAAACAAACAAACAAACAAACAAACAAACAAACAAACAAACAAACAAACAAACAAACAAACAAACAAACAAACAAACAAACAAACAAACAAACAAACAGTCACATTTAATTTATTTAATTTATTTTAGAGTATTTTTACCTCACCTTTCTCCTTGGAAAAAGATCCAATGCGGCTTACAGTAATGAGGGACAATATAAAGTCCAGTACAATTAAGACATATTCAAATATTAAGAACAGGGAATTGAGGGACATCTTACAGCAGGGGTCCTCAAAGTTTTCAAACAGTAGGTCGGCCCACCCCCCACCCCCCAACACCACTGGGGGCTGGACCACAGTCCCCCCAAAGGCCAACATGGAAACATGGGGGAGGGGCAAAGAGGCAAAGCTCCCACGATCAGCCCATGATCAGTGCATCTCCAGGCCCCCAGCAATGCCTCCTGCTCTGGATCACCGCCCTGAGGTGCCACTGCTGGGATCCCTCTGCTGCGCCTCCTCCTCCTCCTCCTACAGTGGCAGCAGCTGGAGCAGCTCTCCTTCCTTCCTTTCTTCATTGTATCAGGAAGGAGGCAGCAGCCCAGGCAAACTCAGGCCTCTTATCACCTTCTAGGTGGCCACTCAGGATGAGGAGCAGCAGCCGCGGCAATGGTGGCAATGCTGTCTCCACTGCACACGGATCCAGCCGTGCACCCTGGCCATCATGCCCTCACTGTGCCCCAGAGGAAAAGCTGCCTCCTCTCTTGGCCTGGCCCAGCCCGGCTCAATTTGGTGCACTGCAAGAGAGGGAGGGAGGGAGGGAGGGAGGGAGGGAGGGAGAAAGGGCTGGGAAGGAGGGAGGGGAGTCAGGAAGTCCTGCCCAAAGCCACCTGCAACCTGCCCACTGGCTGAGCCCAGCCAGGCTGTGGTGCTCTGTTGGTTCGCCAGCTTGCCCATCACCAACCGGGGACAAATGCAGCCCTGCCAGCCTCCCAGGAACCAGGCCCGGGCAACCATTGGCCTTCTCTTTCTCTGCCACCTCCTCCTCACTGGTCTCTATCATGGTGGTGGTGGTGGCGGCCTCAGCCTCTGGCCATGTCTGGGCTCCTTCCTCCCCTCACTCGCTCCACGGAGCAAGGGGGTTGGTTGGGTGGGAGGTAGCTCAATTTTCCCCTTGGTCACCCACTGTCCATCCCTTCATCAGTCCACTGCAGTGGCTGCTCCAGCTCGGAAGGCTGGCTGGCGCTGCCTCCAACTGCCCCCTTCCTTCCTCACAACCACAATAACACAGGCAGCGGCCACACAAGGAAGTCAGGTGGGTGGGGTGGAGGAGGAGCAGGGGCAGTGGCTCGGGGCCATGGAGGAAGTTGGAGACTTGGCTGCAGCCCTCCTGCTTTAAATTGCCCCGCTTGGCTGCAGCCGGTGCCTGAACCATCTGGGTGGTGGGTGAGGGGAGCAGGGTACCTTGCTCTGGCCCTCCCACTTTGAACTGCCCCACTAGCCAGCATGCTGATCATCTGGACTGTGAGTGGGGGGAGTGGGGGAAGCGACATAACCCACCACTTTGAACTGTCTCAGCAACAGAAGCAGCTGTGGAGGCTGGCTTGTTCACAAAGAAGGGGGTAGTTGGGCGTCTGCAATTGGTCCCAAGGACTGGATTCAGGACCTGGGGGGCCGCATCCGTCCTCTGGGTGGTAGTTTGAGGACCCCTGTCTTACAGCATTAAAAGACATTACATTAAAGCAGTGGTGTCCAAACTTTTTGCAAGGAGGGCCAGATTTGGTGAAGTGAAAATGTGTGGGGGCCAACCATCTAGCCACGATTGGCCCCCGGGCCGGTCTTTGGGCAAGTCTCTAGGACAGGCATGTCCAAACTTTGGCCCTCCAGATGTTTTGGACTGCCACTCCCACAATCCTTTGCCATTGGTAATCTAAGCTTAGAATTCTGGGAGTTGTGGTCCAAAACATCAGGAGGCCGAAGTTTGGACATGCCTGCTCTAGGACATGCAAGGAGGCAGGGAGGACGTTGCAGCAATGGAGCAGGAGGCAGGTAGTTTGGACAGGTGGCTGGGGGGATGGACGGAGGCAGGGAGGGCAGGCAAACCATAAATCTGCAAGCTGGTGTTTCCATCCAGTATGAGGAGGGGCCAGCTGGCGGGGATGCGTGACAGGCTGAGCCAATGGGGAGAAGTGGCCACAGGCCACTTGAAATTTGAAAACAGGCCACATTTGGCCCCCAGGCCTGACTTTGGACATGCCTGCATTAAAGCTACAAGAGAATGCGAGCAGTTAGAGTAAAAATTCCATGTAAAAGTTATGAATGATGGAAACTAACATTGAAAACATAGTGTCAGTGCAATCACACAAGGTTATAAGTGGGTTATAAACACAAAGTCTATGTGATCATGTATGGTAGATTCATATAAAAGACATATAATAGGTAGTCCATCATTCATGGAAAGCTTGCCTGAAGGGATATGTCTGTGCCTGTTTCCAGAAAGACATCAGAGTTTGGGCGGTCCTCGCCTCTAGTGGACGCAGGAGCCGAGAAGGCCCTTTCATATGTTCCCAGAAGACATACCTGTGAGGGTGGCACAATGGAGAGAAAGGCCTCTCCTGATGACCTTAACTCCCTATCCAGTTCATGCTGTGAGATTCAATCTTTGAGGTAGCTAGGACCCAGGTCATATAGCGCTTTATAGGTTAAGGTCATCACTTTGAATTGTGCTGATTGGTAGCCAGTGGAGTTGCTTTAAAAGTGGTGTTACGTGATCTCTGTATCCCACCCTGGTCAGCAGTCTGGCTGCTGCATTTTGGACCCACTGAAGTTTCCTGCGACTTTTCATCAGTAGTCTCACATAGAGCACATTACAGTAGTCTAGCCAGGACATAACGAAGGCATGAGTCACTGTGGCCAGAGCTGGTTTCTTAAGAAAGAGGCCGGAGCCACAGCACTCATGGCAGGACATTTTAAAATGCACTTTCTCCCTGTCCAGGGCGTTTGGAAGGCAAGCTGCATTGGTAGGAATATTCTTATGGCAGGAATATTTTAAAATGGATCTTCTCCCAGCCCAGGAGGCTTGTAAGGCAAACAGTGGCGGTGGATCACCACTGTTGCTTGCCTTTCAAGGTGCCTGGGCTGTGCGGAGATCCATCATTTCCTGCTGTGCCCAACACTTTGTTGGCCAGAGCAGGGACTCCAACTCTTCACCCGAGTCTCTGTGCAGAATCACAGGCAAAGAGGAGGTGGCTGCCCCCTCTATCAAGGAACAGCAGAAGGCTGCCCCCCTCCCTCAGCCAACAGACACCTTATTTTGACAGCTCTGAGCTGTCAAAATCAGCTGTATGTTGGTTGCAGGGGAGGAACAGCCTTCTGCTGTCCCTTGATTGAGGGGGATTTAGACAGCCTTCCCAGAGGAATGCATTGAAATCCTGGTCTATGGTCAGAACATTTATACTTGCGTAACTGCAAAGATGCAACTCAGAGCACTGAATGGGAACCAAATAATCCTCACTTAATTCATATCTTGTGTCAAGTCAGGCAACCTGTACACAACTAGGTATTCAATCAGGCACTCGATGCTCTGAATTATACTACTGCACCTATGCCAGTGTAAATACCTGTATTCATCTGGATTCCAGCCACTTTTTGCCTATTTATTGCCCTTCCTTGAACAAAGCAATAAATGTTTTCAAAGTACAACATGTACACAATGAAATTGGCTGAGGCTCCCTCTCCCCAACACCAACACCAACACACTAACAACCACTCAGTCTTATTATACTGTTGCACCACATGCTGGCCCACAAGTATGTCAAGGAATACTTGTCTTGAAATCATTTTGCATTCAACAGTCTGACAGCCCATGGGGAAAAAATGTTATTTAGCCTGTTGGTGTGGCTGGCTGTACTCCTGTATCTCCTGTCCAATGGTAGGAGAGTAAAGAAGTGCTGAATATAAACATCTCAGTTTGGGCAGCAAGCAAAATGTAAAGACAACACTGAGACAGGCAGAAAAGGAGAATAAATGCTATAGCAAAGTGTTAGCAGAAGACAGGCAAGGTGTTATATCCATTTTACTGGACTTCTCCCATCTCTCATGGGCCATACTCTACAAGTGAAGGCCACATGAAATCTAGATCTGCTTCGGACTTTCTGTACATCGCTCTAAGCCACCTTGTATTTTTCCATGCAACAAAAAGAGGCTAATCAGCACTTTTTCAGTGGGGTCTCTAGCGTGTGTAGGCACAGGATTAGTCTGATAACTCTTGATGTGTCCCAATATTTTGGGTATTTAATCAAACAAAATACACTCTGACATATCTGACTTCAAGAAAAATCATATGCTCCAACAGAGAAGGAACATAGGTTTGCCCTTCCCCCTGGTTCGGAAGCACAGATGGGAACATCTGATTTTAAGAAGCCAATAAGTCACCAAGCCTTTTCTCCCTGACAGCTCTGTTGATGAAAGATTTGTTGAGAAGAAAATAAAACAGCAGCACACACATTGATGAGTATTGAGTTATTTTTCTAACATGTTGGTTTAAATGATTTTAGTTTTTCCAAGCGCTATCATGATTCAAGCATCGAGTGGGTCACTGAAAAGCAGAACTAAAACAAATGAACTTTATTTTAATCATTTCTAAATCGCCCTTCGATTTGACAACATTTGTGAAATAGTTGATGGCCGTCCAATTATCTGAAACAGCATTGCTTCTCGTGGAATTTAAATCACTCTACTGAAACAGCTTTGTGACAACTGCTGTGTGATGTATGAAGAGAAAAAGAACAGAAGGATCGCAGAAGATCTGCAAAATAGATGTCTTAGTGATCCATAGACAAAAAGGAAACCAATAAAACCACCAAGGAAATGTTATGATAGTCAGGAACAGACTGGACAAATATAACCCAGGAGTAGCATGAAGATAGAGAATATCACAAAATGTAATCAGGTAAATAATAAATGGTCTAATCAACAAGTAGGTCATTTTGGAGTGTTTTAGCAGCAGACAGAAAGACAAAGCGCCGTGTCCCAGATAAGAAGATTAAGGATCTGAAGAGGCCATTTCTATGACTGATGGTCAATTCACAGAGTTGCACAAAGCCATGATGTCAAATTAATTTAATGGAATAACCTTCTCTATGCCTACTTTGAAATTAGTTTCACAATGTTAAGCGTGTTCTATTCCCATATAGGTCACTATAGAATGGTAGCATAAAAGTATGGTTCTAGGGATCCCCTTCCAACCCTAAACAAACAAACAAACAAACAAACAAACATAAATTCAATGAGATAATACCTTCTGAATCAAATGACATCACAATTTATTACATTTAATACTGTTTAATATACATCCAAATACAAAGTTCATCATTCTGGAGGCAATAGTACGGACTTTTTGTCTCCTTAGCTTCACACTTGACCTTCTACTTGTTCTTTCACCAGGTTTTCCACATCTACACATTTGCTGAATTCAGGTCTTGGCCACTTTCCACAGTATAACCAGAGGAGTTACCCAGAGGCTCCATTTCCCTAGCACAACCTCTAACGGCCCATCTTCTATTTATTGGATACTGTTTTTACAGCCTTTCCATATGTTACAGAAGGTATATCTTCCCCCATCTCCCACTTACCTGGTCCATTAGTCTATTAAAATAGCTCTAATTAATTACAGAGGTTTGCAAAAGGAGCTGCAACTTAGCAGCTGGCTGGACAGCTCAGCATGCTAGAGCACCAGGGTTGGAAACTCAGTTTCTCAGTATGTCTTATAGGTGATAAGCCAACTTGTTTGGTCTTGGAGAAGCTAATGTCCCCCAAGCAAAGGGGGGGGGGGTTGTTAAAGTACTTCTATGTACTTCATACCTAGAAGACCCTGAGAAGGGATGGTATAAATCAGGCCTGACTTGACAGCATGCCATTAAAATTAATTACTAATGCCCTATGGTAGGGAGAAGAAATTTTACTTTTCCCTTTCCTTGTAAATTTAGTTCAACTAATGTAATATGTCTGTGAAGATACTCAGTCATCCAGGTGAGCTTATCTGAAAGTTGAATTATGGCAACTGGACTTCTTTTTCCTGAGAGATTGAAATGTTTCGCTGCTCATCCAAACAGCTTCCTCAGTTGCCATGACTCAACTTCCAGAAGAACTAATGCAACATACTATGCTACTCTTCCAATCCCTCACTATTGTCTTATTTCTTCTTTCATGTTTGCTTTATTATCTAAAGGTGAAAAACCTTATTTATAGGATCTGCATCCAAATTCCACAGAAAGCAAAGTTGGTCTTATGAATTAGATCTTGAGATTCTCTATGTTTGGAACTTTCCAATGGGATGAACTAGCTGGGGTAAGTGATCTTTGCCGGTTCTTATTTCCCCCGTGCAAAATTATAAGAAAATCACTTAACCAGCAGGAACCCTCACTGACTCTTCTAATCTTCTGCAGATGGATGGAAGCCTTCTATTTACAGAAGAGTAGGCCAGGATTCAAGAACTCAGTAACAACCCCCCCCCCGCCTATCACAGGGTTTAGGACAGTGATGGCGAACCTATGGCACAGGTACCAAAGGTGGCACTCGGAGCCCTTTCTGTGGGCACCCGACATCGCCCCTTCATAGCCACCTGTATGCAGGTTAAATTACTATATTGGCACTTTGCAAAACAAAAAACAAAAAACAAACTAGTGGGTTTTGAATTGCAGTTTGGGCACTCGGTCTCCAAAAGGTTTGCCATCACTGGTTTAGGGACCCGACCTGATCCATGATAATTGAAAATCAGTGATATGCGGATGCAGGTTGGACCCGGCCTGGGGGCCCCTAGTTGTGGGCTCTTGTACTTACCCTGGCCTGTCGCTGCCCCGAACAGGCCTGCCCGGGCCCGACAGAGGCTCCAAAAGGGCTTCCCCGTGAACTGGAAGTGAGTTCTGGAAAACAGGAAGTGGCCTCTGGATCACTTGAAAGCACTTTTGGGTCCTCCGAGGGCCCTTTCTATGCATGTCGGAGGACTCAGAAATACTTCTCTGTGAACTGGAAGTGAATCGGAAGTCAAGCCTGAAACAGGCCTTCCCACCTTACCCCAGGGGGCTTTTTTTCATATACTGCGATCCCGCAGTATAGTGGGGCTGCAGTATATGAACCACAAAAGGGCGGCGGTTTACTGTACATTGAAAAGAGTTTCCAGATTCTGAGAGAAATTGGCTATTGAACATTGAACAGAAAACTACATAGTTGTGTTAATCTTAAAACTAGTCTGAGCCTAATCATGCATTTCCAGAACCAAAACCCATACTTGATTGAGTGAGGTTTATCACTAGGGAAATGCATTCAGAAACACAGTCTAAGGATCAGCTTAGCAAAGTCTCATCTTAGCAACCTGCCTTTATGTGGTTTCCTCAAGTATTGTGCCAATATGCAAGGTTAGGAACAAATTATATCAACTAAGGCTGTCAACATTGCATGTCCCAGTACTTCTTCCTTTTATTTTCTTCACATATGGGGCAAATGAATCTTCCATATAGACTGTGAATATAGATTTCAAAAATCTATTACTCTCTGTAAGTCTGAGTATTATGCCCCCCCCCGACATTTTCATCTGTCAGCTAGCTAACCTCACTTAGTTTAGGAAGATATTGGTTTTCCTGTTTGCTAGCCACCCAGTCTTATTTTGGGGTATTTAACCACAGCACAGGTGTCTGAGAATTATTTATTTTGACACTTGTCTGTAAAGTTTTTATCAATCCTTGTGGTTGGAAGACTTGCTTTTATCAAAACTGCTTGCACAGATGTTAGAAGAACCCAGGGGAGGGGGAACCACCCAGGAAGTTCAAGGAATTCTTGGAATTTTTTGAGTATCAACAAGCATATGGAAAAGGGAGATCCAATTGACATTGTTTATCTGTACTTTCAGAAGGCTTTTGAGAAGGTCCTGCACCAAAGGCTCTTAAATAAACTTGCCAGTCATAAAACAGAGGGTAGAGTAACCCCCCACCGATCACGGGGGTTAGGGACCCACCCCACCCGCTATGCATGAAAATCCACGATATGCAGAAGCGAGTGGGGGCGGGGGCAATCTTACCTCCCGCTGCTGCCTGCCTGCGTGGCCCGAGGCTTCTCAGGGGAGCCTGGTTGAGTGGCATGGAGCAACCCGATCACTCCGCGCCACCCCTCCCGGCCACCCCGAGGCTTCTCCAGGGAGCCTGGCTGAGCGGCGCGGAGCGACCCAATCACTCCACGCCGCCCCTCCCGGCCACCCTGAGGCTTCTCAGGGGGTGCGTGGGAGGGCGGCGCAAAGTGACCCAATCGCCCCCCGGCGCCCTCCCATGCACCCCCAAGGCTTCTCCGGGGCAGGGGTGGCGCGGAGCAACCTGGCCGCCGCCCCCCCATGGTGCAGGTACTGCAATTCCGCGATGTAGCGGGGCTGCGATACCTGAACCGCGAAATGGCAGGGGGTCAGTGTAGCACTAAATGGACACTTCTTAAATGACCTAGAAGTAGGAGTAAATAGTAAGGTAGCCAAATTTGCTGACAACACTAAATTATACAGGGTAGTAAAAACTGAGAGAGATTGTGAGGAGCTCAAGAGGGATCTCTTGACACTGTGGGAGTGGGCAAACCAGTAGCAAATGAGCTTCAACATTAGCAAGTGGAGAGTGATGCAAAAAACCTCAATTGTATTTATAAACTGATGGGGTCTGAACTGTCTGCACCAAACCAGGAAAAGGACAGCTCAATTAAGGTGTCAACCCAGTGTGCTGCAGCAGTGAAAAATGCAAACTCTATGCTAAGGATCATTAGGAAGGGTATAGAAAATAAGTCAGCAAGTGTCATTTTGCCTCTATAAATCTATGGTGAGGCTCCATCTGGATTATTGTGTACAATTCTGGTCACCATATGTCCAGAAGGATATTATGGAAATGGAAAAACTGCAGAGGAGGTCAACCAGAATGATTCTGGGACTGGAACACCTTCCTTACCATTTGAGGCTGCAATGGCTGGGCATCTGCACTCTTGAACGATGGCACCCAAGAGGTCATCTGATTGAAGTTTTTAAAATTATACGCAGTGTGGACAAAGTAGATAAGGAAAAACTGTTTTCCCTATTGCACATCACTAGAACTAGGGGGCACACCATGAAACTTTTGGGCGCTAAATCTCAAACAAATAAGAGAAAGTACTTTTTCACTCAAGAGGATCACTGGTCTGTGGAACTCCCTGCCTGAAGAAGTGGTGACAGCGGTCAGCCTTGACAGCTTTAAGAAAGGATTAGACAAGTTCATGGATACAGGGGTATCAATGGCTATCATTATGGATGCCTCCGGTTTGAGAGAGAGGCAGGATATCTCTCAATGCCATTTGCAGGGAATTGTAAGCAGGTGAAGACATCTGCTTGGGAATACCGTGAAGCAAATGGTGAGCCACTGTGTGAGACAGCATGCTGGACTAGGTGGACTGAGGCCTGTTCCAGCAAGGCTGTTCTTATGTTCTTATGTAAGGATACATAAATGGTGGCTTATTTCTTTCTTTTGGTGGGTGAGTTGCCTTGATTTAAAGTTAAGACTATGAGGCAATTACAACAGGTTCAAAATCTGGCCTGATATGGAATACCACTTATCTGACCATCTTCTCTTGGCAGAATGTTTGTGAATATCACAGTCTTAGAATGACAACAATTCCTGCCCCAGCTATTAAGGCCATTACAAATAAAGTGTCTCCTAAATGTTATGGGTTCCTTTGGTGCAATTCCGGTAACACCAAGTACCCCAATGTGTTTCCTCTGTTGTCAAACAACTAACAGTTCCTAGGCAAAGTAAAACAAAAGCAACAATGACTTTATTTTCTTTATTTTTCAATCGATACTGTATGAATACAAAGTTTCTAGAAAGCTACAAAAAAATCTACCACTTTGTCAAGAAGGCATCAAAATGTGTCACTTTGCAAAGACATGAAACACCTGCAGAAACCGACACAAAAATAGCATTTTTAGAGTGATGAAATAATTGCACTTAACTGTCATGGATATTAAAGTTATCACACATATGTACCGCGAAAGCTAGAATACATTTTTTTTTACAAAGCACTTTTATTAAAAAAATTCTCTGCACACAAACCCTATAATTTTCATATTACTATCATACTAAAGATAAATTCACTTTAAAGCCAACACTTAAAACATTTTTATAAACAAAAAGGTACCAGTACCTACACACAGACAACAACAAATACAAGAATACTGTACTGCCAAAAGGTTTGATTGAAACTCATTTTGAAAACTTCAAAATATGTTAAGACAAGATTTGAAAAGTTTGTTTTTTTTAATATATATATATATATAAAAAGAGCTTTCCCTCTGTGGCTAAGCAAGAGGTGATTTGTCATCCAAAGGCAGATTCTACATCCCACCCACCCCAAAAATAACCAGCAGCAGTACAATATTAAAGTAACCACTGACCATATATGAATATGTTTAAGTCACAAACCCAGTTTATACACATTACACAAATAAACAAAGTGAAATTCCATTAAGTCATTTACACATGTGAACAAATGCATGTGGCAAATTAAAAAAGAAAAGAAAGGAAACCCTTTTACATAAAATGCACTGTTATTAAAGGATCAAAGGCTATTCAGGTTTTTTAAAACTGGTATAAAATTCTTTTGTCTTTTTTTTCAGGCACATATTGTTTTTTTTTCTGCAGTCACGAGCCTGAAGTAGAGGCCCACTTGAAATAAGGAAAATGAACAAACAAAAACAAAACGTAAAACAAAAACAGAATTCATTTTGCAAGGATGCAATAGGCCAAATCCTCTCTGTGAACTGAGTGCATTTAAGAGTTAAATTGACACAGTGGAACTGATTAAAGCGGGCGGGGGGGAGTCTCTCTGTGTGGGAATCCTCATAGCCAAACTATCTTGCTAATCTAGACTTCCTAAACCCTTTTTAGTTGAAATGATCCAGTCTTGGTTTTCAGGGGAATCAGCTGGGACAAAGTAAAAGAAAATATTATGGAAAATCAACCTGCGTATGTACTGAAACAGGGACCAGTTAGTTACACATTCCTTACTGCCCCAAATCCCTTCTCTGTGCTGGTGTTCAGTGTGGAGGGAGGAGTATTTAAATGCTATCCTGGGTGCAGTGTCCCAAATGATGCTGTGCATCTAAGGCTGTCAAGATTCTGCAGCACTGATATGAAGGCACTGCATGAGTTTAAACACCATACAGGGCAAGGAGCAAGGCAATGACGCTCCCTGCTGCCGAAATGGCCCTGCGGTGGAACAACTTCTCAGCCGCAGACAAGGTGTACTCTGTGTGTATTGGCCACTGACCATTATATGGGCTCTTTGAAAAACAGCATTGACTTACAAATGAGAAATCCTAAAAGGGTTTGGCTTCAGAAAGCATGCCAACACCTTGGCTTGTGCTTACAGTTGTTCAGAGTACAAAATATGTTTCTCCAAATGGGTGAAAGGCGAGACATGGGGTTGAGCAACTTGCCTCCTTTTATTAACCCACTCAGGTTAATCTGTTTCGTCCATTCACACCCAGAGCGAGGATGTGTCAATTTCAGTTAGGTTAGCAAGAGCCATTTAATTTGGTCTGTCACTTCAGATCTCTCATCAAACTCTAGACAGATGCAGGACAACCAGCCAACCCATTTCAAACCAAGACTTTTCATTCTGGCTTACTTAGAAGATTACAATATACGGTTGTGTCATTTCATGCACCAAAACAAACCCTAGTTCTGAACCATACAGGTAACCTGAGACACAGTAAAAGCAAGAATGCCCCAGAAAATCTGATCAGAAAAGTACATTTTATAGCTTCTGAAATGCTCTAAGTTGACTTCCGACTCTTAGTTGCTTCTATTGAGCCAAATAATTCAATCTGTAATTAACCAAAACCGTAACCAAAATGCAAGGGGTCAAGTTCAATGAAGTTGCCAAACTGAATGGGATCTAACATTAGTAGAAAGTGGAGAGATAGCTATCTAAGTTGCAAATGACATATCATAGTGGTACAGTACCTTAATAAACCATCTTAGAATTCAAGTAAGTACAAAGTACATTTGTAAAGTAAGTTAGGTTTCAACTGCCACAAATTGTACCATACTTCTTATTTTTTCAATTTTGTACATAAGACAATAAATAAAAATGATTCCTTTGCAATAAAATATACTCCAACTGCTTGCTTACCTACATCTGACTCTGCAGAAAGATTCAATAGTTGTAAATATACATAGTGTAGTTTTGAGGCCAAGCAATCCTTACTAGTTTTGATGCAAGAAGAGAAAAAGGGAGATATTTGGATCTCTGAGGCATAAATACCGATATGAAATTAGGCTGCAATCCTATACATGCCTACAAGTAAGTAACCATCATTGAATTCAATGGGACTTACAGAAATGCCTAGGACTGCACTGTTAAAAACACTGTGTGTGTGTGTGTGTGTGTGTGAGAGAGAGAGAGAGAGAGAGAGAGATTAAAACAAATAGTTACCACTTTGTGACACATACTCATTTTAAATAAAAATCTTTTAGTTTTTTGTCTATTAAAAACAGAAGTGTATTCACAGCTATAAATTCCCTCTGCCAACATTTGGTTTCACTGCTACTAGTTCTCTATGATTTTTAATTGTGTGTGTCCCTCTGAATCAGCATCCATGTGATCAAAGTCTCTTAAAATGAATGGTACTGTCCAAATCTGTACGTGGTATTCAAATGGCACAAATGATTTGAAGATGATACCTTTCCTGCTGGTAGGAGTGGAAAGTACTGGAGAGGGCATATTTTTCTAATGGGTCTTTGTCCTTCATCTTTAAACATTTGGTGCTAAAAAGCACAGGTCAAGTGATGGGTACATTGTGATCCGCACTTTTGTTATTAATTTTCGGTATCCAACTGCTCAACTTTGTAAACAAAATAAGTGCAAATTTAATACAAAGAAGAAAACCATCTTCACAGATTTGGAGTTACTAGATCAATGAAGTCACATTTATGCTTTGCCTGGCATTTTGCTATAGATGCAGGCTTGTATTACTCTGATATGAGAATAGACGAAGAAAGGCATGGCAAAAGAGACTGCTTTCCGACAACTGCTGGTCAGCAATGCTGCAGAAACAATGACAAACGTCTGAATAACACGTATAATAGTTTTCCAGCATTATGCACTCTTGTGATTTGCAAAAAGCATGCTACTATTAAAAAAAAACAAAGGTACTCTTTTGAGAATAGAGGCCTGTTAGTTTTGTCTGTTTCCAATAAACCAAAGGCATTATGGTGATCTCTAAATATTTTTGGTCTCTACACATTGTCATTATTATGGCAGCACTTTTCTAAGCTGGAATTTCAAAACCAAAGGCACTTGCACACAAGAGTGCAGAGAGTCACAAAGTTTAAAAGTATTTGGTCAGGTGAATTTAAGAAGGCAGCATTATTCGCACAATTCTCTTTCTGCAGGAAAGTCTAGAGTTGTTACCATTTCGTTTTGGTATAGGTAATTCCATCCATGGGGAAAGGGGAGGGGACTGACTGCTATAGGGAGGGATCTTAGACCCAGTCGTCAAAAGGCTTCTCTCTAGGAGATCATAATTATTATTTTTAAGTAAGCCAATTAATAGACTACGTAAGACTGGCATGACAGGCTAATAAAAAGTACTTCTAAAATAGCACTAAGGCACTGCATATTGTGATGCTTTGGCAGCTCAGAATTAAGAAGTTCCTACGACATAGTTACGGTAACAAAAGAGAGTGAGAAAGAGAGAGAGAGAGAGAGAGATGCTTCCAGCTTACAAAAGAGCTCACAGTTTACAGGCAGCCTTGTTGGACTACACAACCCACACTAAACATGAGACAGACTTAAGGCTTTCCAGAAGAAACATGCACAGGGCTTGAATCATTTACATCCATGTAAAGTTAATGACAAGGCAAACAGCGCCCCACACGTTTCACAGAAAAGTTTTGACTCTTCCAACTGTGTAGTTATTACATACATAATGTCACAGACTAGACATGGGCACGACTCAGCGAAATTTTCGTTTTCGTTTTTTCGTTTCGTTACGCAATGAAAATGAAAACGAAAAGTTTCCAAAAAAAACAAAATGGAAACGGAAACGGAAACGAAACAATTTTTTTTGCTGTTTTTCGTTTTCGTTGCGGCAAATACATTGAACTGAAAAGAATGCTAACGAAACAGAAATTTTTCGTTTTCGTTTTTTGTTTCATAACGAAAACGAAAAATTTGCAAAAACCCCCAACGAAAACAAAAACGAACCAAAACGGAACCCCTCAACGAAAAAGAAAAACCATTTTTTTTGAGTCGTGCCCATCTCTATCACAGACTAAAACAGGGGATGGGGGTGGGTGGGTAGGGGAAAAGGACGTGAACCTGGCTGACAAACTGACTGCTTCATATGCTTCAAGGAGTCGCCTTGAGGTGTGTTGTTTTCCTAACATTTAAAAGCTTTCTTCTTTTTTTATATTAAAAAAAATCCATCAAACCCAAAAGCCTCATAAAAGACAGCATCTTAACAAGAAAGGGAGTAGATGTAAACTTGTGACATCAAGTGCTTCAAATAAAGGGCTACTTTAGACGGGGAAGAGGCAGCGCTTACATCAAATGCACTGCTATTTTTAAACACTGGTAAAGGGACCCGGCCATGAACCTCCAGTTCTCTGGTTGATAAGAGTTCAAATGACTGGGACCATACCTGCTGAGAAGAAAAATAAAAAACTCACTGGGTTCAAAAGTACAGGTACAGGATGGCAGCCCTAAGAGGTTCATCTGTTTTAATATCTGTAAGTGAAATAATGGTGCATTAAGAGAAGGCTCTAAGATTCAGTGCTGTACTTGACCTTGTGTTCTACCATTATCCTTTTTCCTAACAGTGGGAAAGCAAACCTAGAGCCTTGACACAGGTTCTTTCCGCCACGCAGGTGCACTGCACTTGGCCTTTTCAGATACTGCTCTGTATTACCGGAGCAAGCCATGGGAAAGGCCCAGTGTGACCATAAAAGAGAAGACGGCATGTGGTCAACAGCACCGCCCTGCATTCCAGATGTTAAATTGACCATAGTCAGCCCTCCACTGACAACTGGATGCAACAGAAGACGGACCCTATTCAACTCCATTATTCAATTATTTAAAATGTCCTTGTTCCAACCCCTTCCACTAATCTTCAGTCTTCAAACTGTGATGGATTTCCACAGTTTTAAGATGAGGAGCGAAAGGGAATTATGAGGTCCCACAGGACACCCTGCACCTTTGTTACTCGATAGGAAGTCCCTCATTTTATTTGAATTTGGGAGCTCAGCATGGCCCCATGTAGGTCTTTGGGGTAGGAGCCCCAGACATCTAGGGCTTCCCTATCCAATTTAGGTAGACACAACAGTCTGCTAAGTATGTTACAAATCCCAGTTATTCAAAGCAGCTCCCTGAAAATAATTGCAAGTATGCATCAAGCACTATTCCTGCGTGAATTAACTACTAGTGTCCCAGAACTTCATCCTATAGAGTTCCTAAATTATAAAGGCTCAAAACATGGGCCTGAAAGGATAAATACATACAGTTAGAAGGGGAACTATTGCTCCAGTCCCAGTTTACCTACAAATCTCTCATAGCCAGTTCATTTGCCAAAAAAATTAAAAATTAAATAAATTTTAAAAAACTTGGCATATTTAAATTATATGGTTTGTGCCAGATATTGTGATATGTGTCAATACTTAAACTTTGCTGAATTCAATGGGTTTTCTCCCCAATAGACAGATACATGATTACACAATAAGCCACTTGGTAACCTATATTATATAGAGAGAGACCAGAAAACTATGAAAGCTGTTCCTGAAATGAATTCCTTTGTAAGCGATTTGGTCAGATCTGTAATGACGGAGTCATCTGTTCCTCTGCTGGCAGCCTAGTTGACAGGGGGTTGTAGAGTAGAGACAGATGGTGAGAAAGACTGACAGAGAAGGGGCAGCTCACCCTGCCACTGAGCCTTTAGCCCATTGTTATTAGCACCAAAAGGCTGAGCAATAAGGGGACTGATCTGCTAGGGTAATAGAGAAAACAGCCAGGTATTGATCCCAGGAGCTAATATGTTCGAAGGCCCATGGTACAAATCTATACAACATCAGAATCTTTGAGACACCGAGGAAACAACAATTTCTGTGCAATTTATAATCTATCAAGCCACATGCAGAGTGCTAATAAATATTGGGATCTACAAACGTCTTTATAATGTTGGTGTATTTTAGATCATCAAGTAGAATGGTAAGATTTGTGGAAAACTGGTTTATAGTTTGGGGAAAAAAACTACTTTTGGGGGGCTACAACTCCCAGAATCCTCTGCTGGGATATTCTGGGAATTACAGTTTGTAAAAAAGTTATTTTTCTCAAGCTTTGGTTAGAGCTTGTTGCTTGAAGATTTTGATTTTCTGGCAGGAATTTCAGAACCCAGCATCTCCAAAGAGGGTTGAGGAAGATCCTTGCCAACATCTATATAGAGCTGTTTAATCAGGGTAGACGTTGCAGTCCTAGGTCCCTAATGATATGATCCAGTACAGTGATATGATCCAGCTTTATATGTTCCTTAAGCCTCAGAGGTATTAGTTATCTCAGAGGTACCTGTCAGGCTGTGTTTAGCTTGCAGATCTCAGGCTGTGCAAGGCTGCCACGTGTAACCAACAAACCAAAACCAAAACGACCTGCAATGTTTGTAATTGTCTAATTTTATAATGACATTAGAACAGATGAACCTTTTCCTTATGTCCTGTTCGGTTCTCAACCAAAGTTTTTTAGATGGCTCTTCAGGTGACACAAAATTGTAAAACAGAACTTGGATTTCCCCCTCTCTTTCATTTGCTAGCTCCCAATTTTGGCGTTGCAATTTCTTGAACCATTGCAAAAAAGAAAAAGAACAGAAAGATAAGATAAGAAAAGAAAATTTTCTCATACAATATATAACCACACACGCAAGATTACATACACCATAAGTCTATTTTTTTTTAGTATTTAACTAGTTATTGCAAAACGAGCCATCTTTTTTAATTAAATAATCAAATAACCTTATTAGTACAATATAAGTCTTCTCGCTTTGCAATACCTGCTCAACAAGTTTAATGGATTAGAAAATTAATTTTAATCAAGAGAAAGGGTGGGGTACATAATTTTGCCTACTTTTAAGGACCTGTCTACCCCCATCAGGCATTTCTTAAGGCGAAGTTTGTCATTTGGCTTCAAACAGAAATTGAGTTGCAGTTATAAAATAATTTAGAGAATTACATTCGTCTGTATCTTCCACAGTAATCTGTTGTGAAGATCATTCTAAAAAGAATTTGTGTGCTAATTTATGCTTATAGTTTAAATTCATTTCAGTTTCACTTGCATCTTAAAAACACATTTTTATTAATTCAGACAAAACACCTCATAAAACTCTTATAATTGCTGTTACGTTTTCCCATGGCAAATGCTCTGTCTTATATTTTTTTTTCAACACAACAATAAAAATTAAAACTTTCATCAAGGTCCTGAAATTTTTAAATATAGTCTCCTCAAGGAACGGTGAAATTTTTAAAAAATAAAAATAAAACCAAAGAACACTTTGCTTCAGAAAGAATTTGTACAACTGTACCAGAACTTCACAGCTACAATATATAATCGACACACTAAAATGAGGTTTAGAAAAAAAAATGTTGGGGAAAGCTCAGCCAGAGGAACTGCCACTTAGTGTTGAGGTTGACAGTCTTGTGTTTTTATAAGGAGTTATAATGAAATGTGTCTATAAATAATTGTTCAGTCCTTCACAAGCCTGTAGATGTGATGCTGTGCACCATGTTCACTGTTTGAAACTTCAAATACACAAGCCATGCACAGTAGGGTTTCTTGCGTGTCCCTGTTTGTTACAACCTGTTTATGTTTAAATATATAAAAAAAGAAAGGGAGGGGAGAAAGAAGACATGTTAGAAACTTGACCGCTGGCTGTTATACACTCAACACCATAAGATCCGCAGGGATTTAAAAATGTATGAAAATCTCATGTATAAACATGCACATCGTTCCTAACTGACAGTTTCTTGATTAATGACATCGATCATACGTTCTAACAAGGGAAGCAGTAACAGTAATATACATACTTTTTCTCTTTTGCCCTATAATTAGAGGTGGGCAAAATGATACCCTGCTAGATGCCCTAAGCACGTCCTATCTTGCCGGATTTAGGAAGCTAAGCAGGGTCAGCTCTGGTTAGTACTTGGATGGGAGACCACCAGGGAATACCAGGTGCTGTAGGCGCCTAGAGTAGGAACTGGCAAGCCACTCCAGTATTCCTGCCAAGAAAACTGCATGGATATGGGGTCACAAAGAGTCGGTCATGACGGTAACGACACAACACACACACACACACACACACACACACACACACACACAAAATGATACACTTCTATGCCATGAGAAGGACCATTATTTTAACACCTAGTGGGTTCTGCTTATATTCTGGTGAGTAATCAGATCTGGAAGAGGTGGAGAAAGAAGTGAAAGAAGGAAGAAAGACTGTTATCCCATAAAGAAGAGTTGGACTAAAAACATGAGAGGGATGGAACAAAAAGTAATAAAGAAATGGGCAGTCCCTTTACTCTGACATTGCTGGCATTACTTAAGAGTTCTTAATTGGCTACTTGTGGCACACAGTCTAGCACTTACAGGAAGAAAAATGATTGCCCCCTGATTACTATATGTTTTACTTCTAAGAAGACTGGTGGGCACACCTTGGAAGTACAGTAACCCCCCACCATTTCGCGGTTCAGGTACTGCAGTCCTGCTATAACGCATGATTGCAGTACCTGCCCAATGCTTCGGGTGGGCGGGGGCGGGGGATCAGATCCCCAACACCTCCAGCCCACACTCCTCCAAGAAGTCTCGGGGCAGCACTGGTGGGGGATCCGATCCCCCAACGCCGCCGGCCCGCGCGGGCGGTGGGAGGATCGGATCCCCAACAGCGCTCACCCGCACTGCTCCGAGAAGTTTTGGAGCAGCCCGAGCGAGCGCCGTGGGGATCTGATTGCCCCCACCCCCCAGGCCCCATCCGATCTGCATATCATGGATTTTCAGTCATTGTGGGTCAGGTGGGTCCCTAACCGCCATGATAGGTGGGGGGGTACTGTATTAGTCTAAAGCAAAGTGTTAGGTAGACCTAGAGTCAATCAGATGAATCAATGACATTTACGTAAGCCTTGACTTCATTGAATTTTTCTTGAGTAAGTTGATCTATGTTAGTCAGGGAACTTGACCTCTGTCCCTGAATTCTGCATGGGACTTGAAACTACATGCTGTGTGGTGTCGGAAGGAAATCCTAGCAAACTCAAGAACATTTTATTCCCAGCACTTACATTTAGAACCCAATTGAAATCTACCTGTTCCCTAAGTGCTAAAAACAAAAAATAGCAGATAAAAGTTCAACATTACCAATAAAATAGTGAAGTTTTCCAACACGCTGTTCATCATATATTTCTCTGGTAGATGCTTGAGTTTGTGGATGAAATTGATCATATATTCACACATTGGGGAGCGGTTTATTCTGAACACAAACCTGCCGTTCTCAAACCGTGCATATTCAGTCTTTGGGAGGAAATACAGAAACTTAGTTCAGAAGCTTAATAACAACTAAACTGTTTCTCAATAAATTAACATTTTAAAGTGATTCACGGATTAATCACATAAAATACATTAAAAGAATCTTAACATTTTAAATAATATTTACTTAAAGCACATACTTTCATTCAACTGAAGATACAACATTATTAAAACTTCAGATTCTCATAAAGAGCATAAGGGATAATACTTTTTTAAAAGTACAGTTATCCCCCGCCGATCGCTCACGGGGGTTAGGAATCCACCCCACCCACGATGCATGAAAATCCGCGATATGCGGAAGCGGGTGGAGTGGGGCCTGGGGGCGGGTGGGGTGATCGCGCGCTTGTCCGAGGCTTCTCAGAGGAGCGCGGGGGCGGCGCGGAGTGACCCGATCACCCCCGCCCCCGCGCAGCTCTGAGGCTTCTCAGAAGAGTGCGGGGGTGGCGCGGAGCGACCCAATCGCCCCCCGCGGCTCCGAGGTGCAGGTACTGCGATCCTGCGATGTAGTGGGACTGCAGTACCTGAACTGCGAAATGGCAGGGGGTGACTGTACAGCACAATTCTCTCTCCAGAGACAGTAGCTAGTATCATGCTGCATATTTATTTTATTTTATTTCTTTTGAATATTTTACCCCACCTTTCTTCTTGGAAAAGGACCCAAGGTGGCTTACAATAATGAGGGACAATATACAGCTCACCACAGTTAAGACATATTCAAATTAAGAACAGGAAATTGGAATGGCATCTTAGAACATTTTTAATAACATTAAAGCTACAAAGAGCATGCCATATCTGGCATCACAGGCAGACTGCTGCTAACTGAAGAATCCATGCTTTGATTTTACATTGTGTGCTTCATTAGATGAAGTCACACACCACTTAAAACTTATTCACTAGTAGCCATCCACTGGGTGGTGGCAACATGGTTCCTGTCATGCAAGTGGCAGGAAACCATGCACACATATAATAAAGGTTGTATGTTAGGTTCCATTTCCTTTGAGTGAAATTTGGCAGTAAATCACAACTATTCTAATATGAGCAAATTCAATGTGTCAGCACTTTATAGTCAACTCTTCCCACCCATCCTCTCCAAGAAAAGGCATCCAAGCACTCAAAGTAGATGCACACTCCTCTATACTTATACAACTGCAAGTTCAAATGAAAACACAACAAGCCTGCAGTCCATAAGAAAATATTTATTATAGAAAACAGTGAGAACTGACAGCTATAATTCAAGCAACTCTTGGAAATTTTACCTCTACTTTTTCTACCACTTGCTTTCCAAATGAGCAGACTTTGGTAGAACAGGTGATTGTCATATTTTCTGAGCTCTCATATTGACTAGTTACACCATAGAACGCTCCTGTATCATCTTGGATGTTGCAATTTAAGTCCGCCTGCAAGAGGAAAGAACAGACATTTTCTCATCTTCCTGCATCATCATGACTATACAGTGGACCCTTGTATAACAAAAACTTGTATAACATAAAATTTGTACAACATAAAAATTCCAGAGATAGGGGAAATTTGCTTAACATAATCGCCTATAGGGAGAATCCGTACAACATAAAAATGGGATCACTCCGTTATCAATGCATTCCTATGGGAATTTGTATAAAGGAAAATTTGCTTAACATAATTTCATTTGGAACGAATTAATTCCTTTATACAAAGTACCACTGTATATGTCAAGTTCTTTCAGTTTTCCCCCACAGGGCTTGGCTTCCAGCCCCTTGGTCATTCTTGTTGCCCTCCTTTGAACTTGTTCCAATTCATCAATTTATACAGACTGTTCTTTATTCTTCTAAATCTAAGTGTTGTGTTTCTATCTTGGATCAAGACCAGATTTGGACTACATTCATCAATTCCAAAATTAGCTATCCTCAAACTAGGAATAGGCATTTAAGAGCTCACAGTTTATAATTCCATCAAAGCAAAAAAAAGGGGCTGAGCTGTGTGGCCATCACAAAACACAATTGCAAAAATAGGTTACAGGCGATACCTTTATAGGCCACTATTAAAATCACCCTTGTAAATCACCCTTCTTCAAAGCAGGTCCCAGAAGTTCATACATGGTAAAATATGTGCTTCACCAGGAGGTTACTTTTAAAGTCCTTTGTTAGATTATGTTCTTAAAGTCCATGGCTAGATGATGTTGCAGCCAGGGCAGAAGTCTTGTTAGAGGCAAGAAGGGCAGTTGTAAAAAGCTGGCCCAGAGAAGATGGTGGAAAGCCTCATCCAAGAGAAAATCTTAAAACACATTGAACAAGCCTTGCTGAGTGAAAATCAGCATGGCTTCCATAAGGGTAAGTCTTGTCTGACAAATCTTTTAGAATTCTTTGAAAAGGTCAACAGGCATGTGGATTTGGGTGAACCAGTGGATATTGTCTATCTTGATTTTCAGAAGGCTTTTGACACAGTCCCTCACCAAAGGCTGGCGAGGAAATTGCACAGTCAGGGGGTAAGAGGGTAGGTCCACCTATGGACTGAGAACTGTTTGAGATCCAGGAAACAAAGAGTAGGTGTCAAATGGGAAATTTTCACAATGGAGAGAGGTGAAAACGTGTGTGCCCCAGGGATCTGTCCTGGGACCAGTGCTGTTCAATCTGTTCATAAATGACCTGGAGACAAATGCATTTCAATGTAAGAAAATGTAAAATAATGCATATTGAGGCAAAAAAAAATTCTAAACTTTATCTATCAACTCATGGGCTCTGAGCTATCCATGACAGATCAGGAAAGAGATCTTGATGTGCTGGTGGACAACTCAGTGAAGGTGTCTACCCAGTGTGTGGTAGTGGTATAGGCCAATTCCATGCTAGGGATAATCAAAAACGAGATTGAAAATAAAACAGCCAACATAATAATGCCATTGTACAAAATGATAGTAAGGTCACACCTGGAGTATTGCATGCAGTTCTGGTCACCACATCTCAAAAAAGACAATGTGGAACTAGAAAAGGTGCAGAAGAGAGCGACTAAAATGATTACGGGGCTGGGGCACCTCCCTTATAAGGAAAGGCTGTAGCATTTGGGGCACTTTAGTCTGGAAAAAAGGTGCCTGAGGGGGGATATGATTAAGGCGTACAAAATAATGTAGGACATGAGTAAAGTGGATAGAGGGACACTCTTCTCCCTCTCACAAAATACCAGAACTAGGAGACATCCACTCAAATTGAGGGTTGTGAGAGTGAGAAGAGACAAAAGAAAATATTTCTTTACTCAGCGTGTTGTTGGTCTGTGGAACTGTCTGCCACAGGATGTGGTGATGGTATCTGGCCTGGATACCTTCAAAAGGGGATTGGACAGATTCCTGCAGGAAAACTCCACCACAGGTTACAAGCCATGATGGAGATACGTAATCTCCAGGCTTAAAACTGGGGTACCTCAAGGGCCAGATGCAGGGGGGTGGTATCAGGAGGCAGATATCTAGTCTCATGTGCTCCTAGATGCATCTGGTGGGGCCACTATGAGATACAGGAAGCTGGACTAGATGGGCCTTTGGCCTGATTCAGCATGGCTCTTCTTATGTTCATATAGCCTCTTCCCCCAATTATTATTACAATTAGTTCCCCCACTCCCAGCACTGTAATAATGGATGCTGATTTTTTAAGAGGGTAGTATATCTTTCCTTCTGTCATGTGGATCCTCCTGTACTGGTCTGGAATCTTCTTTCAATGTTTTAACAGTTTCATTAGTAGGAAGCAGGAAAGCATTATCAATGTCAACTTTATCTAGATCTGTAGCCATAGGTAGAGCGAGACCCAGGGCATTCTGACTTACAGAAGTACCTCCTCGAGGAAAGGAGGTAGCATTTTTTAAAAAAAATTGTACATTCTGATAGCAATGTTGAGGGATAGTTTATAGTGCCCAATCATCTTTATCTGTCCCACAATAAAGGATTTTCTTTCTTTCTTTGACCCAACACCCCTCCTCCTCAAATTCCTCAGGAGTGGGCAATCAATCAATCAATAAATCAATCAATCAATCAATCAATCAATCAATCAATCAATAAATAACCCCCCATCCTTAGTTTACCCAAGTCCATGCTGAGATTAAATGCCTATTAAGGGACTGTTCCTAACTTGGGGACAGCAGTAGGCAGGTTTGCTTGCACTTCCTTAAGTGCTTCTTTTTCACCCCCACACCCCATTCAGCATACTACTTACTGTATATTCTTTATTACAGTTACGGCTAAAGTTCAAGGTGAGTGAAGAAGACACAGAACCGGGACAAGGGACTGATTCCAGGTCCCACCGTAACTACCCTTCTTTCTGAGTTCAGAAACAGGGGGTAAAAGTCAGTGTTGTATTCCTCTCCACCTGACAGAATACTTGGGGGAAGTTAATGTTGTTATCTACAATCTCAAGAGTCACTTAAGAAGGACTAATCCTTTTTATACTTTTCCCTCTAATGTTCATTCAGTGCCTACTTGATGGTAAGATAACAAACCCCCATTTCCCCAATATGTGTTCCTTAGTGATGGGGTAGGGAAGGCAACACCTGTTAGCCCTCAGAGGTTAAGTAACATAACTGATTTCTGTCAATGAACTGTTCAGCGGTTTACATCTCTGGCTGTGGAGCCCAGAGGCTGGAAGTTTAATTCCTCGCTATGCTTCCTTTGAGAGCGCTGGACTCAGTAATCCACAGGTCCTTCCCAGTTCTGCAGCTCAAGGGCTATTATTCAATGAAATAAGTGAAGGTTATGTGTCTTAGCAGGTGACACAGCCTTTGCAAAGAATTATTTATTTTATTATTTATTTATTTATTTATTGCTCTCAAAAGTTATTTTCAAAAAACTTCCAGGGATGTTCAGATCTATTTTCTGGGCATAGCCTTAACTCTTGAATTCCTCACCCTTTCCAACACAGATGCTTCCCGCAACATTTTGCTGCTACTGCTGCTGTTGCTGCTTCTACTACTACCCTGTTTCCCCGAAAATAAGACATCCCCTGAAAGTAAGACCTACTTACAGTTTTGCCCCACACTGAAATATAAGGCATCTCCCGAAAATAAGGCCTCCCCATAATAAGATAACAATAAATGTGTACCGTATTTTTCTTCATGAAAAAACAAGACGTCCCCTGAAAATAAGACCTAGCACATCTTTGGGAGCAAAAATTAATATAAGACACTGTCTTAATTTCGAGGAAACACGGTACAACCAGCACTACCACCACCACCACCACCAAAATCTTATTTTCATGACATGAACATTCTTGCTATTCCTAGTATTGCTAGGCAACTCTCCCCATGGTTCTCAGATTTGTATTCCTCTGTTGTGTGGTGTTAGCATGCCCCAGATTTTCAGAAAATTCTCAGCTTCTCAGAGCAGAGGAACCTACAACAGCTTGCTGAGGCTTGGCTCCCTTCCACTTGAGCTGGGGCAGAAAACTGCGGAGGAGTTCTCTACGAGCCAAGGCTGCACTGTTCACTGTAGCCACCTTTTATGTTATATATTCAGACTATCGACTGTTTGACATGATCCATAAAAAGGCCCCTGCTGAAGACCCATGGGATGTACTGAAATAGCGCTGGCTGCAAACAAGAAGAATCCTCCAGATGGACAAGTGTTTTCCATCTTCAGAGAAGGATGAAGGCAGCCTGCCTGGGTCATAGCAACTTTGGCTGCTCCTCCTCCTCCTGCTGCTGCTGCTGCCTAAAACAGAACAGCCAATGCAGGAAGATTATTAAAACCTCTCTGCCACAAAAGGGAGGGAGGAAAGTACCAAATACAGAGAGGGTTTTCCTGAGGGAGCAGCATAATTAAGACACAAATATTCAGTAGGTGAAACGGAACATGGAGGGTCACTTGTTAAACAGCACAGAGGCTCCCTTCAATTACCACAGACTGCAACAAGGAGATGTTCAGATGAGCGCAATTACACTTCCCCTCCTTCTCTGTGAACAATGATCAAAGGGCAGAGATTCCAGATTGTCAAGCAAGTCCCCCCCTCCCCAACAACAGCATCTGGATCTTTGGCAGTCTTCACTGCCAGTTGTGTGCGGCAGCTTTGGAATCGCCTCCAGATCTGCCACATGGCTACGCTTTTGATGGCCAGGCCAAGCTACTCTGCTTCCCAGCTGCCCTCCAACTCATTCAGGCAAGCTAACACACTCAACACATTCAAGCCGGGAATGAGTTTTTGCAGCCATGCCGTGACGATCACGGCACAGAAATGCTCCTTGCTGAAGGTAACGTGGGAGGAAGCGGTAGGAATGGGCTTCGTCCATTTGAAATGTGTCCGGAAGGCTGCCTACAGATGACCGGTCGACATCTTCAGTCTTGTTTCTCAATGGCAGCTTGTTTGTCCAGCTTCATTACAATGGTTTTTTTTGTGAATGAAGGAGACAAAGAATCTTCATGTCTCTAAAGACTGAGGCAGACACCCATGAGGGATGTGGGAGGAGACCATGTGGCAGGGCTCTTTCTGAGCACTAACTACACTGCATTCATTATTCGTTAACGGTGCCTGACAAAGAAACAGCATTATATTTTTCAGGTCAGAGCTATTTTACATAATAAGAATAGGAATAAACTTAACCACCCAACTCATGTTACTTTACCACTAATTATGGCATATATTTACATCCATAAACTAGGAGAGATTTTTGGACATGATTTAATGCCCTTTTATTGTGCAGATTCCATTATTTCCATTTCACATTTGAATTTCAAAAATGCTTTGGACTTCAAAGCATCTTTTTTAAAAGACTGCACTAATTACAGTATGCGTTATTTTCTGGAACTGCTTGTTTGCATTGCAGATTCCTGAAAGGATAGGTATTCATTAAACTATACTTGTTACATCTTAGGAGAGTTTTGTTCTCCATTTCACATGGATGTGCAGACAAACAGATACGTTTGTATCAGTAGAAAGTAATACTACAATTATGTAACATTGTAACATACTAGATCATCTTCGAATGCTCTACTATTTTCAACGGAAATTACTCCTACCTTATGTAAATAAGGACTGAAAATTAAGATATTCACTTACACATGCATAAAAGTGATTCCCCCCTTCTAGAAAAAAGTTTATGCCTTGTCCCATTTCAGCATTGTAGGACAAAATGTGCATGATGAATGTGCATCAGAAGCCTAGTCTAAAAATAACCAGGCCCCTTCAGATTAGTTCCAAGACCAAGTGAATGTTGCACTGAAGTCAACAGAATTGAAGTGGGGGGGGGAGTTTTCCATTACTATTTTGAAAGCCTTAAACAGGTTTCCAAGCATTATGACCCAGGCCCTCCAAAATCTTGCAGTTTTCTTGCCCAGGTACACCTCCATGTGTGTCATATTTGTACATGTTACCCCAAAAAAGCCACAGTGAAGAAACAGCAAATTACTGCTCCATGAAATGTTAGGTAGGTCTTCTGTATTCCTGACTTCTAGAACTTTCAATATGTTGCTTAAAACCATCTTTCATTCTCAGAACAATGGTCAGTCAAAAAAATACTAGAGGAGTAAACACATACTTATATGTCTCCTCTTGCAGACTCCCCTGCCCCAGTATTAGTCACAGTGGTGTGACCGATTTTGCGATCAGTGCTTGTTTACTCACATGAAGGAGAGCCCACCGAGAGAGAAATGAATTCTAGCCATACCCCACATACTTGTCTTGACCAAACATCAGGACAAACAAGAGAAAGAGACCTGGGGTGATAAACACTCTTCCTCTCTGAGCTGAATGGATCCTGTGTCCCTGAATGCCATTCCCTTTCTTCTCCCTACCAATGAACCACAGCCTAGAAATCATCAGTCAAGGACAGTTCCTCATTGGTTGGATTGAGCCTGTAGATTATGCCAAAAACATGTTACGCCCAAGCTAATTCTGCACCCAGTGCCAAGCTCCTTGCCTGTAAGGGGGGGGGCTTGTGATACTTCACTCTTTCCCCACAGCTTTGCTACATGACAAAATATCCATGTGGAGTTATTTCAGGAATCATATCTCAAGCTTTTCTTAATTTTATCCAG
The DNA here is from genome assembly GCA_023846285.1 of Phrynocephalus versicolor. Lineage (NCBI taxonomy): Eukaryota > Metazoa > Chordata > Lepidosauria > Squamata > Agamidae > Phrynocephalus > Phrynocephalus versicolor. The sequence goes on from JAHTLZ010000016.1 coordinate 60,819,548, forward strand.
AATGAGCCAGAGCCTACCTGATGCCTGAAGCCATACGCCAACCATGGTGGCAAAGTATCATGACTACCTAGTGGTGTAGATGAATTTGAACATATACACTTGTCCATGTATTCAGAAAACTGTTCACACCTGGTTCACAGCAGGACAACAGGATTGTAAACAACTTTGTCCTGCTCCTCCCATGAGCTACCTGCACAGCACATATCTGCTGAAGGTCATGTCATGCCTATTTAGAGCTAAAATGAGTGATTCTGGCATCTGTCAGGGGTTTTTACTTCCTTATTGGTTAATCCTGAGTCATGTGAGGCTGGCATATGCAGGGATGACATAAGAAGGAGGAGTAACACGGGTCTAATCTTCTGGGAGAGTCTGACCTCAACTGTTATTTCCCCCCACCTTCTGACGTATCCTTTCTCTTCCAAAGAGTTTATAGTAAAGTAAATTATGGATCATCTCCCTGGATTTTAATAAAAAGCACAAGCTGGTGTTTTAGACAGTTTACATTTACTTGTTACGATGAAAACACAAGACTATAGCAATTATTTGTGGCTATTTCGGCACACTGAACAGGACTGATTCTGCACTACTGTGTAAAGAGTCAGCATTTCTCATCTCTGACACTAGATGGCAGATGATAAACTGTTTTGGTAGGGAGTTTTTTAGAGAAAGCAAAAATTCTGACATGCGGTAGTATTTACAGAAGTATGATCTTGTTAAATCAAATTTACATTAAACTGTACATGGCCAAGCTACATAAAGGATGTAGCTAATAAAGTAACATGTAAGGGTAGCTCCAAACTACACATGTAGGAGCTGCAGAGGTTGAAAATAATACTGTTTCGAATTTAAAAAGCAAAAACAGAACCCCTCATATTCTGACTCAAAGTCTGAACAAGGTGACAATTTTGAAATTATCTTAAAATACTGGCATTCTTGCTGAATAACTGCATCTTGATAAATAATACGATTATCTGTTTGGGAGTTAATAGCTTCAAAGCACAAATGTATATTTTTATAAAATGAAATGGATGTTCATGTTCAGGTGTGACACCTAATTAAAACCATTTTGAAACATCAAAAATCTTATCAAAATATTCTTTCTGCTGCTCCAAGATTTTTCAGATATGCATGAGAGTAAGAAACCTTTTGCAATCTCAACCAGCAGCATATATATATATTTGGTGGTGGTGGGGATAGCTTGTATTGACCTGCGAGAATGAAATACAGTGGAGCGTTGTATAACAGTTAGTATAACATAAATGTACAACATAAAAAATTCCAGAGATAGGGGAAATTTGCTTAACATAATCGCCTATGGGGAGAATCCGTACAACATAAAAATGGGATTAATCCATTTTCAATGCATTCCTATGGGAATTTTGTATAAAGGAAAATTTGCTTAACATAATTTCATTTGGAACATATTAACTCCTTTATACAAGGTACCACTGTAACTGCTTACTTGCAGTTATTGGTTAAGATAACCATGTGAAACCCTAAAAGGGGACTGGCTATCTAATACACATGGAGAAGCAAAATCCATATTTAAGCATGTGCTTTTTGAAGCATTTATCCATTCTGAATCACTGCCTTCTGTTCCATGGATGATCCAGGTACTAGCATTCATAAGGGAAAAATATTCTTCTATTCACTCCAGCAAAGAAAATGTAAATAAATAAATAAATAAATAAATAAATAAATAAATAAATAAATAAATAAATAATAAAAAAATAGATGAACAAATACATTACAGGTCATACTTACCCAAAATTTTACGAGGAAGAAGGCATTCTGAGGCCCTTTTCCAAACAGCTCCTTCAAGCCACCTTTCTTTTCAGGGAACTTGTCATAAATCTGACGAATGTCCACTGATTCGAGCAATGGATCGCTGTAAGAATGGTTGGCATGCCCAATGTGCACAAAGAGGTGTTTGTTATACTACAAAATAAAGAAACAAAAAGCAATAGAAAAACCATCAACTGATGTAAACAGAAGATTTAAGACTGCAGCAACGTTCTAAGGGGAAAAACAAGCAAAAAAATTAAGAATAATTAATTTTAGGGAGTCAAGGGTAAGTGCACTTCATTATTTGTATAAGCTTCCCAACTCATGCATATAATGCAAAACATGCATTTCTGTCCTGAAAGAGTTCACTGTGCCACCAGTCTTACAAATTATGCTAAATGCTTTTCCCTGACCAAATTGACAAAAGTAAGTTACTAACAAGGAAAGAAGAAGGGAAAAGCAAGTTCACACAGGGCGTGGACAGGTGTGATCACGATGAGACAGACCATTTGTGAGCCTGGCTATATCAAAGAATCAAGTTCACCTTCCTCTGAGTAGTAGGAACAACAAATACAAAACACTGTGCTGCTGCTCTTTTCCCCGGAAGTGAAATACATCTAGGTGATGGTTCTTTGTGAAATGAATAAAATACAATGAAGTCATTATATGCTATAATGTTATAAACACTGGCCCTTGGCGAAGATCAAAGCCAACACATTGACTACTGTAATGCTGTCTACATAGGGTGTCCCTCGAAGGCAATACAGAAATTACAACAGGTCTAGAATGTGGCTGCCAGGGGCTACAAGATTTGATCATCTTTCGCCAATCCTGGCTCATCTGCACTGCCTCCCTGTTGTCTATGCTGTCTACTGTATCAGATTTAAGATGCTGGTTAGAATCTGTAGGGCTCTAAATGGTTTAGGAGCTTGTTAGCCATTGCAGTGTCTCTCCCCAAGGATATCATCCAAACTGTTCCTCTCAGGTTGCACTACTGAGAGTGCCTATCCTGAGGCAAACAAAGAAAAACGATACTAGGACCTGGGCGTTCACCAGAAATTAAACAGACTCGATCCCAACAGATCTTTAAAAGTTCAGTAAAAAACTGAACTATTTAAGGATACCTTTGGCAATATCCTAGGTTATTTTTGAGACCCATATTCTAGTGTTGTTATTGATTATTTCATTATATTCATGGACATTTTGTTTTATTGTTGTTTTATATAATTTGGTTCACCTGACGCACTGGGTAGCAATCCTTGGCTGTCTTCCTGCTTTTGTTTTTGTTTGTTTGTAGTATTATCTACAAATGTTTTGATTATTTTAGTCTGTATGTCTTGCTTAATTGTGTAAATAGTCACAAGTAGTATTTCACTAAGTCGGGTGGTCTAGAAGCTAAATAAATGAACACACACACACACAAACTTTTGCTTTTGTTATGTGCTCTCAGGTCAAAAACAACATACAGGCCTCCTAATAGGACTTTTAAGGTATGTAAGATATTTAAGGAGTGGCTTTAACAGTTCCACAACCTCAGTGAGTTTTCCAGGCTGTGCAGGGATTTGAACTCAGGCCTCCTCAATCCTAGTGTGTCAATATATTTACTACACCACCACCTGGATCTAAAATTGAACAATTGCAGGATTCTCTGGATGTCAATTCTCTCTTTACAAAGCTCATTTGATTTATTTAACTTGTTCGCTAATCTCCTACATCTCTTTCATGGAATTCAAAGTGGCAAAGATGTGATTCTACAGGGGTTTCCCATGTGACACTGCCCAGATCCTGAACCATTAATCTTTCATTGTAGCGACAGCATCCATCACCTGCTGCAGAAGCCAAGCCTGGCACATCGGCTCTATTTTCAAGTGGAGTTCACTGTTCTTCATTAGTATGCTTGCAAATGGATATCACCATCAAGATTAATTATCCCAGCCAAGATCCTGTTCAGTTGAGCTGCTCATGCATTGATGTGTGTGTGTGTGTTGTGTCGTTACAGTCGTGACCGACCCTTCGTGACCCCATGTCCATGGAGTTTTCTTGGCAGGAATACTGGAGTGGTTTGCCAGTTCCTACTCCAGGCGCCTACAGCACCTGGTATTCCCTGGTGGTCTCCCATCCAACTATTGACCAGGGCCGACCCTGCTTAGCTTCTGAAATCAGGCGAGATCGGATACCTTGTTCTAATTATTTGACATTTTAAGAGTTGGCTTAAGGGGGTAATAAGCTCCTCCTTGCACAAGCAGAAGCCCTGCCTGTTACAACACAGGATCTCCATTTCCAGCATTCAACAGAATTCCGCCCGCTGGATAACATTAAAATCCTAGAGAAGCCTTTTGGTGGCACTGAAGGTTTTGAAATGTGTCTCCATCTTGCAGGGGACATGGTGGGGTAGAGATGCCTATCTAGAACAATTCACATGAAAACAATGATGTGGCCTAGTTCCTAAAAGGCTTGTCCATCAATGAGACGAATACAGTTTCATGACTAGGCATTACATCTTTGATATCATGAATATGGATGTGCCACATACATGTCACTAGCTGCTGGGGAAAGCGGGATGCTAACCTAAACAGGCTTTGGGTCTGATCCAGAAATATTTTCCTTCTGTTTTTACAAATGAATTGTCAACGGTACTAATTAACTATTAAAAACTATCTGGCCTAGCACAGTGCAAAAAAAAAAGCAAAGCAAAGAAACAATGCATTAACATGTGTCTATAGCTACATTGCTATAAGGCTTAATATTTCAGAATGAAGGTGAATCCATCCACAGCTTTAAACTCAATTCACAGAATTATAAACCAAATCCACAGCCTTTTAATTCAACCAGGAATGTTTCCCTCACAGCTTTTCCCTCTAACATTTTGAGTCTTGTTATATCCAAGTATGAGTGGAGAATTTTTCCAGCATTATCTTACAGATAAGCCCCCCAAAAGGTATTTCATCTTTAAGGAGGAAAGTACATAGAGCAGAAAAATAAATGAATGGAAGGAGTGAATGCATGAATGAACAAACACACGAATGAATGAATGAACGCTTATGAGTAAAATCCTTTGAAAGGGCAGGCTTAACATGCATACCGATCAGTTACACAAGAATTACAGTAATTATTGCCCTATTCTGTAACAATAATTACCAGGCAGCATCTGCACAATGGGTGAGCCAACTACAAACGCAACAAGCTTGGTATCCTCTTTAAAACTCATTTTAAGCTATGTATATGAAAGATTTTATGTACCAAGCAGTACCATCCTGGCACAATTCAATCCAGTGTTTTAAGCTTTTAATTGCTCTCTAAAGCACCTATACTGAAATATCCATAGGGAGGCTAAACTGGCCTCCTTTTCAGCTTTTTCAGCTTGTTCTACTTGTAGTGTAGATGACAGATGCTGTGCTACACACTTCCCCACAATCTGAATGCCTGAATCTAGGCACATGTTGGAACAATCACAGGAGAGGGACATCCCCAGAATTTTTTAAAAAATAATTTTAAGTAGGGATGTGCTTCAGGATCAGAAATTAAGTGAATCTGGAGCAAAGCAATTGGGGGGGGGGGTAATCTGCAAATGGCTGAACCAATCTGAAGAAAATTATGGCCACCCAAAATGGCACTCAAATCCAAAGTCTTTGCTTCAATACTTCGGTTCAAAAAGTATTTTTTAAATAATGCACTTGGTGTCGTAAGTCTCTGTTAGAAAATGAAAGTGTCCATTTAAACAAACAGGGAAGATTAATACAAAAGGAAACTAAAGTTGAACCATCAATGAAAAAACTCAAGCTCCTTTGGAAGGGCTCACATCAGCCAGATAAATCCCCTTTTGTGACTTGGCAGCACGAAGGAAGGCTGCAAGCCTGTTCAAGATGGCTTTCTGCACTGCTTTCCTTTCTAGTGGGGTGGACATACACTGGGGATTTTCTTCTTTTCTGTTAAGCATCTGTAGATTCATTACACTTGAGAATCCAGTCAACTGCACCATACACCTAGACAGATGTGACGGATACAGGGGAAGGTAGGGTGGGAAGTGTGAATCCACAGACGCACACTCGAAGAACTATAGTTACAGGTAAGCAACTTCCTTTTCTTCTTTGTGGCATCTGTGAATTCACACACTAGGTGATTAGCAAGCTGAATTACCGGAGGTGGGCCATTACAGTAACGACAAGGATAGGACAGCCCTGCCAAAAGCGGTGTCTGCTCTGGCTGATATCAAGCTTATAATGGTTCACAAACGTGGATAGGTTGGACCACGTTGCAGCCTTACAGATGTTGTTGAGATCAATGCCTCTCAAGAACACTGTCAAAGATGTGACTGCTATGTTATAGAGTGGCCCCTCAGCACATCAGGTAGGGGAGTTCCTGCTGATTCATAGATTAGTGTGATTATGTTCGAGGTCCATTTGGAAATTGTCTGTGAAGAGACTGGAAGACCTTTAGAGTCTTTTTGACTTTCGGAAAGAGGCTATTCGAAAAGGTAAAACAAGAGAGCTCTCCTGACGTCCAGTGTGTGGAGTGACCTTTCCAGATCTGGAGACGAGAACGAAAAGAAGGTAAGTAAGCTGAGGGGTTGCTTTAGGTTAAAAACAGAGACAACTTTTGGTAGAAAGGAGATGTCAGGATAGAGTGTCACTTTGTTTGGGTGAAACTGCAGGAAAGGAAGGTCTATACCAGTGTTGGTGAACCTATGGTGCAGGTGCGAAGTGTGGCACTCAAAGCCCTTTTTGTGGGCACCTGACATCGCCCCTTCATAGCCAACTGTATTCAGTTTAAATTGCTGTATTGGCACTTTGCAAAAAATTAGTCGGTTTTGAATTGCAGTTTGGGCACTTGGTCTTTAAAAGATTTGCCATCACTGGTCTACACATAGAGCTAAGAGTTGAGATGATTCTCTGACAGATGTAAACACCACAAGGAAGGCAGTCTTCAGTGTCAGCATATGCAGGGTCGCAATTGCCATAGGCTCGAATGGTAAGTTTATTGAGGACTAGGGTAAGTGACTATTGTGGAGTAGGCAGTTCGTTGTTGTGGATGTATATTCTTTTATCCTTTCAAAAATGGTTCAAGGGTAGGATGCCTGAAGAAGAGGGTAGCTTGAGATTGTGGGGGTTGGTGTGCTGTGATGTAAGCAACATATATTCTAAGTATGGAAAGATGGAAAGGCCCCTATTGAACAAGAGGAGCAAGAATGTCAGGAGAGCACCTAAAGTCATGGGGTTTGTAGGGAGGTAGGAATGCAGTGTAACTGTAGAGGGCTTCCTAGTGTGGGCCAACACTTGGTCTATCGAGAGAGAATTAACCATGCTGTCAGCCGGAGAGATGTAAGATCCAGGTGGAGAATTTGGCCTTCACTCTGGGAGAGTAGGTCCAGTCTGTTGGGTAACCTGAGGTAATTGGTTGCCATGGACCTGTGTGTCACAAACCACAGTTGACATGGTCACCATGGAGCTATGAGAATGGAATTGACCAAGTCATGTTGAAGTTTCACTATGGTTCGTTGGATGAGTGGCATATAGCAGGTTGGGAGGCCATGGAATGGAGAAGGCATCTTGTAGGAATGATAACCCTGCCCCACTCTCGAACACTATTGTTTGGATTTCAAGTTGTTCTGTGTGGCAAACAGGTTGATTTGGGAGGTACCACATCGATGACACAGGGTATGAAATGCAGAGTCGAGGACAGACCATTCATGATTGTTGTAATTGAGGCAGCTGGGCTGGTCCACCATCTGATTGCCCTGGAATGATATGTGTAGTGCTATTGGGAGGATGTCCCTTGAGTAACACCATTCCCAAAAATTTATTAGACGGAGTAGGTTTGTTGAGTGAGTCCCTCCCTGTTTGTTTATGTAGAATAGGGCAGTGGTATTGTCCGTTATTACTTGTATAGTCTGCCCCAGGATCATGGGTTCGAATGACTTGAAGATTGCCAGTAACTTTAGAAGGTTGATGTGGATATGTTTTTCTTCTTTGGGCCAGGTGCCGTGCATTTGGAGACCGTTGCAGTGGGCACCCCCATCCGCTGGTAGTGGCATCGGTGGTAACTCGGAGAGAAGCATATCGGAGACAAAAAGGACGAGCTTTGACCAGGTGAGCTGGGGATGCCCATCACTGTAGTAGACTGTCGTGCACTTCTATTGCAATCCAGATGCTTTTATTAGGGTTGTCCACATGGGGGTGAAATCGGGCTAGGAGCCAAGCTTCAAGAGGTCTCATTTTGAGCCTGGCATGTGTTAACATCAACATAGTTCGGGCCATAAGGCCGAGTAGATGTTGAGCTTTTTCTCCACTGACTGTTTCATTTGGTTGGAATAGGAGGTGGATGAAGAAGCATAAAAGTAAAAAGTAAAAGTAAAAATGGAATCCTTTCAGTCCCACAGGAGCTATAGGAAAGGCGACTGATTGCAGTGGCAGTAAGAAAGGAACTGAGGCTGAGACCGTGGGAAAGGATGAGCATGTGTGCTGAGAAGGAGATCCTGGACTTGGAAAAGAGCTTGGAACAGCCGGCAATCTCTGGGCAGGTGCAAAGAACCCAGCATGTGAATTCAAAGATGTCATGAAGAAGCAGCAGATGGTATTCACACACATTCAGTTTTGAGAATAATCTTGCTGTGAGACAGAGGTGTCCAAACTTTTTGCAAGGAGGGCTAGATTTGGTGAGGTGAAAATGTGTGGGGGCTGACCATTCAGCCACATTTGGCCCCCAGGCCGGACTTTGGACAAGTCTCTATAACATGCAAGGAGGAAGGGAGGATGCTGCAGCAACAGAGCCGGGGGTGGATAGGCTGGGCAGGTGGCTGGGTGGTGGTGGACAGAGGCAGAGAGTGCAGGCAAAACATAAAACTGCAAGCTGATGCATCCATCCAGTATGGGGAAGGGCCAGCTGGTGGGGATGCATGACAGGCTTAGTCGGTTGAGAGAAGAGGCCGTGGGCCACTCAAAATCTGTAAACGGGCCACATTTGGCCTTGGGTCTGACTTTGGACATGCCTGCTGTAAGATGTTGTTCTTGAACAGAATAGTCTATGCCTCAGATGAAGTAACACAATTTATACAGTACTGTACACTTGAATCACATGACCTCCACTATTTCCAATTAGCCTGCAAGACAAGTCTGCCTTTCTCCCTCTTCCATGCATTTGCCACATTTTCCATCTATAAGACAGCCCCATGGATAAGACAGTGCCCACTTTTCCAACCCAAAATTAGTTTTGCACTCATGCAGTTCTTTCCCTGGGTTACTTCTGTATTTAAGACAACCTTCAATTTTAAGTCTAATAATTTCAAACAAAAATATACATGGAGACCTTTGGGTAGTGGGTGGCATATAAGATGTAAAAATAATAATTTCAAACAAAAATATACATGGAGACCTTTGGGTAGTGGGCGGCATATAAGTTGTAAAAATAAATAAAATAAAATAAATAAAAAATACTGTATATCTCACTTTTATTCGGTGGCATACAGGATGACACGCAGTTACACAGGTGAGATCCCGTCAGGCTGCCATGGCATCCACCTCCAGACATTATGTGCCTGATAGATAATCTCACTCCAGAGAGGTGGCTGAGGTTCAGAGATACGTATATACCAAGAACAGTTGGATAAAGCTATTGCTGTAGTAGTGTGAGTTAAGAATCAAGAAGTTATTCCTCATGACTAACCTTCTGAATTACTACACCAATCACATGCTTCTCTCCTCCTTTGTTCGGGTTAGCTCTTTGGTAAAGAGTGGTTTAGTGTGTGCATGTGTGTGCATTGGGAATCATCCCAACACCAAGAGTTCAATGGGCAAACTACAAGGGTTCCCTTCTTGCAGACAGGTATGAAAAGAACCTTTTTAGCCCATTACTCTTACACAATACTCACAAAAATGACTGGTTGCATCTTTTATATTATAAAAAGCTCTGCACAAAAATGATAAACCCTATTCTTCATTCATAGTTTTTGTGGCTGAATATATACTATGTTATTTTTGTTTAGTCAGCAACACCATTAACATTTTGAGGTTTACTATTTTGAATAATGCCGCTTGAAGAGGAGCTATCTTGGGGGATCTTGATATTTACCCAAGTTCAGTTCTTCAGAAAATATTAGTTATCTCTCAAACACACCTGAGAAAGTCAATTTGTCCCTGTCATTTTATTTCTGAAGAATATTTTGAATAACATTCTATCTAATAATATTTAGAAATACGTAATAAAATTATTTCCTCAAGAAAATCTAGTGTATGAGGAGATTGAAAGCTGTTAATGTACTTTTTCCTGAAAGTCACACATGGATTACAGTGGATTTTTTAATTATTTAGAAAAAAATAAATATTTATTTAGAAAAATAAAATAAAAATAAAATATTAGTTACAAAAGACAGTGTTCCTTTTAAATGTGAATCAAAGTTAAAGCAGCTGTAAAGCTACTACAGTTGTTTACAGATCTTGCCAAAATTACCAGATGCTGCTGGTGCAGCAGCAAAAAATTCCAACATGTTTGAGGTGGGACAGATGGTATGGCAACATCTGACAATATTCTTAGGGCACAAAATGTTTATTTTGACACGGCATGTGTGATCATCTTCTCCTTATGTTACTGTAATTCCTATGCTAAACAGATCCACAACTGGTCCTTTTTAGTCACAGCATATTTCTAATCAACAGCAGTGAAAAAGGTAGGCACTAAATACAGTCCGTTTTTAAACAATTAATCCCGACTTGGAGGCAACCGTTCTTATACTTATGAAATGTCCCACACTGGAATCCTTAAGGTCAGAGGTTCTGCAGATGTACAAAAAAACAAACAAACCAGAAGTGAGCATAAAGTTTTGACAAGGCAGGAGACCAGCCATTTCTCCCTCTGTTTCAGACGGATGAAGCTGTTTGCATGAGCAGCGAAACGTTTCTGTCTCTCAAGGAAAAGAAGTCCAGTTGCCATGACTCAACTTCCAGACTCCCTCTTCCTTGCCTTCTTCCCTTATGTACTGAGTAGAGATGGGCACGACTCGGGAAAATGACGTTTTCGAGTTGTCGTGTGTCGGAGGCAGTCCGTTTCGGCTCGTTTCCGTTTTTCGCGAAACTTCGCAAAAATTAGTCGGTTCGTTTTTTCGTTATACTGGTTTTTTTGGGGGGGGTAGCGGGCTCCTGGAGGCACCTCTGTGGGGTGGGTGCCTCCTCTGGCCCACTATAAAGGGAAAGTGGGCTCCTGGAGGCACCCGTGGGTGCCTCCTATCCTCACCCACTAGGAAGGGACAGCAGCAGCAGGCTCCAAGAGACCCCTCAACATGGGGGTCTCCCCTCCTCACCTGCTGCTGCTGCAAAATGGCATGCATAACCATATGGATATGCATACCATTTGCAGGCAGTGCCAGTGCACCTGCTCAAGTACCTGGTCCCTTGGTACGAGCGGGTCGCACCTGCCGTGTCCCACAAAGAAGGGAATCGTACTTGCGTGTGTAGTGCAATGCAAGTAGATTTGGCTATGGGCTAAGGTGGATTAGGGTTAGGGCTAGGGTTAGGCTAATGACGGGTAAGGTTATGGTGGGCTATTGGGTTGCACCTCTGGGTGCCTCTGACCCACTAAGAAGACAGTCTGTGATGTATGGGTAAGGAGTCAAGGATTAGGGTTAGGGGGTTAGGGGGCTAGGGCAGGTTTTAGGGGGCTTTTTGGCACATCCCAGAAGTCTCAGTGGCCAAGTGGCCATGCGATTGGTGGGATGGCTCCAAAAATTTGCATGGTCATCCCCTCCCACATGGCTGGCCAGGCCACTGGGCCAGCCCATCATTGCGCACTGCGCAGGTGTAAAAATAAATAAATAAAATAAAATCAATGGAGGACAGAGGAGGAGAGGAGAGACATTTTGTCGCAAGAAAAAACCCACTGCTACTGTGAAAAATCTGGCAGTTTATAAATTTCCGCGTGTTTCTGTTGTGCTTGTGTGTTTTTGGACCACGATCCACGATTTCAAAAACAATATTGCGTTCGCCGCCCCATTTTGGATCCCCCGCCCACACCGCATGGCATGGCAACTCGAGTCCGGCTGCCCAGGATGGGGGGGAGGCGGGACCACCCCTCCAAACAATCCCTCCGGTAGGTGCCCTGCGCCCTTAGTCAAGCAGGCATTTTTCTGCCTGCTTTTTGGCCCGGGAATGGGTGGGGGAGAGTTTAAAAGTTTTTTCCTGTGCCATCCGTGCTGCTTGAGCCGGCGGCGAGACTCGTGCCGTGCGGGAATGGGTGGGGGAGAGTCCCACCAGAGCAGCCCAGGAGGGAGGAGGGGGGGAGACCCGGGAGAGTTTTAAAAAGTTTTTTCCTGTGCCGTCCGTGCCGCTTGCTTGTGCTTTGGCGGCCGGCGGCGAGACTGGGCTTTTTGTGGCGGGCGACCCTGCGGCGAGTCCCACCAGACCAGAGCATCCCAGGATGGAGGGGGGGGAGGCCGGGACCCCCCCTCCAGACCAGAAACCCCCCCTCCAGTAGGTGCCCTGAGGCACGGCAGGCATTTTCCGCCTGCTTTTTGGCCCGGGAATGGGTGGGGGAGAGTTTAAAAGTTTTTTCCTGTGCCATCCGTGCTGCTTGAGCCGGCGGCGAGACTCGTGCCGTGCGGGAATGGGTGGGGGAGAGTCCCACCAGAGCAGCCCAGGAGGGAGGAGGGGGGGAGGCCGGGGACCTCCAGAAACCACCCCTCTGATAGGTGCCCTGAGGCACGGCAGACATATTTCCGCCTGCTTTTTGGGCGGGAACCGGGTTTTTTAACTTTTAAAAACTTTTTTTCTGTGCCGCTTGGCATCGCGCGCGATCACGCGATGCAAGTAACGAGCACAACAAATCAGACCAAATTGTTCGTTCGTCGGTTCGAGCTCGAAGTCTGGCGGAGGAATTCCCGTTACCGTTTCCGTAGAGTAACGGAACCGAGTAACGGAAACGGAAACGGAAATACCGCTAAGTCGTGCCCATCTCTAGTACTGAGTAATAACAGACGATGTTCATCACACGTCTCTGCTCTTCCCTTCCCAAATGACAGGAGATGAAAAGGTCTGTCTACTCCCTTACTAGACTTGTGCACTTTGCGCTCATATCCTTAAGATACAAATACGAACT
>JAHTLZ010000016.1:60835532-60872106 GCA_023846285.1 Phrynocephalus versicolor
AAATAAATAAATAAATAAATAAATAAATAAATAAATAAATAAATAAATAGAAAACTTTACAAGGGATTCTAACAAGTACTGTGAAGAGTAGCATCACAGTTAGTCCTATTCACACACCCACGCAACACCCATTACAGCTTAGTTGCCAGCACAACTAAACTGAACTAAAATCTCCCCCCTTCCACCCCTTCCTGCAAGGAAAGGCAGATTGAGATCCTTCAACCGCTGGGCTAGCAGTGAGATATAATTTGTGGAGGGAGACCAAGCAAAATAGTAAACCATTCCACACATGTGAAGGAAAGGCATAGGCAGTGAGTAAAAGACACACTTTGTGTGTGTTCAAGTTATGGTTTCCCTTTCATTTTGCTACTCAGCTGCCTCTTTCTATCTTCTTTTTCAGATGATGTGGATCAGGCCTTATTCCTCCAACAGCTGAATGTAGCCAAGGAGCAACTGTGAAAAGAGGGCTAGTACTCAGGAGACATTTGGCCTATTGGGTTGTGATGGTTAAAATACCTGTACATCAGATATCCAAAGGTCCTGTGTAAAGAGGAGTGGTGCGGCCTGCTTCCCATCTCACCACCGTTTGACTTTCTCGACCCCATGCTTCATAGATTAGACTTAAAAACAACAACCAAAGAGTCGGAATTCAAATCCACAAGTGTCAGGAATGTAATCTTGATCTCTATGCCCTTGGCCACAGTTGCCTTTTGTGCAGGGGATGAATGTATTTCCATCTTTCAAAGAGACTCTCAGAAGCCATTTATCTCTCCAAGGTCTCTCTCTCTCTTTTGTATGTATTAACTTTAGCTCATTGCATGTGCATCAGAAATCGCAGTGAGTAAAAGAAAGGTCTGAGCATGTTTCGCAATTTGCTAACATTCAGACATATGCATCCAGAAGACACAGGGTGCATTATTGACTGCATATTGGGAAGGGTCTGTTGAGCTAAAATGTGGTACGCAGAAGAGAGATTAAACATATCATGGGCCCAATACTGCTTTCCCACTCCACATTAGTCCCTCTTGAATTTAGCTACTAGAAGCACAGGTCACAGGTTTTCTGTGTGTCTCCACATGTAACATGTAGTTCAACATTATGCTGCTGTTGGATAAGATAAGTCAAACAGCATTTTTCCTGAGTGTAAAGATATAGATCTGGATGCTATTCAGTTAAACCACTAACATGACAATCACAACATGAGCTCTTTTGGCTTTCACAACACTGGGAGGATGGATTTTGTGAATGAAAAAGGAGAGCCCTGGCCAGTGTTACATTTCCAGTGTTACAATCTCAGTGGGATCTTCAAGCTGCTGCAACAACTAGCGTGCCATGCTCCTTTGTGTCTGAGTCTTGCTTGGCCATTTGGACTGCTTATTGGACTACAATTTTGGATTGTCCCACCTTGTTGCCTATTGTGGTGGTGAGCCTTGCACTACCTGCTCCTCCTGCTTCTTCTTTTTCTGGAACTGGGACATTACTGGACAGTAGCCTCAATTATCCCTCCCAGCGAGAAACAGAACACTCCTCGTTGGCTTATGCAAGATCAGAGTGCAGTCTAAAGAGGTCAGTGAAGACTCATCTCTTGACAGGTGAAATGGGAGGCTTGATGCAACGATTGAGAGACTGTCTGGAAGTTGAGTCATGGCTACTGGTCCAGTAGCCATGACTCAGCTTCCAGATACTCACCTGCATGACTGAGAATCTTCACAGATAGATTGAGAGACTGGTATTTAGCTAACAAATCTTCTATAGAAGATTATATAGAAGTAAACAGTCGAATTCTTCTCTTATTTGCAGCTTCACAGTAGTTTTCTACCTCTCTCCCTTATTCCCCAGGAAACAGAAGAGCAGCAAGGTCGGCCTGAAGACCTTGTACAGAGGACTCAGGATCCTCCAGCACAGCATGTGGCCCATTCCAAGCCTCACAGGAGGTGAGTGGTGGTGGTTGGGGACTCCTTGTTTGAACAGAACCGATCATCTGCAAGCCTGACAAAATGAATCTCCAAGTCTATTGTCTCCCTGGGGCCAAGGTTCAGGATGTAACAGAGAGAGTGGCAAGACTCATGAAGCCCACTGATTCTAGCTTCTTTCTTTTGGTCCATGTAGGAACTAATGATATTGCAAAGTGCGGCTTTAGGGACATCACAAAGGTATATGAAGAGATGGGTAGGAAGCTGAAGGACCTGGGTGGGCAGGTGGTAATTTCATCTCTCCTCCCTGTTGAAGCACGTGGCCCTCAAAGACAAAGAATGATAGCAGAAGTGAACAACTGGCTATGCAGATTGTGCCAGCAGGAACAATTTGGCTTCTTGGACCATGGTTTGATATTTCATTCAGATGGGCTATTGGGTGAGGATGGGGTGCACCTCACCACTAATGGTAGGAATGTTTTTGCAGCCAATTACAAATCCACCAATTACAAATCCACCTAACAGTACCACTATCTCCTAAGAGTCAGATCATCCTTATTTCTAAAGTTATTCAGCATCTCTAAAGAGCATCATGGGGGGAAAAAGAAACTATATTGTATGCTTTGATACCCGTATCCTTGTGGTGCTTCTTACTCAGTCTTATTGTTATGAAGATTTCACTCATGGAAGATTACTGTACTACATTTCTGATCTGTATTATTCAAGGAAAACACTCTTCATAATGTCTTTCCAAGGGTGCACACAATTCACTGGCTTCCAGAAAACAATTATAAAAAGTATACACAGCTTATTGTTTGATGTGTAAAGAAAAGAAGATGCAGATATTCTATGTGTTTTGAATGTATTTGCTTTTCTAGGGGGAAACTGTATAAAATGGCAGGTTTAACATGTTTTAACCAGTGTAAATTAAAACTAATACTTTGATTTCCTTTCTTTTGTTACATTCCAGACGTCAATTGAAATCCAATAAATAAATAAATAAATAAATAAATAAATAAATAAATAAATAAATAAATAAATAACGTTTTAAAAGGCCTTCAATACAAACACATAAACAGAATAATACTAATAAGTAGGCATTTATATTACATTCATTGGAGTATTACTCATTTCATTAATTTTCATTTAATAAAATGAGTAATATTCCAATGAAAGTCATTTCCCCCCACTGTAAGTATATGGTACACCTTTAAGCTTCCAGACTGTTTAGTAAAAATCATACCACAATGACATCCAATATTTTTAAGTTCAAGCAAATCTCTTTGTTTTGTTGCATTTGTTGTTTTTACAATTGTACAGAATTCTCCAAACACATAATAGAAGAAAGGCCTCAAAAATCAGTAATGACCCAATTTCCAATAAAATGGATTGGAGCATTAGTTTATCTACCCCAGAGCCCTCTACTGAGAATGGTGCAGAGTTTTCAAATAGACAAAGGCCTTTTCTCTACATTTTCAAATCTTCACAAGGACCCCGATGTGGACCAGAGAATTGCGACACATTGTGGACCATTCTGGAACTTCATGGTTCATGTGGGATCCTGGTCAGCCTGGCTTGACATCTCAGTGCTCTTCTATAAGCAAATACGACTGATAACAAGGAAGAACCAGGGCTTAAGGGAAGACTGCTTACTTTTACTGACCTAGATAATGTGATCTGGCTATCCCTGATGAAATCCCAAGATTATCCAAAACACTAAAAAGGAACAAAGAAGGCAAGCTAATTGTGAATTCACTCGATTGCTTTTGATTCTCTCTGTTCCGCTGTAAAAACTTATTATTTGAACCTCATTGCCAGTCGATATGCTGCCTTACAGAAAAATATACAGGGAAAGCAGAGAAGTTTTCCAGTGTATCTATAATGGAAGAGTGGGGAAAACAACAGAGAAGGACGAAAAATATAAGGTTAGGGAAGCATAGTTAAAGATAGACCGCAATTTAGTAGGAGGGTTCATGAGGTTAAGCCACACGAAAAAGAAAAAAAGAAATCAAGAATCATTTGAAGCAAGGGAGAGTGATGGCACAGGGTCCTTGTCTCATGAGAAAGTTTAATTTACAGAGGTCAGTTGGAGGGAGCTTCAAGAGCTATGATAGAGAAGATAAGGTCTTCAATCCCCTCAAGGATGATAACAGACGAGCAGAAATCACATGAAGAAATAACACCCAGCAAACAAAGGCTGTTTGCCAGACCGGGCCTGGAGGAGCCACCCTCTCTCCACCTGCTCCTCACCCTGCTGCTGCTCATGTCCTGGTGGTGGAGCACGGCTTCGGCGGCTGCTGTGGCCGGGCGAGCTCTTCTGCCCGGTGAGATGAGGAAGGGGAGGACCACCAGCAGCAGCAATTCATTTCAATGGGTCTGTGTTTCGGATAACAATTTTTTCCTGATAACGAATTGCCTCTGGGAACTAATTACATTCGTTATCAGAGGTACTATTTAGATTTTAATTACCATTTTATGCTTAATATTTTTTTACACTTGTAAATCAGTGTTTTTATTCCAGCTTTTTAAAACTCCTTTGTAAGCTGCCTTAGGATTTCTCAGATGGGCGAAAAGTAGCATAGAAATAAAATAAGTTATACCTTCCTTCTTGCCTACCTACCCTGTTTCCCCGAAAGTAAGACAGCCCCCCAAAATAAGACCTAATTACAGTTTTGCCTCTCACTGAAATATAAGGCATCACCCGAAAATAAGACCTCCCCAATAATAAAGGCCCCCCCCAAAGCTACCGTAACTCTGGACTGTAACAGCAGGCGCCGCCGCGCAGCTCACTGTTGGCCGCAGCGCAGCTGGAGCAGACAGGAAGTGCGAGGTCTCTTTTAGTCAGAGAGCCCGCACTGCCGCAAGTACAAGCTGCCACCTGCTGCTCGCTCTGCTTTGAAGGAGTCTGGCTGACTCACAATTAGACAGTGAGTCGCGTGGGGCAGGAGTTGGGCACATTGTATGGATACACAGGGGTGACTGAAGCAGGGGGGAAATGTCTGATAAAGGGATGTCTGGTGAAGGTGTCCACTGGCACAAGGGTGGGGAGAGGGGGATCACTTAAAATGATCATGGAAAAAAAAGACATCCCCTGAAAATAAGACCTAGCACATCTTTGGGAGCAAAAATTAATATAAGACACTGTCTTATTTTCAGGGAAGCAGGGTATCTTACTGAATAGGGCTATCAAGCTGTTAATTACTTGAAGCTGTAGTCCCTAGCCAGGATGATAAAATGTATGCCAGGTGAATTAAGCTGCCACAGAAACTTTTTCTTCCTTCCTCCCTTCTGACATTACAGATACTTGACGGAACAGAAGAGGACTGAACAAACTAGAGCAGAGAGGGACATCACAAGAATGAAGGGGGCACAAAGCATAACACGGGACTAAAAACTGGCATCAGGGACCTTAAAAGTTGGAGGAAAGGAGACACAGATATGAGGGGAATCAGCTAGAAGCAGTCATAAAGGCAACAGACATGGCAGGGGTGGTAGACAGAGTGATTCGTTTCAACCATAAGCAGAAAATCGGGGTGGTGGTGGTGGTCAGATGCAAAAGCAGAGACCTTGAATTTCCCAGTAAGATGGCTCATAATTGTACCAAGAGACGTTTCACTGAAGCACAAATGGAAGTAGCCAGAAATCGAGCAGTCAAGGCAAGCTTCAACAGTTGCTGAAGCCCCTGGAGTGGTATGGTATGTTCCAGATATTTGGAGGTAAAGTGAAGAGGCAACAATGATAAATACAGAGTGGGTGGAAAATTTTTAAAGAGCTGAAAGTGGACTACCCCTACCATGGGACAGACTGTATAGGTAAATGGTGGCAAACCTTCGTCACTCCAGATGTTTTGGATCACAACTCCCACAGTCCTTTGTCCTTGGCAATCTAGGCTCTGAATTCTGGGAGCTGCCATCCAAAAGATCTGGACTGCTGAAGGTTCGCCACCACTGGTATAGGTGCTTCTAAAGCTGCAGTATCCTTATTTTCTGGCTGAAACTCCAAAAATCCCTGAACACCTGTTACCTTGGCATGCACTATGGGTGTCATAGTCTTGCCACATTGGAAAATGCAAGAAAGTCCATTTCTCATGATAGCCTTCAGATCTGTACAGCCTGCTCTCTATTTATACTTCCCTATGTTCTCTTCTACACAGTCCCTGAAAGCCACTATACTAAATTATTATATTCAGCATTATGTTACATGAAGTTAAGGTCTTTGGATTGACAAGTAACAAAGGAATATGATTACACTAATTTCAGATTAAGCTTTTGTACAGGTACATCCCTGTTGAGAGCAGCATGGAAACTTGTTTTCACTGTTAACACTTCTAATGAACCACCCTGAAGGCTGGGTATTCTTGGGAAAATGCTGAAGTATATTCTTAATGTTTCTTTTCAAGCAAAATGCTTCAGAAAGCAAAACCTAAACAAGACAGAAAGAATCTACAGTACAAGCATAAGCATGAAATGCAGAAAGTGAAAAAGAATGTGATTATGAAGTATAAAGGAAAAGAAACACAACGACATCTATGCAAAGCATTTAAAAGATGTATTTTGGAGTAGTACTCACAGAATCTGGGTCTCTTTGTTGTTCAAGAAAAGCTGAAAATTCCACCAATCTAAGTTTAGTTGTTCCAATAGATCGACCTTGCCAAGCAGGAACTGAAGGCGCCGGAGCTGAGGCAGGCTCAAACCCTGAAGTACAAACCAGCAAGGATCTTGGTGAATTCAGTCGTTTGTTTGTTAACTATCTCTAGTACAGGGGGGGAAATGTGACACCAGCCTATCCTAAATTAATCGTTACTAAAGCAAATGCTTTCAAGCTCACTCTCAATAGCTGAGAATTATAGTATAAGATATTTGCATGATATTATTTTATAAGAGCTATATTTTTATTAAACATGTCAATTGGACCCTAAAATAGACTGACATCCAAATATTAGCTCAGTACAATGGGCCCACTGAATCCATTGGCACCATTATCTGGAAAGATAAGGGAGAAATCTATGTTTATGAAACCTGTTATGAGAGCTGAAGAACTAGATGTTGTAATTTTGCTTGATTTCTTGACAGTAAGGCAGGTGAGTATGATTTTTAGCTTTATAAGCTCCACCCTCTCAATGATGCTCCTACACACAGAAATTTTAGCATACATAAAAGAACCAGGAAGTACTATTACATAGTCCACATGCAGGTACCTCAACCTTTTGCTGAATGTGAAAATAAAAGATAATGCTTCCCCCGCACATGCGTGCTAGTCATGTCCGACTCTAGGGATGGCACTTAATCTCCGTTTTCAAGCCAATAACCCAGTGTTGTGCAAATCTGTTTCCACGTGGCTGGCATGGCTGCACAGAACACTGTTTACCGTCCCACTTTTTATGGCGGTACCTATTTATCTATTTGCATTTACATGCTTTTGAACTGCTAGGTTGGCAGGAGCTGCTCGCTCCACTGCATGGCACCCAGGATTCGAACTGCTGAGCTGCCAACTTTGCAGCTGACCTTTTCAGCACTCTAGTCTCCTGAGCCACCATGCCCCTGGATGTGAAAATAATTGAATGCAAAAACTTATACATATTTATAATTCATCAAGAGAAAAAAAGGCTATCAAACTCTCCTTGCATTTGTATATACAGTAGGACCCCCGTATCCACTGATTCGTTATCCACTGATTCAGTTATCCACGGCTGGCAGGGAAAAAAATTAAATAAATAATTCAGCAACCGCAAAGCAAGCTACTGGCACAAGCAGCAGCTGTAAAGCAAGCTACTATCATAAAATAGCATCCATATAGCAAGCTACTGTCACAAACAGCAGCTGTAAAGCAAACAACTGTCACAAAACAGCAGCCGTAAAGCAAGCTACTGTCACAAGACAGAGGTTTTGGGGATTGTTGGTGTTCTCTCTTATCCACAGTTTTCATTATCCATGGGAAGGCCTGGAACCAATCCCCAGCAGATACCGGGGTCCTACTGTATGTGCAAAGAATACAGCTAGTCCCAAATTTGCATAATAGTCCAAGAAATGTAAAACAAATTAATACATTACCTGAAATGGGAGTTGCGACTGTTGGCTGTATAGGGTAGGCCTGCTGAACAAATGGTTTTATGCTGAAATAAACCATCAGAGAATGAAATCAGTCACTATTCATTACAGTATTATTCATTAATATAACCATTAAGCATATTTTGATCCTATGAGAGAGGTGTTTACTAGAAGGTTTAATAGCATTTACTTTATATCTTCTCCTACAACAGGATTTCCTCATATTCATGATCTTAAACAGGATTATGGTAAGAATAGCCATGGTGTCTCTCTCCATGGCTATTCTAGAGAGAGAGAGAGAGAGAGAGAGAGAGAGAGAGAGAGAGAGAGAGAGAGAGAGAGAGAGAGAGAGAGAGATCCTTTAAATTTTAATGCCATGTACTGTAGTACTCCAAGCAAAGGAGCACTAAAAACATATGCATGCAAATTACCAGGTCCTGAGCTTTTTTCTGTGCAGTGTACTGGCACAGCTTCCAACCACAGAGCTTTAAAAGAACAGAAGCCCCCCCCCCTTTGCCAACTAACCCTATGCTGTGCCAGTGACCTAACCTAAGCCACTGCAGAGTACTCCTGTTCACCCACTACCAGCTGTGCGTACTGCACTAATGACAGTCTGGTCAAACAGGTCAAATCAAAGTAGACACACAACTGCAATGGGGAACCTCCTTCCTTTTCAGCAACTGATTCTGTGAGTGCTTGATCATGACCCCCTGCCATCACTTTGACATATTCTGTGGCTGAGAGTGAACCTCAGGACTGTTTACATCCATTCAACTCTGCTTACCACATTTACGACCTGTGTTTCGGCCAAAGCTCTCTGAGTGGCATAGAGAGAGACAGAAAAATATTCTGTCTGTCATCTGCCTGTTGAAAGGGATGTCTGTGCTGAGTTATACCTGCAGTTATTTGAATCCAATATATCTCTTTATCCTGGGTAATGAATCTGATCATAAAAGATCAAGATCCCACTTCCATTTATATGTGGGATCTATCAGGATCACAGAAGATCTGATGTAATAAACACATGTAAACATTCATTATGCCTAGTTCAGTTTAGTTTTTTTAAATAGCAGTTGCATTTTAGGGATGGGGTAATTCATCTTTGAGCATGTCGGGTTTAACTCATCCACCTACCCACATCTACTCAAGCTCTGTGTGTGTGTGTTGCGTCGTTACAGTCGTGACCGACTCTCCGTGACCCCATGCTCTAGCCTCTGTAAAATCTCTCACTGCTTCCCAAATCTGCTCTTCCAGGAAATAAAATTCCAGTGAAGCAAACACAGCTCAACTTGAGGTCTGCTCCTGATCAAATGTAAAACTCAACTAATTTATGGAAAGGTCGAATCCATCCTTCAATCAAAACACATACACCCATTTCCAAAACCTTTCTACATTTCGGGATTGACTGTATGCTACAGAAAATAATCTTGCTATACATATGGCTAATAATCAATCCCTCGCCTCTCTTGCATGGTTTCAGTTATACCTTTTGGCACCTAACTCCTTTGGCAAGGTACATATCATTTTGAATATGAAACACACACTGCTTTAACATATACAGAAAAACACAGGAGTGCAAGCAATGTTCCCTATAATTTTCACCCCAGGGCTCTTTTCTGTACACATTCATGCTTCCCCTTCACCCGTTCTGCCATGATAGGAACAAAAATGATTGCTGTGGGGGTGGGGAGGGGAGGGGAGGGAAAAGCTCTATATGGCGAGACGATCAGAATTGTCCATGCACATGCCTTAGAGAGAACCTTGAGTCTAAGTTTAGTTTCCGCACTTACTCTTGCGAAGATCCAGGCTGCCCTGTTTGTATCATCCCGGGCCAAAACTAGATGGAATAAAAAGAAAAAGGAAAAATGAAAAAAAACCCCACAATTTCTTTAACTCCACATTTGCTCTGTTTTGTTTTGTTTTTGAATGGGAGAAAGAGTTCATTTTATGCATAAATTAATTGATCTAGACTCTGCCCATCAACGTTCCGAAGCGTACTTTTCATTGCAGCCAATTAACTTACTCCAGGTGCTCCGGGAAACGTAGGACGGGGAATTCCTGGCAGACCCAACTTATTGTGAATTGCTGTTGCAGATACTATCTGAGCCGATGACATGGCGGCCATGTGCTGGAGTGCTTTGTCCTTTGCCGTCTGATCCTTTAACATGACAATGACAGGCAATCATTAATACACTAGAACGCAACAAATCACACTGAGTAAGCACAGCTAGAAAGCGCATATGCTAAAAATTTAAAAAGGCACAGGAAATGGGGAAAATAAAAGCATACCATGCAGAAAAAAATGTAGCACAGGAGCTAACACATTTATTCAGCTTGCCTAGAAGCAAAGTTCTCTCTACTCAATATTGTCATGAGTCTTTTAGATTCAAAATATAATGATCAGCAGAAAGCCCAGTGAATCTAAACTGAAACTTTTATGTATTTTCCCAAACCAGAACAGATTCCGATCCATTATTTTAAAATATTTGATCAACCCCAACTGGAACACAGCCATAACCTGTGCAGGTCCCTTCTTCAGAATTAAGTTTTGATTTACAAAAATATGAATCGAACAGGCTGAGAAGAGTCGGTGAACCCAACCAGATATGAGCCAAGTCACAATTAGAGTTGGCTCATCAAATCAGTGGGTATTTGGTATATCAACAAATATAAGTACCACTGATGCAACAGTCCTTCTCTAGTTGTAACTTCCTATTGGATTTCAGCCTATATGTATGAGGATTTTTATGCTTGTTTCTAATTTACATGACTTCTGCATTCAACCCTCTTGAAGGGCTGGGAATCAGCCAACTTGCTAAAAGAAGCATTTCATTCAAAGAGCCTAGCTAGAGTTAGAATAAGAAGAGGGTTCTACAGCCTTCTGCTCATGAACTGATGTCAGTCCATACTAAAATAGTTAAAAACTTAAGCAAACAGTATAATCTAGCCAAAGAAGAATGTATAAAGCCTACTGACTGACGAGAAATACATAGGGTTATGTCTTCATTTTCAATTATTTCAATGAAATCCATAGATAGGCTGGGCCTAGCAGTAAGAGCCTAATCTGGGAAGGAGACAACCAGGAAAGAACTACTGTAATCACGAAATTAGGATAGCATTTCAGTTCTCTTTTTTTGTTCAAATTCAGAAGCTGACTGTTGGAAGGTAGACAGAGGCACTTGGATCCTACAGTTGACTGCTGGAGCTGGAGGATTAATTAAAAGGAACTGAAGCCTGAACTGCAACAGGCAAAAAATCCTGCCATGCTGACCAGGCTAGGGCAATTAGCCACATTCCTAGGATTTATAACAAGAAAGGTCAATATAGAAAATGCAGAGAGATCTGGGTTTTGAGATCATGCTACCCCAGGAACTCAACAATGGTGTTTTCAGAGCTTCCAAGAATTACCATTTTGAATACCCTCAA
The DNA here is from genome assembly GCA_023846285.1 of Phrynocephalus versicolor. Classification (NCBI taxonomy): domain Eukaryota; kingdom Metazoa; phylum Chordata; class Lepidosauria; order Squamata; family Agamidae; genus Phrynocephalus; species Phrynocephalus versicolor. The sequence continues at coordinate 60,846,919 of JAHTLZ010000016.1, forward strand.
AGTATTCACCACTTGCTGTATTAGTGGAGGTTTCTTGGGAGCTGTAGTTCAGAAATTAATTATTGCAAGTTTTACCATATTTTTTGCTCTATAAGATGCACTGACTATAAGACACACCTAGTTTTTAGAGGAGGAAAACAAGAAAAATGTTTAGTCTAAGGTTCATGGTGGGGGACTCATGGCTGCAAAAGGGGAGGGCAGAGGCTCCATGGAGGAGACCTCCTTGCAAACGAGTTTATTTTTGACTGGGGATTACTTGCTGCAGAAGGGAAGGGGTGGGGTGAGGCTCCCTGGAGGAAACCTCTATGCAAAGGAAGTGATTGGGACTGTGGAATCCAAACTGCAAAATGGGTTGATTGGGACTGGGGGATCCAAGTTGCAAAAGGGGAGGGCACAGGCTCCATGCAGGTAACTTCTCTCTAAATGAAAATGTGTGATATATATGTAGTGGGGACTACTATATTCACTCTATAAGACACAGAGACATTTCCCCTGACTTTTAAGGGTGGAAAGTGTGTCTTATAGAGCAAAAAATATGGTAATTTGTTTCCAGCCTCAGTCCAGCTCCCCCTGTAGTTCCTAGGAAGAAGAGATTAGAAATAATATGCTAATTTGAATATATTAATATGAAATACTTATGTTGTGTTATTATCTCTTAAGACTCATTCAGAACACTTCCTACAATAGCTTTTCTAGCATTCTACTGAAGAAATCTATACAAAAGTGACATTTTTTTTAAAACTAGGTTTATATAAATCTGATGTTGCTGGCAGGTTGTGGGTGTCTCTTTGTAGGGCAGAAACCTCAAACCTTCCTCTCAAGACTGCATCCTAGCATCCTCAGATAATAATTGCACTTTTGAATTTGTGGTCTGTTTAGAAAGAAGTTTCGGTTTGGGGAAGAAAATTCAAAAGCCTATTAAATCTCACTGTTTACTTTAGAACTGAAATTTTAACACATGAATAATTCTATCTGAATAAGTGAAGTCAATGAACCACATCCAATGCAAACATGAGCCAGATTATTGCAGAGATGCAACAGCATCCGCTTGTCCCACCCTCATGGCATGCCCTGCCCATGTCTACCTGAGGTTTAGATGCCTGTTAGCACAGAACCTACTAATGATGACCTGGTGGTGGTGAGAGGTCACTTGTGAAAAATATAGCCATGTGGGTTGACTCATTTCATAAGAATGATGTATTTGGTAAGACCCACCTATATAGTTTCACCAGCCATATACAGTACACAAAACCGGGAGCCAAGTATAATTCTAGTAAGGTAACAATGAATTAAGGGACCTACAAACAGATTCTGTGTGGTGCTGTACAAGAAACTGGGCAAGCACAGATTTGTGAACAAACCGTGTTCAGTTTTGAAGACAAAACTAATAATTCTTTTTCACTTGTAAAATAAGCAGAGGGGACCCTATCTGGTTTGCCACTCTATCTGGCAGGAGGAGGATGAAAAAGGCTTTCCTCCTTTACCTTACAGCAGGCATGTCCAAACTTCAGCCCTCCAGATGTTTTGGGCCACAACTCCCACAGTACTTTCCCACTGGAAATACAGGCTTGGAATTCTGGGAGTTGTGGTCCAAAATATCAGGGGGGCCGAAGTTTGAACATGCCTGCCTTACACCTACACTCATGATCTGGAGAGATTCACATTTGGAAGGTTTATTGCCCTCAAAATTATCCTTGCATTTTAAATAGATCAGAACTATTAGAAGGCACAAACTTCAAGCTGGTGGAGGCCTGGATTGAGATCTCTATGATATCAAAGCACCCTGCATTGCCCACTGGTGTCCCCCAATTGGACTTCAATATGTTTTTTAAAAAGGTGAAGTGCCAGCTATAATTTTCAAATAATATGGAGACATATGATATACAGGGAATACAAAGTGCTGTCAGGCATTTTTTTCTGCACTAACTAAAAGCAGGAGCAGTACTGTCTTTACTGGAATTAAAGCAACTTAAGGGGACTCTCCATATCATATTTTACATCATAGGTATATTAACTTTGAAAATGGCTTTAGGAAATGCTAAACTTTGGGACAAGACAATATAAATGAGGGAACATGAGCACGAAGAGGCAGAATCGTTATGACAAGCCAAGTCGCAAGCATGCTGGCCAGGAATGCATGCCATCCCAAAATGGTATACAAATTCACGCACATATTCCCTGGAAAGCCCATACATAGTAATGAGAAGGTGAGCAGCTTCTTCACTTGAACAGCTTCTTTAGAAACAGCACAGGCTAACAGTACAGTCAAAGCTAGCTTAAAAATAAAAAGAGTATATCTGCCAAGCACAGCAGAAGTGCATAAGGCTTGCTTTACTGAAGATACTTACCATGCTTGTTACCTGGATGTAATAACAAAAAGTTTGTTAAAAGTCTTCTGTACAATTGCACTTTGTCAGCAAAATATGCTACGGCACAATTAAAAATAGAAGGCATTTCTAATAATTTCACGTATGGAGTTTGAAAAGGATTATGAATTTTCACCAATGAACTGATTCATCAAAAGAATGAATAATCCTATGTATTTGCCTACCAAGCAGATAAAATCAAATGCCTAGTTTTGGCAGTTGAGCCTGTGAAAATATCTTCGTGAAAAAACAAAAATGTTGTCTATTTTAAGCTGTTCACTGGAGGGGTCTGGCAGCAGGGGGGGCGGCTGCTTCCAAAGGCACTCCACCCTGTGCTGAAGAAGAGGCAGAAACCCGATCAGGTGTTAATGCTTCCAGAAGAGACATTAAACACCCGTGGACCTGTCTGCTCCTACATGGCCACTGGGGAGCTGGCTGAGAGGAGCATGGCTTTTCAAGAAGATACGCTATTGCAGCTGAAACTAGGACTGGATCAGACACATTCATAGAAAGTGACCAGATCTGGAGCTAGAGCATCTGTAACCAGGCACAACAGCAATAGGTCCAAGTCCTACAGCGCTTAGACTGGGTCTGGCCAATCAAGAAGCTTCATCTGCCGAATGGAGAAGCAATACTGAATACTTTAATTTCCTTCTGTACCTGGGATTTGGGACATACCCATCTAGAACATGTGCCTGGGACACAGGGTAATGCACACCGGCTCTGCATTCAAAATCTACATGGGTGTTGTTCCTACCCTGCTAGTCCTGCTAGCTGACTAGATAAAACTGGAGTGGGGTTTTATTTGGGTTTGGTTGAATAGGTGTTAAAGTCTTCATGGTATATCCCTATGGCCTCAACTGCAAGCAGAACCCCCTTAGAAATCTGCCACCTGAAAATTTAGAAAGTAGGGACAGCACACATGGAAGCAGGGCCAAAATATGCAGCCCATGACGCAGCTCTGAATATCCTTTTCAGGGATTTGAACAGGGATTTGGGGAATTCCTCTCTGTTTTGGAAGAAAGCTAACAGAAGAATTGAAAATGTATCCTTTTCAGAAGGAAGGGTCTCCCCCTCCCTATCTGGTTGCATTTATGACAGTTTACTTGTAGGACCTAGATTGCCCATTCTGATTTCCAAACTACCTTCTGTCTGAAAGAACCTCTGTCAAGATGTGCTTTGCTTGTCCTAATGCAGGCATGTCCAAACTTCGGCCCTCCAGATGTTTTGGACTGCAACTCCCACAGTCCTTTGCCATTGGCAATCTAAGCTTAGAATTCCTGGAGCTGTGGTCCAAAACATCAGGAGGGCCAAAGTTTGAACATGCCTGTCCTAATGCTATTGATAACCCATCATGATGTGGGTTATATCATTGACTTTGATACGTGATGGAGTCTAACATAGTGAAGGACAAATGAGTTTAGAAAGTGTTCTCTATATCCCTGAATTTATGGTTGTATCAACTCTACACAGTTAAAAGGAAGCCTTAGCTCATCCATTCATATGCAACTATTTCTGTAGTAGCTCACAAAAACTGATTAATCACATATTAAAATGCTTCATGACAGTTTGAGCAGCTAGTGAAGAAGACTATATCCAATTAAAACTGGATGGGGAATTTAGGCAAGCAGATTAGCAGTAATTACCTAAATTGGAATTTGGCCAAGATACATGACTTAACACCCGTATTCTCCACCTCTGAGTGCACTGGGATCTTTAATGAACACAAGTGTTCAAGACATTGACTTCCTAAGAAAATAAGTGCATGTTTCTACTGTCAGTTATGCTGCAGTAAATATGAAACAGCTTAATCAGAGTCAGACAAATTTATGCCATCAGCAAGGCAAATGCGAACAGAAATTTGGCCCACCAGGTTATGCCTTCAAATGCCATGGTAAAATACTGGTGCAGATTGCGTCTTATATTATTTCCTGTCATTTAACAGGTTTACCAAGGACCACATTAATATTTTAAAAACAACACTGTTAAAAGTCCTTGGACCTCTAGCACATCAACCCAATCAACTACTATTACAAATAATTTGTTTCTGCACTTCACATTTTGGATTTATCCACACATTTCAGGAGCCAGTAAGAGCATCTAAATTCTCAACTAAAAGATGATGCTCCTGCAATGCTCTGGAAATGGGAGCAGAGTAAATATGATAGCACTCTTATTTCCCAAAGAGGGAAAGGGAAGTCAGCCCAGTTCAGAGGTCATACAGGACTTCTTCACTTGGTCTGGGTCTCTGTAAGTCCTCCTCTGCTTCTAAGAGAGAACGGAGAATGAGAAGGCATTATAATAGATACGCTCCATCAAACCGGAGCGAGTTGAGAACATGCTTGATGTGTTCTGGTTTCACCTGAAATTCTCCTATCCCAAAAAGAGTTTACTATTTTTCAAGTGTTCAAAAAAGATGGGAAAATCTTTAAGGAAATCTTGTGCAAGAGAAAAAGTTGTGATCTCCTCATAGGCACAAAATTCAGCTGTGCAACTTGGGGCCAGTGAATCTCTCCTCCTAACCTACTTCACAGGTCTGCGGTGAGGATAAACCACAGCCAAGAAGAGTTATGCACATCCCTTGTGCTCCTCGGAGGGAGAATGGTGGAACATTAAATAAATAAATACATAAATGCACAATGAAATATAAATCAAACTAGCTAATACAGTGGTTGCAAGGTTGATCCGTTTCCACTTCGTAACCTGGAAATTAAGTAAACCAGATCCGAATGGGGTGCAATGCATCCTGGGTTGCCTCTTATCTATTCCCAGTCCACATGTGTTAATGTTTTCTTGTTTATTATCCTCTTTGATTAGCTTCTTTTCCTAAACTTCATAGCCCTAAAGGCTTCTGGAATTAATCAAATGGGAAAGTATTGGAACTCTCTAGATCATTTTATTTACTATCATCGGATTGGCAAGAGAGGGTGATGTGATGTAAAGACAGAATAGTAAAAAAAAAAATCTGGGCAAATGCAAGAACCATAAAGTAAATTTTCAGAAGAAAAGAGAAATAAAATTGTTTGGGGAGAGCGCAGGAAACTGGTGCTTACCCTCTGCATTCCACAAAATTCTAAGGAAATTCTAACCATTTACTATGGTGATTCCTCCCCCCGCCCCCATGATTTATATTTGTTTTCAAGTTGCAAGCTTATTAGGTCTTTTAAAATCTCACATAAATAAATTCATCTTTTAATGAATCAGACCACAAGATTTTGCTGTGTACTGAACATTTTTTAAAAATTTGGCAAGAGACGAACACAACCAATGCAAGTCATTACATTTAAAAGAAACCCCTGAGACAAACCCTGTTGAAATTTTATATGGCAAGACAAACCAGAGACTTTGGGACACAATCGGTTCAAAAACCTCCATTCTCTGTGAAGTAATTCAATCAGCCAAACATGCGCTAATGAAAATGATTTTGTATCCCAGGGAGATAAAAGTGGTATTCAGTATAACTGTTGAAAATATGTTCTTAGTGCAATTAAAGGAGCGTACAGCATATATATACATCCAAAGTATTATATATTTTCATTAAATCCAACAAAGAAATCTAACAAAGCATAACTTTAGGGGGAAAATGTGTGAAAGTAAAAGGAACTGTAATTTGCTTTTAAATGGATTTTACAGTAAGACCTGAAAATGCTAACATAAAATAGTTTCCTAGTAAGTAATTTCACAAATCTTATTTCTTCCTCACATCTTATATTGATTTGAATAACCTTTGAAATTATTTTCTGTAACTTAAAAAAAGATAAAGATAAACAAACCATGGAAGCACACAATTGTTCAGGACAAAAGACAGTTGAATAATTGTACCCATGATCTCCAATTTGCTTATTATTAGAGAAGGCAGCATAAATACAAAAGCTGGCTATTTCAGCCAGGGAATAGCTAATGCTAAAAAGAGAAGGCACATTGAAAGCTGTCCCAACTTGCTGCCTAATGAGGAGCAATTAATGCATCTTATTGTATTTCAAAATGCAGAAGACTCCATTCACATCAAAGGGAATTTTTCAAGGCTTTTATCACTGTTCATTTATTTTCCTTTTGTTGTTGTTGTTAGTTTTTTTTTTAAAAAAATCCCAAGCTTGACAGTGCTATCTTTAGCATCCTAACTCTCAACAGTATTTCTTTACTACATGCAGGGAGCCTGGAATATACACTAATGGATTTTTAAGTATTGTATATATATGAGTTGGAGATATTTTATTTAATCTTATTGCTTCCCTTAATGAATTCTAAAACCACACATTCATGAATACTGAAAAATCATAGATTTGGCAACTTCTAAGATACAATTACAGTCTCAGTATCTGCAGATAGAATTGCATACACATACAGAGAGAGAGATAAATATTCACACCTGTTCTTCCTGAAACATGCAACCGGCCCACATTTGGGGAAAGCATAATGTAATGGTACACCAGTGCAAAAGGATTGTTTACCAATTAAGGAATAAGAAGCATCAATTATTACTGTACAAACCATCAGAAGTGTTAATAATGTTCAAGAATACTCAGTCACTTCTGGGAACAATTTCAAACCCAAGTCTGAACACACAAAGATTTTCACAGATGTTTGGGATTCCAGAGGGGTTTTCCACCCCATAGTAAAGCAGAGGCAAACAAACTGTGGTCCACGGCCATCACATGGCCTAGGGAATCTCTACAGCTCCCAAGGATCCCAGGAGGTCCTCCATTTTTTAAAAAAACAGGGAAAATTAAAAATTAACCCCCTGAAAGCATAAACTATGTTCAGATAATCTGCCAATTGTGTGAACGTCAGAAGCCATGTCCGTGCATGTGATCCCACTGGCGATCACCACAAGAATTAGGTCAGGCAAACCAGGAGCCACATTCATTACTCAGAAATGGCAATGTTTCTGAAGTTCAAAATCACTGATGTCCTGGTGAAAATACTCACGAGTTATAAATCGAAGAATATTCTGCCCATGTGTAGACTTAGCTTTTAGTTTAAGAATATTATGTTTTCCATATTGTTGTCAGCAGTAGCCATACTTTTGCACAGATGTAAGGGGTTACAAAGGATTTTAATGGGTTTTATTCACTCCAGCACACATAAAAAGTGGCCATAATGATGCTCATTGGATTCTATTTTAATACGATCCAAAAAGAATGTTCCAGGGAATGAACAGTGTGACCGGGGTTCCTCTTTGTGCCATCTGGTTCCTTCCACTTTGGCTGATTTTACGAAGTCATTTAAAGCACATATTTTCAGACAGGCATATGATGTCTGACCTGCCCTATAGTGCTGTTTTTTTGCCACTTTAATTGGTTTTTTAAAAAAGTATTTTGCTGATTCTTATGGTTTTACACTGGGGAGGTAATATTTTACTAAGTTTTAAGTTAAATGTTGGTTTAATCTGTTTTTGCATCTTTTAAAAAAATTATAAGTTGCCTTGAGTGCGATCTTTTATGGCAAAGGCTGGGTAGAAATGGAATGAATGAATGAATGAATGAATGAATGAGCTTGCTTTTCCTTATCAGTGGCAGCAGAGCTGCAGCCTTTTCTGCTAACTGTTGCTTCACTCACTTTTCATCTCCCCAGCTGTAGTATTTTAAGTTGTAGAGGGGGATCCTCAGCCAATGGGTGTATGAGATTTCTGGAAATTCCCCCAACTGCCCTACTTTTTGAGGGAGGAGATAAAGTAAAGCAAAGCAAAGTGGTCTGCTTATATACTGCCCCATACAACTTCAAGTAGTCTCTGGGAGGTCTATAGTTTTTAATTACAGTATGCAAGCTGGGTACTCATTTTACCTACCTCAGAAGGATGGAAGGCTGGCTGAGTCAACCGTGAGCCTGCTACCTGGGATTGAACCCCAGGTCATGAGCACAGTTTTACCTGCAGTACAGGCATTTAATCACTGCACCACGACACTCTTCAATTAAATGCAGACCTACTAGGGTGAGCTAGCTCTGCTCTCTAACTGAAGAACTGGCTGAAGGAATCTCCATCTGCTTCCCTTCACTATGAGGGCAAGTGTGGAGTCCTCACAGGCAGCAAGTGAGAATCAACGCCCCCATAGCTTGGATGGTTAATGAAGCATTGGTTGTGGTCGGTTTTGTCTCCCATGGACTAGACAACAGCTGAAGAAGTTATTCCAGATCCCTAGCCAGCATGCCATTTTAATATCCCTGATTGTGTTTCATGTTGGAAACCAATTACAGTACTAGGAAGCACAACAACTCTCTTAATATCATCTGACTTGCAGGGCACCATTGAGTTTGGGAATCCACACCACAGAACACCTGGCTGAAGAAGGGCTCTGGCACATGGGTACGGAACATGTGGTTTTTCAGCATGTTATCCAAATGCTGAGGAATATATATGACTTACTCTGTTGTTTCAGGACAAGCATCATCCTACCCTTAGGCTTGCAGTGAAAAATAAGCACAGTTTGTCCCATGACAAAAGGACAAGAATGATGTTACATGGATGGGGCAGGAAACACAACACACAAGGACCTGTTAACTGGAAGAATCAACTTATTTGTTAAATTGTTATTAGAACTGAATGAAGTTGTTTTAAAAATGGTCAGACACTGGGTTGAAATAACTCCTGAAAGTAACTGGTATTTGTATAGTGAATGGGCACTTTGCACAGACAGAGTTGCTGCACTGGTATACCATGTTCTTATGTTTATTCTTTATCCTTGATTTAATGATAGGTCCCTGGGAGAGTTGTTCACTCACTGGAAGCTTTCAGAGCAGGATTTATATCTGAGAATCACTGATTAAGGTTCATTGGTGGGTTCCTACTCCACACGCTGCTCACTCTCACAGGCTGTCATTTTGCACTGATACACACACTCAAACTGTGGGGGAGGTAGAAAATGTTTTCCAAAGATGTGCTAGCAGAATGTTGAAGGACAATTTACAGAACCAGTACATTCAGCTGAGAGCAGCATTCAACTCTATTTTATGTGAAGAAAGAGAGAAAGCCCACCAGGAAAGGGGATGTTGGTTGTCACTCGTGTTTATTATGCTGCCCTGCTCTACTGAAAGTTTTGCCACCATAAAAGAAGTACTGTACAGCAAAAAGAAATAAGCATAATTTTAAAAAAGTGATATTTTAAATATTTCAGGTGTGGGTCACAGAAATATTCTTGCAGGTTACTTGTAACACTTTAATCCTAGGAAGGAACTATTCAGCATAAATGACTTGGTGGAAACCTAAGCAGGTCGTCCATGTTAACAAATCACTAAGTTTATTTCCATTAAGGGAGACTGCAGGTGCCCAGTATTAATTTAGACATGCACATGGTGTCAGTATGCTGCTTATTTTTCTTAACATGAGCTAAAATGATTTCATTTTAGCCATTAGGTTTGAAAGTTTTAGTCTGAAATGTTACAGCCTTCTGTATTGTTGCACTCTGGGTTAAAAAGCAATACATTTCAAGTTAAAATCTCAGCTCTCTTTCACCGTCCCAACTGCTCAGCCAGTACAACTCAAAAGCCAGCCACCAACAGCCATACAAGCTTGCCAGCATGCTTACCTACTGTATATTGAAAACCAAAAGCTCCTAACAAATAGGACAGTTACAAAGCCAGCTTGTCATTATTTACATATGGTAGTTTTGGGATAGTTGAAAATCTCATCCATAATGTCCGTTGCTTAGGGTAATGTGATCACCTTCTCATAGATTGTTCTCCAAAAATAAAACAAGTTTTATTTTTGTATTTTGAAAAAAAAAATCTCTCCCTTTAAGTTTCAACAAAAAGAGAAAGATTTCAGACGACATTGAAATGCTTTTTTAAACTATAAATTAACGGCTTATACTTTTCTCTACTTTTAAGATAGCAGGTTAAAGATTCCATGTTAAATTAAATTCATGTTAAGTGGACATGCTTAAAAATCTGGAATAAAACATTTTCTGCTTTTTCTTGCTTGCCACCCAAGTTAGAAAAACAAAAAAAATAGCATGCCTTGCTTAAATAAAATTTAAGAAAGACGATGCATTATTTTTCTCTTGGCTATATTATTTTCTAAAATGATCAAAGTAAAGTCAATTCAAATAGAACGAAGTATCTTTACTCCAATGCAAATCAAATGTAGTCAGTCAGGAGTGCTCCTCAACATTTAAATGTGAGACTGCAGCTAAAATGCACAGCATTTGTGAGTCCTATGGATTTCAGTGTAAGAGCATGTACTGAGCTCTTCCACAGAAACCAACATATACATTGAAAATGCTTCCTTTGCATTTCTTCCAGAGTGAATATTTTAATAATGACATAGGGTTGAGAGTGATTCAATAAAGAAGAGTACTACAAATCACAATCAAGAATGAAATAGTCTGGGGATAGAGTAATAAACAATTGTTTAAAAGCAACTTTTAAAAACCCTTAAATTTGTTTCAAAAAGATAGGTTGTAAGAAAAACTGTTCACCTATACATTTCATTTTTTCCACTGAATTTCTGTGTTCCTATTCTTTTATTTAACTTTTGTTTTGTGGGTTTCTTTTTAACTACAAACTCTAAGTTAATTCGGGTTCATTTGTTTTTAACGGACTATACATTTTCCTACAGCTGATGCATGCAGATAGCAAGAAACATTTTCAAGGATGTTAAAAATAATGTAACACAGATGCTAGTGCAGAAACCAGAGGAGAGGAGAGAGATTAAACACAAAGAAATGTAAACAGCGACCACATGCAAGGAAACTAGGTTACAAGAATCACAGCACCAGGCATTCACCAATCACCAGGGAAAACAGGAAGTGAAATGCATAGCAACCACAAGCCCAAAAGCAGAAAAGCGCATACCTTCAGCTTGGAATGAAAATCACGAGATTTCCTTCTTGCAAGAACCTGAATGTGACTAGACACCTGCAGGGTAGGGGAAGGGAGGGAAACAAAGGAAAAGCCTGTAACCATGGAGATGAAAAGCCCCCTACAACTGGGCAAGCCAAACGTACCTTAATGGCGGCTTGAATTTCTCGAACTTTCTTCCTTGCTAAGACCTGTATGTGACTAGACACCTACATTGTTCAGAGTTAGAAAAAAAACAAATAAATGGGGGAGGAAAGAAAAAAAAACACAAAAGAAACACACACACAAATCAAACGGCTGTTTGGGGAAAAGAAACACAAATCAAAAGTTTCTTTAGGGGCACATTATTTGGCCCTTCAGCAAATGTGGCTGTTATGCGACCACACTCCCAGTCATGCAGTCTGCCTTTAGCGCTGACATTTACCAAACAATCATCACTGCAGTGACTTGACTGAAAAGAATAAAGTTTCCAACTACCTTTTCTCCCTTGAAAGAAAAACTTGGATGTTTTTGTGGATTTAGGTAAAGATTATGCACTCCTTTCTTTAAACCCATTTGACTGGAAGATTTGTAATTTTATATTAAAAGGCTTTCTAAGCATGTGTTTTTCATATGGGGAATAGATTTAATTTAATTAATTTATTTATTTATTATTGAATTTAAGCATCAAATCATAAGCATTAAAACCAAACATCATGCTAAGAAAGTTTTCTTTGCACAGCAGCAAGTAGCTCTAAATTCTGCTGCAATGAGGTACGACACTGCATTTCAAATAAAACATGCATGAACAATGCACATCAATATTTTAAACCAAAAGATAAATAGATAAATACTGCAACCAATATTATGGAGAAAATAATGTAGACATATGGGTGCAATATAAGCAGGATAACCCTTGTAGCCAATTTGTATCAAGACCAATTTTGTGCCATTATTTCACAGTGTCAAAGGAAACAGAGAAGAAATATATTTTTCCAAAAACAGAACACAGTCCAATAATTAGGCACTACCACAAATGAATGTCTCAAAAATGAGGACTGCATTACAAATCAGGTTGTACAATGGTTTTAATATACATTTATTTTGCACATTTCTATTCCATTCTACCTCTTCTGAAAGGAAATTAGGGTGGAATCGTGGATCCTGTTTCTGTAGCCTCATAATATCCCTGTGAGATAGATTAGGCTGAAAGATAATGATCTGCCCCAAATCAGCCTGTATCCATCATTGTTTCTGAGTGCACCTTTAATTCAGGCCTCCATAAATAGTGCAGATTTTTAAACACCTGAAAGGAGTTCCGTGTAATGGAATTATAAAGGAGTATATGCAAGACATTTCTTTAGTGTCATGATGGAGTCTAGTCAAATTGAGAAATTCCTCTTCTTGAAGTATAGCCATGTTGAATTTTTCTTTTAGTACTTACAGGAAATATGAATTGCAAGAGAGATTACTAGCCACAAATGCACATCTCAAATTTTAAAATCCCAACCAATAGAATTACTTCCACGGATCTCTCTGTCCATCTCCAGAAAAGGCTTTAAAGTAAGCCAAGATTAGTCTGTGTCTGTGTGTCTGTATGAGAATCCATTTTGGGTCTGTCTCTATAATAAGTATCACATGGCTCAGATATATGTGCATCATATCCACAACTCAAATTCTGTGAATTTAAGGGAATGATATAAATCCAACCACTGCACATCTCTTTTTTTCTTACAAAACTCTTTAAAAAAAAAAAACTTTCCATGTGCAGAATTTTCATTTGAGAGGTAGAGGCAAAGAAATGGACAGAGGGATCCTTAAACAGCATCCCAATGCCACATGTAAAAGATAATCTAGTGGACTCTAGTGGATGCTTCATCTATTCATTACACTGAAGGAAGGTTCAATTGCCAGAGAGTGTTTCACAGTTATGGAGTCTGCACTAGTGCATAATATAAACTAGAAGTCATTGCCTAATCTAGTTCTAAGAGAGCTGTAAAATAATTCTAGTCCTCTCTGAGCATTGCTTATTATTGAAACAATGTTTGCTGTCTCTCTAATTCAAACCTTTAGGAACACTAATGCATATAATAAAATAAAATTAATAAATACACTGTACTCAGAACCTTCAAATAAACAGGCTTTTCTGCAGAATTTAGTTTGAAGGGAGCACCACCCAAGTTAGTGGGGAACCCACGGTGTATATGTGAAAGAGAAAATGAATTTGAGGAGTTCCTGGAATCTGAGTCAGTCTGATTTTCCTTAAATGCTGACTATGTAAGAACAGAAATCTGAAATCCTCAATGCAAGTTAATGCTAAAGCGCTTCAAGTTAGCTTGACTTGTACTCTTCAAACCCGAACATCATGCCAATAATACTAGATGAACATGGAGAACTAAGGATGAAGAATGTGAATCACAAGTTACTTTCCAATGGGAAATGTGTTGGTTACAATTACTAGAAGAGTCTCAGTGACCTCTTCACTTTCATTAGAAGGCCTGGCTTAATCCCCTCTAGGGACAAGTCATAGCTCAGTAGGAAGGAATAGACCACATGGAAAAAGGTTGCCTGATTTGCTCCCCAGCAACTCCAGGGAGAAACAGGTAAGAGTCCACCATGAGACCCACTGACAATCAGTGAGCAGACAAAACTAAGCTAGGTGAACCAATTAATGGCTGGACTTAGTGTAAAGCAACTCCCTTTGCTACTGCTGGGAAAACGGAGTCTCTGCATTCAGACATGATACCAACCTAAATGAGGAGTAGCACCTCGAAATGCATAAGCCAACTGTATTCACAGATGCTTCTCAAATTTAATCTTCTAGCTGCTCAAGCCTCTACCCTGTATGTGCACTTTGTGCAGAGAGCAACAGCTGGAACTATAGCTTGTCAGCTAGCATTCCATTCCAAACTATAGCTAGCAGAAGTCACCATGTGCAAATTCACGTCTGTCAAGCTTGCTTAACAGTGGTTGGCTTGATATCGGAAACAAATGGAAAACAAATGGAGTACTTTTGACGCTTTTTCATGGTCTGGGAGTAGGGAGAAACTACGAGTAAAGCATGTTAATATTCCATTTTAGTCTCCAGTGAACTGGCACATGACATTGGCTGAAATCCTGTCACTTAGCACAGTAAGTCGCATTATGAAAGGTCCAGTGAATCAGTGGGGATTTGGTGAGTGAACTCCTCAGTAAATTTGTCAATGGGCCTGCTCTAGTGCAATTTACGATAGTAAATGAAGAATTTCAGCCAGTGAGAAGAAAAAACAATTATGTTTATACTGAATTTGAGTTCTAAGCCATTTGCTTCTCTTCACGTTTTAGATGCTACTTAGGAAACCATCATGAGGCTCTATGTGCCTTCTCAGAATATTGCTGCATTTTCATAAATATTATGGTAACAGTACCTGTATGTATCAATAAATGTGAAAAGTGCACCCACCATGCTCCACCAAAGTACAGACTGCACTGTGGCTAAAACAGTATAAAATGACATCAACCTAATTATCTAATCAAAGACCCTTCAAGTTTGCTATAGTTAGCACCTTAACCTAATTGTATCCTGAAAGATAATTCAAGTGTTGCATTTGGTGCTGATATGGTAGATTTAGCTCAGGCATGTCCAAACTTCGGCCCTCCAGATGTTTTGGACAGCAACTCCCACAGTCCTTTGCCACTGGCAATCTAAGCTTAGAATTCTGGGAGTTGTGGTCCAGAACATCAGGAAGGCCAAAGTTTGGGCATGCCTGATTTAGCTGGCTTCTTATGGCCACTCAACTCCTTGCTTTAAAATTTACAAAAATAACTTTATGAACTTTTATTCAGCATGAATAGCTGAATCTGGACCATAATTGGCATCTGCATTTTGCACATCTTTTCATTCTGAATTGGCATTCTTTTCCCCTCCCCCCCCATTGAAGAACAGGAGAAGCACGCTTGTGCATGTAATGTCATCAGCCTCAGACAGATGAATGTTCATTGCCTGAATGTTATACATGAGTGAGGGGTCTGAAAAATAAGTGAAATTTGTCACCTCTTCAAATAGGAGTGTGAAGGATGAGTGAAGTTAATCAAAAGAAAACATTTGATCCAATGTGGCAGAGAGAGCTGTCACAGCTCTCTAATGATCTGTTGAAGTGAGAATGACATCCTTAATTTGAATATAAGTGCCAATACGTCTCTTTGCATATGTTCAAATTATCCTTTGTGTTTCTATACCCATTGGAAAATTTAACAAGGAAACAGCAAAAGCACTGCCCCTTCCTTAACTGGGTTTGTGACGTAAGAGAAGCAACAAAAATATCTTTCAACATCTAGAAATGAAGGCCTAGCAGTGGTGGTGAACCTTCTGCACTCCAGATGTTTTGGACCACAGCTCCCAGAATTCAGAGCTTAGACTGCCAATGACAAAGGACTGTGGGAGTTGTGGTCCAAAACATCTGGAGTGCCAAAGGTTTGCTACCACTGGCTTAGAAGGGGTGTAAAAATTGTCACTCTTTAGATATAACTGGACTTATAACTTTAAAACAGGGTAATTTAGATGGATGTGGGGGAGTTTTGTAACTTCTGGAGGACCAAAGGTTGGTCACTTGTGGCTTAGAACCTTCTAGAAAGCAGTAGATCATAGGTTCATTCTGCAACTGCTTCTAGCAACTAGGATATGGTTCTGATCCCCTGTGAACATAATCATGCTACGGTCCTTGTCAGATTAGTGTGGAGACATATGATCACTCTCAGATTACCACGTGGTGACATCTGGATTGCAGAATCATAGAAAGAAGAAGTAGGGATACTACTTGCAGAAATGCTTTTATGGAATCCCTAAAAATGGAAGGTCCCAAGCTCTCCAGAGTTCCTCATTAGGCAAAAATGATACAGCATTTGAGATTTATGACGATAAAGCTGTCCCCTAAATGAGAAGTTTTGCTTATTCGTGGATTATGCACCTTCTTTTTCCACTTATCTATAGAAATTTCCACTCCCCCTAGTATTCCTGTACTGACCAGTTCCAGCAATAGTGTCTACCTTCTGACCCAAAGTCTGATGCAGATGAATCTGAACCTTCTAAACATGTGCAGGGACCTAATGAAAGTCCAGCAAAGCAATCTCTATGACATTTCAAAATGCTTGCATAAAAATTTGTTCAGAGAACAACAAAACTTTTTTGAATATCAGATATGCCCAAACCAAAGAAACCATGACTACAAATACTCAATATCCTATCTTTATTTTTTTAAATAATAAGAATGGTCCTAGTCATCACAGATACACATATAGCTTTGAAGCATTTGTGCATCCTGAATGCCCAATATCCAGTTACCAGTTCCAGAATTTTAAATAATTTTGATAGAGTATTTTAAATTATTAGTTCTCAATTGATACACACACACTGCGCATGAAGCACAGATATAGCCTAGATGTTGGCGAACCTATGACACGGGTGCCAAAGGTGGCACTTGGAGCCCTTTCTGTGGGCACCTGACTTTGCCTCTGCACAGCTACCTGTGCATTTCAGCATTACTCTGTTTTTATATTAGGAAAATAATTATTTTTCTTTGTGTTTATTGCCAACAATATTAGTTCACTCTGTTCTTAGAACATACTATGGATGATAAATAGAAAAGACTGCTAATAACTGTATCAATGTCTATTGTAGAAAATGCAAGCTTTCTGTGTTTATCATGTGCAATCCGGGTTCCTTGAAACCGGGATGCAAGATATGAAAAGCAGAATACCACTATTTTAATCAACTATAGCAGTTGTCACAAAGATCATAGGGCCAAGACGATCTCTATTTAAACATTCAGCTGATTTGAAAAACTCACTATAGTGTTTGTCCATGGTCAGTTGCAAAGGCCATTGGTACATCTTCACACATCTAAGGGCGCAATCTGAACTATCCAAGCTCTCTGACAGCATGCTGACTGCCACTAGATCAGCTGAGGCAGTGTTGAACCCAAAACCTATCCCAGCTTCCTAATGATGGAAACTGTTGAGGACTTCCCTGGGCCTGGATGAATGTTGTTCTGGCACAGCGGCTCTACATTTTGGCTGAAAGCAGAGTTCTACTCAGGAGTAGAGATGGGCACGACTTAGCGGTATTTTCGTTTTCGTTTTTGTTTTTCGTTTTCGTTACGAAAACGAAAATCGGCACCAACCTGGACCGAAAACGGAAACGAAACGACTAATTTCGAGCCAATTTTCGTTTTTGTTACTGGAAAAGCACTCAATTGAGCTAAATGGGGAGAAACAAAAAATTTTTCATTTTCGTTTTTGTTTTTTCGTTTTCGTTACGCAACGAAACAAAAACGAAAAATTTTGAAATTAGCCCACGAAAACGGAAACGAAACGACTCAGACCCTAGCCGAAAATGAAAACGAAAACGAAACTTTTTTTCTGAGTCGTGCCCATCTCTACTCAGGAGTCTGATCTAGTGTAACTCAGCTCCTGACCTTTTTGGGTCTTCTGCCAGCTGATCTCAGCCAGTACAAGGGCAGTTGTGGGGGCATAAGGGTCTTCTGGCCATTCTGAAATAATTGCAGCAGGCATATCTTTAAATGCAGATTACTTTGTTCAACAAGTCATTTGACCTCTGGCAAAAATAAATAAATAAATGAAAAACACAGAAAGGATGCTATTATTAGATCCAGGTAAATCAACGGACTACAAAAGGCATTTCTCTTCCCTTTACAGCCCTTTCCTGTGATGTTTTAGGCATAACAAATGCAGTCCGGTCGTGTTTTTGGTGCACATGTATGACTTGTCTTGCTCTGCTTCCTGTGTTGTAAAAATGTGATAGGACAAGTAAAACTTTATAGGCATTAAGTCCTCACAGAACAGTGCCAGTGGTTGAAAGAAGGCAAGTGGGAAAGAAAACAAATTCTTAAGAATTCTTAATATAAAACTGTGCCTTTAGGATTTCTAGTCATTGTCTTGCTATGTTGCCACTGGATCCCAGAGCTTAAGAGGTGGTCCGGGGAAACAGTTTCCAGTATCCACCAGTCAGAATGGTGAAATCTAGGAATTCTTACCAGGGATGCTTCCTGGATGTTTTGGGGGTTCTTCCCGCAGGAAGATCAATGCATTCTAGGCAAAACAAAAGGCTAGGTAGGGACAGATCAGGAGTTGCTAGCTGTGTCCCTTCAGGTGCTTTGCCCTTTTAGGTACCATCATCCATAATTATTGCCCATACTGGCTGGAGCTGCTGGGACTTTAAAGGCAAAATGAAAACATAGAGAAGGCCACAATTGCCTACCCTGTGGGAGACTAGGAGTGATTAATATAAGCTTTGGCAATTCTGATGTCAGATCAGTGGCCTGGAAACCAGGCAGAAGTTTTAGAAAATGCAACTATACTGCATGTGTCCATCTCCGCAACTCAGTAATTGATTTATTCTGAAATTAGCAGATTAATATTTCCAGGGCTACTTTTCAGAGGCTTACAACTGCAAATGTACAGTGTCATTAGAGAAACTGTGTCACTGAAGTGATGAATGGCAGGAACAGCCATATTTTTTTCAAGTAGATGCGAGGAAAGGCAATGCAATTAAAGCAAAGGCAGCCACTGCAACCCAAACTTCCACACTCTGTCATTCACTGACATGCAGATCTTATCCTGTAGGATTGCTTACCTGCTTCCTGGTCCGTGTCTTTCCTGTTCTAAGTTTGATATATCTGGCTATCAGTTCATTCCTACCTGAAACAAATACAAATTTACATTGAAGATTCTTGCACGTTTTAAAACAGCATGTTAGAAAAGTACAAAACACCAGCAAGTACAACATGCAGTTAAAAATTAAAAAGGACTTTCCTCTCCTCTCCTCTGTGTTCCCCATATGTGCTCTGGTGGGTTCCCCAAATCTCAAGAGCAGATGAAGAAATAAAGAGGAAGAGAGAGAAAGAAATTGTTCCATTGTAGATGAATACCAATTCCATCATCAGTTCTTCGTCTGAGAGTTGCATTATAAATGAAATAGCGTAGGAGAATTTTCATGGAGACAGAGAAGGGTTTAAAAGATTTAAAGACTAACAATGGGACACAGCCAAATGGGAATTATTCTAGAATAGTTCTGAAATTCAATAAAATGGTATGTCAGCAACACAATCTGATTATAGAAAATCATACAACTTAAAACTACAGTTCTTCAAGCATCTAGGAGACTGGCAACTGGCAACAGTGAAACTGACAACAAATGGGAGGGAAAACAAACTACACTGTCTTTATAGCAAAAAACTAGTTATACTCCATGGATAAAATAAAGCAAGTTTTAAATAACTATTTACATTGTTAACAATGGATACTTGGGACCAAATGACTTCAATCAAAATTTTAAGTGTGAATTAAATCAATCTAATGTTTTTTTTTAAATTAATCTCTATAGTGAGCATCTAATAACACTTTCTTCCGCCACAGTAGCAAACAAGTTATATAGACGTCCTGTGTTTAAATAAAAATGGGATCTTCCCAGTTCATTCATTTCTTTGATGAGGAGAGAAGTGGGGATTGGAAAAGATAGTGCCAGGGTCTACCCCAAGTCTCCCATTTAAACTCAGAGACAATCGCAGAGACAGAGAAGGATTATCTGTTCTTCTTACATAATCTAGTCCCTCATGGCAATAAAACAGTGAAAATTCATTTTCTAAAAAGAGAATATGCTTAAATTCATAAAATCAACAATACCAAAGCTAGCCACAAACATAGAAGTAAACCTGAAACCATCTCTGCTAAGAACCAAAAATGCCATGGTTAAGAAAAGGTCAAAGAAAACATAGGATACAGCCCCATTGCTCCCATCACTATCATATCACTGAAAGTCCTCAGGATGGTCTTCTGGGCTGTGCCGCAAAAATGAAAGAACACATTTCCTCAGCAGACTAGTAATTTCCCTCCATCTTCTGGATGCAATAGTTCTTTTCATTACTGGATACAGGTTGTTTTTCCTTTAAGAACTAACAGACCAAGCAGTGTACGCTGCTACAGAGTACTTGGGTCCACACTCAAGTGTTTATCCCGCTCAAGTATTGTAACAATGCATAAATTTCAAGGGTGGAAAAGAGTCAGGCACAAACACTTTTGTGTGTCTGTACCAGGACTAGAATGAATATTCCCCTTTCTTCCTTCATGGCTGCGTTAAGACCATTTGCCCTTTGGAAGCAGACATAGTGCTGCAGGTGATGGTAGTGCCAAAACCAACTGGGGACCAATTCCATGCAAAATGTCACTTTGCCTGCTTCCCTTTCCTTCTGTTCAGAGGAACTAAAATTTCACCACAGGGTAGAAGGGAAAGTTGTTTGTTTGATGATGATGATGATGATGATGATGATATTTGTGACTTCAACATGTTAAGGTTTTGTTTTCAAACATGTTTTATATTATTCTCTCTCTCTTTCTCACAAGACCCTAGTGTATTTCATCATAAATCCTTTATTTCTATGTTAACAAGCAAAATATTTTAGAAAGTTTTTATAGAAATGTTGCAGATAAAAAGCAGGGTATGAAGCTTGTAAAGAATCAAAATTATATATACAGTGGACCCTTGTATAACAAATGGTTTGTATAACAAAAAATTGTGCAACATAAAAAAATTCCAGAGATAGGGGAAATTTGCTTAACAGAATCGCCTATGGGGCAAATCCGTACAACATAAAAATGGGGTCACTCTGTTTTCAATGTATTCCTATGGGAAACTTGTATAAAAGAAAATTTGCTTAACATAATTTCATTTGGAACGAATTAATTCCTTTATACAAGGTACCATTGTAATATGAAGCCAAATGCAAAGGAAAAAGGATTCTTTTGATATTATGCTATAAAATAGTCATGAAATGCACAATAGAGAAGCCTCCTTTGCTCTTAAAATGCTTGAATAATGAATATATTATTGGCCATGAAACCAAGTCTGAACCCAGACAAACCTTCCACCCCGGATGTGTGGAATTTCATTCTGATTAAACTTCACAAAGATACTGGCAAACATACAAATGAAATGCTAAACATTCTTGGTTTAAACAAAAAGCTACACTCTGCCTGGCAAACGGCAAAATAAAACAAAACTCTCCATTCCGGTCAAAAAGCTGTTGTTTTTAAAGGAGTCCTACCAAAGTGAAAAGGGGGGGGAGCCGCATGGCCATCACAAAACACAAATGAAAAACTAGGCTACAGGCGATAACTTTGAAACACAAGTGGTAAAACACAGGAAACCAACGCCCACTCTAATCCAAGAGTGGAAGCTTTGGTAGTCTTTTCTAGAATATAAAGTAAAATCCTTTAGCACCTTAAAGACTAAGAAAATTTATATTGCACTGCTTTTGTGAACCATATTCCACTTTCTTAGAAACATCAAAATTTGTGGATTCGAGCTGGAGAAAGGTTTCACCACAATACATTTATGGTGCAATAAAAGTTTTTGATATCTCTTCTGTTATATGTATGAAATTAGGTTGGTAGAGCAGAAAAAATTAGGGTATTATTAAATTTTAGGTTCATATGCTAACCTCAACCTAATGCATATAGATCTGTAAAACATTCTCTCATCTCTGTTTTTAAGAGAAAATACAGAAGCATTAAAACAAAATTTACCTGGGTCAGTAAGAAAAGTTAAGATTTTTCTACAGCTCAAAACTAACCCACAGTACAGATTTCAATGGTAATTGGATGGATGGTATTCAAGAGCTGCTACTCGAAGGCCATCTGAACCTAGTGCTGCTAAAACTAGCATGCACCTGTGCCTTTCAAGGCTTCTTCTGGCCAAACAGAACTGAACTGGAGACAAAACATTTCCAGTGTCGGTCACAGTAAGGGAGATGGACACCTCTTGAGGGATACGGGAGGAGGAAGCAGGCATTTTAAAACCAAATTAGCTGAGAAGAAACGTCTTGTAGATAAAAGTCAACAACTGATTAAACAGTTCCAGTCACTAAGTACAACTCCTGCTATTTAAAACCCAGGAGCAAAACCTTATTTTTAAGCCTTTAAAAATATTATAGGCAGGTGTTAAGTCATCCCCATAGTGAGTTTTGAGAGAGGTCCCCTCAGCGAAAGGCTTACGGAGGGAGAGAGGGGGTGGGGTGAGGGGATTGGGCAAGGCTGTCCTATGCAGGCAGCGTTTTGTTCAGACAAGCTTACTGCAGAAGGTCATGTGACACAGGCCAAATAAACAGCATCTGGGGATTTTCAATTACAGACCTTCACCCAGCATGCCTGCACTGTAATCTCTACCAGATGAGGCTCAGGCCTCACTATTTTCAATAATTCACACACTGTGTACACATAACATGACAATAAGGGCATTCATGCAACTGCCTGATTCGCACATCAAAGCTCCCAAATGGCCAGCTGTAAGCATGCTTACTGCTGAATAATTCATTCTTTTCACAGGCTTGAAAAAACGCTCAGCGGGACTTGGCAAGCTTGTGTTCTTTCCTGTGTGGTATGCTAAACTCAGATTTTGAAAGAGGTACAGCCCCGCTTTTTAAAAAAAAAATGGGGGGGGGAGAAAATAAGGGAGAAGAGGAGCTGGAGATTCAACCCTTTAAAGGCACATTTGCAAATGGCTCTTTTAAACGCAACAACAACCAACAGTCAGCTAAACGAGTTTCTTTTCCAAATGAGGGTAATGGAGGGTGTAGAAGCACATAAAAAACAAGGCTCATGCTTCAGAGACAGGTGCTTAGTAAATAAAAAAATAAAGCAGCTTGCTACTGGAACAGTCCTCCCTACATATGTCCCTTTCCCCTCCCCCACTCCACAAACTATATCTCCCTTAAGGTGGTATGATAGTTTACAAATTCAACAAATTGTATTTCCACATTTCTGTAATTTTTTTCTACTACACAGTATTTTAAAAGTCAACATTATGCACACAGGTCTTATCAGACGGATGGGGTGGAGAGTCATAATTACCACCCTATATGTAAAGACTAAGAGCAGGACAGTTTTGACATTTATTTTTTGGGTTACTTTTATAAGCATTTAAGAAATCAAGCAGCTCGAAGTTGTATTTTAAGGGATGCTTCCAAGAACCCTTCCAATCACATTTCCCGTATTGTGAGAGACGGGATTCCCTAACCATCCAAAGCATATACTTTTAAGGCAACCCCAGGCCTCATAAGATCAAGTTTTCTGATCTGTCAATCAGCCTGACAACCAGCAGGATCAACTAGTCATGACCTCCCCTCAGAGCAAACACATGCTGCTTACCAGCTGTGGGCTGTGTATTTTACACCCTTTTCCCTATCATTCAGAGTGGTTTCCTCTTAATCACAATAATCCTAAAAGTGCTAAAACATATCAATCGTCCTTTAAGCCCTGCCTACAAAAGGCCAGCCATCCTGCTTTTATGGGCTTGTCCAGTAGCAGCTGATACTTCATTCAGCTGCAAATCCAATTTAGCAGCTACAAGAGGTTTAGCATCTCTGGAAAAAATATTGGGCGTTGAACCTGCACCGCTGAAGTCAGCAATATGCTTCTGCCATGTTGTGTTTCTTCTAATGTCATGTTTTCACTTCTATTGGATTTCTTTTGTCATGGTGACAGAATATAGGTTTACTTCTGCAAACATTTGTTCCTGCAGTAATCTTTTTTAACAGCAACAAAAATCATTGTCTAGGATTCTGAACCATGAAAGCCTTCATAAACCAAATATTACAAGCATAAGTAAATTGTTAGGCATTAAATGCCACTGTGTTATTACATAAGGAGGAAAGCAAAACATGCACATGATTCAATATATGCGCCTACAATGACATTTGTGGAAATCCATTTATTAGCACAAGAATGATCACTTAGAATGCCAAACATACAAATAAAAATAATATTGTTTAGCTGTAATGGATTCATAATAAAAACAAGTCCAAAATGTAATTAAACAGTTTATGAAAGCAGGGCTGGGAGCTTTCATATCTCCTGAATTCCAAACACTTTGGTATGGATCCCAAATGATATAATTGTTCTTTACTTCATTTTTTTTTTAAAAAAATGTACATCATTGGCATAAGTTAAATACCTCTTTGTGGCCCATTTTCATTAACTTATTCCACGCCCATGTTATAACTAATTTCATAAACTCGGTTCTCAATTACCAAAAAGCAATGCAGTGTTAGATTACTTAGGCCTGCCAACTGAAATGGTCTTAACTCTGTGCTGGATGGCAGCTTTTGCAAGTCCTTTTTCAGGGTTCCTTTCATAAGTAACGAAACAATAAGCAATGGATTAGAAGCATCTTAGGTTCTATTACTGACTCAAAAAAAAAAATTCCCTTTCGTGCTGCTAGCATCAACAACGGAATGCCTGCAATTTACAACAGTATTATATAATTTAATTTCGAAATTTTGCCATTAATTTTGCAATTATACACTTTGCTATGTAATATTAACTGCGTTTTATCCCACTAGGAAATTAATGTAAAATTAATGTCCATTTAGTGCATTTTCAAAAGACGGAAAACAAAAACACAATTCCCAGCAAACCACAAAATGCAATGTTCCTACTTCCTTGTGCCAAAGAAAAAAGGAAAAAAAATCCAGGATGGCTGCTTCTGATTGCGGAAACAAAATTATCACCATTTTTGTTATGATGGTAAGCCAATAAAATCAGCAAAACAGCTTTATATGCTGAGTTTGTATTTTAGTCTTTAAAAGTGCTGATTTATGCTGAACATTAACCATGTTTTTCTGGGCCAAAATTTAATAGTGAAAAGTCCAACTTGGATAGAAATCTTTCAAAAATGCAGACAATGGGCTGGGCTCATCTGTCATGCATGATGGATGAGTTAAGGGGATTAAAATCAGTATTTGCATCATAAAAGATAAAAATTAGCAAAAGAGAATTTCTCAGTAGGTGGCTTCAATTCCATTCATTCAATACAGGAAAAGAGAGCCATTCTTTAACAGAATTACAGTTGGCTTACAGTCTTCATTTGAAGAGGGTTTATTCTAAATGCTGATTAACTTTCTGGGGAAGAATGAAAAAAGGTCAAGTTGGACAAGTTTCAAAATTCATACACATACATACATACATACATACATACATACATACATACATACATACA
>JAHTLZ010000016.1:60872116-60927978 GCA_023846285.1 Phrynocephalus versicolor
CAAATATTGCAGTTTTAAATAACAATAAACGGCAAATATGATTCTAGGAAATGTACAGGTTAATTTCATTTGTGTTTGATGCTGCCTAAGGATAATGAGAATTATATGACACACTGGAGTAATTCAAAATGGAGCAACAGGGAAAATATCCACTGCTGTTGCCCAGTTATAATCCTATTGCTTAGGAGGAACTAACGCCATACTGCAGAAGCAATTATTTCTGTATAGTATTAAGTACATAATCTACTGGTGCCTATAGTTTATATCCTGCACACACTTACACATGAGCAAGTGTGACATTTGAGTAGAAATGCACAGGATTGTGCAATTCTAAGTTTGGACTTCATATTCACAGTATGAATTTATAAGTGCAACCGTCCTTCAGCATTATTCTGGCGTCATTTCCCTTAACCAGACTTCACACTCTGTACCTCTCCAAAAAGGAAAAAAAGAGTTCCGTTTGGACAAGTAATAGATGAGGTAGGATGGGAATTGCAACATAGAATAGGTAGAGAGGTAGTACAGGAACACCTGGAAACATTAAATGAATTTAAGTCTCCTGGGCCAGATGAATTACATCGAAGGATATTAAAAGAACTGGTGGAAGTAATTTCAGAACCATTGGCAATAATATTTGAGAAGTCCTGGAGAACAGGGGAAGTCCCCATTGATTGGAGGAGGGCTAATCTTGTCCCCATCTTCAAAAGGGGGGGAAGTAAACCCATAAAATTACCACCCAGTCAGCTTGACTTCAATTCCTGGAAAGATCCTAGAGCAGATTATTAAACAGGCAGTCTGTAATTATTTAACTAGCAATGCTGTCATTACAAGAGAACATGGGTTTCTTAAAAACATGTCATGCAAGACTAATTTGATCTCTTTGATAGAATTACAGGCCTGGTGGATGAGGGGGATGCTGTGGATATTGCTTACCTAGACTTCAGTAAGGCCTTTGATAAGGTTACACATGGTATACTTCAGGGCTGTTCAACTTTGAACAGGCCAAGGTCTACTTTTTCCAGCCCAAAGTGCCTGAGGGCTACTACACTAAAACCTCTACTTATGAATTTTATCCGTTCCAAGTGCATGCTCATAAGTAAAAACTTTATAAGTAGAGCAGGGGTTTCCCATAGGAATGCATTGAAAACCAATTAATCTGTTCTGGAGGGAACAGATTTCAATGCGCTATGGCCCTTGAACTGCCCCGCTTGGCTGAGACAGTGGGCTGGTAGACCCAGAACTTTGCTGGGGCAGTGGTGGTCCTTGGGATGGGGGAGGGAGGGGTGGAGAACTTATCCCCTCACTTTTTTTATTGATGGCTGGCGGGCTACTTTTGAACCCTTTGCGGGCTACCAGTAGCCCGCGGTCTACCTGTTGGACAGGCCTGTTATACTTGAATGGGTCCAGAGAAGGGTGACCAGGATGGTTAAATGTCTGGAACACATGTCTTATGAGGACCGTCTTAGGGATCTGGGAATGTTTAACCTTACAAAAAGAAGGCTGAAATCTCCTCAAATTCCTTTAATATATTAGTCAGTGGGTCTGCCACTTCAGAGGGATTGGTTACTACTAAAATTAAATCATCTGCACCCATGTTAATTTTTATTTCCTCTGTACCAATTTTATAACCTTTAATTTGAATACATTCTCATTCTTCCTGTTAATAGTTCCATAGCTAGGGCATAGAACAATTGGGATAGTGGACATCCCTGCTTTGTTCCTCTCTCCATTTGAAATCTCTCAGTTAAAGAGCCATTTAACCTCACCTTAGCATAATTGTCTTTATATATTTCTTTTACTGCATTCCAAAAGGGCCCTATAACAGCCATCTGTCTCAATAGTTTTAATAAGTAAACTCTTCCTACTGAGTCAAAGGCTTGTTTAATATCCAAAATTTTATAAATGTAACCTTATTTCCCTTCCTCTAAGCCTCAGCCATTGCATTCATTTTTATTCTTATCGGGTCTCCTATATATCTACCATTGACAAAACCATATTGATTCTCCTTTGTTAATTTGGGAACTATATCCTTTAATCTTGTTGCCAATATCTTAATAAAAATTTTATAATTTTGATTTGCCAATGTAATTGGCCTATATGAGGCTACTTGATCTTTTGGTTTACCTTCTTTTTAAAGGTAAAATTTCTGTTTCCCTCCATGACTCAGGTATATTTCCCCCTTGCATTATATCATTAAATAATTTCTCCATACTTTCCACAACACCCTCTTGAAACTGTTTTTTTAAAAATAGCCGCAAACCCACCCAAACCTGGGGACGTTTCCATTTTTAATGCCTTTATTGCCTCCTTGATTTCCTCTACATTAACCTTAACATGTAATATCTCTTTTTGCAATTCAGAAATGTTACTTCTTACCTGTAGGTTTCCTTCACACTCTCTTTTCTTTTTAAAACCTTCCTTAAAATATTCTCTCATAGTTCTTTTTCCTCTCTTCTGGGAATTTATTTCTCCCCATTTTATTCTTTAAACTTCTAATAACACTTTTACTTTTTTGTGTTTTTAAATAAGACACAAATCTTTTCCCTGCCTGAATTGTGGTCCTTTGAAAATCATTTTTAATCAAGGCCTGTTTCTTCCATAACAATAAATTATTAATGTCATCTAATTTTTCTCGCTTTTGCCTTATTTGCTTTTCTAATTTTTTTTGAGAATTTTTTTTGTAATTTTTATGTAATTATAACAATTCCCCCAAAGCCTTGCCCCCTCCAGATATAGCTTTTTTATATCTACTCTCCTCCTCTAGGCAAATTCCTCTTATGACACACTTTGCAGTATCCCATAATAATGTATATTTTATATCTTGATAATTTTCCTTAAATACACTTTTTATCTTCCCTTCCAATTCTTTTCTCTTGACTTCAGATGAAATAATTCTTGGATCAAATTTCTATTTCCAATATTTTTTTCAGAAAATTAGATTCTAAATAGGCATGGTCTGAAATATAGATACGCCCACCTTAAATTTTGAAACAATTTTCTTTACCTCCTCCCCCACTAAGAAAAAAATCAATTACACTAAATTTTTATGCCTATATGAATAAAAGGTTGATTTATTCTGCTTGCCTTCTAATTTAGCCACACTGCTCCATAAATGGATCATGCTAAATTGTTGACATTCCTTATTTTCCTGTATATTCAAATTAAAATCCCCTATCACTATAGTTATGCATTCCAATTTTTGTTCTATTTTGTTCAATAACTTGTTCAAAAATCTAGCTTGACCTTTGTTTGGGGTGTAGATTGATGCTAACGCATATTTTTGAACCCAGATCAAGCACTTAACAATTACAAATCTCCCCTGAGACTCAATATCAGTTTCTTTCATTTGGACACCCAAGTCTTTTCTAGATAATTCTCACCCCACTAGCTTTTCTTGTTTCTTTGGATTGGATCTGCCACTGAGAAGGCCAGGCTGGATGAGAAAATATTGCTCCGTTGTCTATGTTGTCCTTGTGACTTTCTTGTAAGAAGAGAATCATTACATTTTCCTTTTTTAACAACTGAACAACTTTTATTCTTTTTGCCTGAGATGAGAATCCATTTACAGTACATTCACCAAGAGAAGTCTCAAATCACTTCCCATTCCTTTTTTGTTCCTTTGAATTTGGCATCGCCATCCCACCTTGCTTTTTTATAACTTTTAATTGCATGCTCCCTTATCCCCAAACCTGTCTTGCAACCCAGGTCCCAATAGGAACACACGTCCCAATCCAGACCTCATTGCCAGACTGTGACTTCCCATTGCTTCCCTCTCGTCAGCTCCCTAGAAACCTACTTATCTTAACTTTATGCCCGGCCAGCTTATTATTTTCTAATACTTTCCTTGGCAAAACCCTTCTTATAACTAAGCTCCTTAGCACCTGTTGCATAACTCTAACTACCTCTCCCTTCCAATATCATTTCCTCACCCCCTCCCTTAACCTTGAAACATCGAGACAGAAACCTCCCCATCAAGGTCTTCCCATGATCTCTCCCTCCTCCTTCCCTCCTCCCTTAACTTCTTTTACTCCTATTATACATTCTGATATTGTGCATTATACATTATTATATTAATGTTTTATTTTTTGCATCATGCTACATTTTTCAGAACAGAAGAATTTTGGATTGCAGTTATCTGCTTATATACCTTTGGCAGCAACAATTCATGACTTGTTTATTATCTGAGAAATTTTGCGATTCTGAATGAATAGGATGAGTCTGCTCTTTTTACCAACAGTTCAGCGAGCACAGTTATAATTCAAATGCAGCATGGAAGGAGGTGGAAATACAACATGCCATGTAGGAAGAAGATTAGGCACAGAATAGTTTTGTCTCGTCTGGAAAATTGGCCCCCTATCTTTGCCTTCAACTAGACAGAAGGCAAGATTTCACCTTTATCCACAACAGCTTTGAAACAGCTATTTGAGACAGAGAACACACATTGCTGTAACTCCCGTGAGACTACACATAGGTAGTTCCTTTTCCTAAAAAAAGAAAGACCCAGGGAGAAAAACAACAACATGGAAAGGTATAAATGTGTGCTTTCTGCACAAATGCTGTCTTTCTGGATTTATGTGCAGAGTAACTTAAAGTTGTTACACTGAATTTTATTCTTTCTCCTACATGTTTGAGTCTTCTTCTTCTTCATTGGCCACTCAGGTTAAAGACCGATTTGTATCATGATGATTATTGGGGATGATTTTTTTTTCATTTGGTAATATAAATCATACATAAGGGGATGAAAATACTTGAGAGTGAGAGAGATTCAAAACTCTTGTCATTTTGTCACACTTTGCAGAGGACTTGTTACACACATGAATGGGGCATTGTGCTACTACTGTAAAATAGTAACGGTGCATTTAGCTTCACTTCAACATAGCTACACGTTCAGGGCTTGCAACATTCTTTTTGAAAAGGAATTCATCTATTCTTCATTACATTGGATTGGCACTAGATCATTACAACTTGGGTTAATCTGTCTGCGAGAATAACTCATTCCACTCCCTTGTTACTAATACATTACTGTCACCCGAGCAGCTGTTGAAAATACTTGCTGGTTCCACCGATTCAAAGTTTCCCAAGATTGTGCACCACTGGTGTAGCGGATTTAGCAGGCTCCCCGTCATTGCCCTTTTAAATCAAAGATACAGAAGAGCAAGGTCTCTTTAGAACCTCTTGCCCTTTTAAAGCTTCTTATTTTTCTTAACCACTCCTCTCTGCTGCCTAAGTGTGTTTAAATGGTCTGAAATGTCTTTTCCTGGATTTCCTGGAGAAAAACAAAACAAAAACAGTAAAGCACGCAGGTCTGCAGACATCCCAGGCAGCACACCTCCACTTCTCCAACAAGTAAGGAATAACATTCTAGTTCCACTGAAAAGTATTTAAATTACAGCTACAGCTGCTACAGCCAAAAAAAAAAAGCAATGTATTTCCGTCTCTGTTCTTTCTGTAGTAAATCCAACAGTAAGTTGTTTTAAAATGAGCTAGTTCTTGGCTAGGGGCCCACCCACTTCCCAGTCCCATCTACAAGTGACCATGCATTTTCCCCTAAATGGAAGTAAAGCATGAAGGGGGTTTATGTTTCAACACAAAGTGAGGTAAGAAAACCAAAATAGGCGGTAGTCCAGAAGTCCATGTTTTCTGCTCTTCAGACAAAAGAGGCAATGGATAAGGGGTAATCCTATGCTAGTGCACAAGTGTGAGCAATTATAGAGTCCAACTCTTGCAGCACTGCCCAAAGACACGGCTCAAACAGAACGAGGGCGCAAAAAAAGAATCAATGCTATCACCCACATGACAAGTCTTCCTTGCAGTGCACATTCTCTTTGACATAGCTATCATACCCAATGGCCTTAACCAAGAGTAGCTTAAAATCTTGACAGCAGCAACTGTCAAGATGACTGGAGAATTCCATTTCAAGGTACAGAAACATCGTGTGATCGCAATGAAGGGAACACTGAGTGGGTAGCTCAAGAACAGGTGAGAGAAAGTCTTCACCCTTGCCAAGGCTGCTAAAACCACATGAGTCAGTCTGTAATTAAATAAGAGCAAATCTTTAGACCCGCTGTCCAGTGTTTTAAAAGCCAGTGTTTCTCAACACAGATGATACCTTGGACCTCCCTTCTATTTCTGTAAGACGTGCTTTCTTTACAATCTGCCAAGATGATGACCTTCAGAAGCCTTTGTCTTGTAGACTGCATCTCTTCTGTAACCCCCCTTGTGTAACTGCTGTAATCTGCAAAGTCACCCTTTGATGTCAATATTAAACAAATTAACCCCCCCCCCAAAAAAAGAGGTCCAATCCAGACTGAAATAAAACTCCACTCATGTTACTTCCTGGTGACAGGTGGGGTAGTGGGGTGGGGCTTTGTATATTAACAAGCAAAGAGCAGCCTGTTGTTATCTCCTGATCCCAACAAAGCAAGATCAGCTTATCTTGGCAACAAGCAGGAGCATCTAGAATCAGGTAGATGGACCTCTATGATGCCACCGAAGTTTAGTAAAGAATTGGGTAGTGGGGGAAGGAGGAGGGACAGGAAGTGGAAGATGTGCAAGGGTAGATGAATGTGTATTTTTTTTAAAAAAGCTGAGGCCTGCTTCAGTAACACAAGGTGCACATCTGGGGGCTGGGGAGGAAACATACTGTATATTCATTCATCTGTTTAGGCATGGATCATTGTTGGGTATAGTAACAGAAGATGCAGTAGATATTATAAGGAGCAAGGACAGGTGGTCCTTCCCCCTTCTCTTTAACTGTGGGAGAATCATAGAATCATAGAGTTGGAAGAGACCTCAAAGGCCATCCAGTCCAACCCACTGCCATGCAGGAACCCCCATCACAGGACTCCCGACAGATGACCATCCAGCCTCTGCTTAAAAACCTCCAAGGAAGGAGACTCCACCAAACTCCATGGCAGCATATTCCACTACCAAACAGCTCTAACCGTCATGGAGTTATTCCTAATGTTCAAATGGAATCACTTTTCCTGTAGTTTGAAACCATTGCCCCGAGTCCTAGTCTCTGAAGCCATGGAAAACAAACCTGTTCCCTCTTCAATATGACCTCCTTTCAAATACTTAAACATAGCCATCATATGCCCCCTCAGCCTTCTTTTTGAAAGACTAAACATTCCCAGCTCCCTAAGCTGTTCCTCATAAGACATATCTTCCAGACCTTCAACCATCCTGGTTGCCCTCCTCTGTACCCGCTCGAGGTTGTCAACATCCTTTTTAAATTGAGGCGCACAGAACTGGACACAGTACTCCAGGTGGGGTCTGACCAGAGCAGAACATAGTGGTACTATCACTTCCCTTGATCTAGACTCTTTGGTTCTCTTGATGCAACCAAGAATTGTATTTGCTTTCCTGGCTGCTGCATTACACTGCTGACTCATGTTCAATTTGTGGTCCACCAAGACTCCCAGATCCCTTTCGCAGGTACTATTTTACAGCCAGGTATCTCCCATCCTATATCTGTACAATTCTTTCTTTTTAGCTAGATACAGCACCCTACATTTCCCTCTGTTGAAACCCATTCCATTAGCTTTGGACCAGCACTCTAATCTGTCAAGGTCATTTTGGATTTTCATCCTATCCTCTAGGGAATTAGCAACTGCTCCCAATTTGGTATCATCTGCAAATTTAATTAGCATACTCTCTATTCCTTCTTCCAAGTCATTAATAAATATATTGAGCAGCACTGGACCCAGAACAGAACTCTGGGGCACCTCACTGGTCTCTCCAAGTTGAAGAGAGGCCATTCATGATTACCCTTTGGGTGCGATCAGTCAACCAATTACAAATCCACCTAACAGTACCACTATCTATCCCACTTTCTACTAACTTCTTAGCAAGAATACCATGAGGAACTTTACTGAAGGCCTCACTGAAGTCCAGATAAGTTAATATCCACAGCATTCCCCTCATCCACCAGGCCTGTAATTTTATCAAAGAAAAAGATCAAATTAGTCTGGTATGACTTGTTTTTAAGAAACCGGTGTTGACTTCTTGTAATGACAGCATTGTTTGTTAAATAATTACAGACCACCTGTTTAACAATCTGCTCTAGGATATTTCTGGGAATTGAAGTCAAACTGACTAGGCGGTAATTATTTGGGTCCTCTTCCCCCCCTTTTTTTTGAAGATGGGGACATTAGCCCTCCTCCAATCAATGGGGACTTCCCCCGTTCTCCAGGACTTCTCAAAGATTATTGCCAATGGTTCTGAAATTACTTCTGTCAGTTCTTTTAATATCCTTGGGTGTAATTCAGGAGACTTAAATTCATTTAATGTTTCCAGGTGTTTCTGTACTCCTCTCTACCTAATCTATGTTGTAACTCCCATCCTACCTCATCTACTCTTTGTCCCAGTGGATCTCTTTCTTCCTTTTTGGAGAAAATGGAGGCAAAGAAGGTGTTGAGTAGTTCTGCCTTTTCCTTGTCTCTTGTTAGTAACTGGTTATCATCGCCACGCAGAGAGCTTAGCATTTCCTTATTTTTCCTTTTGCTGAGTGAAGAGATAACTAAAGAAACCCTTTTTACTATCTTTAATCTCTCAGGCAAGTCTGAGTTCATTTTGTGCTTTAGCTTTTTATATCATCCCCCTGCATATATTAGCTATTTCTTTATACTCCTCTTTGATGCATTCCCCATTTCCCCACTTGTACTTGTTTTTTTTAATATAGTTAGCTGAGTTGAAAGTTCTTTAGTAAACCATTGCGGTTTCTTTAGACAAAAAGTTGACAACTGGATATTTGTTTATACTGCTTTGTACAGATTCTTCTAAAACACCACCACAACAGGTTAATTAATCTATAAAACATGTACATAACTTGTTGCTCTGTCATCTGGCTGGCTGGGTTCTAACTGGTTCTTGGAATGTCACCAAGTGCCTCTTTGGAATCTTAGCTGCCCAGATTCTCACCTTTTTTTTTTAAATAAAACAAAAAAACTCTAGCTCCTGGTACAAAACATTCCAATATTTTCCCACCTAATTTTCAGACCGGATATGAGCCTGGGAAATGTAATCTGAAAACATAAACTTTCCTGAGCTCTGTTACTATGCAAGTTGTCTATGAGCTTCCAGGGGGCCAGGGGGAGTAATATTTGATTACCCACAGGTTTCCGGGATCTTAGGTAGGTGTTCTGCTGAAGAAATAAACCATGAGAGGATATTGGGAAAGATCAGACAAATGCTTCTTGGGGTTTATTGCACTTGTGCTTGCTGTGAACCTTAGATTTCTGCAGTTCTGTTTTAAACTAATAAATAAATCACTACCTCTTTTTGGAAGGGCTAGCTCCATATTTACTTCTTGGATTACTGTACTACTCCTTATCTACATATACAGATGAAATTCGAAAAATTAGATATTGTGCAAATGTTCATTTAATTCAGTAAGTCAACTCAAAGCAAGATATGTCGAGCCTTACTTTGGTATAATTGTGATGATTATGGCGTACAGCTTATGAAAACTCCAAATTCACAATCTCAGACAATTAGAATATTACATGACATCAATAACACAAGGATTGCAAATAGAACCATATTGGACCTCCAAAAAGATATGCATATGTAACCAGTACTTGGTTTGGGGGTCCTTTGCATCTATTACTGCCTCAATGTGGTGTGACATGGATGCTATTAGCACTGCTCCACCCCTCCGTTGGGTGCCCGGCTGCCCGATGGCTCAGTTGCGGCAAGGAGAAAGGGAAAAAACTTTCTTCCCTCCTTGCCACTGCCACTGCCGGGCACCCACCGGAGAGGTGGAGGTGGCTGCCCAGCGGCAGTGGCGGCAACGAGGAGGGGAGAAAATAAAAAATAAAACTTACCACCCCGATGCCCACCGCCCTACTCCTCGCCACCACCTCCATCAGCTACCTGGCCTTAGAACTCCCAGGTCAGGTCCCAGGTGACAGATAAGTTTTGAATTTCCTGCTCAAACTTCTGATCTGCAGCCAAAGACCTGAGCGGGGAATTCAAAGTCCCCACCTCATCCCTCGGGGTCGGGGGGATGCCTTGCTGGCCTGTGGCGGTGGTGGCGGTGAGGTGGTGGGTGGCGGGCATCAATGGTGTTAAGTTGTATTTTTAATTTTTCCCCTCTTTGCCCCCCTGCTGATCACCCACTGCTGATAACTAAATCCATGATTAGTGAATCGGCGGATAAGGGGGTTGTACTGCATTGTATTATGATAGAGGTCAGTTGGCTGCAGAAGCTTTTACCAAGCTTGGCATCTACATAACCTGAGACTTCTCTGGTTGGAAGGCTTCATTAAACAGCAAAAAAAAAAAAAAACCCTTTTCATTGTTGTCTCTCCAGCTTGATCACCAACTTAATCTCTCAGTCCAAAGGCATTCTTGTCATGCAACTTGGACTGCATTTTCAGTCAAGGCTGTATTTCCTACATCTCAGGCCGCTTGGCAGCTGCAAACATTTTTCACACAATTTTATTATGCATTATATTGTGGCCAACACCTGCTCCAGCCAACTGTATAGCAGCATCCCCCTCCATGTAGGGTTGCTTGCAGGGCACGAGTCAAAAGTTGCCCGACAGGGTTGTAAAAAGTTATATAAAAGCATTAAAAAGCGTGGAAGTGAATACATATTTGTTGGGTACAAAATGAAAGGTGGTTTCTGGTGTAGCTTATAGCAGTGACATGTTTTCTATCAAGTAAAATTTATAGTTTGCTGTCATGAATAAGAGTGAGTCACAGGCTTTACAGGTGCCCTGTGTCAGGTTTTTCATTTCCACAACTAAATGAAAGTACATTATCACCCTAATACAAGCAAGCTTTCACATTTATTTTTCACCTAAACATGTGTGGCCTCCTAGTTGCCTTAATTTCTGGAGAACCTGAGTTTCCCACTTAAGGAAAAAAAAACCTGGGCATTAAAACTCCACAGATCTTAACTTCCCCTTCGTTGTCTTTTCATGTTCTCACCCAACAAAACTGCAAAGAGCTGGTCGAGAACACACTGTTCTCCTTTGCACACTGCACATTAATCTGCACTTGGCCTCCCAACTTATCTGGTGTTCTGAGAAACACCATTCTAGTTCTTGCCAAAGCAAAACAAAACAAAATTGCATAACAAATTAAAAAGATCAATTATAAGCGCATACTGCAGAATTGACCTTGCTGTAAAATAAAAATACTTTAAAGTTACAGGAAAAATAAATATTTTAACTAGTCTGAATTTTGACCGGAGTGTGAGTAGCCACACCGGACTGATGGAATTAGCAATGAGGTAACTGAGCTGGCATGGAGGGCATGTAGTTATTGAAACATACACCACTGTCCCCCACAAATGATTGCATATAAGACTGAATATGATGTACATTATTTGGCACTGTGTGACTGAAGCTCACATGAGCTTTTCCTTTTGAATTCCAAGGGGCCTAGAAGGCCACTGAGTCCCTTTCCCACCCCCACCCCCATACCCCGCTGATAGCAAGAACAAAAATCTCCCGGCATGTGGCAATGAAGCTTTCTATTCTCATTTTAATGGCAGTTTGTAATCACGTGATCTACTAGTCATTAAACATAGTTTGTTGGCTTCACCTCTAAAGCCATAGGTAATATTAGCCACAGGTTGGGATTTGGAGGTCATTCAACAAAAAGGGAACACTTCAATGAAAATTCAAAAAACTGCAGTCTTGCAGCGCCTTAAAGACAAACAAGCTATCTTTAGTGTATATTTTTGTAGACTGCAGTATAGCTATAGGTGCATTTGAGAGCTCCACCCTTGAAAACCTATGCCACATAAAACCTGGTAGTCTTTATAAAATGTCATAAAACTCTTGGTTATAACAGACTAACACAGCTGCTTTCAGTGGGTTTTGTAAGTCAAAACGTCTGAGCTTCTCAGGACACCAGTGCCAAAGGAGCAGAGAGCACATGAGGCCACAGTTTCTGGGACTGTAACACTATGCCCTAATTTAGCTTTACTTGTAGACCAGATAGGGATGGGCACCTTAAGATAAATGACATGCTCTTTTGTCATTTTGTAAGTTTACAAAACCTTACAAAATGAAACGAAACAGCAAACAGCATGTCATCAAGAAATGCAATGAAATGAAACACCATTTTTTGTTTTGGAAATGAACCAATTTGTCCTAGCCTCTTGATCTAGCTGTCTTGACAACAGGAGGTTTATTTTTTAAAAACTGATTGATTTGTTTTCCCTTCTTCTCATGCTTCAGCTGTTGAGGTAGCTTATTTCCAATCTTGATCTGCCTGAAGTTAGCCAGTCCAAGAGCTGAGGTGTTCCCTTCACTGGCTGTGTTTGCAAGTTGATTTAAACTGATAGTTTTCTTCTCATTTTTAAGCAGGACTGTGGAAGTTGTTTTTTTTAACATTTTCTTTCCTTCCCTCACCGCAACAATCAGCTGTTGAGTTTTTCTCCCCAATCTCTTTGTGGAGCAGCTAGCTCTTCAGTTTCTAGCTTGTTTACAGAGGGTTCACTTCTTGAAAGCAAATTGATTGGAAGGTTTGAGGATCTTTGATTTAGGGCAGTGGGCTCCCTGTTATATAAAAAAGGGAAAGCTCCCCATTATTTATAGCCTTACGAAGCGTTCCATTTCATGACAAAAATTATTTTTAAAAATTTGTTATTAATGAAACAAAACAACATGAAGTGTGAAACAAAACAAAACACTATATTTCCCTTTTGTGCCCATCTCTATAAACCAGTATCATCATGCTTGTCGTGTCCCTCCCGCATATGTTGGGATGTGATTTGGCAGGGCAAGAGAAGTCATGCAATGCCACCAACACTAGGTAATACCAGAAGAATGAAAAAAGAAATGTGGGGCTTTTGTTTTCAGATGATAACTGTACTCCCTCCCCAACACTGTGACACAGCACCTTTGACAATTAGCTAGGCTTTATAATAGCAACAGCAAGATTTTCAGTTATTTTTGTCAGGCTAAATTGGTTGGAACAAGCACAAGCCCCTTGGATATTATATAAGGGACTGTTGCTGCATGGCCACACTGCTAATAATCTGGCTGAATCTAAGGAAACAGGAAGCAGTCTGAGGACAGATAATTTTAATGACTGATAAATCTGGTTTAACTGAGAATGCCATAGACCTCACTGAGTATGCAGTGAAAAAAATAAAACATACAAATAATTCTTAAGATTTCTTTATATACAAACAGCCACCTAACAAAACAACATGCAACATTTTTTAAAAGCCTCACTACATTAGAAAATCAAACTAAAGCAATAACATTCAGAACAGTTTCTCCATTTCTCCCAGGAAGATCTGGTGCCACATTCTTCATAATTAACTGCAGAATTAAACAATTCATCTCATGGCACTAATTTATCTAGGATGTCTTCGCCCACTGTCAAAATAGGTGCATATTATAGGTCAACGAATGTCCCTTCGAATGTTGATTATAAGTTTCTCAAATGCCCATTTCCTTCCTTTCTATTCACTGCAGCAGACAAATTAATATTACGGAACAGCAACCTGATTTGTGTTCCCATGGTGTGGGAGAATATGCTCATTACTGGATTCACCACATTTCTCTCATTGCGAAGCAAACTCCTACATTCAAACCCTTTATCTCCATCCCATCATAGAAAAGAAAAACCAAGTTCACCATCACATTCCCTCCTTCCACTGTGAAGTGAACTATTTCATTAAAACAATTTACCCAAGCCTCCACAGAACAAAACTGTGCCCGGGAAAATTAAGGGACTATAAAGCACAATTTTATCGGCTACGCTCAGCAGGAATACAGTGAGTGAAATGGAAAGTTCATATTAAAGGCACCGCGTTTCCTGAAAAACACAAAGTTGTCTTTTACCTGCCCACACTGGGTGGACTTCTCCTACCATCTTCTACAGTGGGCCAAGAAAAAAAGTGTTCGTTCAAGAGCAACCAAATATGACTTAATTTCTTAAAAAATATAATAGTAAAGCACACAGTGCAGAGTGTGGAAGCCAGGAAGGAAAAGTAAATAGGGAGGGAGAGGTGAAAAACAAATGGAAATGTCTGAACATCAAGCATCTCAACCAAGCTCTGGCAACCAAGTGGGGAAAACTCATATCATATCTATCCAAGCAGGCCTTTCTCATACTTTTGAGCATATGCTAATAATCTGCACGAGTTCTGGTGTGTTTCTGTAGTATGACACAGCTTAGCAAAGCAGCTAGCAGCTGCACCAGCAAACAAATACTTTTAAAAAGGCATACCAGTTGCTATGCCAATTCCATGCCAGGAATACCACAGCACAAATATTTACCCAAAAATAATAATTAATTAATAAATCCTTACGGAGGGGCAAGTCAGAGGCTTGAAGAATGACCAGTTTCCCAATCAACATTCATAAAGCTTCCATGTTCTGAGTGCAGTACTCCATGTAGGTCATGCACATCACCTTTAACAGTATAAAGAATGAGAGGGGAGTGAGTTTTAGAATTGCTGCGACCTTGCCTGACCTACTATATCAGACAATGAAGAACTGCATGGCATTAAGTGGCACCAGCTTTCTCTGCACCCTAGACCCACCGCCAACACCCAACTTCTTTGCCACATTTTCTTTACACATCCGGCAGAGGAGGACCTCAAAGGGGGGAAAGCATGATAAAATGCTAATTTGGGGGCAAATTCTAAAAAATCTTTTGGGTGAAAGCATTAATACAACCATGATGGTTACAGTGAATATGCCACTATGGCGTTTCTGTCCATGACGTGTGTGTTTTCAAGTTCTTTCAGCACGGTTACGGAATCTCTAATTTACAGTAGTTCTTGTACATACTGCATATAAATCAAGGGAGCTGACTCAAACTCTGAACTGATATTAATAAGGACTGCATTGCTGTATTAATAGAATTACATGGAAATGATCAATAAATAAAGTAGGTCAGAGCTGAAACCTCTCAAAGCCTCCCAGCCTTTGCACTTCGTACATTAGACCAACAGCGGCAAACTCCATTAAGGCGTCTCAGTATCATTTGCATCTTCTGTTAACTGGAAGCGAACACTTGGATGTGGACATTTAGGTATTCCCATTATTTAAACCTGACTAATGCGGCTACTTCCACTTTGTAAATGTTTGATTTAAAATATAGCCATTTTATCATTTATACCACATTTACCTCATCTTATCACTATTCTGACTGGATGAGAGTCTAATGTAGTCTACGCCGTCTGGTCAATTATTACATGGACACTGGGGACCAATTAATGCCATCCATAAAAGCCTGAATCATTCTGTCAATTAACTAGAACTAACTATGTCATCAGATATATTACTGGTGAGCAAGTCTATTTGGTTGCAATATGTCTTGAAGGAGAGAAGTATCAAATGAATCACAATTGACTTGGACAACTGCTAGCATAATTTCAGAAGATGAAAAGACAAATGTGGTAGTTATTAGTAGTCCCCTGAGGAATTACGGACAAGCAATTGTAATGTGCTAAGACTGCGCTAGCAGGTGCCCACAGCACAAATCAGGAAGAGGGTTAAATCAATATTTTCAATTTCTTTGAATCAATTCAGTGTTTGAACGAGACAGAAACTTGTTAGCAATTGGCAGAATGTGTAAATGAAAAGTCAAACTTCTTATTATTTGTTAAAAGGGAAGGGGTGCACCGCATCATGCCCTTGGCAAAAAGTAGCGCTTTCATGATCCAGTTGCTTGGGTATTCACTGAGAATCAAGCAGTTCTTAAATTTTAATAGAGTGCAAAAGGTTAGTTGTATACACGTTGACAATTCAAGGGCTTTAAAAATGATTGAAGTGTCAATAGGAATGTTTTTGAGGTGTGACAACAGTACAGTTATTAATGATTAGGGCAGGAACCAGCAAGAAAGAGAAAGAGTTGACTGCTGCAAAGAAAACAAGTCCTACCAGGGACGCCGCTTAATATCTTAACAATACTGTACTTCTTTTCCACACACAAGACTTTTAGAGTCATTTAAGCTTTTGTCTCTACCAATTAACGACTGTAGGCAAGCCTGCTGTACTCATATAATATGCAAGAATGGCTCAATTAAACCTTGCTGGGGTTATGTACTCACCTTTTCTCAATAATGAAGATTAGCTGGAATCCCTATTCGTGATTGTGCAAGGGTTGTGCAACATGCCACGTCTAGCTGCGGCTACTCAGCAAGGTGCTGGGGCACATCCCCTTGTGTAACTGAATGCATGATCAAAACATGCCACCAAGACATGTCCCAGCACTTTGGTACAATTAGCTGCAGGAAGCAATACAAGCTTTGTGCTACCCTCAATACAAATATGCAGATGGTGACTGCAGCAACGAAATTAAAAGACGCCTCCTTCTTGGGAGGAAAGCAATGGCAAACCCAGGTAGTATCCTAAAGAGCAGAGACATCACTTTGCCAACTAAGGTCAGGATAGTCAAAGGTATGGTTTTTCCAGTAGTGATGTATGGAAGTGAGAGCTGGACTATAAAGAAGGCTGATCACCGCAGAATGGATGCTTTTAAGCTGTGGTCCTGGAGGAGAGTCTTGAGAGTCCCCTGGACTACGAGGAGATTAAACCTATCCATCCTGGAAGAAATCAACCCTGAATGTTCACAGGAAGGACAGATTTTGAAGCTGAGGCTCCAGTACTTTGGCCACCTCACAAAGAGAGAGGAGTCCTTGGAAAAGTCCCTGATGTTGGGAAAGATTGGAGGCAAAAGGAAAAGAGGACGGCAGAGAATGAGATGGTTGGACGGTATCATCGATGCAACCATTACGGATTTGATCAAACTCCGGGAGGCAGTGGAAGACAGGAAGGCCTGGCAAGCTCTGGTCCATGGGGTCACAAAGAGTTGGACATGACTGAACAACTGAACAACAACAACAATACAAATCTAGTCAATATGCAAGAAAATATTAGTCTGAAAACAGAGACTGTACAGAGTACTATAACTGTTTAATAAAGTTTGGCTGAAGAGTGCGATTGGCTACAGGTCTACATGGAATCAGTCCCAATGAGTTCTCTGATGCCTGCAATCAGGTAAGCTGGTATAGGACTGCAGTTTTTACCCTTCCATTCACAATATGCTCTTGAAAACACACAGACATACCCTTGGAACAGATGTAAGGGTAATCACAAATTATCATTTTTATGCCTGTGTTTATAGCTCAAGCAAGTGTTTGAGGTTAACAACTACATCAATGAATTGTCCAATATTCAAAGATAAAATAATATCAATGTAATCCAGCATGCAGTATACAACAAAATATATGATTAAACTTCACATAAAAAACTATTGAGTGGATAGTTTTAAAAATATTAATTTTGTTCCATCATACCTAGGACATAAAGCTCTAAATATTTACCTCTGAGAGACTCGGATAAAACAAAATGCTGACTAAGCAACATTTACAAATAATATCCAGGATTATATTTATGATTTTTTTCTTACTTCAGTACCAATAAAATTGTCTCTTTTTTCTTTCAAGCCAGTCGGCTATCATGTCTTTCACATAGAGATGCAGTTAAAAACCTAAAGAAGAAAAAAACTGAGGGAAACATGAAACCAGCCCACACATTGTTGAAGAAGAGAAAGGGGGCTTGTGTATCCCACTCATCTGTGACACTCCTCCATTTCTATTATAGAAAAGTGCATACAGTATTCTGTTGAAAAGCTAAAAAGCTAATTAACTGCATTGTATACCGCATAAGAAGCTATAAAACAAAGACACAGAGAACAATATGAACATACATCCATTCTGAAGACATTACAAGGGTTTGCTGTTTAACAATGGTATTGACCAGGGAATAAATGATGCAGTTGTTTCATCCAGTTGCTACATTATATAAAAATGCATAATTTAATTTGGAACTGTATGTTCAGTCATAAAATGCATCTTTTGTAGAATGTTAAACTGGCTTTATGCTCAGCTCTCATAAGGCATGT
The DNA here is from genome assembly GCA_023846285.1 of Phrynocephalus versicolor. Taxonomy (NCBI): domain Eukaryota; kingdom Metazoa; phylum Chordata; class Lepidosauria; order Squamata; family Agamidae; genus Phrynocephalus; species Phrynocephalus versicolor. The sequence goes on from JAHTLZ010000016.1 coordinate 60,890,006, forward strand.
GATTAACATGAACTATTTTGAGTCTGCCGTAGCAGCACTACTCACTTATCTGTAAATATAACCCACTATGCCATTTACAACTGCGTTTAGTTACAAGCAGTTCAACTGATTTCACTGAGATGTACAGCCAACTAAGCTTGTTTAGTATTTATTCTTTTTCACTACAAGTTTATATCTCACTAATATGGTAAATAAATACATAATGTGGTATAGAATCATAGAATCATAGAATTATAGAGTTGGAAGAGACCTCCTGGGCCATCGAGTCCAACCCCCTGCCAAGCAGGAACCCCTTCACAATATTTCCGACAGATGGCCATCCAGCCTCTGCTTAAATACTGTCAAAGAAGGAGACTCTACCACCCTCCGTGGCAGCATATTCCACTGCCGAACAGCTCTAACTGTCATGAAGTTCTTCCTAATGTTCAAATGGAATCTCTTTTCCTGTAGTTTGAAACCATTGCCCCGAGTCCTAGTCTCTGAAGCCATGGAGAACAAACCTTTTCCCTCTTCAATATGACATCCTTTCAAATATTTAAACATAGCTATCATATCCCCTCTCAGTCTTCTTTTTGATAGGCTAAACATTCCCAGTTCCCTAAGCCTTTCTTCATAAGACATCTCTTCCAGGCCTTCAACCATCCTAGTCGCCCTCCTCTGCACCCGCTCAAGGTTGTGAACATCCTTTTTAAACTGAGGCGCACAGAACTGGACACAGTACTCCAGGTGGGGTCTGACCAGAGCAGAATAGAGTGGCACTATCACCTCCCTTGATCTAGACACTATGGTTCTGTTGATGCAACTAAGAATCGCATTGGCTTTCTTGGCCGCCGCATCACACTGCTGGCTCATGTTCAATTTGTGGTCCACCAAGACCCCCAAATCCCTTTCACAGGTACTATTCTCTAGCCAAGTGTCCCCCATCTTATATCTGTGCAATTCATTCTTTCTACCTAGATGTAGCACCCTACATTTCCCTCTGTTGAAATCCATTCCATTAGCTTTGGCCCAGACTTCTAATCTGTCAAGGTCCTTTTGGATTTTCATCCGATCCTCTAGGGAATTAGCAACCCCTCCCAATTTGGTATCATCTGCAAATTTAATTAGCATACTCTCTATTCCTTCCTCCAAGTCGTTAATAAAGATACTGAAGAGCACTGGACCAAGAACAGAACCTTGGGGCACCCCACTGGTCACGTCTCTCCAAGATGATGAGAGACCATTTATGATCACCCTTTGCGTGCGATCAGTCAACCAATTACAAATCCACCTCACTGTAGCACTATCTATCCCACTTCCTACTAACTTCTTAGCAAGAATACCATGGGGAACCTTATCAAAGGCCTTGCTAAAGTCCAGATACGCAATATCCACAGCATTCCCCTCGTCTACCATGCCTGTAATTCTATCAAAGAAAGAGATCAAATTAGTCTGGCATGACTTGTTTTTAAGAAACCCGTGTTGACTTTTTGTAATGACAGCATTGTTTGTTAGATAATTGCAGACTGATTGCTTAATAATCTGTTCTAGGATCTTTCCGGGAATTGAAGTCAAGCTGACTGGGCGGTAATTATTTGGGTCCTCTTTTTCCCCCTTTTTGAAGATGGGGACAACGTTAACCCTCCTCCAGTCGATGGGGACTTCCCCTGTTCTCCAGGACTTCTCAAAGATTATTGCCAATGGTTCTGAAATTACTTCTGCCAGTTCTTTTAATATCCTTGGGTGTAACTCATCTGGCCCAGGAGACTTAAATTCATTTAATGTTTCCAGATGTTCCTGTACTATCTCCCTACCTATTCTATGTTGCAATTCCCGTCCTGCCTCATCTACTCTTTGTCCCAGCGGATCTCCTTCTTCCTTTTGGGAGAAGACAGAGGCAAAAAAAGTGTTGAGTAGTTCTGCTTTTTCCTTGTCTCCCGTTAGTAACTGATTATCATTGCCACGCAGAGAGCCTATCGCTTCCTTATTTTTCCTTTTGCTGCGGACATAACTAAAGAAACCCTTTTTTATTATCTTTAATGTCTCTGGCTAGTTTAAGTTCGTTTTGCGCTTTAGCTTTTTTTACCACCCCCCTGCATATATTAGCTGTTTGTTTATATTCCTCTTTGGTGCATTTCCCATCTTTCCATTCCTTGTACTTGTTTTTCTTTATAGTCAGCTGAGTTGAAAGTTTAGTAAACCATTGTGGTTTCTTTAGACCTCTCCTATTTTTTTTTCTTGTTGGAACAGTTTTAAATTGTGCCTTTACTATCTCGGTTTTAAGGAACTCCCATCCATCTTGGACTCCCTTCTTTTTTAGTGTTTCAGTCCATGGAATCACAGCCAATAATTCCCTAAGTTTACAAAAATTGGCTTTCTTAAAGTCCAGGATTCTTGTCTGACTATGCTTAGCTTCACCTTCCAACTGTATAACAAATTCCAAGAGGGCATGGTCACTTTTACCTAACGTTCCTACCACTTCGACCCCATTTACAAGGTCCTCCTTATTGGTTAAGACCAGATCTAAAATGGTTTTGCTTCTGGTTGCCTCCTCTACCTTCTGGACCATGAAATTGTCTGCAAGGGCAGTAAGGAATTTGTTAGACCTTGCATTCCTAGCTGAGTAGGAAGATAATAAAAAACAAACAAAATGATAAAGGCATATCCTTAGGGTAGACACGTCAAACAATTGGAATAAAATAGTATTTCATTTCATGTAAATGTCACAACAAAATAATGAGTTTAAACACTACAAGAAAAATTAAGAATTTATTTCACTGGATAGCCCAGTGAGTTAGTAATCTGGCTGTGGAGTCAGGGGCTGAGAGTCCATTGCCTGACTGTGCACCCTAGAAGAATCAGCTGCACACAGGTGGGAGGTGGGTTTTGGGAAGGTCTTCCAGCGACTAAATGGCTAGATACGGCAGGGCTCTCAAAGGTGTGAAGGAGAGATAGGTTTGGAAAGCTGGCTCCCAACTCAGGTTCTTCTGCAGTACATCACCTCTCCCTGCAGATGATAATTTAGCGTTGTTTGTTTAATAATAATGTGGCCCTCCTTAAAAACCCATTACCTATGTCTCACTTCCATACTCCAAGACTGTGTGTGCTAAGCAGTATCATATGATCTGATAAACATCTATTAAAATGTTTGCTAAAATTGTATCTTAATCTCTTCCTATGTGCAGAAGCAAGATTCAAACAGTCATTGTCTATATACAGTAGGTAACATTATCTATCACTTTGCCTTTTTGTGTAATTTCTAAGTAGTGACCAGCAGTGATCATATATGATTTGTAAAGAACTTGCTTTATACCACCTAATCATTTTGTTCTCTAATGGATTTTGCAAAACCCTTCAAAATGAAAATTTTGATCTATGTCCTTCTGGTATTATGAGAGAAACACCCTCAAACTTACTGCCCCAAATCTTTTACTACTGAGGTGAAATCGGACTAATATGTATTAGAAAATCAACCCAAACAAGTATATTGGTTAGTGATTACTCGTGTTATTGATATACCTTGTTACAACACACAGCTCTAGGTTGCTTCTAAGTATGTTTTATATTTCAGGCAGACATATTCCTAAGGCTATACCTCTTGCCAACAGGATTAAATACAATTGTGTCCTAATAATTCTCCAATGTGTACAAACTGAACATAGGAGTATGGGGGGTATTTTATTTTATTTGGGCTTTTAGGGCAACATGAACATCATAGTTTTCTACTTATCTGCTTAGTTAAAAAGTGATACAACCGTCACTAAAAGAAGGGAAAGTTAAATGGCAGCAACATGACTGGGAATGAAATTATCACTTCAACAGCTTAGACTGAACAAATAAAAATGTTTCTAAGAGAGTGTCAGTTATTAATGGGGGCTGAGATTCACAGAAAAAGCTCAATCTATGCATACACAGATAAAAAGATAAGGCACTAATACAAGACCTAAGCATATTTTATGTCAACCAGTCCAGGGCTGATGCAGTTCACGTTACCTTCTCAGTCATCACTGATCTCAATTTACTACCCAAAGGGGTTTGGCCAAGCAGCTTCCCAAGTTTTCGAGAAGGCTGATGCGAGTGTGACAATTCAGAAGTTACAAAAATGTACACCTTCTGGCCACTTCCCAACGTCATGTCTTGCTTTGAACTTCATGTGTGATTCATTTAAACTGGCAATCAATGTTTCTGTGTAAGATTTCTATGAGGATTGCCCTCAGGGAAGGTATATACACCATGGAGAGAAAGTAACACAAGGAAATTTAATTAGCAGCCTTAAATGTACAGCATGTATACTTAGCTAATCGGATCAATTGCAGCCCACTAGCAAAGCATATTCTAATTATCAAGACAGATGAAATTTTGCCACCTCTCAGCAGTTGTGCAAGCCATCTTCAGGAAAATAAGATAAGGCAGGCGAGGCTCTCTCATACTCGGCACAAGATCAAGTTTTTCTCCTTGCATTTTGCAGAGAAACCCCCTGTGGACTTTTGATTTGTTAAAGGTAGTTTTATCGCATTGATTTACTACTGAAAGACATCTACCATTTCAAAGTGACACAGCTTCTAGAAAACAAGGATTTTTTTTTCCAGCCTACTAAGTGGAAGCTTTGCAGTTGCAAGCCCTAGGCCGTTTTTGCCAACTTGGAATTAACTTTGGAAAGATAAATATTAACACAAGTCAAAGGGGGAAAAATCCCCTTGTTTTAGTTAACTTCCTTGACTAATGCCATTCTTTATACCTACATTTAATTTTAACTATTTCCGCAGAGGTAACAATTGCCACCAAGTTCTTTTGGCTTCCTGGTATTTCATGAATTAGACAATTATCTTCATGCTATGGCAAATTTGCTCATCTCCAAAGTTCCAAAGCTTCTTTAGGTATGAATTATTCATGCCATTGGACACACAAAAAATGTCTAAGATAGCTTGTATAGTATAACATTTATCACAGGGTTGACATTGTCAATAAACTTCACTGGGCATGTGTGTGTGTGTGTGTGTTGTGTCATTACATTCGTGATGACTGACCCTTCGTGACTCCACGTCCATGGAGTTTTCTTGGCAGGAATACTGGAGTGGTTTGCCAGTTCCTACTCCAGGTGCCTACATCACTGGGCATGTATCTGATGCAAATACTGAATTGATTCACAATTGTGAGGTGCAATTATTAATTAATTAATTAATTCAATTTATATACCACCTAACAAATTAAATGTGCATTACTTTATATACTAATTCAAACAATAAGATATCTCAGGCATGGAACATAACCCCAAATAGGAGGAAAAACAATTTCCAGAACACACTACAGTACTTCCAGAACGCTACCTCACACACTACTTCGTTCTTCCTCTTCTCTTTCCTCCAATGTCCCAGCTATTTGGGGAGAGTCTCCCCAAAGGGTTTTTTGAATTGTTTTGTTTTAGGAACTTTCTGAATATGCAAAGGGAAGGCACCTGTTGCATTTCCTGTGGGAGAGCATTCCATAGAGGCAGTGCCATGCAGAGAAAGTCTGGTTTCTGGTTATCATTTTCAGGAATTAACTGCAGGCATGAGGTGTGTAAAGACTGGGTCTGACAGGCAGTCAAAATTGGCAGATGTTCAGACAGGTAATGAGGACCCAAACCATTTAAGGCTTATTATGTTAGAACCAGGGCCATAAACCTGGTATGGAGGTGGGCAGGAGACAACTAACCCACTGTAGCCAAGAGTGAGCAAAACTTGGTTTATCTAATGATTAAACCAGTTGAGAACTTCATCTTTCCTATAGCAACAGGCAGTTTCTGTCACCCATTATTATGGAGCAGTAGTGGCCAAACTTTGGCCCTCTAGATGTTTTGGACCACAACTTCCAGAATACCAAGCCTGTATTGCCAATGATAAAGGACTATGGGAGCCTGGCTCGTCTGCATTGGTTGCCCGTTGCGTCCCAAATCAGATTCAAGGTCTTGGTTTTAATTTATAAAACCCTCCATGGCCTGGGACCTGACTACCTGGCAGAGCGGATCGACCAGCGGTCAACATCGGCCCGACCGACTAGGTTGTTGCAGGCGCACATGCTGCGGGTGGCCACGCCCAGAGAGGCTCGGAAGTCCCCCACTCGCACCCGAGCCTTCTCTGTGGCTGGCCCTACACTGTGGAACCACCTCCCCGACGAAGTGCGCCTTGCAGAGTCCCTGCCAGCCTTTCGGAAGGCATTAAAAACTCTACTTTTCCAAGAGGCGTTTGGTAACTAGTAATTTTTTTTTAACCCGCCATCTGCTATTTGTTAATTATTATCATTTTTTAAATTACTATTAATCTGTTAGATTACTCCTGTCTTAAACTGCTTTACTTGTCTGATTGTTGTTTATATTTTTTTTAATGTAAACTGCCCGGAGTTCCCCGGGGAAAACAGGCGGTATATAAGTACAATAAATAAATAAATAAAAAATAAAATAACAACTAAAGGCTAAGCTGATACCCAATGAATCCAGTTCAAGAACAGGTAGGAAAGGCCCAAGTCTAACTGCAGCTTAAGCTTTTTGAGAGGATGAGGAAAGTCTCATATTGGTGCAACACAGAAAATTAGTCTTTTATTTGTAATTGCCATCATGTTCCGTGACCACCTTTGCTGTAATGTTTGTACATGTCAATAAAAATTAACATAAACAGCAATCATCTGGGTGCAGTGTTACGTATTGTAAACATCATTTTTTTTAAAAAAAATACATTCAGATTGCTCAGCAGTAACACTAAAAAGCCACTCTAGAGCATAATGCCTACACAGTTTGCACAGCATATAATCACCGTGTGCTCTGAGGACTTCACAAATATACTTGTAAAAGGCATGAATTAAATGGGATCATACAGTAATTACATGTTTATCTGTGCCTTCTAAAACCTGGGCTTAGGAAGACTGACAACGTTTTAAACATGCACTTTGGCAAACGCACAAAGTCTAAAGGACTCTGGCACCAAAGGCCACATGTGAACAATTTTTGTGGCTGGCAACTGCAGGCAATATTCCCTTGGGGAGTGTTTCTCTCAATGTACACCTTCTGTTTACATAAGGCTACAGCACCGGCCTTGTACTAAATTGTACTTCTTTCTATGCAAAATACTCTGTGAGTATTGGAGGCCATGAGACACTGGAAGTGCTCCAGAACCAGGGCTGTTGCTAACCTCTGAGTGAGCTGACCTCTGAAAACCCAACTTCTTGGCATCACCTCCTGTGAGCAGCATCCTTTAAAGGAGAGGGTGAGCTTCCTCCTGGGTCTTTCTGCTCCTCTAGCTTTCACTGGGTTCTTCAGGAAAAAAAATGCATATCAGCAACAGTGACACCACATACAGGATGCTTATAATAAAGCAGGAATCTGGAAGTTGAGTCATGGCAACTGGACTTCTTATTCTTGAGAGACAGAGGTGTTTCGCTGCTCGTCCAAACAGCTTCATCAGTCTGAGGGAAGCTAGTTGCAAGACCTCCATCTTATAGTCTCTTTTGACCTCTTGTCAGCCTGCTCTGAAATAGGCTCATAAGATGAACAATGGCCTGAATAGGCTCATTAGGTAGACAATAGTATCCATAGCATTAAGGTGAACAATGGCCTAAGGTGCTGAAACCTACAAAGTATGGGTTGTTAGCTATGGCCTTGGTGGTGAAGGCTTTATGATTTGTATGGGTATTGTTGAAAGCACAGCCTGATAAGTAGCAGATAGACTGTGCCTGAGGCCCCCAACTCTGTTGAGAGAGGGGTTTTCAATGCTCACATGGATAGCTTCCCGGACCCCTCTCTCATACGACCTATCTTCTCTGTCTAATATTTGTATATCCTCATCTTTGAAAGAGTGCCCTTTGTCCTTCAAATGGAGGTGTACTGCTGATTGTGGTCCTGAGCTGTTACCCCTCTTAAGTTGGGCCATCCTTCTGTTTAATGGCTGTTTAGTTTCTCCAATATAGAGAGATCTGCACACTCCTCACTGCACTGGACCGCATATATTATATTACTCCTTTTTTGTTTTGGTATTGGGTCCTTTGCATGGATGAGTCTCTGCTTTAAGGTGTTTGTGGGTTTTAAATGAACAGGGATATGGTGTTTGCCAGCTTCTCAGACATTCCAGCCATTGTTTCAACAATACCCAGACAAATCAAAAAGCCTTCACCACCAAGGCCATAGCTAACAACCTATACTTTATGGGTTTCAGCACCTTAGCCATTGTTCACCTTAAGGCTATTGATACTGTTGTCTCCCTAACGAGCCGATTCAGGCCATTGTTCATCCGGTGACAATAGGTCAAAGCAGACTATAACATGGAGGACTCCCAGCTACCTTTCTTCAGACTGATGAAGTGAAATGTTTCTATCTCTCAAGAAAAAGAAGTCCAGTTGCCATGACTCAACTTCCAGATAAACTCACGTGGAGGACTGAGAATCTTCACAGAAATAAAGCAGGGGGAAAAAACCAAGCAGAAATGGCCAGGAATCTTCTGGAAACGGAAGGGTATATATTTATTGGCATTTCTATGCCCCCTTTCTCCCAGGACCCCAATAAGACACATAATTATTTTTTTGAAGGACACAAGTAAAAAATAAAATGGACATACTCTTACCGGGATTTCTCTCAAAATTTGCAGAACTTGCCACAACAACTAGCTATGCAGCCTATCCTAGAGAAAATAGTTTGGGCACTGTTACTCATTATCTTGGTCCTGTCCAGACCAGATTAAAACCAGAACACAATGTTTGCTGCTTATATATGGCCCATAGCCCTTAAAGCACTCTCTGGGTTCTTTATAATTTAATTATGCAAACTACACATTGCCCCTTGTCCCTCCCCTGAACAAGGTGGGTACTCCATTTACCGACCTGGGAAGGATAGAAGGCTGAGTGAATCTCGAGCCAGTTACCTGAGATTGTGCTCAGGTCGTGAGCAGAGTTTTAGCGCCAGTACTGCAGTTTAAACCTTCTGCCACATGACTCCTACCTCATGCAATGTACTGTAGGGATCTGCCAGGGCAATTTTTTCCCCAAAACAGGAAGCTAAGCCCAAAGTAGCTATGAAGACTTCCAGCCTCACCTTTCTCTAAGAAAGTAGAATTAAGTGTTGGATTGGTAAATGAAGTCCTAGTCTGGGATTTGGGGTCAAGGAAGGAAGGAAGGAAGGAAGGAAGGAAGGAAGGAAGGAAGATGCCTAACATATTCTAAAAGGGAGTGCTTTTGACAAAAGTTTGGAAATGAGAGTCAACACAAAATCTAATGACTAGAGTTAATTTCTGAAGTTTTCTTTTTAGATTGCATCATTTTTCTTCTGTTTGACTCAGTACAATCTTTTGGCTTTCTTCCAGATTCAATTCCAAGTTCAAAATTGGATAGCTGGGTATTGCCCCAAAGTGCTGAACATTCTAGATTTCAGACATGAAATATTTTCTGTTCCCGTACAACCTGCTTGTCAGTTGTGTTCATCTGTGAAGATATTGCTCCATGTTTTACTGGCAAGATAAGTGTGTTCTGGCTAGAAGCAGACCCCTTCTTTTGCTTGTGACATTCCAGCTGCAGTACTCCTTCACAACAGAGGTCTAACTAGCTCGCTTGTTGGGAGATGTGTTTGAATATGCGGGCAGTGGCCAAGGTTCAAGTCCCAGAATTTTCAGAGTAGGAGGTGCTGTGACATCACCTGCCACCCCACCTCCCTGGAGGCTTTCTTGCTTCCTCTGAGCTTATCTCCAATCCTCACAAGATGGCTTAGAAATGGATTTTTCTAGGTATCATCCTATTGCGAAGCAAAGAATCAGAGGGTGATCTGCTCCGAGATTGGCAATTTTTACTCACATGTTGATATGACCAATACATTCTGTTGGCATTTTTTGACCTTCCTGGAGGCAACAGTGACAAAAAATAGACTATAGTTCTGAATAAATAACGTACTGTATGCCAGTTTCCCCCCTATTTTGAATGTTCTCCAAAATTGATGTTTCATTTAATTACACCTTTTACTCTGTCAAGCACTTTTGAAGTCCTTCTGTGGGACAAAAATGGTATACTGTATAATGCTTGCTTGCTTGCTTGAATGAATGAATGAATGAATGAATGAATGAATGAATGGTTACAGTTTAATCCTATAGATTACAAATGCAAACTGGCATAGCTGCATTGTTAGATATAAAGATTATGGACCATACTAGCAGGCAGGTGTGGTACCCCTGTTTTGCACCATTTGTTTCTTTGGTGTAGGCTAGTCATGAAGGATAGGCCAACTCAGCACAGCAATGTTCCTGTGGCACCCAAGGGTTCTATATATACAGGTGTTATGCAACAGAGACTAGGAAAGCAGCAAGGCATTAGGGGCACGACCATGCCTAGAATTGCCATATTGCAGCCTGCCAAGGTCATGCTGCCTAATCTGCATAATATGCAAAGCAGGTTTATTAGCAGTTGCATTTCCCCCCGCTCCCCTACTGACATGTTTCATTCTTGGCTCAGTTTACATAGTACCGATCCGAGACAGACAGTACTGTGCAAGCATTTGAGTGCTGGATTTGGAACTAGCAGTCTGCCCAGTGGCAAGGCTTATTTCATTTTCCTGTGCCAATGGGTAACTCTTGGCCATGTCTACATTACCCGGTTCTTGGTTGTACAAATGGGGAGAGGAGTTCCATGTAGGTTTGTGGCACATAGGGCCGGTGCCTATAAGCAAAAACAACACTTTGTCTTGATACAGACTTCTGCTGATATTCTCAGAGGATCCCAAGAGGAGGTGGACAGTAACTTTGTGAAGGATAACATCTTCCAGAATCCCCCAGCCAGGATGGCCAAAGGGATTCTGAGACCTGTGCTCCAAGAAATGAATGCCTCCTGCCCATCTTTGGTTACTAATAAATACATCAAATTGAAAAGTACATTGACTTGGGAGAAAGCCCCTTTTAACCAAATAGACATGTACCTGGTTTACTCCAAAGACAGGTAAAAGTAGAATCAGGCCTTCCAAAATACTGTTGCCATCTTCTTATCACTATCTAAAAACCCTTTCCAGTAATCAAAGATCCAAGCAAGAATCAGCTCAACATGCTTCTACCTCCTTCCCTACTGAAAACACTTGTAGATGCCATAGTGCCTTAAATATTAACATACAGTACATGAACTCCGATGTTTGATCCTGCCTTCCACAGGTATTTTTGTTTCGTTACACATCCCTCTGCTATTTATTTTTAGCATTTCATTATTTCCTGCATTCCCAAGTAGACCTGCAAAACTATGTTAAGTTTTTTGCAAACCCGCTTGAATGAGGCTTTAAAAAAGCTCCCTTGTGAAACTGGTCCATCATAAACCTTTCTTTGTTTAATTGTTTCATTAGACTGAAAATCCAAAACCTTTTTTATACAGTAACTTTAATTATAGCAGTAGAATGAGGAAGATTGTTTTTAAAACTTAAAAATAAAAAATACTGTACAACTTTTTAAGTATGCAAGACAAAAAATGTCTTTACTATCGGTAGATGTGATGCATAATCCATCTAACTGTCCACAGATCAGACTAAACCTTTTACGCTGCACATAACATCTACAAGTCTCTGATTAATGAATAATACCTAACACAAATAAATAGTTCCACAAGTATAACCAAACAATATTTATTTCCAGCCTTTGAATTAAAAGCAAGCCATGTTTTAATATAGAAGACAAAGGGGGGGGGGTTAAAGCTTATACGCAAAGGGTGAACATGAAACGTTTGACACACCATTTCATGACTTATTCTTTCAAGCAGGGATAGATGAAAAAGTTAAATTACTGTATCAGGAATTAGAATAATTCTCTTTAAAATAGGTTTCAGGGGGAGGGAGGGAGTAAAACCGGCTCCAGAATTCTTTAAGCTATTGCATTTCATCACCTAATATCCCTTCTCAATTGCTGACGTTTTCATTAAGATGACAGGTATACATTATGTCACTGCAACAAATGACAGCATTGTTGGCTGTTAATAACTGCACTGAGTGGGTAGGAAACAGCAACAGGAAAAAAAAATATCCCTGGGGACACAGCCTCATTGTGATCATGAAACAATTATTACAACGTGAAATTAGACAGCGTTGTCATGCAAAGGCTCTGTTTTACTGCCAGGGAAATGAGGGCAGATCTTTTCAAACATATGGAAGCACTCCAAGTAAACTGGGTTTCTTTGGGCTTCTCAAGCTGCCTGTAGGTTGATGCAGAATTCACATTTCAAAGAACTAAGTAAAATATGGAAGATCTGCGAAACCCAATTCCCTGAAAAATAAGAGAGTAACAGTAGGTGAGAGGTTTTGTTCATGAGCTTTCAAATACTGCAAATCTTTGTGGGGGGGGGGTGTTTTGTTTTGTTTTTTCCCTTTTGTTGGGAACAGATGAGCTGGTACCCTATGGTTTTCTTTTTTGAATTAACAACAACAACAAAAAGCCTACTAAAATGCATAATTTTAAAAATTATTACGTTATGCGTTTCCGAGTTTGTCAATGGACTTTGATCAACTTTGATGGAAAGGAAATATACAACTTCTCTTTAAAATATTTTACATAAAGTACTTTCAAGCTGATGTTGCCTGGAATTACTGCAAGAATAAACAGAATTATACTTTGATATTCATATGAATTCCGATATGATTGACTGTGATTGTTTGGTTTCATTCTGGAATTAGCCCCTCACTGGGATAAATGCCAACTGTGAATAAACACAGGCTTCTGATATTTTCCTGGGAGATCTATCAAATTTTGTAGGGCTCAGTGGGGCGGGGGCGGGGGAGAGGTTTGGGCATTAGCTGAGCTAACTAGAAACGTAGAATATATTTATATACAAATGTAGAACAGCATTAAAACTTTTAAAAATATACTATATATGTAAGAAACAACGTTTTGTCTTCTTCAGTGAAATGCATGATCAGCATATGTTGTTTATTCCCAAAATGTAACTGAAAAGACATCATGGAAATGTGCTAATAAAGGAAAATAAACGAGGTAAATCGCCAACTTTCCTTCAGTTCTGCTACTTTATTATTTACAGAAGGAAAACTGCCAGAAACATATTTCCCATAAAGGACAAATGCTTAATGCTACTATTTATCCCACACAGAGCCTTTCCTAATTCTTGCTCCTGAGGGTTTTCAATGATGGAAGTCCAAAGTATCTGGAAAGCTTACCTGCCCACACAAAATACTTTGATAAATGCAAAACATAAATGCAAAACCCTAGGATTCAGGCATGCTTAGAACAGGCCAACTGAAACCAATAGGACACGTTAGATCTGGAGAACTAAAATTTTATTATTTCACTAAGTGACCTCCAGGCATGACTAAATCTGATGGAAACCCTGTAGAAGATTTCCTCTAGTTTATTTGTTCAAGTCTTATATACTAACCGCAGGTCAAAAGTTCTTTGAACTTCCTTATTTATGACTGAAGGCCTACAATCTTTTTTTTTGAGGAGATCTAAGTAAATGCATTGAGAACTGCTTCTAAGGAGACACACTTATATACAGTTTGTGTGGTATATTATTTATTCCATACTTAAAATAAGAAATACACAAAAGCCTAACTTGATTTTATTATGTGCAACATCAAAACATCTCAAAAACTTAATTTACAGAAAACGGACCTTATCTTGACATAAGTATGAATATTTATAAGCAGCAGCAGCAGCATCTTAGAACTAAAAACCCGGAAGGGGCCCTATGGGTCATCAGGTCCATACCCTGTGAAGGATAGCTAGTGGGGAATCAAACTCTCAACTTTGAAGCCAGATGCCTAAACCACTGAGTTGTCTTAGGAGGCAATCTCAGGATCACAGGGTCTTTGGAAAAATGATGAGCCAAATGGTGTCACAACCTCTCCTGTAGACCTTCATGGAGAATGTGCATATTTCTGAGTGATGCCTCATTAATGTGGTACCCAGAGGACCTGGGGCCTCATGTGCATTTCCACCACCCACATACCCCTCTATGACTTTAAGCCAATTACCTGAAGAGGGCTTAACAAAATCATAACAACATTAAGGCTGTAAGGCAGGGGTGCCCAAACTTTTTGTAAGGAGGGCCAGATTTGGTGGCTGAGAATGTGTCAGGGGCCGGTTGCCCCCTGACCCTGCCACCCCACTGCAAACCCCACCCACTGACCCATAAGCCCCACCCCCTGACCCCTTGCAAGCCCACCTGCAGGAAGGAAGGCGGGGACCAAGGGAGGGAGGGAGGGAGGGAGGTGGGGACCAAGGGAGGGAGGAAGGAATGAAGGAAGGTAGACCAAAGGAAGCACAGGGAGCCGTGGCCACCGCAGGGGTGTGTGTGGGTGAAGGAGGGGGAGGGAGGGGCAGGCCAGCCCGCCACGGGCCACTCAGAATGGCCTGACGGGCCGGATTTGCCCCCCCACCCCGGCCGGACTTTGGACAGGCCTGCTGTAAGGAGTTCAGGGGAATCCCAGGGAATTTCTAGGCCTGGAAAACACAAAGGTTATGTCATCTCCACGTTCCTCTGACCATGCCTGGGGAGGTGAAAAAACATTTATGTCTGCAAAGCCTCATCTTATATGTCTCTTTACAAGCCATGGGCAGAGCATCTATGGGCCTCAAAAGGCTGGACAGCAACTCTCATTCTCTTGCTAATAATGAGGGATGGTGTGGATCACAGTGAAATACAATGATATGAAGAATGTCAAGTGCAAGAATACCGCATAAGGCACTTCGCCCCATAGAGTTTTAAGTAATTTTCATAAAATGTCTTTCTACCAAATTAGTTTTTTCCAGCTTCAGGAAGTAAAACATGTACACAAATAACATAGAAGGAGTGATTCCATGATCAAACTGCACAAGCTACCCATTTGTGTGTGTGTGTGTGTGTGTGTGTGTAGATGTGGATGTAGATGAGTAGGTGGGTGGGTGGATGGATGGGTGGATGATTGTGTAAGAAGGTTGTGGTAGTCTTAGTTTTGTGCTACTGAAGTCTGTACAATCATCCTGGCACATGTGAGAACCCTCATTGAGACCTGCAGACAGTATTTTGCAAAACAAGTATGTGTGTGAAGAATCTTCTTTCTTCAAAGGCCATCTTAAGATTTACACCCGTCATTCAAAATCACCTGGAGCACCACCGGGTACTCAAAATGGAAGCGCCACTCCCACTCCCACCATGGGAAACACTCTTACTAGGAAAAATGCTTCCTTCATGTTTCATTGTGAGGCTTCTTAGATACCACATCAGAAAAGGATGCATATGCGGGAGTTTATTAAAAACAGCAAGAAAAGGGGAAAGGGCCAGAGGAAGTAAGTGTGACTGTGCACTGTGGGCTAAGCTGCTGCAACGGTGACCACCGATGAATGCAACTTCAGATACCGGGGGGGGGGGGTTGTTACTGTAAACAGTAATAATAATAATAATGAAAGCTGATGGCAGTATCAACACTTAGATGCTTCATTAAACATCCTCAGGATTATCAATTGCCACTGGAGAACATAAAAAAAGATATGGCCCCACATTCTCTTGCCTAATTACACTGCCATAACAGTTTTGAGACAAATTCCTTAAGTTAAGAAATCACTACAGATATTACCTGTTATTGAATTAAATGTCAAATTAATAATGTCTATGGTGATTTATTCACGTGGAGCAAATTGCCTAAGTTACACCATACACACACGCACACAATAATGCAGGTGGAACTCGACAGGGAATCAGTGAGAACTCTGTTTCCAACCCTTGCCCTAATTTACAACTTCATGAGCTGATCAGCTCTGATTGAACTGGGCAATCTTCGTACCCGGGTTCCTTGACCACCCTTACACGGGAGCCCACTCCCTGGCTTCCACTGTGTAAGGCTCCACAAAACGTAGACCTGGCAGTCCCATTACACCCCCTTCTTGTAATTTCCATTTGCGTGGCTGTTCTGATGCTGCCAGATGTCTTCTAACTTAAGTGAGGTGCAATAGATGATTCATTTATGAATTTTCAAGTCTGTGGCAATTCTGGGTGCCGTGTACTCTGAAATGTCTATCTTGTACCTCTAGATAATTAGTTGCATTCACACCACAGCAGCTTTCCTTTGTCTGATGGTAAAGACAGCCACAGGCTCTTCATATGCTGAACAAAACAATCAAACATAATTGCCACTTTATGCTTTGGCCTATGTAGTACCGGTGTAGAACTCTTGTATGTCTCAGTTACTTAGCTCATTTCAATGGGGAAAAAAAACCTGACAAACTAAGCAAGGTGGATAAAAATCAGTTTTCTTAAAAAGGATTTTAAAAACCAACAATTTAAACCAGTTTTTTTTAAAAAAAACATTCCATGTTGATTATAAATTTTAGATATGATAGTTTCTGGAATAAGGATGATACATTTTGATTCATGGGACAAGAACCAAAATCCCATTGCATGCCTCCTTCCTTAAGCAAAAACAAGGGGGAGGTCATGTCACCGGAAGACTGCTAATGAAAAGAGTCCCCCTGTTTTGATTTTGGACTGTATAAGTGTACATAACTTTATCTCACTGCACACAAATCATATGCAACCTGAAATCAGAGCAGTAATTTTTTGATTAGCCATCCTCTGGCACTAGCAGTGACATTGCTTCTCTTGTACTAGAAAAAGTGACCTGAGAAGATGCTGGCCAATGTGTTCACACAGCCTTTGTTTATAAGTCTTATAAACGAGGTCCACCTGTTCTTGGATTTGGCTGCTTAATAACTTTCCACAGACTTCCATATAATATTTGGTATAGATTATTTTGATGTGTCCTTCTCTCTCCCCAAGTCCTCAGCCCAGTACTCCATCCAGAATACCCCAACCGAAAATTTCCTAAAGCACATATTTTGTGTTTCAGGTTTCTCTCTCCAAAGACATGCACTTGCAAGAGCAAAACATGGGGTGAGAAATAACAGCCCTACCAGCCTTCTTTTGCAACTCTGAATGTATTTACCAGGCCTTCCTTTACTCTCCTTTTCAACTTGATATCAAGTTTGAAATTCTTGGAAGCCCTATCAAAGTCCTTTATGGTTGCAATTCTGGATCTTGTTCCCTGTGCAGATTTATGTAGACCAGGTATGTCCAAACTTCAGCCCTCCAGATGTTTTGGACCGCAACTTCCACAGTTCTTTGTCATTGGCAATCTAAGCTTAGAATTCTGGGAGTTGTGGTCCAAAACATCAGGAGGGCCGAAGTTTGGACATGCATGATGTAGACTGAGTCAACAGCTCAGTTCTCACTCTGAAAATGCGAACTGCCAGACGCTGAAAGTGTCAATGAACACAGTTTTACTGAACCTGGACAAGGTGATAGTGAAAAATAAGGCATATTGGAAAATGCAAATTAAGATTGTCGAAGGCAATAGTGCACCAACAGAAAGCTTACGTTATTAAATCAAGACTTAAATTCATCCTGATACTGCAGCTACGCTCCCCACAAAAAGCAGACACCAAGCCCCAGCCAGCATCCTTACTCTTGAAATTGCTGAATGTGTTATATGTAGTGTTATGTTGAATGAGTATACAGTACAGTGGTACCTTGTATAAAGGAATTAATTCATTCCAAATGAAATTATGTTAAGCAAATTTTGCTTTATACAAATTCCCATAGGAATGCATTGAAAACGGAGTGATCCCATTTTTATGTTGTACGGATTCTCCCCATAGGCGATTATGTTAAGCAAATTTCCCCTATCTCCAGAATTTTTATGTTGTACAAATTTTATGTTATACAAGCTTTTTGTTATACAAGGGTCCACTGTACTTCATAAAATGAATGCCAGCTCCACATACAAAAGAAGAGAAATATTTAACTATGCTTACAGTTCATCATATTGTCAGGCTCTTAGGCTGTTTATAGTAATAAAAAAGTGTTTGAATAAATGTGGTGAATAACCCAGAAATAAGCAGGTGAGGATGCTATACTGGAATCACAGCTTACTTTTATTTTCCAAAGGGGTGCTTAGATTTAACACCAAAAATAATAAGATGACGTGCAGCAGAAAGAGGGCTATTATGGATCTCCTGATACTTTTCGACTCCAATGCCCATTAATCCCAACCAATATGAAAAAGACACACAAACAACAGTTTTATTTCAACATCACCTAGAGGGCCATGGAGATAAAAAAACTATTGGTAGGGAAAAATAAAATAAACTACAGTGGACCCTCGTATAACATAACATAACATAAAATCTGTACAACATAAAAATCCCAGAGATAGGGGGAATTTGCTTAACAGAATCGTCTATGGGGCGAATCCATACAACATAAAAATGGTCGTGATTAGGGATTACTTTGATTTCAATGCATTCCTATGGGAAATTTGTATAAAGGAAATTTTGCTTAACATAATTTCATTTGGAACGAATTAATTCCTTTATACAAGGTACCACTGTAAAATAAAAAGTTTTTTTAGGGATTGCAGGTTGGTTCTCTTATTTCCTTAATCAATTATAATTATTTTGTTTGACCATGGTTTCACACAATTTTGTTACAGTTAATACAACCCCAGTAAAGAAAAAACACTGTGGTTGAAATTGATGCTTATAGCTGACACGGAATGGTATCAACAAACTTTTAAGTTTACTTATTCAAAATGGCACATGTCATTCTTTATATAGAAGCTTCCCATTACCAGGCTTCGTTAATAAATTCCACCTATTTTGTTTCATAGTCATGTAATATATTTATCGAATTTACTATTTTGTTTTATAATTAAATAATTTCTAGAATTGCTAACTGAACATTATTTTTTCCTGGGTACTTCATCAGTAAAACGTTTGCTTGTTTCATCCCCTCACTAATTTAATTTATTTTATGATGTGAGAACTTTTTAAAGTACTTTTTAGAAACTATTATAAATAATTAGAAAATGCTGACCAGGTAGTATTAAAAGAAACTTGCACTGTATCAAAACTCTTGCTGAAGTTCTTTCAATGCCCTATTAAATTAAACAAAAATACTAAAAAAATGAAATAAGCCATTTTATGCTGAATGAGGAAAAAAATGTGTATTCATGAGCTTCCAGTACACTTTGGGCTGCACACCAGGCTAAGAGAGAGCAATTTTATCTCACACTCTCTATCTCCATTTTTAAAGCTCTCTAGTTCCACTAGATCCAGCAACAAAACAAAATACTGTACCCTTCTCTCTCACAGAGCAAAAACACAGCTCTGAAAACTCCCTGTAGAAAATTATTCACATTCAGCACAGACACTGGATTTTCAATAGTGCCTATAAAAACACAGTGGTACCTTGTATAAAGGAATTAATTCGTTCCAAATGAAATTATGTTAAGCAAATTTCCTTTAGACAAATTCCCATAGGAATGCATTGAAAACGGAGTAATCCCATTTTTATGTTGTACGGATTTTCCCCATAGGTGATTATGTTAAGCAAATTTCCCCTATCCCTGGAATTTTTATGTTGTACAGATTTTATGTTATACAAAGTGTTTGTTATACAAGGGTCCACTGTATAGCAAATCCTGAAGACAAGTGAAAGGCCAATCATCAGTTGTGTATCTTTCTCTAACTATTATTGAACAAGTCATTAATATGAAAAAGAGTGAGGTTTCTGGTTAACTCAACCTCCAAGAAAGCTCAGATTTTTAGGGTGAAGCAGAAAACTGTCATCTTGTTTTTTAAAGCAGAGTCATTAAAATAAAGAGACATGGTTTAGACAACTGGTTCAATCCTTTACCTGGTGGGGAGGAGCCTCACATAGTTATTTTGCATATTAGGCAGCTCTCCCCAGCCTCTTTTACAAGGTGGAGCATATGAGGATAAACGAATTACCCTGAAATCTGCCCTGAGGTAGTTGGGGAGGTAAGTTCTAAATGAATGAATAGTGCACCAGAGCAAGACACTTATGTTGTCTGTTATTATGAAGCAACAGGGGCCGCAGCTCTTGAGCAATCTTCTCTGTGGCACAAGCCAATTCAAACAAAGTCTATGTGAATTGTTCAGGATCAAACAGCAAGTATGTGACAAAAGTAGTTTGAACTTTAATCTTCTCAGTGCCCAAGTGCCACTCAAACGATGGTATAATCCTCCTTATGAGAGTGCTGCAAGAATTCAAGCTCCATCACCCAAAGTCGAGGTGGGATGTGTGTGTTTCTTCCGTCACAGCAATTTTCAAAGAATTAGACGCATTTCAGAACGCATAAGGGAGACCAAAACAAGTGAAGCACTGTGGTCTCTTTAAGACTAACAGATTATTTCCATACATTATCATCAGAAGAAGAGGACAGTAAGGCTTAAAAACTCACCCTGAAGCAAATATGTTATTTAACACAGTATTTCTGTTTTTATCATATTTTTGTGGACACATACACCAGACCGACAGTCCCCACCTGTCTGTAATGCTGGACAACAATCACATTCCACCATGCCTATGCTAATACCCAACAATCTTGAGTTTGCAAGAGCTGAGCAGGGCTGTTGATGACAGATTTTTTTTGGATGTCCCTCACTCATAGGGCTGCCATTAGTCATAAGCAACTTGACAGAGCACAACCATATAGTACAGCGCTTCCACAAAAATAAAAGGAGGCAGCTATTTGGCAATTACAAAATGCAAATGCTAGGACAGGTTATAGGTGAGACCTTTATAGGTATAGATTTTTTTAAAAAGCATTGAGGAGCTTTCGTGGACAAATTCCACTTCTTCAAGGTAAGTACCAAAAGTCCAAACATGGCAAGACAGGGTTTGCCAGGAGGTTAATCTTAATGTAAAGTTCTTGGCATGATGGATTTCACCACACATTTCTATCTTGGATGAGGCAGCAGGATTGTTATTATAAAGAGGCATCCAGAGCAGAGGATTGGGTTTCCTACCCCAATCCATCAAACAAAGGGGCAGAGGTAATGGGGAATTGAAAAATCCAGGTTATGGTCCCTACAGATATCATGAAGTGGCATGAACATGAGACTATGGTGTCATGAATTCAGTAGAGGAAGCAGCGAATTTTAGTGTGTGATATAGTGCCATATAGCAGTGAAATGTAGTTTTATCAGTAGTGAAATGCAGAAAAAAATGAAATGTTTTCTCATATTCTCAAATACTTTAAAAATAAAGAGGGAGATTCCATGCATTCTATAAACAAGCAGATATTCACCACTATTATGAATTAATTTCCAAGTTTAAAGGTATAATTAAACTATCTTTTAAACTCAAATACACACATATTTTCAAAAATCTTTATTAAGCGTTATTTAAACAAAGATTCTGAACTAACTAAATTAGTAATGTTTGCATATTATATTCACTTTATTCCACATATTCATTTGCAAAGAGGGAAGAAATAGTAAGAGGAAGGTTTTGATTAATTTCATAAAATTATTTTACTCAAATTATGGTTACCAATGTCTTTGGTATATAAAAACATCCCACAAAATAATGTATCACGCCAGCAATAAAACAATTATTTTTACAAATTCTAAGGAAACAAAAACAGATGAATCTAATTTTTGAAAGAATAACCAACCAATCAAGCCCTTGTAATGGCCAAGAAATGAGCTTTTGAGATGGCAGAGCTCTTAAAACAAGTTCTTTTGTTTGGGTTTTTGTTGTTATTCAGGGTATGGAAGGTGCTTTAATTGTAGAAAACCAGGACCGAGCAATTACTAATTATTCCATGCTCTCAAAAACAAGGGGACTTTCAGTATGTCAGGCTATGGTCTTTACTCTAGAAGAGAAGGTTAAAAAAAGGTCTTTCTATCAAAATGCAATCTAATCCTCGCACATTCAGTAATTTAAGGCTTAATGTAAACCACTGCAAAACCAACAACTTCTATTTTTGTAGAACTTCTTTTAAAAAATGTTTCTGATTTCACACAGCACAGACCTCTGCTCAGCATCTCCCTGCCATGGCGTTTTTCTATCTTGACAATTCACTTCCGTGAACAGGCATGTAGCCAACTCAAATGAGACCCAGCGCGGTGAAAAGCCCTTCAGGTAAACAGTGTGATAAGCTAAACTGCAAAAACTAGACAATGTTTTTGGACTATGAGGCAGTTGCTATGGAGACAGTTGCTAATTAACTGCATTCAGCCAAGAGAACAAAGGGGTTTAAGGGCAGACAGGACTCGGTATCTTAGAGTGAGCAATGTGTAACATCTTATGCAATCCGCACATCTCTCCTATCTGAAATACCTGAGCGTTTGCTTCAGAAACAAAATACCTTAAGAAACATTTTTGTACTTCCTTCAAGTTTTACGAGATTTGGCTCATTACAATTAAACAAAAAAGATAGCACAAAAATGCATTTAGACCAAAAAGACTGAAGATCTGATTTTGGTCCACTCGTCTAAACTACAGAAGGAGCCATCTCTGGAATGAATTTTGAAGTCCAACTAGCATGTTGTGAGACTTACACTTCAAATGCCAGGACTTACTTTCTTCCCAAACTCATACAGTCCAGGGCATGCAACTCAGCAGAAAAAACAAGCTTCTTGTGTTATTTCATTTGAAAACACACTAAATTCATTTTTATATATTGTAAATACTCAACATGTCACCTGTCTCACAATCCAGGGCCATGGCATTTATAAGCTATTGCAGAGTACCATCATGGTCAAGCTTCTCTTTATATTTTGAAAGTTAAGCTGTTAGCTCAGAAAATACGGTAGGTAATTTTTAAAAAATTCCAAGATGATGTTATAGGAATATTATTCCTGTTTAATTTCATTCAGAGTAACAAACTTAAAGCAAGAGCCACGGGCAATGTGGATTCTTGTTTGCATAGAGGAAATTCCTCATTTTCAGGCATGTCCCTCTCTACATAGAGAATGCAATGAAGAGGAAGAGATAGTTAATCCTTTCTACATATGTTGATCACATTAAAGGAGGCTGGTTAGGATGGTTGTTGTACCTACATGTAGGAAACTCGGTTTCAAATCCTTGTTCCGTTCCAAAGGGCCTAGTGCTGTCACACAGGTGATGCAAGGATGAAACTTGAAAAACCACATGATTCCATCACAAGCTCTTCAGAGAAAAGCCAATACATTCAAACACATAAAACTGGATTTAAAACAAATTACAATGTTCAGTAGTTAATGCCCCAACTCCAATAATTATTTCTCCAATAAAAAAATACAGGACATTTGACAACACAGCAATATCTTTAGGACATGGGTGGGGTGATATATTTGGCCCTCCAGAAGCTAGCTGTTGGTCTGCAACTCCTACCAACCTTATTCAATGGGCACTGAATAAGGATTAATACATACTTATGAATGTTTTCATCATTAATGACAAAAGATGTCTTGGCACACTGAGGCTCCATGATGAAAAGACATTTTTCATCACTGATGTTTGCCCTTCCCACCCCTACAGAAACTATTTTGCACAAAAAAAAACCCTTCATATTTAATGTTTAAAATCTTATACCGTATTTTGTGCAAAATGCAGGAATTTTGAGTAAACACAAATTTCAGTAAACACAAATTCCCCCCCCCCTTTCCCTTTCCTTTCCTTTCTTTTATTTTGGTGACATACCGCTAACATGTGAAAAAAAACACGGAAATGAGAACTTTTGAATTAGTATATATATATATATATATATATTTATATATATATATATAACCTACTCAGTAAGTTGCAAAAAGCACCTAGAGAAATTTTACACAAATTCTGTACTTTGCAC
Organism: Phrynocephalus versicolor; assembly: GCA_023846285.1. Classification (NCBI taxonomy): domain Eukaryota; kingdom Metazoa; phylum Chordata; class Lepidosauria; order Squamata; family Agamidae; genus Phrynocephalus; species Phrynocephalus versicolor. The sequence continues at coordinate 60,913,587 of JAHTLZ010000016.1, forward strand.
AAATCATATTTTTGTGCAATCTGTGTAAATTACTCAAATTATAATTACTGCTTCCTTGTTGTGTGGCCTTTCAAGCCTTAGAAGCATCAGGTGGGTTGCTCAATCCGCCTGTCATTATGAGCTTGCTCTATTGGAACACTTTTCTACCTAAGACAAAGGACTTGAGATTTACACAGCCTGTCATAGAAACACAATGCAAAATGGCAATGAAGAAAAAAGGCACTTGTCTTGTTCTCTCTCTAGAGGCAAGGAATCTCACATGGCTTGGCCATTTCTCATTGAGATGTCTCACAATGTCAAGACAGGGTGAACTAAAGAGAACAAGGAGTTTTGTATTCTTCACATTCCAAGTTTACTTCCTACACAGGAGAAGATATTTCCACTTAAATTCCCTTCTCAGGAAAACCTTTCCATTCCGCAATACTCAGGTTTTAAGAAAAGTGGAATTTATCCAGAGAGAAAGGAAGAGTAGATTCCTTACTGGTAGAAGGGCCAATACTTCATTTTGCTTTTAAAATTCCATTTAAAGAAAAACTTGAAAAACAAGGGAAAGCATGCCATCTAGCAAGATTGTATATTTTAGAACCACCTGAGCACCCACGGTTGATATGAAGACAATGAGGACTCTCAATCCAATTCACGGGTGCTCCTTGTACTCTTCAGAAATTTGAGGCACTGACTTAAAATGTGGATACAAGCACCACACATCCTGCTGAGTCATTCTGAGTTTTGCATCCAAAGCCTCACTCATATATTTTATTCTCATTCTTGTCCAGTTCTCTGGACAGCCCAGTAGGGAGATGTATGATCGGAAAACAATCTACCACCTTTTAAGGTTCATTATGGAACTTAAACAACCCTTACTTCATATTGTGCTTATTGTTTTCAAAACAAAGTTTGAAAATGGCTACTCTAGAGGAAGGGAATATTAAACCACTTCTGAGTGCACTCTACCCCTAGAAAGGGGGGAGGGCTTCATCAGGATCAACCTGACAGCTACTGATTGTAACTATTGTTGTTCCAGTTCTTTACAGGAGCCTCTTCCTGTTAGCACTGCATGTTAAAAAAATGCTGAAAGTCTCCAGAAGTCCATCTGTTGGTTCATAAGACTCATCCCTTCTTTTGTAGAGATTTTGACAAGCAAATCCAAGATGCTCAGTGGGAGCTCTACATCTTCTTTTTATGAATTTTTCCCTCTCTCTATTTTAGCCAATTCCTCCTCCCCACCCCACCCCCCCCCCCCCCCCCCGTATTGAGAGGTCCTGCAAAAAAAAAAAAAAAAAGGCAACTCCTTCCCCACCATCACACAACCATGACTTACCACCTCTTACGGTAGGTGTTAAATCTTGTCTTCCGAGGGAGGAATGCCCACTTGTCTCACTCCTGTCAGCTCTGCTTCTTCATTCAGCATTGGTATCCAATGGTGGCGAACCTTTGGCACTCCAGATGTTTTGGACCCGAAGGTTCACCATCACTGGACAACAGGGAAATGGAAAGAGCCCTATCTGAACCCACCCTGAGCATAGTTATGGCCAACCCAGTCCACCTCCTTCATCACTTCTAATTCATTTGCCTATCTAGGAGATGGAATTCATACACAATACGTAAATGTAAAATAAAAAATTAATAGATGGTGCAAGTCCAAACAGTAGCCAGTATGATGATGCAAATTGCCAGGTTGCCTTCAATCCTGCCCACACTCAATGAAAAAACTGGAAAATGTGCCTGTATAAAATATCAGGATGGTCTCTGAGTGTAGGGAGATAACCTATCCTGTGAACCCCATTTTAACATTTGCACCACCCAGATGTTCAACTGGTTCAACCATCATCAAAAGGGAAAAATCAGGAGGGAAATTAGATAGATAGATAGATAGATAGATAGATAGATAGATAGATAGATAGATAGATAGATAGATAGATAGATAGATAGATAGATAGATAGATAGATAGATAGATAGATGGCCTTATGATTTCCTACAATGACAGTGTACATCCATCTAGCCCAGGCTAATTCATATTCTGTCTTTGCCTCTGGGACATGTACAGTGGCTCTCATGTCCCCTGAGATGGTGGAGTCTTTGTCTCTATCCATGTCTAATATCCATGTTCATTCCTCCTTACATGACATCCAGCTAGGCTCCTCCTTACATGACATCGCTGGAAATTTCTTCAAGAGTTTTTTCCAAAACTACTTTTACTCCAAGTCTTAACAAATAATACATTTATTTTAATATCATGCCCAGGTTGATCACAATTCCTTTATTTCCCAACAAAGTGGATGTGCATAAGGCATTTTAATGGGTTTGAATTATAATAAAGATGGTGTTGGAAAACCAGAGTAATAATTACCATGTTTCCCTGAACATCTTTATACTTTGGGGCTCCCTTTGCACCACAGGACTCTTATGCATTGCTTCCTGTTATCAAAATGTTTTGCTCTGTTACTGCTCACCTGTCCAACTAACAAATTTCTGCTGCCCCAATTGTTTTAGGCTAACTAATAATTTTCCTCAAGTTTATAGAAGTGGCACCTTCTAAGCAACCAAAGAGCCAGTGTAGGAATCAAGTAACTTATGAGTTGGCTTCATCTCCTATGCATCTACTCATGGCTTACGAGCTAACGTGCTGACACAACAGCTTGCAGCAGAATCCTTAAACAACTCAGTGCCAATAGAAGAGCACAGGTAGTATCTTCACACAGCTCCTGGCATTGGCACTGGCACTGGCACTGGCACTGGCAGAATGGCAACTATCAATGCCTCTGCAGTGATGTCTCTCAGGTGTTTTCATACACAGGCATGCTGGTAATACAGGCTTTCAGGATTAACTTCTTAACTAGGCTAGGCTAGATGACACCCTTCAAGGAAATGAATCAGTCTTGACCTGTTTATGCAAACTACATACTGTATACAACTTCCTTCTTCAGAATAACTGGTGTCCAAATTTGCATGAGAACAAAGTTCTGCACACTTGTTCCAACAGAACAGCACTTTTAAACCCAACTGCCTGTTGGTGACTGATTCAAAGGAAGAGCTTATCACAGAAAACAAAGAGAAGAGAATGTGACTGCCCGACAATAGGTAGTTCCAAAATTACACCAGTGTAGAGACACCTGTTCCATATGAGTATTAAAGGTACACTTGGTTTGAGTAGTGTTTCCAGCTTCCTAGCAGAAAATAAAATTTATGCCCCCGCCCCTTCATGCATCCATGGACATCCAAATTCAAACCTTTACTGTTCAGTAAACTGTACTTAAGGAGCGGTCACACCAACATTTAGGCAACTTTTTGGATTTTGAAAGTTCAACATAACAGTGGGGGCAGATGAAGCTTGAAAAAGCAGCACAGATTTCACTTTGTAATGATTGCACTGATGCCTAGATCCCACAACTGAAAAAGGAGAATAATATTATGGCTAAAGGCTAGTTTCAGTACTTATCGCTCCCCCACTGTACATTTTGAGAACATCGGTTGCAGAACCACTAGCTTATGACATGTGTTTTCTACTGCCAAATACATCCTCATATAACACTTGCAAAACAGCTTCTAATCCATGTTTCAATTCCGAAAGAGAGGTCAATGCAGAGTATCAAAGAATAAAGAAGAGAAGCCAGCTTAACTCTCAGCCGCATCCTCAGCCTAATCATGATCCACAATTTTTTTTAGCACTGCCCTTATTTCTACTCCTGAATTCAAGGGTTACGGCTGAGGAGAGTTTGCTCTTCTTGGACTGGAACTGGAAATCTGTCTTTGGCAAGATGGGAGGCTTTTACCTGTTGTTTCCACTCGACTTCCACATTCCACTTGTCTTCAATGTCATGCTCAGTGTATGAAGTGCTGGTTGACCTGAACTAGGTTAATTGGCCGAAGGATGCATCATTCATCTATTAGCTGAAGGTTTGTGTTTGTGTTTGTTTTATGAGACCTGATAAAGCAACAGCACTGACTGAAAGAAACAGATTCAATATAACAGTATATTTGTACAGAGTTGTAATCTAAGTTTCTGTTGTACCTGTTCCGTAAGCCCAATGATCAGGTTTCCATTCCTGACATGAGAATGCTGTTCTTGGGAAAGTCAGACTTTTTACTACTGAAAAAAAGACATGCTAAAAAGAATACTCTATATTCCGAATTCTTTCTACAACATCTTGCATAGGTTTCCTTTAAAAACAAACAAATGGAAATATCTTTAGAATAACTTCTGTAAATTTTTTGTTACATTTGCTGCTTAATACATTGGGGGGGGTTCTTCATTTTAACTTGGAGTTCTTTTTTCCATTATTATCTCTATAAAACTGTAAGTCATAAAGTTTGCACGGTATTAAAGACAAGTATATCTGAATCCAGCATGAGTACAAGAGGAGATGAAATACCAGATGTGAGGTATTGGGTTGCATGTTTATCCAACTGTTATTGCAATCATTGTACAAAGATGTAGTCTAGCGGTTTCTGTCTCACAGCAACATACACAAAATATAGCCTGGAGGTGGGGCCTCTCTGATGGCTGCTAGTAGATAAGTTACAGTACACAGATCGATCAAACACATTTTAGCAAACCTGTGGCTGTTCAGCAGATAGCTCTGTAGGGTTCTGTTAACTGTTTGCCATACTTGTACCAACTCTTTCTGCTATCAGATCAAGACAGTGTATATAGGTACCTCATCCCCATTTTATCCTTCCAGCATCCTTATGTGGGACGATAGTTTGACAAACAAGAGAGAGAGAAAGAAACAGGTCATGGCTAGTCATCAACATTCATGGCTGGGAAAAGATGCCAATCAAAGTATTTCTGGTTCCCCAGGCAATGTGCTGTCTATAGCAGCTCCAGATGAATGAACTGGGTGTATTGGCCATGTCTGTCTACTTAGGAGTTCAGACTGCTCAGCGCATATGTAAAGCATTTCATTTTCTGCTTTTACAACGTGCCATTTTTATTCCTCTGTGCTACTAACAATACTGTTTAACGGCAGAAGTTTGTACACTGGAAGTAAACATTTTTAGGGCTGCCTATGAGCAAAAGAGTAGACCGCCTTAGATTATGGCAAATGGTAGAAAGAGTCAGTGTGGGGCAGATGAACGCTTGGGTGCCACACATAATAACACTGAATGTGGAGCTGCGTGGAGCTTCCTCCATTTATTAAACTTGCAGGGAGACTGAATGAAGATGGTATGATTCTGGCTTAGTTAAGAAACGGTTATTGTTAAAATGTGTGACTACAATATCGGAAACTCCTTTCCATGTCTTACTATTAGCTGTGGAAAGTGTAGCATTTTTAGAAAGCTGATCTTTCAAGTGTCACTAAGTAGGAAGGTCTTTTTTGGTTTTTGGGTTGTTTTTTTTTGTGTGTGTGTGTGTGTTTTTGAAAAAAAGACCAGTTGGAGAATGTTAAGCACCCAGCTCCAAATCAGCACCAGCATTTAGGAAGGTGAAGTGGAAGTTGGAAAAAGTCAGGCCTGCTGAATGGTATTGATGAAATTTCCCTTTCAGTGCAATCAATGTGGAGTTCAGGTAAATTCAATTCCACAGCTGGAATAGAAAACCACAATTACTGTGAACCCTTGTCCAGATTCAGGGCACAACATTCCTGGTTTCGATATATTGCGATTTGTTGATTTAGAAATGAACAGTGAGCTTGAGTGCTTATTTTCGGCCTCGTATCATTGGTTATTTAAAAAGTCATTTGTTCACTTTCCCATGATATCAAATTGAAGAAGCTACAGGTTAAACTTGCCCTACGAAACAGAAATGCAAACCACAGAGCTGTCACAAGTGCTATCTCTTGGAGAATCATCATTACTTCGAATTTGGTTGTCAAAATACTAAAGAGGCATCACCTCTTCCAGTTTAATCATGCCTAAATCACCCTCTCCATGTAGTTGTTTTCTGAGTTTATATGGTCTTGATATAATGCTCATATGCAAAATGCAAATCAAATCAATAACAGAAAGAAGAAGAAAAGGAGAGTACACATACTGGTAATGAATTAACTTTTCGGTGATAGTGAGCTAACCACGCTCAAAGTAATGATACATCAGGGCTGCATTTTACAAAGCGGGGTCATAGGCTCTGTGCTTGCTACCTTTCTGCAATCTTTCCTGGCACAGGCCCAGAACTAGGTTCTGTGTCACCTGAGGCAAACATGGATTCCATTTCTTCCCTGCTAGGGGGTGGGGAATAGAAGAGTACAAATACCATTTTGTCATTTTGTCACACCACCCTGTGTGCCATCCAGGACACAAGCCCTGCCTGGCCCACACTCCCCTAGCGGTAGTCCTGTTCCTGTAAGAGAGACATGTGTGAAGGAATATAACTTGGGAATATTAATATGCACAGATATTAATGATCCCGCAAGCTTCCTGAAAAGGATTCTGGGGGGCCATATTGACACCCTCCCACACGGGAAAACCCTGGGAGAAGGAAAATAGAGCCCCTGAGATTAACGTGCAGGAAGCAGATGGCTGACTATCTTTTCCTCTCATGTCATGCCCAGAGGAAAAAACAAGGACATCCCTTATGCCCTACTTGGTCATGAGATGGCAGGTCAGGAAAGCAAGCTGCTGAGAGTTCTCCATCACCCCATCCCTCGCTAGATGACATGTCCACGTCACAGAAAGCCCTCCCTGGGAGTCCATCAAGCCAATGAGAGGCTGACACATAGGATACCACACGATATCTGTAACTCCACCTCTTACAGCTAATAAAGGTGTGCCTTGCAGCCTGCTCGAGAGAGAAGAGCATGGCGGCTTGACACTGTTGAACCCAACCATACGTGTCTGTGTAGGTTATTTCCCTACACATGTGTAGGTAAGGTGACTGGCAAGAAGCAAGTTTGGGGTTGGGGAAACAAGCTCCTTTACACAGGCTAACAATTTGAGCTAACCCGCTAATACAGTTAAACCCATGTCTTTTAAACCAGCTCTGGATGTTATTGTGTGTCAGTATTACCAAACCAAAATACATGGCTTTCTCAAATAAGAAAAACATGTAAAAGGAAAGCTAAGCATTTCTATTCAAAGAAAACATTCTATATATTAATCAATAATCCTCACAATACCCAGAATGATATCAGGAAAAGATAACCCTATACCTGAAAGCTTTCTCAAAGGTAACTTTGACCGTTTGGGGTAGGAACAATTCAATTTCTTTTCCCGAGGTTACTGTTTATTGAACAAATCAACTAATGACTGGTGAACTGATTTGTACACTGGAAGTACAAATCCCCCAAGGTTTAGTACTAGGATCCCTGCTTCTCAAACTCTTCAGAAATGATCTGGAAGTAGGCATAAATAGCAAGGTAGCCAAATGTGCCGACTACACGAAATTATACAGGGTAGTAAAAACTGAGAGAGATTTTGAGGAGCTCCAGACCGATATCTTGACACTGAGGGAATGGGCAAACCAGTGGCAAATGAGCTTCAACATTAGCAAGTGCAGAGTGATGCTTGCTGGGGCAAAAAAAAAAACCTCCAATTATGTTTATAAACTGATGGGGTCCAAAGTCTCTGCAACACACCAGGAAAGGGACCTTGGTGTCCTGGTGGACACCTCAATGAAGGTGTCAACTCAGTGAAAAAAACAAACTAAATGCTAGATATCATTAGGAAGGGTATAGAAAGTAAGCCAGCAAGTGTTATTTTGCCTCTTTATAAATCTATAGTGAGGCCCCATAAATGGTGTGTACAGTTCTGGTCACCATATTATGGAAATGGAAAAAGTGCAGAGGGGGCCAATCAGAATGATTAAGGGACTGGAACACTTTCCTTACCATGGAGGCTGCAATAGCTGGGGCACTTCACTCTTGAACAAGAGTGCCTAAGAGGTGACCTGATTGAAGTTTATAAAATCATACACGGTGTGGACAAAGTAGAAAAGGAAAAACTGTTTTCCCTATTGCACAACACTACAACTAGGGGGCACTCCATGAAACTTTTGAGTGTCTGACTTCAAACAAATAAGAGAAAGCACTTTTTCACCCAGAGGATCACTTGTCTGTAGAACTCCCTGCCAGAAGTGGTGACAGCTGTCAGACTTGACAACTTTAAGAAAGGATTGGACAAGTTAATGGAGAACAAGGATATCAATGGCTATCATTATGGATGCCTAAGGACAACCTCCGGGTTGGAGAGAGAGGCAAGATATCTCTCAATACCATTTGCAGTTGAATCGTAAGCAGGTGAAAACATCTGCTTGGGAATACTCTGAAGAAAATGGTGAGCCGCTGTGTGAGACAGAATGCTGGACTGGATGGGCTGTGGTCTGGTCCAGCAAGGCTGTTCTTATGTTCTTATGAACTGCTACCTCTTGTATTTTGAAGGGAAAGTTTTCTCCTTTTTAAGAAAGGAGACAGCACTCAATGCATGCCAATACTTGGATGGTAGATAGGTTTGAAACAGTGATCAAAAAGCATGGAAATACTTAATTCTGTTTGAAATTAACCACAGATGCACTGCTTTTTCCATATTGTTTAGATTAGCTACCTCTACTGGTCATGTGTGACTAAAGCCATACTGTATTCAAACTACAGTGAGTTGGTCTCATTTACAAAAGAGCTGCCAGATTATAGTACTTTTTTGGAAAGCATGTCAGCAAGAAACACAAAACAGACAAACAAAAAAGGAATTGTGGAACCTTGAAAATTAACTTCTATATTTTGATGTGGGTTTTTTGTGGGACAAGCCCACTTCAGACATTTTCTTCTTTTCCTTAGCATTTGTCCCTCTTGGTGGTGGGGTCTGCTATTCTTGTTTTTGGCATGGCCGTGGGCTAGGTCTGGGTGAACCTGGAACTATACTGTTGTCAAGGGTGCATATCCAGCACTGTTTTGGATGTCCCCTCAGTCAGGAACCACTGACCTCCAAGGTGAGACCCTTTTTGGCCAGCGTTTCCTCATCAGCACGCAAGAGGAGTCCATACCAATACAGTTGGGTTTCACAAGTACTTCAGATATAAAAGTGAAACATACTTTTTTTTCTCTCTAGCTGTCCATGGTACTATCAAGCTCTCTTCCAACACCACATTCCATAAGTATTGATCTTCTCCTGTCAGCTTTCTTCACTTGCCCAATCTTGCCATCAGTACATAGCAATCAGAAAGACGTCACTATGGAAAATCTTGGCCTTGGTACATACCCTTACTCCAATTATACTACAGTATTCCTCTTTAAGATCTTTTCTATTCCATGCCTAGCTACCCTTTCAAGAATCTTGTCTTCCTGTCACTTCTTTTTAAAGTTGCAATTTGAATTTAGATCGATGAATAATGTACAGAAAATCCTTAACAATTTTTATTTTCCCATGACAAAATTAAAATTACATAATCCTTCAGTAATGTGTAAGTGTAATCTTGCTTTTGTACTTTTTTCGTCAGTATTCATCAGCATTTATTTCAAATCATACCTCTTTTCTGCCAGTAATATATCCAAAATATTTGAGAGAAACCTTGAGGGATAAAAGAAATAGGGGCTCATTACAAAACAATTAACAGATTACATTTGGAAAATTTTGGTTTTTATCTGGAAGCCTATATGTCTTCTACCTGATGTTAAGTGATAGGCCATTTTGAAGACCATCTTACTGTATACATGATTATGGATGCCATCACTGTGGCAAAAACAAGACATTTAAAGATACTCAAAGAATATAAAAACAGCCTTGCTGGAACAGCCACAGCCCATCCAGTTCAGCATTCTGTCTCACATAGTGGCTCACCATTTGCTTCAGGGTATTCCCAAGCAGATGTCTTGTGATTCTCTGCAAATGGTATTGAGAGATATCCTGCCTATCTCTACAACCTGGAGGTTGTCCTTAGGCATCCATAATGATAGCCATTGGTACCGTTGTTCTCCATGAACTCATCTAATCCTTTCTTAAAGCTGTCAAGGCTGACAGCTGTCACCACTTCTTCTGGCAGGAAGTTCCATAGACCAGTGATCCTCTGGGTGAAAAAGTACTTCCTCTTATTTGTTTGAGATCTAGCACCCGTTTCATGGAATGTCCCCTAGTTCTAGTGCTGTACAATATGGAAAACAGTTTTTCTTATCTACTTTGTCCACACCGTGTATGATTTTATAAACTTCAATCAGGTCACCCCTTAGACAACGTCGTTCAAGAGTGAAGAGGCCCAGCCATTGCAGCCTCAGACGGTAAGGAACGTGTTCCAGTCCCTTAATCATTCTGGTTGCCCTCCTCTTTACTTTTTCCAATTCCATAATATCCTTTTGGAGGTATGGTGACCAGAACGGTACACAATACTCCAGATGGGGCCTCACCATAGATTTATAAAGAGGCAAAATGACACTTGCTGACTTATTTTCTATACCCTTTCTAATGATCTCTAGCATTGAATTTGCTTTTTCACTGCTGCGGCACACTGGGTTGACACCTTCATTGAGCTGTCCACCAGGACACCAAGGTCCTTTTTCTGGTTTGTTGCAGAGACTTTAGACCCATCAGTTTATAAATGCTATTGGGGTTTTTGCTCCAAGGTGCATCACTCTCCACTTACTAATGTTGAAGCTCATTTGCCACTTGTTGTCCACTCCCTCAGTGTCAAGAGATCCCTCTGGAGCTCCTCACAATCTCTTTCAGTTTTTACTACCCTGTATACGTAATTTAGTGTCATTGGCAAATTTAACCACCTTGCTATTTACTCCTACTAAATCATTTCTGAAGAGGTTGAAAAGCAGGGGTCCCAGTACTGAACCTTGGGGGACCCCACTCTTTACCTCCCTCCACTGGGAGAAGTGTCCATTTAGTGCTATACTGTTTCCTGTCCCTTAGCCAGTTGCTGATTCGGGACAAGACCTGTCCCTTGATTCCATGAATGGCAAGTTTATTCAAGAGCCTTTAATGCAGGACCTTGTCAAAAGCTTTTTGAAAGTCCAGATAAACAATGACAACTGGATCTCCCTTCTCCACATGCTTGTTGACACTCTCAAAAAACTCCAACAGATTAGTGTGGCATGATTTGCCCTTGCAAAAACCATATTGGCTCTCCTTCAGCAACACTTTCTTGTCTATGTGCCTATTAATTTTATCTTTTACAATGGTTTCCATCACTTTACCTGGGATACATTTCAAAATGACCAGTCGGTAATTTCCTTGATTACCTCTGGATTCTTTTTTTAAGAATAGTGTTACATTTACTACCTTCCAGTCATCAGGCACAACACCTGATTTGAGGGGGAAATTATATATTTTGGCTAGGACCTCAGCAATTTCATCTTTAAGTTCCTTGAGAACTCATGGATGGACACCATCCGGCCCTGGTGATTTGTTAGCATTTGGTTTAACAAGACATGCAAGGATCTCCTCCCGGGTTATTTCTATCTGGCATAATTCTTCGGTTTCCCTCCCGTCAAAGATAGGCTCTGTTTTGGGCATTTGGTCTCTGTCTTCTTCAGTGAATTCTGAAGCAAAAAATTCACTGACTCTCTCAGCAATCTCAGTTTCCTCTTTAACAATCCCTTGCCTTCCACTGTTGTCTAATGGTCCAATGGCCTTCCTACTTGGTTACTTACTTCTAGTGTACTTAAAGAACTCCAGTGACTATTCCTCCTAAAAGAATGGAAATACATTCACACAAATGCCTATTACCTTGCCATATAAAAGTATATTTTGTCTGAGTTTCTTTCAGTCTGCATGTCTGGTTATGCCTTACAACTGCTTGTCAAACAAGAACACTGCAACGCTCTCTATATGGGGTTCCCCTTGACTCTCATTCGGCGACTGCAGCGGGTGCAAAATGAGGCAGCCAGGCTGGTGGTGTGTGTGCGTCAATATGACCATATAACCCCAGTTCTGGCTCGCCTGCATTGGTTACCCGTTGCGTTCCGAATTAGATTCAAGGTCCTGGTTTTAGTTTATAAAACCCTCCATGGCCGGGTGGCTGATTACCTGGCAGAGCGGATCTCCCAGCGGTCAACTTCAACCCGACCAACTAGAGTGTCGCGGGCGCACTAGCTGCGGGTGGCCACGCCCAGGGAGGCACGAAAAGCATCTACCCGTGCCCGAGCCTTCTCTGTAGTGGGCCCTACACTCTGGAACCATCTACCCAGCAAATTGTGCCTTGCACAGTCCCTGCCAGCCTTCAGGAAATGTTAAAGACCTTGCTGTTCTGGGAGGCATTTGGTGACTCCTAATTATGTTTTTTTCCCTCTCTTTGCCCGCCATCTACCTATATGCACCTTTTTTACCTTGGTTTAAACTGTTTTTACTACTGTTTTATCCTGTATCTAACTGTATCCATTTGTGTGTTGTGAACCGCCCGGAGTTCCTTCGGGAAGACGGGTGGTATATAAGCCTTAAATAAATAAATAAATAAATAAATAAATAAATAAATACAACCCATGATATATTGGAACAGTGCTCTTTTTGTTTGTTTGTTTGTTTGGGTATTTAAGTTGGGTTTTGTTGTTGTTGTTCATGAATCTGTGAAGATTCTCAGTCATCCAGGTGAGTTTATCTGGAAGCTGAGTCATGGCAACTGGAGTGGCTTTGTTATCTTGAGAGATTGAAACGGTTCGCTGCTCATCCAAACAGCTTTGTCAGCAGGGTGGATTTGATCTAAATCACTAATCAGTAAGGCTCAATGTAAATCATGATTTTCTACATAAAGACTCTTTTTGCTGGAGTTGTTTTAATCTTAATATTTACAACCAGATGAAGGTTACATTTTTAAAATACAATAGGAACCCTGGTATCCGCTGGGGATTGGTTCCAGGCCTTCCCGTGGATAATGAAAACCATGGATAAGAGAGAACGCCTCCCCACCCATCCCTAAACTGCTGTTTCCTGACAGTAACTTGCTTTATGACTGCTGTTTTGAGACAGTAGCTTGCTTTATGGCTGCTGTTTGTGACAGCAGCTTGCTTTACATATGCTATTTGTGACAATAGCTTGCTTTACATCTGCTGTTTGTGACAATAGCTTGATTTATTTATTTTCCTCTGCCAACCATGGATAACTGAATCAGTGGATAATGAATCAGTGGATATGGGGGTCCTACTGTAATAACTTTTCAGATTAGATTTACAGTTATATCAGAAAATTACTGATTTGGTGGTTATATACCATTTGAAATACATAGGTTAATCATTCATATTTGGACAACTGTTTTACTGGAAGGAGAAAAATAATCATTACCCTAGGTAATGATTCAAGAAGTGGAGTAATGAGCTCAAAAAGTTTCACTTTCATTTTACTGCTTGCCTTGCCCTCTTCAAAATTTACTCCTTGTGCAGACCTATTTCATTCCAAACAACCTTCTATTCATTGAACTTCTTGAAACATAGCACTTAAGAGGTGAGGGGGTAGATCCTGTGTACATAGATTTGCAGAGAAACAATGCAATTAAGGTCTTTTTCTCAATTCTGATGTTTATTTTATAACCTGGCTCCTAACTGGCATTGCTAGCAGGTTCAAGGTGCATACAGAGTCTACATAAAAAACCCTCAATACTAGCTCTATTGCCAACTATCAGCACACTGGCATTCTCTTAGGGTCAAATATACACCACAACGAAAGTTTTTTCTTTGCCTTTCTGTTGCTTATCCTCCATGCATAATATAAACATTCCCCAAAACCTATCATTCCATTTCCCTAATCTGCTGCAAGTTTCAACCTGTTTAAAAGTCATTTGTACCAATTGACTGATCTGATCTTTAACTTTCTACTTTGCAACCTGATGGTTGGAAATATTGAAATTAAGTTATGTCTTTGCTATAAATAAGTATAGAATGCCAGTGAAAGGTACTCTTTTTTTAAAACAACTATTATTCTGCAAGGAACCTAAAACACTTATGATGTTTTGATTTCCAGTCCCTTTGAGAACAATTATGTGATTAGGGCCACAAGACTCTATTATGAAATCCTCCGAAACATAGCATGGGTTCAATAAATCCTCAGACACTACAAAGCGGTGCTCAGCTTGAAGAACGAAAACGTGAGTTCATCCAATGAGGGAGAGTCAGAATATAAATTCTACCAACACAGTCTTCTGCATTTCCCCAGGGTATTCCCTCTCCCCACTCCAAATTCAGGCAGTACCTTAAATCAAAGTTCAGCTACAATCTGGATATTTAATTGTCATGGTATGGAATCCCAGAAACATCTAAGGATAGTTTTAAAAAACCCCACAAATCACACTAAATTATGTGGTACTACTGAAATAAAAACACATGCTTAATATAGTCAACTGACATATTTACACAATAGTATTTTATTACTTTGTCCTACCCTCACTTAAATATTTTGCAACTTGTAGATACAGCTGTACAGAGATGTGTGTTCATAATGCACCTCTGTGATCTTTGTTAGGAAGACTAACAAAAAAAGACTGCTACAGCTCTCTCGCTCTCTCTCTCTCTCTCTCTCTCTCTCTCTCTCTCTCTC
>JAHTLZ010000016.1:60927988-60959643 GCA_023846285.1 Phrynocephalus versicolor
CTCTCTCTCTCTTTCTCTCTCTCTCTCTCTCTCTCTCTCTCTCTCATTTTTTTTAACTGGCCCATCAAAAGCTCCTCCTACGCAAGAACCATATTTCACTTTCAACAATACATGAGAAGAGAGAGGAGGGTTTGGGGTCCTGAAATGCATTTTAATCATATTTGCACGTCTTTTTGTTTCCTTCTTCAGGGCAGGTCACAGCCAAATTACACTAATTTTCTGAAATCCTGAAAATTATGATGGGAAACCACTGCCAACAATCACATAAACAAAATGAAACAAAAACCAGGAAAAGAAAGGAAACCATGCAGGGGTGAAGAGACAGGAGGCAAGAGAAGAAGGAAACAGGGTGGCGTTTAATACAAATGAAGGGAGGGGGTTGCAAGTTCAGCAGGAGAAGAAAGACCTCGGGAACTTTCAGCCAAGAGCAGCTGAGATGCTTCATCACAAGCCTATTTTTTTCCAGACATTATGTTTCATTTGGCTTCAAGGGTCACATGACAGCTGCAAACTAACGCCTTAAGGTCTGTTTCTGCCTCTCTGTCACACTGGCAGGCTGTGAGAGACTCCAACACCACAGAAAGGGGGGGGGAGAAATCCCCCTTGTTTCCATTACATCATCCAGCCAGAACCGAAGGAAGAGGGAGGGTGGGGTACACAGCTGGTGGCAGCTGCAGTACCATCTGCTTCCCTCTTACAGTGCAGGGTACTTGGCTCTGCAGATTCCTACTGAACCTTTCTTTCTTTTTCTTTTCGGAGTGTGGGGGGGGGGAGTCGGTGTCTCCGGACAAAAACACCCCCCCTTGTATGAAACATATTTGCAATTGTGGCACACTAAGTTGCTCTCTAGCACTCCGAAAAGGATTCATCAGGTAAGAAGGATCCTTTTATCGAATGGAAACCCCAACTGCACGGAGGACAAAATCACTAAACACTCAGCGATTAGGGGAGGATAAAGCGTAGGGCAGCCACTGCCATCTGCTTTCCACAATGAGAGAAGCCAAGACTTTAAAACTCCACAGTCAGCAAAAAGATCATTTTTATTTTTGGAATGGGAAAGGATTGAGGGAGGCGGGAAGCGGGGGGTGTTGTTGGCGGGTTGGGGGAGAGCAGCAGCAGCTCAAGTCTCCCAAATCAAAGATTAGCTGGAGCAATTTGGAAAGAACAAAAAAGTAAAAGCAACTTAGCCCTAGATGGGATAAACTTCAAATATATTTATGAAAGACTGTCAGCACATCCGATTATTTATGGCAGCCAAAACTGGAAGGAAAGATTTTTGCCATTGCTCCCTGAAAATATCTGGAGGGTAATTCTTTATTCCTCTCACAATCTCTCACAAACACATGGCCACGTGTTCCTGTTTTTAAAAGTGCTTATATATTTGTTATATGTTAATACTACGCACTGATTCAGTACCTTGGAAATTTTTTTGAAACCATTTGATGCTCTCGGTGAGGATTTTAAGATTAACGCAGAATCACAATTTGTCAGTTGTAAAACAAAACTCCCTCCATACTTCTTTCAGAGAATTTTTCAGCTCAGCAACAGGCAAAGGGCACAAACACAATCTAACGTATAGGGTGTTGTTTTACAACAGACTTTCTGTAAACTGTCTCTAGACCACATAATTGGCTGGGATTTTTCCGTAGTGTTATGGAAGGTCCAACCAGCATGAATATATTTCATTTTCTCACCTTTCTGATACAAACAGTGAAGAATATCCAACTTCATCAACATACTTGGCAATTTTATTTTATTTTTCTGGGGGAAAATGGACTCAGGCCATCTAGGTGTAAGGCACTGTTTTCCAAACGGCCTGTTCGACACAACTTACCATACATTTTGCCTTCGTCGGATAAGATGATTTTCCTCCTTCCACATGGGGGATATATAGCCAGTGCCTCCTGAAAGCTCTGCTCAATATCCGGGCTCCAGACACCTTCTGCGTCATTGTCAATAGGTTTATCTGCAGAATCGCTCATTCTTTCTATATCCTCGGCAGGACTCTCGCTGCCGCTCCAGCTGCTGGGCTCAATGGTGACGGCTGGTGTGTCCAAGCCTCAGCCTGGAAGCTTGCAGAGAATAAATCTAAAGCAGAAGGAAACAGCAAAGAAATGGACTTAGGTGAGTTTTACTTGATTACCTTTAGCGTTCTGTACAATAAAAGCACAAATTGTGAGGACAGAGGGCTCTTCATAAAGTACCCAAAGCTCTGGGACTCTAAAAGATTTGTGTGCTGAGGCCACAGACATTGTTTTCTTGATTTAACAATAAATTGATTTTTTTAAAAAAAAATTAAGTTATACTTCCAAGGCATATCCAGTCGTAGAGCATGTAAACTGTTCTATTTATTAAACCATGAGAAATTTGGAATTAACCTGGTTGCTTTTGCTTCATTTTAACTGTACAGGTGTCTAGAAGGGGTGGCTAGTCCTTGTTAGATTTAAGGAAATCGTATATAAAATGGCTGGTGTATTTGTTTTAGTCACCTCTGCTGCCCAAGCAGTTCTTTCACAAACTGCAAGTTTGCATACCCTACTTTCCGTATTTTACTTAGCTGAATGGCACAGTTTGGCACAGTTTAAGCAAACAAAAGGAACACGTGGACACGAGTTTGCACATAAGTTATCTCTCTAGTAAAAGACCGGAGTAGCTAGAACATATTTTATACCTGTTTAAAGAAGTGTCCACTATAGAACAGGAAGTGGTGGTGGGGTGGGACCAGAGGGGCTATCCAGTTGTGGAATCCAGCAAGAAAGAAATCATCTAAAATGGCAGCACTTGCTTAATAAAACCACTCCACTCTGAGAGTCTTTCTCATGTGTTTGTGGGAAATATTCTGCTCATATAACAGGCGTACTCTAGGCCAGCCATTCTCAACTTTTTCCCAGCCATGGCCATAAACACAAGATGAAAGAATTACAGGTCAAATCAGGATTGTGCAAGTCTGCAACAATGAAACTTATAACGTAGTGTGTGAAGAATTGTTTCCAGAGTGCGGTCCTCTTACAATGTGTCAGACCCCCCTCCCGGGAAGCTATATGGACCCCCTTGAGAATGGCTGCTGAAGGTAAACAGCAACAACCACAAAACCCTGTTGTACCAGGCTATGTTCTTCACAGCTGTAAAGATACTGAAAATGAGCAAGGAAAGCATCAGGAATGAACTTGCCTCCATCTGGTGAAGCACTACTGATTCCTTTTTGGGTCAATGTGGATGTGAATGAGACAAGGGGTGAGTGCAAAAAACCTAAAACAAGACAACTTATCCCAGATATCTTCTATTTCTTAAAGTTCAGTGGGAGAAAACAATTATAGGAGAGTGATAAGACAAAGGGCTAGGAATATTTCCTCTTTTTTGTAAGACTGCAAGTAAAACCTTGTCTTATTTTAGACCACTGGATTTTTTAAAAATTCTATAGAGGAGAACAAAACAATTCCTGTCTCTCAGATTATGTTCAACTGGATAGATAAAAAAGCGAGCTAAGAACCAATTGTGCTAAGATCAATCAAGCTGCTACAGTTCTCTGAGCCACCTCAATTACACATGTCACAGGGTTCACATGTCATCTTCTACCCTGGAGGTACCAAGATGACAGCAGCACCTGGATCAGAACTCAGCAGCAAACCCTGCATGCTCATGAGCTGCTTCGTGTGGAGCAATCACCCAGGACAACTACTCTGTGAAAATGTATCAGGAAATGAATTGATATTTTAATAAATGCTGTGCTTTCATTGAGTATGGATACCGAAGACAAGAAAGTGGGCAGACAAGATCATAAAAAAACCAGTATTTCAAAAACAAAGCAGCTTCCCTTCCTCCAAGAATATCCTCCTAGTTGATTACCTAGAGCTGTGATGACAAACCTTCGGCACTCCAGGTGTTTTGGACCACAACTCCTACAGTCCTTTGTCATTGGCAGTCTAGGCTCAGAATTCTGGGAGTTGTGGTCCAAACCATCTAGAGTGCCAAAGGTTCACCCCCACTGACCTAGAGTTCAGTGCCATACACCAAGAGGACAATCCATTCACACAACATTTTTGAATTCTTAAATGATTCACTTCCAGACTCTAGCAGTTAAGAGTGTGAAGAAACCTTCTGGGAAGTCACTTTTTATCTACCACATGAAAAACCACATTGCACTTCTGTAACTAAAAAGTGAATATAAACATGGCTTTCTGCTCAGGGAGCAATCATTTTCAACAATAACCAGTATTCTAAAATCTACAAGATGCACGCAACTTGGGTTATTAGACACATAAGGTCTATTAGTTTTGGTTTACAAAACCTTCCACAGCTTGAGACCTGACTATCTGGAAGAGCGGATCTCCCAGAGGTCAGCTTTGTTCTGACTGACCAGAGCTTCACTCGCCTTCTCTCTCTGAGTGGCCACTCCGAGGGAGGCCCAAAGGGTTTTTACCTGCAATCGGGACATCTCGGAGGACCACCTCCTTCCATATGAATATATATATGAATAAGTATACATCTAGACTGCCATCTCAAATGTAATATCACACCAACCAAAACTAATGGTCCAAAAACAGTGTGTGTGTGTGTGTGTGTGTGTGTGTGTGTGTGTGTGTATGTTTATGTCTGCACTTTATTTACATTCCAAAAAGAAAGGAAAGTTTTAAAATCTAGACAGAAGGTGTCCCTACTGAAAACTTGAAACTCCAATCTAGCTGAATGGCTTCTTTGCCACTTCAAAAAGAGCAATGTTGCCCAAGACCTCCTCTGCCCTCACAGACACAGTACATGCCTTGAAGGTCTTTAAATGATTCATGGATTTATATTCTACTCTGCAACCTGAGGCTGGGATCCAAGGCATGGTATCTGAGCAGAGAGAATGAAAAACCAGGAAGAGGTGAGTTCCTCAACCCAATTCAACCCCATATGCCCTAGGTATCTGCTCTGCAGATCTGGGAAACCTTCCAGAACACCATCAGTATTACATTAATTATGATGACTAACTCAAACGTATTGATATGAATTGGATTCATTGATGAAGAATCTTAGTGCAGATGTATTCCACTGTTAACATGATGTTGTATTGTCCAATAATAAGCTTCTTTTCTTGGAGCATCTTTGCTTTGCCCCCCAAAAACCATTTGGAATAATTGAAATTGTTTTAATAACCCAGATTATTTGACAACAAGATTAGGCAGAACAACTTTAGAAGGTGACCACGTTGCTTAGCCTTTTCTGCTTCTCTAGACTCCCAACAACTGGACAATTTTCAGATCACAATCAAAGTTGGTGCATCTCTCCCACACAAACATATTTCTGACAGTGTGGAATTGATTTAAATCATGATTTAAATCATGATTTAAATCAATTTGATTTTTGAAAAGTCACTGATTTTTTTGTCCACCCTGATTTTTGTATGTTCAGGGAGCAATCATTTTCAGCAATAACTAGTATTCTAAAATCTACAAGATGCACGCAACTTGGCTTATTAAGACACATAAGGTCTATTAGTTTTGGTTTACAAAACCTTCCACGGCTTAAGACCTGACTATCTGGCAGAGCGGATCTCCCAGAGGTCAGCTTTGTTCTGACTGACCAGAGCTTTACTCGCCTTCTCTCTCTGGGTGGCCACTCCAAGGGAGGCCCAAAGGGTTTTTACCCCCAATCGGGACTTCTCGGAGGCCACCCTGGAACAAAATGCCCATGGAGATTAGGTTGGCGGAGTCTCTGCCAGCCTTTAGGAGAGCCCTAAAGACCTGGCTCTTTATGGAAAGTTTTGGTGAACACTGAGTGTACGACTATGCATTGTGAGTTTTTTGTATTGTTTTGTCCCAGCCCTTTTCTTGCCTGATTTTATGTTTTTGTATTATCGTTGTTGTTTTTTGTTTTTTATTCTTGTTTGTTTACCATGAGGGTTGTGTTTGGGCATATTGTTCTTGCAATGTGTTGTACACCGCCCAGAATTCCTGAGGAAAAGTTGGGCGGTTAACAAGTACCAATATAAATGATTAAATAATAAATATTATGAATTTCACGAAGTCATCTTTCTGGAGTGGAATCTCAATTCTCATGTTCTCAGCATTTTCACTTGAGAAGACATTTGGTTTTATACATACAAATCAATGGGCAAAATCCCAGATCCAGCCTTATTTAATTTATACAGTATGAACTGAAAGCTTCTCATTTCCTTTGTTCAAGTTCTGAGGATCTCCAGAGCTTTTGCTCTGGGGAAGCCTTTGGGAACCTTGGAATTGGGGGGAATGGGGGCTTTAAGAAGGAAAACATCTCCCCCAGACAGCTAATGATCATCAGGATTAAAGTCAATGACTCCCTTCCAAAAGCAAGCAAGCAAACAGGCAGCCATGAGGCCAGATCTTAAGCCAATGATTCTACAACAAACTTACCTGTAAAGGCTACTCTGAAAGAAATCACAATAGTTTGTGGCTGCCTCTTAGCAAGGTGCGCTGAAGACACATTATACTGGGCATCTTTCTTAAAAAGTCCCTGACCACATAGCTAGACAGGATATATGGACACGCGTGTGTATGCATATGGGCGCTCTACTACAGGTATTCGCTCTATGTGTCAACCTGAAGTGGGGGCTCACTGCTGTTTGGTGGCAAATTTATGCCAGGAACTAGCATGAAGAGCAAAGACTGATCTTTTAGGCCAAGGTCGGTGTGGTGGTTCAGTGTGCTAGAGCGCTGAAACTGTCCGCTGGAAAGTCGGCAGCTCAGCAGTTCCAATCCCGGGTGCCTCGCAGCAGAGTGAGCTCCCGCTGTTAACCCCAGCTCCTGCCAACCTAGCAGCTCAAAAGCATGTAAATGCAAGTAGATAAATAGGCAATGCCGTAAAAAGCAGGAAGGTAAACACAGTGTCCCATGCACTGTGTTCAGCCATGCTGGCCACATGGTCACAGACTTGCACAACATGGGCTCTTTGGCTTGAAAACGGAGATGAGCAACGCCCCCCAAAAGTCAGACACGACTAACATGCAAGTGCGGAGGGAACCTTTACCTTTACCTTTTACAGCATTGCCCTGCCAGGTCCCTGAACTCCCCAGTTAACTTACCTATAAGTGAAATCTACAACCTCTGGTACTAGCTTAAGAGTGGTAGGATAATCACAAAGGTGTGGAGCTTCAAACCCAGAAAGCTTCCCAGCAGTCAGTGTGGCTCTTGGAAAAACAATAACTGAAGACAACATTCTCACACTGATGACAGCACACAGGGTACTCTCTGCCAAGCCGCCAAGCCTAAACTCCTCCTACTGCCAGTTATCCCATGGACACCTCTTCAAGCACCTCTTCAGCAACATATCTCTTTGCTTCCCCCAGCTTGCTGCAGCCAGTGAGGCTGTGTGCAACCAGATCACCAAGTTGTGGCGCTACCATAGAGAAGACCATTTGGCCATCAAGGGCAAATAAGCTGAGTTATGGTCAGACATGAAAAGGATTAAACAGGGGAGGAGGGCCACAGTTGCCCAGAGGCGAACAACTATGCTCAGGATGGTCTGAAGTCAGAACTTTCAAAAAGAAGCATCTTCTAGTGTACAGCTGAGGCAATGAAGAGAGGTACATTGTTAAAAACTATGCAACAATTCCATGAAAAAACATTCTCATCTAGTGCTTGAAAACAACATCTTGAAAATAATGATGCTGCTTGTTACTTTCCAACAATTTGATGACAACAAGGCCAAAGAGTTGGAGCATGCTTTTGTTTTGTTTCATCTGCCCTGATTTTCTCAAGAAAGTCACTGTCAGAAGACAGAACCCAAAAGGAGAAAGCTCACTCATAAAGCTAGGGCAATGTGGGGTGTGTGTGTGCCGCAATTCATACACAGATAATCTGGGGACCAATTTGCAGACAGACAATAGGCATGAATGAAATGACAAACAACTGTCTTCACAAGAACCCTGCCTATCTTGAAAAATCCAGAAACTTTAGAGGATACAGCAGATGTGCTAAGAAATGTATCTAAAAGAAATCTAAAACTGGCATTTAGAGTATGTCTTTATGAAGGTCAAATCAAAAAAGTCACCAGTGCTGTAGAAATGCTGCATGAGTCTTCCAAAACCTTTAGAGACCAGACAAGATTAAAACCACCACCACCACCACCACCACCAAGGGTTGCAGAATTAATTCACTGTCTTCCATCTCCATCTACACTGGAGACCTTGTGGCCACAACATTTGGCATGCCTTCTGGAGAACTGAAAAGCCTACAGTACATACTCTTGTGGCATTTTGGCTAGTTCTAATAAAGGCTTTGTGGTTTTGGAGTTCTTTCCTGATGGACCAACATATGAGCACGCACACACAGAGAGTCACTCTCTTTCTCTCTCTCATACACACACACAAATATTGTTGTTGTTTCCAAAGCAAAATGAGACCAACACAACTAGGCTAGGAAGTTGAGAAGTGGACAATGCTCTGTGGAAAACAACTGTGCGGAACACATGCTGGGAAAGGCAACATATGGCAACTGGCCAGGAAAAGCTCTGAGAACAGATATACCAATTGGATATCTGTCATGGTCCAGCAATGAACAGGTGTGGCCACGCACAGGTTTAGGGTTAAAAAGGGGGAGGGGAGCAGGAAAGACAGCACTCTGGAGAATAAAGCGTACATTATGGTGCTTTTGTATCATGGTGCTTGAGGTCAAATGTTCAAGAGACGTTTATAGGGAATTGTGAAACAGAAGTGGAGGGAGTAGCCCCCAAAGGGAAGGGGGCACATGGTGTGAACTGAAAACTGAGGAATTTCTCCCATCAGAGAATGTGTTATTTAGCTACCCTACGATGGCTGTCATGCACTCACTGCTGCACACTTAGTAGCATTTTGATAGTAACTGGGAATCGCCAACCCCAGTGTAGCATAATTAATATCCTTGGTTTCTGTACAATGTGGGGAAGGCAGAAGAGCACTGTATTGGGACAAGGAGGTCTAAACTACTGTTGATCTATATATACATTTGAAAGCTCAAACCATGGTGTAGGTGTTCCATTCTGACTGATGCAAAGTGGCTTTGGTTTGTTGCCTTGTTCTGGGGAAAACTGTGTCCCAAGCAAGACAGACGAGCTACACACGATGCTGGGTAGCAGCTGTCTACAAATCCCATTCTACGTTTTGCACATGGGTGGGAAAAGCTTTCCAGCAGCAGGTGCAAAGAGGTGTGAGAGCCCAGTCTTGCACTTGATAGCTATATAAGCCTTCTGGCAGCCTGCCAGCCATGTGGGTCAACCATCCTTTGAACCTGCCAGCTGTATGCAATATTTCAAAAACAGGTTGCTACAACAGCCCTTTGG
The DNA here is from genome assembly GCA_023846285.1 of Phrynocephalus versicolor. Taxonomy (NCBI): domain Eukaryota; kingdom Metazoa; phylum Chordata; class Lepidosauria; order Squamata; family Agamidae; genus Phrynocephalus; species Phrynocephalus versicolor. Next base: position 60,937,262 of record JAHTLZ010000016.1, read on the forward strand.
CTTGTTATTTATTTCCACAACAATGAACAACCAAACCAGACCTCTAGACACCCTCATTAAAAAAATATGCAGTTGGAAAGAGCAGAACAGGCTCAACTCATATCCTTTCAGAGAGAAAAAAACCCAATCATGCACACCCTTTCTAAATCAGGGAAAGAGGGTTTTCTAGTGTGCAGAGAAGGTCAAATGTTCCCTCTTTTTAAAAAAAGGGAGAAAGACTCACTTAGAGCCCTCCACTGCCTAGGCACCAGGCACCCATTGGTATCTCTACTGACAAAACAGGGCAAGCAGTAGCTCCCTCTACTGGAAGGAGGACTGTCTGGTAGATAACTAGATTTTTACCAAAGGCACATCATTCCACTCTCCTTTTCTGCTCACTATATCCCCAACTGGACTTAGGATTCAGAAGGATTGGTTGCAACAGAGTAAGAAGCTTATTCAGGCATTAGGCCTGCAAGTGGGTGGTATTGTAACAGTGGTGATGATACATTTTATTGCACTCGTTAAAATGGAGTTGGAGGGAGCAGCTGTAGTTTCCTGTAGTACTTGTGCCATGTTTGTCATTTTGACAGAGCGTGTACAGAACTACATTTGCTGCAAGTGCAAACTGGTTGCGCTATTGGAAGAGAAGGTCCAGCAGCTAGAAGCTCGCATATCGGACCAGCAACACATTGAGGAGCTCGAGAGGTTCCTGGACAGAGCGGAACAGACTATCCAGGTCAAAGAAGAGACAGGGCACACTTCTGAGGAGGAAGTCACTGCCCCAACTCAGGAGGTAGTTGGGTGGAGTAATGTGACTCAAAGGAGTAGAAGGCCAAGGGATCGCTCAGAGAGTCTCATATTGCACAATCAATTTGAGGCTCTTTCCCTCAGCACACCTCATGAGGCACACATAGAGGAAGAATTGGTTCCACCGGAGGATATCTCCCTCATCACTATTGATGAGACACAAGATCAGGTACATGTAGATGAACAGGCTGCAGGAGAGAAGCTTCTTGTACTAGGGGATTCTATAATTAGAAATACAGAGGGATGGATTTGTGACGAGCATGATAACCGGATGGTCACTTGCCTGCCAGGTGCAAAGGTTGCAGACATCACGAGAAATATAGATAGCTTGTTAGAGAGAACTGGGAAGGAGCCAGTGGTCATGGTACATGTTGGTACCAATGACGTTGGGAAGGCAAAGCGGTCAGTCTTGGAAGCCAAATTCAGGTTGTTAGGTAGAAGATTGAAGTCCCGGGCTTCCAAGGTAGCATTTTCAGAGGTGCTACCTGTTCCTCGTGCAGGACCCGCCAGGCAGGCAGAACTCAGAAGCCTCAATGCGTGGATGAGGCGATGGTGTCGAGAGGAGGGCTTTAGATTTGTCAGGAACTGGAGAACATTTTGGGACAAGCCAAACCTGTTCAGGAGGGATGGGTTGCACTTGAATCAGGATGGGACCAGATTGCTGGCACTCAACCTCAAAAGGGCAGCAGAGCAGCTTTTAAACTGATAACTGGGGGAAAGCCGACAGGAGCTGAGTGGCATCCGGTTCGGAACACATCATCCTCGGGGAATGAGGTTGAAGAAGGTAGAGAATCACATAGAGATGGCGTAGCAGGTATTAGCACTGGGAGAATAACGGAATATGACAGTTTGTCTACTGATAATAAAAGCTGTGCGGGAGAAAGAACAAGGCAGCAGCTGTTGTTGCGGGACCCACTGTACAGGTGCTTCTACGCCAATGCTCGAAGCCTCCGAGCAAAGATGGGAGAACTTGAACATTTGGCAGCTAGGGATAACATAGATATAATAGCCATAACAGAAACCTGGTGGAATGTGGAGAACCAGTGGGATACAGCAATCCCAGGCTATAAACTCTATAGAAGGGATAGAGAGGGGCGGGTTGGAGGAGGAGTGGCCATCTATGTCAAAGAAGGGGTAAAATCCAGCAGAATGGAGATGGACAGAGGGTCTGACTCCACCATAGAATCACTGTGGGTTAAACTACCAGGTCCAAGGAGTGATGTGATCCTTGGAGTATTCTATCGTCCACCAGATCAAAACCTTGAGGGGGACCTTGAAATGAGGAGAGAAATCATGGAGGTGGCTAAGAGGGATAGGATAGTAATCATGGGGGACTTCAATTATCCCCACATTGACTGGGCCAATGCGAGCTCCGGGCAAGAAAGAGAAATTGGGTTTCTCGACTTGCTGAATGACTGTGCCTTAGAGCAACTTGTCACGGAGCCCACCCGAGAACAGGCAACTCTGGATCTAATATTGTGTGATACTCAGGACCTGGTCAGGGGTGTGAATGTCACTGAGCCTCTGGGGAACAGTGACCATGCTGCAATTACCTTTGCCATGCATGTCGGAGGAAGAGTGTCAACCAAATCAGACATAAAAACCCTTGATTTTCGAAGGGCAAACTTCCCTCAGATGAGGAAAATAGTTAGAGAGAAACTGAAGGGGAAGGTTAAAAGAATCCAATCTCTTCAGAGTGCATGGAGCCTGTTTAAAACAACAATAATAGAGGCCCAGCACAAGTGCATACCACAAAGAAAGAAGAGCTCATTTAAGTCCAAGAGGACACCGGCATGGTTAACGAGTGGAGTTAGAGAGGCTCTAAAGCACAAGGAGAGGTCCTTCTGTAAATGGAAATCCTCCCCAAATGAGGAAAATAAAAAGGAACACAAACTCTGGCAAAAGAAATGTAAGAAGATGATAAGGGAGGCAAAGAAAGACTTCGAGGAACGAATGGCTAGCAATATAAAGGGTAATAATAAAAGCTTCTTTAAATATGTTAGAAGTAGAAAACCTGCCAGAGAACCAGTTGGCCCTCTGGATGGTGAGGGAGGAAAAGGGGAGGTTAAGGAAGACTTGGACATTGCAGAGAAATTGAATGAGTTCTTTGCGTCTGTCTTCACGACAGAGGACCTTGAGTGGATTCCGCTGCCTCAGCCGCCCCTCTTGACTAAAGAATTAAATCAAATACAGGTTAAAAGAGAGGAGGTTTTAGGACTAATTGATAAATTGAGGATTAACAAGTCACCAGGCCCAGATGGCATCCACCCAAGGGTTATTAGAGAACTGAGAAATGAAATTGCAGATCTCTTAACGGTTATATGCAACTTGTCTCTTAAAACGGCCACAGTGCCGGGGGACTGGAGGATAGCAGATGTCACACCAATTTTTAAAAAAGGAAGGAGGGGGGACCCGGGAAACTACAGGCCGGTTAGCCTTACATCTGTCCCAGGGAAGATGGTGGAAAGCCTCATCCAAGAGAAAATCTTAAAACACATAAAAGAACAAACCTTGCTGAGAGAAAATCAGCATGGCTTCTGTAAGGGTAAATCTTGTCTGACAAACCTCTTAGAATTTTTTGAAAAGGTCAACAGGCACGTGGATTTGGGTGAACCGGTTGATATAGTCTATCTGGATTTTCAAAAAGCTTTTGACACAGTCCCTCACCAAAGGCTGCTGAGAAAATTGCACAGTCAGGGGATAAGAGGGCAGGTCCTCTTATGGACTGAGAACTGGTTGAAATCCCGGAAACAAAGAGTAGGTGTCAATGGGAAATTTTCGCAATGGAGAGAAGTGAAAAGCGGTGTGCCCCAGGGCTCGGTCCTGGGACCGGTGCTTTTTAATCTGTTCATAAATGACCTGGAGACAGGGATAAACAGTGAGGTGGCCAAGTTTGCAGATGACACAAAACTTTTCCGTGTGGTAAATACCAGAGAAGATTGTGAAGAGCTCCAGAAGGATCTCTCCAAACTTGGGGAGTGGGCTGAGAAATGGCAAATGCGTTTTAATGTAACCAAATGTAAAGTAATGCATATTGGGGCAAAAAACCCAAACTTTGTTTATCAACTCATGGGCTCTGAGTTATCCGTGACGGATCAGGAAAGAGATCTTGGTGTGTTGGTGGACAGCTCCATGAAGGTGTCTCCCCAATGTGTGGCAGCGGTGAAGAAGGCCAATTCCATGCTAGGGATTATCAAAAAGGGGATTGAAAATAAAACAGCCAACATTATAATGCCATTATACAAAACAATAGTAAGGCCCCACCTGGAGTATTGTGTACAATTCTGGTCACCGCATCTCAAGAAAGACATAGTGGAACTGGAAAAGGTGCAGAAGAGAGCGACTAAAATGATTACCGGGCTGGAGCACCTCCCTTATGAAGAAAGGCTAAAACATTTGGGCCTCTTTAGTCTGGAAAAAAGGTGCTTGAGGGGGGATATGATTGAGACATACAAAATAATGCAGGGTATGAGTAAAGTGGATAGAGGGAAGCTCTTCTCTCTCTCCCAAAATACCAGAACTAGGGGACATACACTCAAATTGAGGGCTGGGAGAGTAAGAACAGACAAAAGAAAATATTTTTTCACCCAGCGCGTTGTAAGTCTATGGAACTCCCTGCCACAGGATGTGGTGATGGCATCTGGCCTGGATGCCTTCAAAAGGGGATTGGACAGATTCCTGGAGGAAAAGTCCATCACAGGTTACAAACCATGATGGAGATGTGGAGTCTCCAGGCTTTAAACTGGGTTACTTCAAGGGCCAGATGCAGGGGAGTGGTATCAGGAGACAGATATCTAGTCTCATGCACTCCCAAACGCACCTGGTGGGGCCGCTGTGAGATACAGGAAGCTGGACTAGATGGGCCTTTGGCCTGATCCAGCATGGCTCTTCTTATGTTCTTATGCAGGGAAAGTTAAGCCCAATCCCCCATGTTGCCTTGCCATCATGAAGTTAGACAGACCTTCTGTGTTCACTGTGAATGTCTGTAGAAGCACTGGGAAGTGTATTCAGCTGAATATGCCCACTGTTTCCATGACTGGGAGCTTGAGATAAACATATGAAGGTCTACTTTGCTTCCAGGAGAGGAAGGAACCAGCACCTATGGGCACACTCCCATCCTCACCATGATTACAGCCATTTGATTATTCCTGACATGGACTAGAATCACCCACCAATAGATGAATAAGCATCCTGCTGTCAGAAGATGGGAAAGTTTCAAGTGCAGTTGGGTGTATATTCCCAAAATGCTGAAACTTTTAACAATTTAATTTAACAATTTAATTTATTTGACTTGTCCATATTCTCGTCTTAGTCTTGCATATAAGGCATGCATCCAACAAATGAGATGGAAATACATTCTGTGCCTACTTTCAGGTGATAGCATTGCCAGACCTGCCTAGACTCAGAAAGGCAGATCAGCAGTTTTCTTAGGACCCTGGCTCTTTATTTAGTGAAAGAACATCTAGACCTGGTTATGCTGAATGCCTGATTTCAGCGACTGTGGTGAGTCAGAGGGTGCTGTCAGAATGCCAGCAATTGTATATAACTGTACTATGACCCTAAAGGATTTCCATATGCTGGCAATCACAAGATACTACCACATGTGTGAATTGACACTGCCTTTTCAGAAGCAGACAGCTGGAGGAAACCCAACTGAGACTGTTTTGTGTGCTACTATTTTTTCAGCACAGAAACGATGTGTGAGATGACTTTCTTATTTGAAAACATTCATCTGGTATGGCCTTTGTAAAATAAACATAAATATATGTTTTATTTTATCCATTGGATCTTGGTGTTTGTCTTAAAAGACATAGTATCGTAATACAGTTAGTGTCCACGCAGAATTCACGTTTCACTCATTTTAAAAAAAAATTGTGAATGACAATATTTCCTTATACAATGAGATAAGAGTACAAAGGGAAAGCCCCAGATAATACCAGATTTTGTTGGTTCTTAGTATCTGTACTTTGCTGCTAATGGCATTTTTGCTCCAGCAGTAGTATGAAAGATGGGGGAGGGACAAAATCCAAAATATGTTGCTCACCATATTTACTGGGATCAATTGCAAATGCACCTTATTAGAAGAAAAGCAGGGTAAAAATATTTTAAATATAAATAAATAAGGGCAACCTTTTCCATTCTATAGAAGCATACCTTCATCAAGCATAAAGATGAAAAAATGGGAAGGGGAAAAAGGACACTGAAGATCACACATATGCAGTCCAGTTTGAAGCCAGCAAAATCCCAAGTGAGTTAGATGTCATGCAAGTATCATATGACCACTGGCAAAGCCATTGGTACCATCGTCCCACTGGATTTTAGTTAGGATTATCCGGAGGATGACGTTGAGGCTGAGATCTGGGAAGAATGGATCTTGCCGAACCTGGTTGGTGACACAGAGGGAATCCTCAAGAAAAGAGATCTCCTCAAAGAACAGCTCCCGGCAAGAGCAGCAGGCCAATCCTGAAGCTAAGCTCCTTTCCCAACTGGGTAAAATGCCTACAACTGTTCGGGCCCCAGCAAACATAAATGTGAGACTTGGTTGGTGAGTTTTGTTGGGAGATCATGTATCCTCTGTGTCCTGACCCCCTGCTACTAACTAACACACTGTGAATGATAGCCTGGCCTGGCCTAACTATGCTTGGTGGACATCCTCTCTATTTCAGTGATTCTTAAGACTGGTTTGACTTTAGACTGCTACGAGTGGACTCTGGTTACAGCCAACTTGCAAATGATCTACCTAAGTCTCTAGCAGACTTCTGTTTGTTAGTCCTAGAACCAGCTCACCTGGGAGCAGGGCACTGGGAACGAAACAAGATTGTGCCACTGGAATAAAGATATGTGATGGAAGATTCCATTTATTTGTAAACAAAGGCATAGCGACATGCAACCATGAGCAAAATGCATACATTTCTTTGAAGGCTTCAGCCAAAGCTCAAGGAAACCAGAATTCTTGTATAACAAAGAACAATAGACCAAAGTTTTTTTTTTACTACCTACATTGAATTAATGCAGTAGATCACAGATTTTCTACCTGCAGTGAATGTTTCAATGTTAGCCCATTCACCAAATAATATCTGAGCATTCTAGGGGATCCTTGTATATCTACAGCACTCATTAACTTCATGCAAAAATACTGCCCAGGTTCCTTGGGCATGAAACAGAAAAATAGCATTTTTGTTTCATTTCATTTTAATTTTGTTATTAACAATTTTTTAAAAAAAATTGTAGCAAAATGAAACAATACATAATGATTTGTTACACTTTATGGGTCTGCTCCCCTGGATCCTAGAGCTACCCAATCTGGAAATTGCAGTCTGTGTGCAGACAGATGGGACCTAGGAAAAGATGGTGTACCAGTAAGATATTGTGGTCCATATTGAAAGAGATGGGCTGCCAGGTATATCAGTGTGGGGGATGATTTGATGGTGATTGGGAAAGATACCATGCAAAAATCATATGAAATCAAGAGGATACAGTAAGATCTGGCTTCTTTTAACCATAAACCTCTTTTATTTAAATTTAAGATACCCTAAGCACATCCGATCTCGCCTGATTTCAGAAGCTAAGCAGGGTCGGCCCTGGTTAGTACTTGGATGGGAGACCACCAGGGAATACCAGGTGCTGTAGGCGCCTGGAGTAGGAACTGGCAAGCCACTTCAGTATTCCTGCCAAGAAAACTCCATGGACATGGAATCACTAAGAGTTGGTCATGACTGTAATGACACAACACACAAAGCAAAAGCAAAAGCAAAGCAAAGTGGTCTGCTTATATACCACCCCATACCACTTCAAGTAGTCTCTGAGCGGTTTACAGTTTTTAATTACAGTATGCAGGCTACACATTGCCCCACCCACCCAACCTGGGTGGGCACTCATTTTACCTAGCTCAGAAGGATGGAAGGCTGAGTCAACCGTGAGCCTGCTACCTGGAATTGAACCCCAGGTCCTGAGCACAGTTTTACCTGCAGTACAGGCATTTAACCACTGCACCATGAGGCTCTTGAAAGAGAGAAAGGGCCACCAGCCACTCTGTACCCCAGAGCACAGAGTGAACTCCTGGTTCCCTGAGCTCCTTGTCCTCTGAAGATGCCGGCCACAGAGTCTGGCAAAACGTCAGGAAGAAAAACTTCCACAGCATGGCCAAACAGCCTGAAAAACTCACAACAGCTATAAATCAAGTCTTCCTGAAAGATAATGCCTACAGTTCCGCAAAAGCTCCCAGAAGTCACTTTGATATGCACAGGAAATGACCATGCAAAACAGGAATAGGCAACAGGCAGCTCCCTCTTGCTACCATTGCCAAATATTTTATTGTGCCACTGAACTTAGGATATGTGACAAGAGGGGGAGAACCCTACAGTTTTATTTTAAAACCGTGCACATCTTTTCACACTGAATTGTGTTCTAGATTGAAAACAATGTGTGCATACCCTGAGTCCCTTAATTTAAGGGGGGGGATAGATTGCCCCCCTGAAGTATCATTTTTAATGATCATTTTTATGATAGTGCAGCCGTCAGAATATTCAGGGGTGGCACTGTCACCCAAACTGTCAGAACTGGCTCACCTGCCCTAAAATCTTTTGCAATCTCCATTTCTGCTGTGAACACGGACACTTTGTTTGTAAAGGCATATTTTATGCAAGGGATGTCAATGGAGATGTAGAATACTGAAAGGGTTTGAGCAATACTTCAAGGTAATTTCCTACCAAATTTAATTAGATCTTACACGGTCAGCTGTGCTACAAAAACGGCACTCATCGTTTCAGGAAATAACACAGTCTTCCTTATCTGCAAAGGTACAGCCCACTACTGGTGAGCTCCTCGGAAATCAGAGCATGAATTCATGGTTTTAGTACTAAAAGAACCGGCTCCGATGAATTCACTGCTATTAAATTCTACTCCTTGTCCCCTTCTACTGATGCCGCACTTGCTTTTCAAGAACTCACCAAGCAGCAAATTGGTTATCACCTCTGGGGAGCGCAGCTCTCCTACCCTTGAAAATTTCTCTATCCACTTGAAGCTCTGTTCATAGAGAATATCCTACTGTCACACCTGCATTGAAAGTGTAGATGTGCATGGACTAGTGCCTTAGAAAGTAGGTGTAAGAGATGTCCTGACTATCCCACAATGCAGTGAGTTTTAATTGCTACCCATTTATAAGTACCTCCTACTCTCATGACCGACAATGACATTTACCCAAGCCAACACCATAGGTTATGTATTCAGCCTACATTTCCCATGCAGTTATACCTTGGCACTGAAGTACTCTCTGTCACCAGCACAGATTGATGTGGGCAGACTCTGTTTCATCTCTCTGTTGCTCATGGAGTTTAGCCCTGTTTTGAAGGTATCCGATTACTATAAAAATAACTCTGCTGGCATTCAACAGGGTTGTGAAACCTTGGAGACTCAGACAGCAGAGACAACACAAAGCACAGAGAATACAGTTACACAGAGAAGGACAGGGCAAGGAAACAAAGGGGATTTCATTCCTAAAGGGAAAAGGCTACAAAAGAAGGATTTTTTATTTTTGTCAGACTTAAGTTTTAGCTGCCCTTTTTAATGTTTCTAGGTATTAATATATAACACATCTCTCTTTCCCTCTACAGCAATACTTTGGTTTAAGAGTAACTTGGTTTAAGAGCGTTTCACAAGACAAGCAAACATGTCTTCTAAATTTTACCTTGATCAACACGCAATCTCTTGATATACAAGCACTTGAGCAGGTCACATGATCACAAATGAGCCAATGGTGGCTCACTCTCCCTCCCTCCTCCTGCTGGATTGTGGGTGATTATCTGGAACATTCTGTCTCAGGCAGCCTCCAAAGCAGAGGGAGGAGGGAGGAATAAAGGTCTCCCTTGCACCAGCCAGGAACATTAAGGCTAGGGTTTTATTTTTCTGTATATTTATATTTTTATTCAATTTGTGTTCAACATTCTTCCTTATTTTTTCAAACAATTTCTAGTCATAGGGCAGCTAGTCAAGTGTGAATAGGGCTACACATTGCACTTTATTATTGTCACATTATAATTACAGAGTAGAATCCAGTTCTTAGTCCTAGGAAGCGCTGATTCTACAAACAAGTACCTAAACCATGGTGTTGGCGTGGACATCTAGTCAACTTCTTTTGTGAGTTCTGGCATTTTGTGTCCACAGTATGTGGTCTATGGGACCCCAGAACGAATCATCTATTTTCCATTATTTCTTATGGGGAAATTTGCTTTGATATAAGAGTGTTTTGGTTTACAAGCATGTTTCTGGAATGGATTATGCTCATAAACCAAGGTATTGGTTTAACCTAACTTATGGCATGCTATCTCCTCAGCCTCCTAACAACCTCTCAACCTCCTAACTGCCTCCCCCAGCGGTTTCATGGAGATAGTAAATAGCATGGGGAGTGGTATAAAGCCCTGGGGAACCCATGACACAACTGTCATGGGCCAAAGCAACTATCCCCCAGAACTACCTTCTGGACCCAATCAGCCAGGTAGGAGTGGAACCACTGTAGAACAGTGCCTTCCATGCCTATCCCAGCCAATCCGTCTAGAAGGACACCATGGTTGATGGTGTCAAAAGCCGCTGAGAGGTCCAGGACGATCAACAGTCCCCCTGTCTCTCTCCCACCAAAGGTCATCATACAGAGCAACCAAGGCACTCTCTGTCCCATAACCTGGCCTAAAACCCGATTGAAATGGTTATAGATAATCCATTTCATCTAGGAGATCCTGGAGCTGCTCAGACACCACATGTTCCAACACCTTGCCCAAATAAGGGAGGTTTGCCACTGGGCAGTAATTAACCACCAGCCCTGTGTCCAGATTAGGCGTTTTTAGGATATGGGAAACTTCTTAGTAATATGGGAAACATCCCTAGATGTAGAATAAACAGATTATTTGAATCATCAAACTTACCTCTAATGATCTTTCTTATAGATGCATGAACAACGTATAATACCCATAACAGACTAGCAAAGGTTTAAATACTTTCAGATACCTTACATATACTGTATATTCAGAAACTTCATTTTCACCTGAGCAGAAATGTACCAGTGAGTCATGAAACATAGACTGCAACAATCCTCTGATTTCTTCTAACAGGCTCCTAAAGTAGACGTTAACATTTTATTTTATGACTGCATCTTTGGGTTCACTGTTTAAGGCTTTTCACTTACACATGCTTTAATGGATTCTGTTTCATCATACATCTGTTAACTACTCTGAAAGTAGCACACTATGAAAAAAGTCAGAGCCAAGATTAAACTGATATGCCGAATTACTGCTATACCAAAAGAAAACGTTAGTTTCACCTCAACTGGATTTTAAAATACAACAATCATCTATTTCCATTCATCATCATCATTATATTAATTATCATAGATTATACCATAACTAGTACAATGCACATCTTTATACTGTACTGGAACTCTTAATGGAAACATGTATGATACACATAACCATACCACTGGGAATAGAGATTGGATTTTACAAATAGTTTATATAGTTTTATTTTTAATCTCTCCTTTTAAGTACCTTGATGTGCATTCAATGTGGACCAGTGAGTATTTAATCCCTGCATCCTTTTCCAAGAAAGCTGCCTTTTGATTTTCAAGGGCTTTGGGGTTTTAAAGCTGGCTCAACGTGGTTATGACTGGAGTGATTTGTATCAAGAAGTTCCCCGGGCATGCTCTAAAGGGTTCAGAAAGGCCTTTGAAATTCTGTGGCTCTTTCTTGTGTCACAAAACGTGTTAAACATTTTCTTACTACATCATGAAACCGGATGTTTAATAGGAAAACACTGAAAACTTGACACACTTTATTCTTGTAAATTATGAGTGCTCTGTAAGATCTGTTATCCATGAAGCAGAGCGTCAGTCTCATAAACACAGAAAATATACCTTTTCCTCATCCCTCTTTCATCTTAAAACCACAAGTTCAGCAAATAAGTACTGTGAGTGCAAAAAAAGAAGAGTTAGGAAATGTTATTTCTAGCCACTTTGCACTACGTCTTCATAACACTGTCTATGACTCCACCGGGAGCTTTATAGAAATTTCAATTGATTTTCCACTGCACTCCTTTTTCTACTTATGCAGCAGCGGGTGGGGTGGGGGGAAGAGAGAAACATTTTTTTTAAAAAAAATCCAAGTTGCTGCTGTATGGATTACAATTAAATACTAGTGTTCCCTCCTTTTAACATTTCTGGTTCTTCCAGCAAATTCAAACATCTGTTTCTTTCATCAGAAGTTTTTGTTTTCTGCGGCACTATGACTGTTTTTGTTTTTATTTAGGTGCTGCAAGCACTCCATACTGTATGGGCAGGAGAGGTGAATCACTAGCTTTATGTTTATCAAATTAAACTCAACTAGAACTGGACAGGCCACACACTGAGCATTTATAAGTTGTGTCATCTAAAGAAGTGATATGTGTGTGCCACAGAAATATTTCACTATTTCCCATGGGGGGCCCAGGGCAGGGCTCTCACAGGAGCTTGGCCCCTCCCCCTCTGTCCATTTTCCCTTCCCTCCCATAGCAGGAACTGACTTATCATGGTGAAGACATAGATGTCAAGTTTTCCGGGACGAAAGGGGAGAGATATAATGCACACACGCACACCAAAACAATATCTATGTGCATACGCGCATGCACGCATCGCTCACCCCTCCCAGTACGCTGAGCTGCACTCCCCTTTCTACCCATTCACCAGAGCATGTGGAATTTAGAAGATGAAACATTGAGATGTGCCTGTCACTACTGCATCACCCGCTGTTGCCTGCCGCCTACTGCCAGCTTCAAGCCCGCGCAGCCTCTCCCGCTTGTGCATGCACAAGGCGCAGTGGGGTGGAGATCAGCGCTTCTCGCCAGGAGGGGCCACACCACAGGCGAGCCTGGCCCCACCTGGAGCCACACTGGCCCGCTTCCCACCCAGCTCCGCTTCCGCCTCTCCCACCATGGTCGGCGGGCGGGCGAGGGAAGGAGGAGCAGCAGGGAAAGTCGGCCATGGGGATTCCCTCCACCTGACAAGCCAGAGACAATAGCATGTGGGGGGTTGGTGGCTGCAGAGAGTCCTGCTTCCTCTGTCCAGTACAGCTGACATGTGTGGAACCTCCCAGCACTCAAAAAAGCCTCCCTACCAACTGCCGCCATCAGGGACATTTCTGGGAAAATAAATGTTCCAGGAAGGTGGCGGGACAAAGGCTGAAAAATGGTGGTGTCCCAGCCAAAACGGGACACTTGACAAGTCTGGGTGAAGGGTATTCAAAGGAACTATTTATTCATACACTTGCAGATGTCATCTGGAAGTTTGAGTCATGGCAACTGGACTTCTTTTTCTTGAGAGATAGAAATGTTTTGCTGCTTATCCAAACAGCTTGATGAACACTGATGAAGCTGTTTGGATGAGCAGCGAAATGTTTCTATCTCTCAAGAAAAAGAAGTCCAGTTGCCATGACTCAACTTCCAGATAAACTCACCTGCATGACTGAGAATCCTTGAAAAACATATTGCAGATGTCATGTCACCTGTTTTTTTCAACATGCTGCCCACCCCAATGCTACTTATGCAATTCCCCATCCAGCGTTTCTAGCTACAGGCCTGATGTCTGAAGAACCAAGTTATACTACCAAGTCAGCTTCTCTCATTCACAATGGGAACTGTCAAGTTAAAAAAATGTATATGATAGGTATATATATACACACACACACACACCACTTCTTCAGACTATAAGTAAACTTCTACATGTGAGTGTCAAAGGTGCAAAGCTGCATTACAGATTTGAGGCTGGATTAACAGAACAAACAATGCTACACTGTGCCTTTGAGCATAGATACTAAAGAACCACAACACAATACAGCTGAAATGATAAGAACCCTTCCCACTGGTCCATTGAAAAGAAAACCCCGACTTCAGTTCTGTCAGATAAAATGCAGTTTACGGCACAACCCTAGAACAGCTAGTCAGACACAAACCCAACTTTCACAGGGCCATACATGCTGATTGGAAGTGTTTGCATGCCCGTATCATTCCTCACAAATCACCTGTTATTTGAAAAAGAGAGAGAACTGTTTTCCAGTGAATCAAAGGGTGAAGTATGCTTACGGTGCACAAGAAAAACCAGATGGTTATGCACCCTCCAAAAAGGGTACTCAAACACAGTCAATAATGACCAATAACATTGAAGATGATGACGATGACGGAGTTGTTGTGGTTGTTGTTGCTTATGAATGCTAAGATATTTAAGAAGTTGAATTGCACAGGCACACAAAACAAACCCAAGGAAGGGCTATAATGTCTTTGTCTCAGCCTTCCTTTTTTCCCACATGGCTGGAATGGATGACAGCGTAAGCAGGAGCATCAGTACGAATTGGTAATGGTTCCATGGAGAGTGCAAAACAAATGTGGATTAGGCTAAAAAAAGAAACCAGGAACAGTTAAGGCAGTAACAAAACTGGATGTTTGAGGGGATCCAGAAGCAGTATGAGAAAGTGGGCGTGTCCACAAAAGCTCACAAGCGGGTGGGGTGGGGCGGGGCGGGGTGGGGGGCGGCAGATGGCGGGGACGGCGACGGGCGCAGGGGCGGTGGTTGGGAGCGATGGGCGGGCAGCGATGGGCGGCTGGTGGGCGGTGGGGGGACGGACTGCGGGGGGCAGTGGCGGGGGGCAGCAGGCTGTCCAGCGCCCTCTCTCCATTTTGGCGCCCTAGGCAACTGCCTAGTTCACCTTAATGGAAGCGCCGGCCCTGGTGGTGAGAGAAGTATGTGTCATACAAGATGGTGGCAGAATTACACACAAGTGGTAGAATCACAGTGGTTAAAAATTGTTTGCTCTATCCAAGTACAAGCCAGCACTTCTCTCTTTCACCCTTGTGACAATCGCATGGTACAGCTAGATTGAACACCCTGCCTAGTCCTGGTGAAGGAAGGGAAACATCCATTTGATTGCCATCATTCAGAAGGAAAGAATATGCCAGACCTAATCATATAGCAAAGGAAACTCTCCTAGGAACTCAATGTCCCTTTTGGTATTGCTGTAACTCTCAGCAGCTTTCAGTACCATCAATCACACCAGCTCTTGGTCACATGGTTGAAATCAGGCTTGGTAGCACTTTTTCATCACGAAGGTCCACCACTGCCTGAATGGGTACTTTCAAAAGGTGCTTGAGACTCCTTTGGATGCTACTGTCATTCATTTGTGATGTCTCGCTGGATCCCTCCACACACACGGTCTGTTTTAAAGTTACATGATACTACAGGAGAGAGTGTCTTCCGCAAGGCAAGCTAGTCCGGCATCAGTTACAGTATAACTTGACTCACAGAAAGATTGGATATTTGCTTTTTAAAGTAAAAAAACAATCTTGTCTTTAAAACGTCTGCCTTTTCTGCTGATAGAACAGGCATATGAATATTTGCAGGCCGAGTGATCCAAACACCATTAGCTCATTTTTTTTTCATGGAGATTTTGGCTGGAACAACTTTGGCGCAGCATTTGAGATTATTTTTAGAAGCTTTGAAAAACATTCCAAGTCTCTGGTTTTTATTATTCAAGAGTGTCTTTATTCCTATATATCAAACAAACAAAAATTCTGTCCACCAAAATCCATCCAAATTTCACATGACAACAGGCCAAAAGAGAAGTTGGGGTGAAACACAATGGGGAAGGGGAGAGATTTCCAAGACTTGGTATAGTTAGAATAATTGGTGCCTTCCAAATTTTAATCCCCAGGACTCATGCAGAAAGATGCAGCTTTTAAAGTCAGTTCAAATTGCAGATTCCCCCCTTCTAAATATTTCCTATTACAGCTAAGGTGGCTTAATGAGATTCTCTGAAGCTATTACAAGTCTTCACACTCTAAGCCCATTTAAGTGCCTGCTCTTCCCTAAGGAGCTTTAAGAATTGCTGCCCAATATATACATAAAAACCTTATGATGTGGACCTAAGGAACACAATTATTAGGAAGTCTTCATATGCCAATGTAAGACATTTTGCCTGAACCTATGGAGAGGCACTTGGGAGTAAACCCTCTCTACCAGTACCACACACAACTGAGTTTAACAGGAGCTCTTGTCAAGCCGTACTCTGCAGTATAGTGAACTGTTATAGACTGCTTCATGCAAACACAGAAGGGGAAACCTCAATCGTTGCAGAGAAAAATGAACCACCCAGATTTAATCAGCAGAGGTCCACGCATTGCTGCACCATAACTCAATGGCAGTGGTAGGGCAACCATATCTGAAATACCATGTATTGCCCAGTCTTATTATACAAAGACTACTATAGAGTTGTCCCAGTTCCCTGGGCAGCTGTGTTAGGATGAAAAAAGAGAAGACCTTGACATGATTATCACGGAGTCTGTGTAGGAATATTGGGTGCCAACCAACTGCACAGTGCCACTTGATCATGAACTGTTAATATCCAACATAAGAATAAAACTGAAAACGAACACTAAAAGTATCACAGTGCCAAAATATAATCTAAACACAATTCCTGATGAATTTCCAGTTCACATAAAGAATAGATTTGCTCTCCTAAAATCAATTGACTGCGAACCAGAAGAACTGCGGAGACAAACCACAATAACCAGTGCAAAGATACAGAGGACAACAGCCAAGGAGGAAAAAACAAAATATCTTTTCCAAAAGACCCCAAAACATTTAAGTGACATTTAAGCCTAGATGAACAATAGCACCACCACCACCAGCAAAAAAATCACAATGTGTCGTAAAGTCAGTTATGGCTTATGGAAACCCTTTTCAGGGTTTTCCACATAGAGTATATTCAGAATTGTTTTATCATTACTTCCAGAAACTTGTAACAACTATTGAAAGGAAAATGGAATTTCCTAAATTTCAATGATTACTACATGCTAACAGTGAAAAACTAGTATCTGGAAGTAGAGTCATGGCTATTGGACTTCTTTTTCTTGAGAAATAGAAAAGTTTCTCTGCTCATCCAGTTTCATCAGTCTGAATAAAGCTAGTGTGAGTCCTCCATATTCTAGTCTGCTTTGACCTCTTGTCATCCTGGTCTGAAATAGGGTCATAAGATGAACAATGTCCTGAATACGCTTGTTAGGTAGACAACAATATCCTTAGCCTTAAGGTGAACAATGGCCAAAGGTGCTGAAACCTATAAAGTATGGGTCGTTAGCTATGGCCTTGGTGATGAAGGCTTTTTGATTTGTCTGGGTATTGTTGAAATTAATGCCCAATAAGTACCAGATAGACTGTGCCTGGGGCCCCCAACTCTGTTGAGAGAGGGGTTTTCAATGTTCACATGGATAGCTTCCCTGACCCCTCTCTCAAACCACTTATATTTTCTGTCTAATCTGTGTACTTCATCTTTGAATGAGTGCCCTTTGTCCTTCAAATGGAGGTGTACTGCTGATTCTGGTCCTGAGCTGTTACCCCTCCTATGTTGGGCCACCCTTCTGTTTAATGGCTGTTTAGTTTCTCCAATGTAGAGGTCTGCACACTCCTCACTGCATTGGACCGCATATACTAAAGTGGTCTCCCCCCCAGTTCATATACTGTGGTCCCGCTATATTCTGGGACCGCAGTATATGAAAAAAGCTTCCTGGGGTAAGGGGGGGAAAGGCCTGTTTCAGGCCTCCCTTACTTACTCCAGGACTGGCGCTGCCCTGAAGAGGCCTGCGAGGGCTTTCCTGGGCCTTCTAGAGGCCCCAAAAGGGCCTCTCTGCAAACAGGAAGTCACTTCTGGTTTACTGGAAATCACTTCCAGTTCACAGGGAGGCCCTTTTGGGGCATCCAGAAGGCACAGGAAAGCCCTTACAGGCCATTTGGGGCAGCACCAGGCTGGGGGTAAGTACAAAAGCCCCCAGCTAGGCGCCCCAGGCCTGACCTGACCTGCATCCGCATATAATGGATTTTGAATTACTACAGGGCGAGTCGGGTCCCTAACCACCATGATAGGCAGGGGGTCATTATATATTGCTCACCCGGATGACTGAGAATCTTCACAGACATAGTGAAAAACTAGAAAACATGCGACATATTAACAGAATGTTATTATTTCACTCAAAGATACTATGTTCATAGATATGTTCAAATTGACTCTTTCTAACCATTTTAGTACCAGATCTACAAAGGTGGGATGGGAAATGTTCTCAGTGTTTTCTACTGCCATTCCTAACTCACCCAAGACCTGAAAATAAAGTAAACACCCTATGTTTACACTAGCAATGTAATGGAACTGTCACAGAAAGCAGGAAAGGCATGTCCTTATAAAGTCAATTTCAGCTTGTCTAACTACAACGTTGCACCCCATTGACTACAGTCAGTAACCCACCAAATCTCACTTTTCCAGGGGCTTTTCCAAACACTTTTAAAGGAAAGGGGGGGGGGAACTAACATTTAAGCTCACAAAGCAGCAACTACATCATTTGGCACCCTGAGAAAAGCATCATTATCAAGATTGTGTTTGAACTAAGACGGCATAAGCCAACTGATGTTAATCAAATGGATCTGGTTTGTGGGGTTAGGGGTCAGGAAAAAAATTAAGAGGGATTCCAATAGACATCTGCCCTTCAGTCCCTGCTTTTTCAAACAAACCAGACACCAACTTCTTTTCGCAGATCTCTGACATGCTGAACAGCTTGGGCAACCATTTTAGAGATGGTTGCTACATCTGCTTCTAGAGAGTAGAGATGGGCACGACTCAGCGAAATTTTCATTTTCGTTTTCATTTTTTCATTTTCGTTAGGTAATGAAACGAAAACGAAAATTTTTCAAAAACAAAACGGAAACGGAAACAAAACAAAAATTTTTGCCGTGTTTTTCATTTTCGTTGCGGCAGACACATTGAACTGAAAAGAATGCTAACGAAACAGAAATTTTTCGTTTTCGTTTTTCGTTTTCGTTAGGTAACGAAAAGAAAATGAAAAATTTGTGGAAAAACCCAACGAAAACGAACCGAAACGGACCCCTAAATGACCAAACGAAAAACGAAAAACAATTTTTTGAGTCGTGCCCATCTCTACTAGAGAGCAACAAAACTTGGAAGGGAACAATAAATAACATAGGTATAT
Source organism: Phrynocephalus versicolor (assembly GCA_023846285.1). Lineage (NCBI taxonomy): Eukaryota > Metazoa > Chordata > Lepidosauria > Squamata > Agamidae > Phrynocephalus > Phrynocephalus versicolor. The sequence goes on from JAHTLZ010000016.1 coordinate 60,956,093, forward strand.
GTAACTACGGTAGTTACTTTGGGGCATAATTCATAGTTACAAATTCTTCACATCAAAATGCCTGAAAAACTTATGCTCCTCTCTTAACAGCAGCATAATCGTTTATTAATACACAATCCACTGAATTGCATCAGCATCTGAGTAATACAAATACAAGGATCTTTATGACGACCCAGTTTCCAAGAAGTAATGAGTAATACAAGTCCGTTAAAAAATTAAGTTCCAAGCTCTCGTAAAAAAAAAAATGCTCATGTTTTCACCCAAAGCTCAGTTTATGGTAGGTTCTGTATATGGCTCTTTGGCCAAACTGCTCTCTCTATTGGCAAATATGAGGTAGAATATAATACTATGCAAGTACTTTTCTCCAGACCGAATGACAAAATATATGACAAATTAAATACCTAGTAATTTCTTGCTCTTCTACCATGCTCAAAACCTGCTGCCTGAAGGGGCTGTTTCACATTAGTTAATGACAGGGGCAGACCTAAGTTTGTAAAAAGCACAAGTTATGTGTTGTTGGTGCTGTCTACAAACACTGGATGGGAAAAGAGGGTATTTCAAATGTGTGGTACCGCTCCTTCATTCAACCAAAGAGGCAATTTTGGAAAATCTCCAGCCAACCATCTAAATATGCAGACAGGTTGGTGTAAAACACACAGCTTGTGTCATTTGTTCACAGAGAAGTGCATTACATGTGTGAAATAGCCAATTTTAAGGACAGCTTGTCTACTATATTATTTCTGGCTGACTCACTGACTGACCAATATCCTAAAAGGCATCGGGTTAAGTCCTCTTAAAACCACAGTACTAAGTTTTTCAAATGTGTTATTGGGACTTGAGTATCCAATGCTTTAAACCTCCTGTTAAATTTCAAGACATAACACCTTTCACACAACTATAACCAGGAGAGCTATAACCTTACTGTAACTAGAGATGTAAAAATTCCAGAAATTTTGAAGCTTCCCCCCCCCCCGTGTGTTCCCTTTTTTTATTTTGGGGAAAAAGATTATTTTCGGAAAGAATGAAAAAAAATGCTACATTAGCACTCCCCCCCTTTTACAGCTTGAAAGTCATTCTGTTACTTTAGGAACAAAAAATATGACTATGGACAATTTGACTTGGCATAAAATCATCACAAATAGCATATTAAAATATAGTGCATCCAAACAATTATTACAAACAGAATTTCCTTTTTTATAAGCCTATGTAGCTAAATGATTCCATTATCTGGAATTCATTAATTAATTTAATTTAATTAATTATATGCCTTCAGGTTCTTTTTGTTGCTCTCTATTTTCTTCCAGTGCTTTGAAGCCTAGTAAGGAGTAAAGAACGGAACCAAACACACCCACCCACATGCAAAAACAAAAGGGAACCTTTTTTCTTTTTCTTTTGACAATAGCAACACCCTAAAGGAAGAAATGCATCTTGTTCTAACATTGGAGAGTTCAGTTTATAAACTAGGACTTGCTTGTTCTTCATGCACAGAAATTAGAATAATCTGGTATTATGCATATATTTAGAAATGATTTGGAAAATATTTGAACACCCTGTCTTAAAATAGTTTATTTATCAAGTTAAAATAAAACATGCCACAATCATTTTTTTCTTTTTCTTTTTTTAAAAATTTTCCAATTTTTCAGAAAAAAACCCAAAAGGCTTCAGGGGCGGAAAAAACAGAAAGAAAAAACAATTTTCCAGTTTTTTCCCCGCGGACCTTCACATCTCTAACTGTGACAGTCAGGGACTTTTGAGAACCTGTTTGTTGGTTCAGAGGTTGGGAGGTCAATGTGTCTCAGGAGCAACAGCCTCTGTAGCCTGGAGTAAGTTTTACGCTACAGAATAAGGAACGCCCAGAAGAAGGGAATAATAAATCATTTCTGAGGACTCAACCACTAGAAAACCCTGTCAAGTGATGCCATAAATCAGAATCTACTTTCCTTTTAAATTAGGTCCAAGATTTGAGTAGCGTAGAATTCATCCCATCTTCAGTCTGGGAGAAGAAATTCTCCGCTCTTCAATGCCCAGGTGATCTTGCAATGTTCTTTACTACTTTGGCTGGAATGAAAACATGTTTGGCCAAGCGAAGCCAGTTCCATGTAAGAGAACATTGGGTTATTAATTACACAAAGATTCATTCTGTTCAATCGCTTGGGTGTATTACCCAAATTCATAGGGAGGGAGTTTGTCTGCCCTTGCAACTGAGGTGTTTGCCAAGAAAACAGTCCCCTGATTAACACCTGGAACAGAAATACAGGGATTATACAAAGGCTGGCCTGGAACTCTTTCAGGTTGTCTCTCCTAACTGTACACCCACTATACATTTCTAGGGTGAAATACTGTTCATTCCTACTGAAAAGCATGTGACACTTGCTGTTTATTTGCTCAAAGTGGTTCGTGTGAATGACTTTCATGTGCCAAAAAAGTGCCTAAAACAGCAACTTCAGCATTTAGCCCAAGAATCCTGGACAAACTCAGCTGCATCCATTTTATACAGTTATGGGACTGATATAGGGTCCTTGCCCATCTTCATCTCTAACAGAGTTAAGCAGATGATCAATGCAAAAATAAAACAGAAACTGCCTTTATTCTAAGTGGCTGGATATGTGAAACACCACACAAACATTCTCGCTGGTACCCAGTACACAAAACATTATTTGGCTTGGAGAATTATTTTGCAGCATCTTTAAGAAAAACCATTCACGTCTCTGAACATTCAGTGTATGCCATCAGCTCTTGTGAAAAGGAGATATGACAACATCCCATCCCATGAAATATTCTGTGCCTGTGGATCAGGGGAGGCTGAAGATAATTACTTATTAAGTAGACTTTTATAGGCGTACCCCAGAATTCCATTTCTTGCTGGCATTCTCAGATATTTGGATGATAGACACCCCCCTTGGCTCAGTTATATACGCTGCTTCTGGGTAGTGACGTAAGCACTACCTATTAGACAACAGAATTGGCACTTACAGGAAAGAATATAAATGCCAAGCATCAAAAGACTTTAAGAGGGCGGCTAGGTCACTGTATGTTTCCAAACATGGTTGAATGTATGTGTAAATAATATGCAGTTTCTGAGCTATATATGTTCTGCTGTTGCTGTTAACAGACTGTGATATAACCTCTAGCTTTATGCAATGAAGCTTTTTTAGAATTGAAGCCATGAAATAAAATATAAATTTGATTATTTTAGGAAAGTCATATTTCATGGGTTGGTATGTAATATGAAGATTGTACAATAATTTTATTATTATTATTTCTAATGTTGCCAATAAAGATAACTGAAGAGGCATTAAAAGACTAGCAAAACATGATTAATAAATTTTGTAAAGGAGATAACAAGGAAATTGTTTAATTTAGATTTTTTTTCCCCCTTGGGCGCCTCTTGACGATGAGTCTCTTTTATTACTGCATTTTTTTTCTGGTGTTTTATTGTTCTTTTAACCTATTGTTAACCGCCCAGAGTTCCTTCAGAAGACGGCTGTATAAAAATATAATAAATAAATAAATAAATAAATAAATAAATAAATAAATAAATAAATAAATAA
>JAHTLZ010000016.1:60959653-60973985 GCA_023846285.1 Phrynocephalus versicolor
TAAATAAATAAATAAATAAATAAATAAATAAATAAATAAATAAATAATGGTATTAAGTTCAAAAGGTAGGAGGGTTAGGACTCTTTAATTTAATTTTATACTATATGTAGACTATCGATTGAAATATACCATATTTTTCTGTCTATAAGACATCCCCATGTACAAAATGATCCCCACTTTTCTGACCCCAAATTACAGTTTTGCAACCACAGAGTTCTCTACTTGGTTTATTTCTGTATATAAGATGACCTTCAATTTTAGTCTAAGAATTTTAGACCAAAATATAATCTTATACATGGAAAAATACTGTATGTTTGATATTATATCCCAGTTCAATAAATTCATATGGTTGAATATGGAACCACATGAATTATATTTGACCTTTGAGAATATTATTTTTATACAACACAATTAAAAGTGCAGTCAAAAATATGTAAAAACCCTTTCCTTAAATATGGTTTTAATTTGGAACAACTATAGAAGAATATTTATATTTATATACAGTGTCTCCATTAAATCCAATCATAGAGTTGGAGAAATTTCTAAAACATCTGAAACTAATTATGAACTTATTTAAAAAGAAACAAGTTATTAGGGTACAAGATTGTCTGAGAATATAAACAGAAAATATCACAATTTAATCTTATCCTGTTGGAGGAGCAAATGAAAGGTTGGGTTAAAAAACTAAATGTAGGGAACTTACAAAACTTAAAAAATACAGTATTGCAAAAGGAAAACACAGATGAAAATAAGGTAATGAAAGTAATAATGTGTAAAATTTATAAAATATTATAAGAAGCAGAGGATCAACAAGATCAAGGCATTATAAGAATATGACTTGGAAAAGGAAATAAGTACAAGGATTTGGAAAAACATATGGGGTACAAGAATATTGTCTGTATAGGAACATAGCTAAAGCAAAAAATACAGAAATGACTTTGGAGGTGGTTATATCAAATTGATATGAATTAGCCTCAGTTCTGTTGAAGAGGATGCCAGAAAATAGGTATGGTACCTATTTTTATACATGGAAGGAATGTGAGAACGTATTCAATTTTGGCAACTGGTTTCTAAGAAAATTAATGAACCAACTACATTTACAAATATGCGCTAAAATAGCTCTTTTATCTATATTTAATAAGAAGCATTGTTACAGGTCAACAAAATAATTAATTTGAATCTTAGTAACGGCAGTAAGATTAATGGTAGCTAGGAACTGGGAAATAAAGTATATTTGCAATCAAATGAATGGTAAAAGGAGGTTCGGATGAGAGATGGAGATGACTCTGGTTCATACTGATCACCGACTCAGACAAAGAGGCAGGGCAGGGAACCCTGTGTTCCTGCCAAAAACTACAGTGGTACCTCAACTTACGAATTTAATCCATTCCAAATGCGTGCTCTTAAGTCGAACTACTCTTAAGTCGGGGTGCCTATCTAAAAAAATTGAAAAAGAAGTTTAAAAAATCCAAAAAATGAAAATAAATATTTTTAAGTCGAGCAGACCATATCTAAAATTTGTAAGGCGGCAGTTAAAATGCCAGCAGTTTTCCGCTCTTAAGTCGAATTGCCCTGAAGTCGGGTTACCACTGTAGTTTGGAATAGCCAAAGAGGAGAAGAGGAGCACACTTTGACTAGGGAGTGGGTTATTGGCTGGGGAGGCAGGGGAAGGGAACATGTGGTGGTTCATGCCCATCTCTAATTTGAATTATAGCTATTAATAAGTTAATGTCTTAATACAAAAGTAAAAAGGAATTGAAGAAGAATGCAATCTGGGGAGAATATATTGATTTTGCATGAATAAAGGAGAATGGGTACAAACCTTCACAAGAATCCATACAGTTATCGCAGATTCATACAAGCTGCCTTAGGTTCTCTTCAATGAGAAAGGCAGGATAAAATATTCTAAATAAATAAATTAGTAAATAAAATACATTTTGGTAGTTGAATAGGGTCCCACATAAAGATAAGGAAATTCGCTAACTCTCCAAAAGGTCCTAGTTGGAGGGACCATGTTTTGTGCAATTGTTTTTGGATGTATATGGGGGAGGGCGGCCTGTATGTTCATGTTTGAAGTTTAAAAAAAAAGCAATAAAGCTTTGTTTCTTTGCTTACTGTTCATTCCATTTAAATGGACGATTTAGAAAGGAATTACCAATTTCAAGCAGTTTAATAGCCAAGAGAAATTAGCTATAGTGTGCGAATTACCAAACATATCTTTTACTGGAACAGCTCCAATAATTGCTGTGAAGTTCCCTTCCAGGGCATTTAAGCTGAACCGTATTTTTAAAATGATTAGCAGGTATTGCTAGTCACAATTTTGGCAAAATTCCACCTAGTTTAAAAAAAATACTTGTTTGATCGCAATTGCAGATTTATTGCAATACTTGAATTCTAGAAATCCTTTCTTGTCTCATAAAACATGGATGGAATGCTGCTCTTCCGCAAACTACACTTAGCACAATCTTCTTTCCAAAGAGAATGTAAACTCTTGTGAGAGTCAAGCAAATAATATTGTTACTTTTTTCCATAAGAGTTTAAAGTGACAGATATTTTTGTTGTCCCTTGGTCTGCCAAATTGTACCATGCCTTATGAATGATAAACCTGATTTCTCAAAGATCAGTCCTCTGCATCAAAAATAGTATAAAAGTTGATTCTGTAAAACAGCTTATTTGATTTATCAGTGCACAGGAATTAGGTGATTTTTAAGGAGGAAAGGCATGCTTTTTTCCCCGTTTGCTTTTCCCCAATAACAACACAGCTAAAATTCTAACATAGCTGTTCACTTGCATGGATGCCATTTCTCGAAACATAGATACTCCACAGCAGAACATTTTGTTCCAGCAATCAACAATATGAATACTTTTTCAAGCAAAAGATTTAAACTTGGCCAAGTGTTCTTTAAAACTACTGTTGTACTTTATTCAGCACAGTATTACTAAATGTATATTGGCATGAATATTATCTTGGCAAAATCCATAAAATTGGTATTTGCAAACTCTGACACACAGACTCAGGAATAACTTTCTGCACCAGTTCTGGAACTTGAAATTCAATTGCCACTGACAGCAAATGTCCTTTTTGTAGTCCTCGTGGCACAGTGGTTAAATGCCTGTATTACAGCTAAAACTGTGCTCACGACCTGGGGTTCAATCCCAAGTAGCAGGATCAAGGTTGACTCAGCCTTCCATCCTTCCAAGGTCGGTAAAATGAGGAACCAGCCTGCTTTTGGGGGGGGGGGTGTAGCCTGCATACAGTAATTAAACTGTAAACCGCCCAGAGACTACTTGAAGTGGTAAATGGGGTAGTATATAAGCAGAACACTTTGCTTTGCTTTTTGCTTTAGGCATACTTAAGTATTAACAGGATTAAGAATAGGAGAATGGACTTTAATTGATCCACCCCCAATAATTTTCCTTTACTGCTCTTCCACCATGTTTGTGCCAATCCATCCAACTTCTTTCTTTCTTTCTTTCTTTCTTTCTTTCTTTCTTTCTTTCTTACACACACTTGGACTAGAAGTGGAAAATCCACACACAAAGGTGTACATAAGGCAAATGCCACATTATATTTCAAGAGGACTGGTTGGCAAAGATTGTTCTCAATCCAAATTCCAATTCATTGTGTACACAGTCATCATATACAGAGGGATCACTATGGAGTCCAGCAGTGCTCTACTATTTCCCTCTTTGCACATAAGTCTTCAGGGAACTTTCAGAGAAACCCATGGGCCACCATGGAGAATCAAATCAGCAACCTATAAAAAGCTATGCAAAGTCTGCTGCTTATATACACCTCTCCCTCAAACTTGAGCAAACTACCTGAGCCTGTCATCTGGATCGAACTCAGGTTGTGAGCAGAGTCTGGCCTATAGTACTGAAGATTAACCACTGTACCATGAGATTCCTATAACAAACAGAAGTCAAGAACCCACCTGTCTTGGTTGTATCACTAAAAAGGAGCTTTGAGTATTGGTGACTTGACCATACCCTAACTCAGAGCACAAGCCCAGATCTGTGCAATTAAATCTCTGTTAAATTAGAAATTAAACTTAATGTATATAGACATGATTCAACTTTTAGTGATTTCATACAAAAGAAAAACTCACTGTAAATCCCTACTAAAATGCATGTTGTTTTAATGTAAACAAGCTGCTGCCTTAGCCGTATATCTTTGTTCTTGTAAATATAATCCCCCTGTTCTGTACCCTAGACTGGAGACTTTGAAATTCCTCTTAAGGATAATAACAGCAGACAGCACTTGAATGCTCCCTTTGAAGCAGGCACTACACAGACTTTACTGCTGACCTTCAATTTTCAACAAGATTAATCCCAGATCTACAGTTGAGGTACTCTAAATGTGATTATCAATCACAATTGGTTTTGTTCATTGTTGTTGACCATTTTGAAACACACTGCAAAATGGCAACCGGCAAGACATAAATTACCCGCTCAACATTGCATTAATATTTTATGCATGAAATGATTTATATCTTATAACATTCTGAAGGCCTCCCTCACCCCACCCCACCCCACCCCCACCCTATCCTCGCACACATCTTATTTGCTGTGGAGTCGATGATGATGCCGTTGCTTTAGTCTGAATATTGCAGCGCACAAAGAACAGGTAAGGAATGTGTAAAGCTGATTATAGGGCTGCTTCCACAGGAAACTAAAGAGAGAGAACCGGTTTTACTAACACTACACAAGCCTCGAAGTGAGCGACACCAACATAATACGGAGTTACTGGCGATGGAATGTGTAAATGTAACAATGGGCAAAATCCTGTTGACGCAGTTCTGCTGGCAGAAACCAGCTCTGGGGGCTTCCTATCCTCCTGTTTCAACTTTGGAAAGCCCCTGGGGATCTTGGTTTTGGCTTAGAAAGGCCTTTGGGAGCCTCAGAACAAAGAGCAGGGAGTTTTTAAAGTTGCTGGGTCACTGCTAGGACTGGGACCCACCAGTGGTGATCCGGCAGCACATTTTGGTCTATTAAACATGCCCTCAACACTGCAAGAGCCTCGAAAGCTTTTACAGACTAAAGGAGAAGCTTTTAAATATTTGTACAGGGCCCTTTCCAGCTATGCAGTTTGATGATGATGATGATGATGATGATGATGATGATGATGATGATGATGATGATGATGATGATGATGATGATGATGATGATGATGATTTACTATAAGCTGCCTTGGGTCCTTTTCTAAGGAGAAAGGTGGGTTAAAATTCTCAAAAATAAATAAATAAATAAATCAAATACAACACAGTCCTTGACTGGTGCTATATGACAGATGCACATTTCAACCAAAAACCTAAGTATCAGTAGTTAAATACCAGTGTAGCATTTACGTTGTACCTCACACTGTCATTTCCTCCAGCTCTAATGGTGTTTTTGCAGCAATCTGGAGCCAATTATCATGTTTTATAGATTCCTGTGGCATTGCTCCCAATGCCCTGATAACTATGGGGACAACTGAAATGTGCTTCATTCATAAACGAGTTAATTCTCTTGTCTGGTATCTGTATTTAGTTAATTTTTCAAGTTCTTTATCCTCAGCTTTTACATTCCCTGGAACTGCAGTGTCAATTGTACAGAAGCTTATTTGTTCTATTACTGTTATAGCTGGCATATTATGCTTAAGCTATATGTCCTTCTGCACCTGAAAGTTCCATGACTTGGTTGTTTTTTAACACCTAATCTACCTGACGCTTCAAGTCTTCCTGTCATCCCTTGGTAATGATTTCATGATACTGCCATTTTTAGCTGTATTCCATCTAGATTTGGGATTTTGACACATTGCTGCTGTTGCTGTTGTTTATTTTATTTATTTCAAATATTTCTATCCTGCCTCTCTCTCTGAAAAGTCCCAAGGTGGCGGCCACTGTTGCAGTTGCTGTCGTTTCTGATCTGGCTTATGCTGGCAGAGCTGCACCAGTAGGATTTTGCCCCATCTCTGGAAACTCATGAAAGAGAATGTAAATTATGACAACACTCTTTATGAACCTCCTAAGAAGACTGGGCATTTTATTGGACCCAGTGTTCTTCCATGGCCAGATCAGCATTCGGTCATTTGTCCTTGGAGTGGAAGTTTTCTCTTGACTGATACGGCCATGCTAATCCACATAAATGTAATATTTGGGAGAGACTACTGTAATTCACTCTATGTGGGGCTGTCCTGAGGACAATTCAGAAGTTTACAACTGGTACAACATACAGTGTGTGTTGTGTGTGTGTTGTGTCGTTACATTCGTGACTCCATGTCCATGGAGTTTTCTTGGCAGGAATACTGGAGTGGCTATGGTACTAGGCTATTAATGGGTACATGCTGCTGGGGTCATGGGCCACCTATTCAGGGCAGCTGCACTGCTTCTCAGTAGTTTTCTGGGTAGGTTATCACTTTTAGAGTCCTGCAGAGCTTGGGGCATACATATCTCCTAGATTGCCTCTATCCATATCAGCCCCATGCCAGCTGAGGTCCTCTAGAACTGCCCGTCTTAAAGTTCCAACCTCCAAAGTAGTCTGGATTGAATATATTCAAGGAAGATATTTTAGTGTTTTGGTCTTCCTATATCAGAACTCTCTTCCTGACTCCTTGCAAAGTGTATAAGGAAAAATTAAGAGACAGAAAAAGAAAAAGAAAAGAAAAAGAAATAAAGGCTTAAAGACTATCATATTTCAATGTGAGCTTTTGTGAATCTCAACTGCTTCTTTGGACACAGGAAATAAAATGAAATATACCAAAATCCACACGTAAATGGCATGCAGAGATTCGGGAATTGTTCTGGCAGGGCTTTGAAGGCCAGGAACTGCTATTCTACCACTTATGAGGCTAGCATTTTTATATGTTTACATGATTTGCCTTTTATAATTTGAACAAAGAGTACTTTGTTGTGTATTGTTTTGTGTCTTATGCAGTTCTGGGTTTCTTTGGAGATAACTGCAAATAAATAAATAAATAAATAAATAAATAAATAAATAAATAAATAAATAAATAAATAAAGCACCCCAACATTTACAAGCAAGAGCAAATACCAAAATCCTGTTGCTAGGTGTCACAGCTTAGTAAGGCCATTTCATCTACGGGGATTTAGTGACTCTACTCCTCTGTAAGTTCAAATTGGCCTACTCTAAATGTGACTTAATTTAGTTTAGTGGGTGCTTATAATTTTTTTTATTTTTAAATAGGCTACAACCTTTAAGGGAAAAAAGCTTTAAGATAGAACACATGATAAGATATGATATGCAATACTACTGAGAATATCATATGGCAGATAAAAATGAGCTGGGAATGGATGGAAGATGATAGTGGCCAAGTGTTACGTCTGAATGCAGGAAATCAGAGATTCAGTCTCTGGCTTCTCCAGTTAAAAAAAAAAAATGGCTATAACCTCCCTTTATTGTTTGAACAGCAATTACAAGGCAGATTAAATCACCATGATCTACACATCAAGGAGGACAGCACAATGTCTTTGCACTGAATGAGGCTCACACAGCCGCAAGCACAATATCCTCTGGAGGCCCAGCTTCAAAGAAAAAGTTTACAAATTTTTAATAAAATATATGTTTTTGGCTCCAAAGGTCAATCCTCTATAAGTGATGTTGGAAGCAATTTTGCCATTTCAGCACTCTCAGCACTATTGCTCCCCTACCATGCCCCAAAATGTTAATTATTTTGGCCACTAGAAAGCATGGGGGTTGTCAGAAAAGCACAGGAGTTCAAGAAAAAAATATTTAAAATGTGGGGGAAGGAGGAGCCCTCCCACAGCCCAGGTTTGGGTACATGCAGCCTTTGGATCCCTAGAAGTTTCTCAAAGTATATAGATTTTTCGATCATGTAAATTTTTAAAAATGATTTTAAACCATTCAAAAATGAATTTTAAAAAAAAATTATGTCATGATTAAAATCAATTTGTTTTTGTTTGTTTGTTTTAATCACTGATTTTATCTCTTCTGTTGCCCACCACAGTTACAGGAAGCAAGGGTAGTATTAGTCAGTTTCATACACCCCGTTGGGGTGTAAAAGCCACAAGTGTGTGTGTGTGTGTGTGTGTGTGTGTGTGTGTGTGTGTGTTTGTGTGTGTGTGTGTGTGGGGGGGGGAAGACAGCCTTTCCTTTTCTGGCACAATTGCCCTCTAGCATTACACAAGACCTTCCTTTGAGATTAGATAATAGGAAGCAAATGTAACCAAAACAAAAGAGCCTTGTTATACATGCATAATCACCTGATGATGTTCATGTGCCATCAGGTAGACTATGATTTATGGCAACCCTTACCAGGGTTTTAGGGTTTAGGTGCAGAGCACTTCGAACTGGTCTACCATGCCCTTCTTCTTATAGGGCACTCAGGGATTGTGCTGTTTGCCCTTTTCTTCTCCTGGGAGGTAATGGGAATCTTCCTCCTTCCCTTGCATTCTGCAGCCACTGAGCTATACAGCTACCTCTCCCGCACACCCACCCCACCCCCATGCACCAATCAGTACTCTTGTTGAAACCCCCTGACCTCCTTCCACAGAAATAGCCCAAAGGGGTAGCCATGGCAGCTTGATGCAGCAAATAAATTGAAGACGTCTCTGGCCATTTCAAAGACTAACACATCCATTAGGGCGCAGGCTTTCAGGGACATGTGTTATTTTTATCAGATAAACCCCGCTGTAAATTTGTTGTTCTCTAAGGTCCCAAGGTCCTTTCTGGCAGCATAAGCAGCCACAATACATACCTGGTGAAAAGGAGTGCTAGTCGGAATTAAATTTCTACATATTTAATTGGACATAGGCAAGTTAGCTTAGAGCCAGAGCAGCAAGATATAAAGGAAAGAAAAAGAAAAGAGCAAAATACTGTACCACCTAAAAGACTAATAGTGTTATTTCACTCTAAGCTTCAGCAGATCAGTGGATTATGATCCATAAAGCCCACATTGAAATAAAATAAAATTTCAATGTCTTTAAAATGCTACAGTATTTGGGGGGGGGGTTGCTTTTTTAACTTTGCTTTTATGCAGCCACCATGCTGAGATAGTCAAACAGGGACACTTCTATGGATGTTCCTAAGGTCTTTATTTTAATGAAATCTCATTGTGCCAGTGAGGAGAACTCAGCCAAAATATTTACATGGTAGTACATGGCATAAATAAAGATTTATGACTTTAAAAGACATTGCTTCAAACCATAACTGGAAAGATTATTCAGAAGCTTCATTATATTCATTTCAGGTAATCGTACAGTGTGAAATTTGAAGCCAGCTAGAAACAATGGTCACGACACGCACCTCAGCCTCTATAATGGGGAACCTACTTTCATCCAGAGATCTCCCCCTCCATAGTTTAAAAGGAGAACAAGTCAACTGGGTGCACATCCAAGAGGGCATAAATTGATCCTTTCTTTCCATGAAGTGTCCCTGTTGATAGAAGGTATGAGCAGAGGCACATCTGACCCTGACTCTGATGATGAGTAACACACATTCAGATGCCCATCTGACCTACTCTGCGCTTGGGAGTACACGTTAGATTTATCTGCCAGCCCTTGAAACTTTGAAGGAACACAGTACCTGCTTCCCCTTATTTATTTTTATTTAAAATACTTATATCCTGCTTTTCTCATAGAGGCTTAGAATTAAAAGAAACAAAGTTAAAACCCAAATAATAAATTGTTGCAACATTTAAAAAGAATTACACAAATTAAAACTCAAGGTAAGAACAAGATTAAAATGCAAGTAAAACACAAAATAAAATGAGCCCTTTAAAAATCCCCTTGGTCAACTGGGCCTTTAAAGCCTACCTGAAATATTGAAATATGAAAAGAAAGGCCTTTACTTGTGGAAGGACAGCAAAGATGGGGTCAGCCTGGCTTCCCGTGGAAGAGAGTTCCAGAGACAGGGAGCAGCAACAGAGAAGGCCTTCTCCTGTGTCCCCACAGTTGCACCTGTAAGGATGGTGGGACAAAGAGAAAGCCCTCCCCTGATGATCTTAATACTTGGATGGACTTGTAAAGAGAGATACAGTCTTTCAGATATCTTGGATCCCAGCTGTGTAGGCCTTTTAAAGGTTAAAATCAACACTTTGAATAGAGCCTGGAAGCAGATAAGCAGCCAGTGGATCTGTTGTCACAGGGGAGTTAGATGTTTTTTGTTACCAGCCCCAGTTCACAATCTGGCTGTGGCACTTTGGGTGGTCCTGCAGTTTCTGAACATTTTCAAAAGGCAGACCCACATTGACAGGGTTATAGTAATCCAACTGAGATGTAACTAAGGCAAGTGACACCATGCCCAAGATCTCTCAGCTCCAAAAGGAGAGAGAAACCCTATCCTGGTCCAAAAGGAGGGAGGTATTCTCCTAGGCTTTGAATACATCCAACAAATATGCAGTGTATCAAAGTAAAGGGCACAAACTGAATGGAAATACACTTTAATGTTTATTTTTTTTTGTTCCACTACAAAAGCAGTTAATGGGTGCCATGGCCCCCAGGAGACAAAGTTATAATGCAGAGTGAGCCAGACAAGTCACAGAAAGCTTCAGTTTTGCACACTCCTCTGTCTTGATGAAACCACCTGAACTTAAGAAATGTTTGCTTTGATTTCTGCTTAACCATAATGTATGGTGTCTTTGAACCAACAAACCAGTGGTGCCTGAATCAAACTATCTGAAACCATGGCTTAAAGCATGTCATCGATAATATTAACCACAGGTTGTCATGATGAGGTGCAGCCAAAGAAAATCCAAAGTGAGCACCTCTGAGATCCTCCATATGTCCTTGTTGGGAAGTGTAGAGAGGGAGAAAGCTGTTGCATTTTATTACCATACTACATCATGGCTTAACACAATGTTTGTACATGGCTACACTAAAACACAGAAATGGTGATTTTAATGGGATGCCCTAGTCCAGTGTTGGCGAATCTATGGCATGGGTGCCAAAGGTGGCACACTGAGCCTTTTCTGTGGGCACCCGACATCGCCCCTTCACAGCCACAGCACTCCCTCCTCCACTCACAGCATGCCACTGTGCTCCGTAAAGAAATCCAGGCAAAGGTGAGGCAGCAGCTTGAGGGCTTGTTCGTAGTCCAAATTTACTCTCCAGTCAGGCCACTCTGGGCATCCAAAAAGTGACATGGCTGGAGAGTAAACTGTGGCTATGAAGGAGCCTGCAAACCGCTGCTGCTCTTTTGCCCGTCTCTCTGCACAGAGCCATTTTGAGACCAATGAGGATCAAAGGCAGGTTTTTAGATTTCCTGCTATGGCCACAGGAAATTCAAAAGCCTGCTCTAGGATCCTCGCTTTCCCGAAGGATAGCACCCAAACATTTGTAACCCAGGATACTACTATGTTCTGGTTAAATTGCCGTATTGGCACTTTGTGAAAAATAAGTGGGTTTTGAATCGCAGTTTGATCTCTAAAAGGTTCGCCATCACTGTCCTAGTAACTTGATATGCATGTTGTCATACTTGAATATTTAATGCACACCTTGTGGTCACACATATTAAATTTAACTTGTATTATATTACCATTCCCTGTAATATGAACAAGATAGGAATTAGGAATGGCAAAAGTGGTTTGACATTGTTTCTACTGAAGTGGTTGTGAGTTAATCTGTCTCAAGCATGGCCAGCAAAAATAAAGAGTTGAGGCACCTTCAAGAATAATCTATCTACTTCCATGAGATATTATATGCATCACAGCCTCTGTAATGTGATACACACACACACACACACACACACACACACACACACACACACACAGGGCCAGCGCTTCCATTAAGGCAAACTAGGCAGTTGCCTAGCTGCCTAGGTGCCCTATGCACATCCGATCTTGCGTCATTTCGGAAGCTAAGCAGGGTCGGCCCTGGATAGTACTTGGATGGGAGACCACCAAGGAATACCAGGTGCTGTAGGTGCCTGGAGTAGGAACTGGCAAGCCACTCCAGTATTCCTGCCAAGAAAACCTCATGGACATGGGGTCACGAAGAGTCGGTCACGACTGTAACGACACAACACCGGCAGTTAGTTGCCTAGGGTGCCAAAATGGAGAGAGGGCGCTGGCCAGCCTGCTGCCCCCGCCCCCCTGCCGCTGGCCACTGCCGTCCGTCTCCCCACCGCCTACCAGCCGCCTGTCGCCATCCGCCCATTTCTGCCCGCCGTCGTCTGTCAGACGCCACCCACCCCCCATGCCCGTCGCCGTCCGCCCCTCCAGCCACCCACCACCACCCTGCCCCTCCCACCCACCGCCCACCCCACCACCCGCCCCTCGCCTAGGGCGCAAAAAATCCTAGCACCGGCCCTGCACACACCCCTCAGTCAAAATCCCCTTTTCTAGACACATCTGATATTATATAACTTGCTTTAACTCTCATCAAAGTCTCAGAACATGACTAGAGATTGACTGGATATCAATGAAGTAACTGCACGCCTGGATAAAAGCCTGTTTATATGTTATGCTGATTTAATTATGCTACTTTAATCACATTGGCACCAAAGACATCTGTCCCCTCCCCACGAACAGTCAGTTCACATGCAGCTTTTGTGTTTGATGTATTGCCTGAAAACATCTCATCGCTAAAACCTGAAGGCAAGTCAGGTCACAAGTTGATCAAGTTTCAGGATGTCCTTCTCCCAGTATAAGTTTTGCCCCCAAACGAGTCTCGGTTTGCTCACTTTCTCTTTCACTTTTCAGAAAGTCTGAAGTTCGGTGCACTCCTAAGCAAATGGCTCATCAGTAACTCCTTATTTGTCAGAAACCTGCCCCTTTTCATTAGGAGCATAAAGATAAAAACCTCTTACATTACATTAGCTGGAATATGCCTACTGAGACAGAACAAATAAATTAATTGCACCTGGCCTTAAACAGCCCAAGAAGTGTAGCAAGGATCCCATTTTGCTTCATTAACAAATTAAATCATCATAGAATATCCATGCTCCTGGTGCAGAGATGAGCACGGACTGGTGAATAATAGATGCCTTTCTAATAATTTATATCTTGTCTTTGTTTAGCATGTCATATTAATTGGAATAATTAGATGTTGCATATATTCCAGAGAAATCACATGAAATGAAATCATCATAAAATTCTAAAATGTAATCATATGTATTAGGAGCTTTTAGAGAAAAACGTACAATAACGAAAAATTCTCAGGATTATAAATGTTGTTCAAGCTTAGTGCTAAGATCGAACAGGAGGAGGCTCACTTAGGATGGCAAAATACGCTCTGGGTCTACACTGAAGTTGCTAGAACTGGAATCTTGACTTACTGAAGCATTTTAAAATGCTGCAATCAATTATGCCTCCTCTGGAATGCTCATAGCCTTGAGCATGAGACAGCTATGCACGCCCAACCTGAAAAACAAGTTTAACTCTACTTGCCCACAAGCTAATATTACACCCTCCAACACACCTTTCTAAGATCTCCTTTGTATAGACAGCTTGTGCAATCCAGTTTCAGGCAACTATTTACAACCACACATGATGTACCTTCCCCATTTACTACATTTCTAAAATAACAAATTTAAACCCAATGTGAATCGATTCTGATGGGCAGGAAAGATAAAGGGTGAAAAATCCCAAATGCCTCCAGAGACTAGCATCTTATATCTTCTCAGTTTGACAATCTTTGCCTTTTTGCAGAAGCACAGAGTGGTAGACCTGCAAGGAGCCCCAAGGGTTCACAAATGATCTTCAGTTCAATTAAGTTCCATTTATTCACAATTATATTTTAGGAGGCTCTACAGAGAGGAATAACCTGCAGTTCAGATACAGCAATTATATGGGATAAGATGAGATGCAGTTTATGAAAGCTTATGACACTGAAAATGGGACATAAAATGTCCCAAGTGTCTGTGGCATTACATAAAACTTCTGATGATTTAGTCAAGCGCCTCATGTTTTACCTGCAATTCCACTACAACATAAAAACATACCACAAATCCTTTTCTGCCATGCTTGATAGCTATGGAAGACCTTAACACTCTTTTTCATGCCATAAACTCATATCAAGTTATTTTTGTATGGGTTGTCTATTCTTTGTCATTCAACAATGCTACATTTTAAAAATGTAATAGATTTACCAAGTATATTAAAATTTAGATGGGTATAGCCATTAGAATTTTTTTATATATGAAAAAAGAAAAACAATCCTCACCTTTTATTTCGCAAAGAAAATCAAAAGTTGCATATGTATACTCATTTGCTCATAATTTGTGGAACATGTTTTCTCATCTCAAGTTTATCCAGGTGCTTAATCTGCCACACATACTCAGTCAAGAGCAAACCTAGTCATGATTATATTTTAAATAGCATGTATTATATCTCCTGAAAAGAAGCAAACAACTGGCACCAGCATCTAGAAATACA
>JAHTLZ010000016.1:60977505-61011576 GCA_023846285.1 Phrynocephalus versicolor
AACTAACTAACTAACTAACTAACTAACTAACTAACTAACTAACTAACTAACTAACTAACTAACTAACTAGGCTTTCTTATTGCTGCTGGCAATGTGGGCACATTATCATGCAGCAATATCAGTCATGGTATTCTGAATCACGGATATAGAAACAAATATCCCACAGTCATAAAACAGAAACTTATTGAAGTACTGTATTTCCTGACTTCTAAAAATGAAAATTTAAGTATACATACACGTGATGGGTTCAGCCTCCTTTTCTTCCCCTTTAGATTTCTGCAGATCAAATTTCAACGACTCATCTTCATTAAGCAAGGGTACAGTACAACTTTTATTTCTAAAGGGGTGGCAACAATAGGTTTCTTACAAGCCTGAGTTTCTTCTGGGCATAGGATCCATCATAACTTCCAGCCATTTGCCCCTGGCAGCAGGCACAGCTGTATAATTCGAACCATCGATTGACCACTTGGCTACTCAACTTCTATGGCCTGAGACTTCAGGAGATTTCTCTAATGTATGGGATAAAAGACCCATCCTCTTAAAAAGTTCCCAAACCTTGGTGGCCGGGTTTGTTTGTATCTGGAGGCCAAAAAAGACTATTTACCAGGGTGTCTCACTGCACTCTCTAAACATTGCCTCCCATTCCCCCTTATGTCTGGCTCAATCTTCAGTCTGCCTCCAACAAGGAGGCTTCTGGTTCTCCTTCTCCTCCTGCTCTTTTTCTATCAGTTCTTTAGGAACTTTCATGTTCACCTATAGTCCAGTCTGTGGGTCTTCTTCCACGATGGTGACCCAACCAAGGAGGAGCTACCCTGCTCCAGGGACACTCTCCTGAATCGTCTTTCTCCCTCTCTTTTCCGTTCTATGTTTCTCCTTCCCCATCCAAAGGTGTCCCGCCTTCCTTTAGATTCTTCTCAGCTGCAGGGCTTCCATTTAAAGCCTTCATGTCCCGGCCCAAAGATATTAAGACAAGATCCTTTGCTTCCCTATGTCACTGGGATGGTACGCTGATCAGAAACTCAGCAGGCTCACAATGCACTACACACAAATTCCAACCAAGTTTTCCCTCATGTAGAACTACACTACCTAGTGTTAGAGGGTGCCAGAAGATGAGTACATGATCTATACTAGGGTTGCTTGTCGGGGGGACAGAGAGGGACAGAAACAAAAACAGCTTGGATGCAGCTCTAATCCCTCTGTGCCAAAATAGTTTGAAGGGCTGCCTTTTTTTTTTACTTCCTGAAATGGTGAAGCAAAAGTTTGAATAACTGCAACACATACAATGGAGAAACATACACATCCTTTAACTAATGTTGCCATGCCTGCTCCACAGAATGCAGACCAGAAAAGTTTCCAAACTCTTTCTTTAGGGAAGGCAAATGGAGGCAGAAAGCTATATTGGGCCAAAAGCTCTACAAATACATTGTGTGCATGTTTTATTTATTTTTCTATACCGCCCCCTTAGTGCAAACTGCACTACCCAGGGCAGTGAAAACACGCACCATCACCTTTTGAAATAAAAAAATAAAATGGCAAAGATGTTTACAGGAAACCAAGATGGATCCATACAATGTCAATAAAAGATAGCAAAGAAATACAGAGGCAAAAACCATCTTATCTGAAATGTGGTGCTGCAGGGTAGCCAGAAAATGGGTGCTCAATCAAACCAATTCTCAGTGTAGCCTAAACTAATGCAAGTTCAAATCATGGTTTGTGATGCAGGCTTGTTGAAACTATGTTCACCACAAAACCAAAACTTGATTACATATCAAACTTTAACAAAAAATGAATGCAAGCATGAGAAAAGCCATGCCGGATCATACCAAAGCCCATTCTAGTCCCACATCCTGCTTATACAATGGCCAACAGTGGTGTGTGGGAAGCCTAGCAGACCATGAGTGCAATGGCATCCTCTTGATATTTTAATTTTATTTTATTTGTTCAGATTTATACCAAATCCCACAGGGAAGGGATTCTAGAGCGGGGGGGGGGGCACTACTGAGAAAGCCCACCTTCTGGCTGACAACTTCTGGGCTTGTCTCCAAGTGGCCACCCACAGCATTAAGGAATGGCAAAAGGCAGTGAATGGTGGCAGCTACTGAAGAAGGACAGAAGCCCATGTTGCACTTGCCAGGCAATATAATTTGTAAACTCGGGGTGGTTTAAAAAAAAAAAGAAGAACACCACAAAATCATTTTGCTAGAAATTAATGCTTATTCTACAAAAAGCTTTGCAAAGTTCAGTTGTTGCAAAAAAAAATTATGCTTTTTTTCCCAATCACTGTGGTATTTAGCAATAATATCTTATGTCCTTTAGAGGATAAGTTGTGAGTTGCAAAAATTAAATACCCTTTACCATGCTTGGCTTCACTCAGTTTTGCTTATAACATTCTTCCATTTTATTCTAGTTGTGAAGGTGGAGATTGGGATGGTCCTCACAAGTGGAGCAGCCTAGGGCCCTGCTTGTAAGGCAGAAAGATCAGGTAGGGGGGGAATTAGACCACCCCGCTCGGTGACTTGCTCATGCTCAAGAAATGTTGTTATCTTATCATGATTTAGGCATGTAGCAGCTAAACATAGAATAAATGTTTTGAACAATGGAACGAAAAGGCTACCTGTGGCCTGCTGCAAGGGAATAAGACACCAAAATAATTCCCCCTTTCCCATTACAATGACAGCTAGTGATAAAATGTGCAGATCTTAAAATGTTAAGAAATCTATGTATCAAATCTGGAACAGGATTTTTGTAAGCTACTTACTCCTCCACAGTCTGAGCAATTTACTACAGTGGGCCCTCGTATAACAAACGGTTTGTGTAACATAAAATCTGTATGTACAACATAAAAAATTCCGAAGACAGGGGAAATTTGTTTAACAGAATCACCTATGAAGCAAATCTGTACAACATAAAAATGGTCGTGATTAGGGATTACTCTGTTTTCAATGCGTTCCTATGGGAAATTTGTATAAGGGAAAATTTGCTTTAACATAAATTCATTTGGAACAAATTAATTCCTTTATACAAGTTACCACTGTATAGTGACTTTTTTTTAAAAAAAATGCTTCTTCCAAGAAGCAGATTCATTCAAGAGTCCAGCATTGCTATAAGGAGTGTGGAAGGAAGGAAGGAAGGAAGGAAGGAAGAGTACATGTAAATAAAGATAGCATTATCTACAGTGCTCGTGTTTATAACAGTTCCACCAATGCATCCTGAAACATTGGAAGAGATGTCAACTCCCAGGCAGTCTGTGAACATGATGTAGAAGAGGCACAGTCAACCAGGGATCCTGGTCCTGCCTGCAGTGTCCTTTAACAGATGTACATCTGCCCCTACACACTGCATGTTTACTTTGGGAAACATCAGCGTTGCCACGGTAAACATGGTAAACAAAATTGCTCTTTAAAATACAAAGCAGAACTCTCTCTTAATAATCAGACAAGGCTGTTTGCTGGGTGAACACGATTTGCAGCCTTGGCAATCCCATGTTAAAAGGAGTCGCTTTCCACAAAAATTCAAGCCTTCTGATTAGTATCACGGTGAAGTCATCTTGGGCAAGTGGCCAAAGGCCAGTTCTTCTAGTGAGCAGTGTCTCTTCACTCCTGAAATGTTTATAATGCACAATATATACAATGCTTATCCAATGAATTATTATTGAAATAAAGTAGTGGGTTCTGGTTAAAAATAACATTAAAATAACAAACAAGTTCCATAACTGTTCCATAACTGTTGAAATTTATTTTCTCTTTTTTCCCAGTGGCTAACAAAAATACTCAGATTGGTTAAAAGCTAATGAATTCTCAAGACAGAGTATCATGTTTATCATCCGTTTTACACTGATGGTTGGCATAATAAAGCCAGTGTGTGGTGCGATTTTCCTTTCTCTCATGAGTTTTAAAAAAATATATTGACTTAAACAATTAGCCAGCATGCATACAGGTGAAAACAAAAGAATGGCAGTTGACTTATTTCTCTGAAATGAGAAGGGAAATGAGACAAGCGTATAAGAAAATGCTCCACAGCGTAAACATTCTCTTCTCTGGGAAGGCCAGTTCCCCAGCCTGCAGAGTGAAATGTGAGTGTTTTGTTTTGTCAAGCCATCTGTGCACAAAAAAGCCTTTGCTTACCTCCAATGTCAATACAGTATGAAGGCAGAGGGTTGGCAGCCCCGATAAGCATGTACTCCTTTCTTCCTTCCGGATTAATCCATACTGCTGCAAACATTTTACCACTGCCTGGTCTGTATACTATGAGCTTTTTAAAACCATCAACTTGTTAAGGAGATGTGAGCAGACTTGTTGTGAGTGAACCACCAGCTGGATCCTCAGCTGCTCTCCTTGCATAGTAATTTCCCTCTTTCCAGCCTATCAATATACAGTTGCCAATTCACCGTATGCAGGTGAATTGGCAACTGTATATTGGCAACTTGTATAAAGGAATTATTTCGTTCCAAATGAAATTATGTTAAGCAAAATTTCCTTTATACAAATTTCCCATAGGAATGCATTGAAAAAGGAGTAATCCCATTTTTATGTTGTACGGATTCGCCCCATAGGCGATTATGTTAAGCAAATTTCCCCTATCTCCATAATTTTTATGTTGTACAGATTTTATGTTATACAAACTGTTCGTTATACAAGGGTCCACTGCATATTGCAAGCCTCATAGGGTCAAAATTCAAACAAACACACTGTGTTCATCAGTCTCCATTCAAAAGGCAAAAGTGAAAGAAAGAAAATGAGAGCCTAAGGCCTTATCTCCCCCCACCCCACCCTATGTAAAATCCTGGAGTTTATGCTCAATAATATATGAGAATGCCCACAGGATGTAGATTTTTTAAAAAACTGAAGTTTCCAAACTCCTGTCACTGCCTCTAAAAGCATATTAACCTTGAATACCACCAACACTACTAGGGTACAACACCTAAGATGGAACAATAAAAGCGGCCACCCAGGATGGCTCGATGTTCATTATTAAAACATTTACACTCAGGAATGTTAACTGTGGAAAACCGCTTCTGTGTGCTTATTAAGCATATTTGCATCCCATCCTTTGTTCATAGTTCACTCTTTAAATTCTGTGCCAGAGGCTAGAATGGAAGAGAGAAAGAAGCCCTTTCTGTCAAGAAAAAAAGAATATGAGAGCTTGAAGTCTACTCCACTGCTCAGTAGTTGTATGCCTTTTCACTGCTCCACCATTTTAAAAGAGCAGCGGTCACTGCTTAATGACCATTGCTTGTTTCATTTTAAAGAATACACCAGGAATACAGAGCAAATGTACACGCATTTTGGAAAAGAAAACAAGTGGAGAAAACACAAGATACTCACACTGGAGTTTTCAAGACCTCCTAGCAAGTATGTATCAGTTTTTAAGAGTCACATTAATTTTCCGCTAATAACATTTCACTACTATAAATATTTGGACATTAAAGTTATTTCATTTCGCAATGGGAATGAAACCTGTCAACTGAAGAGAAATGCCATCTTGATTTCTCAACTCTGCCTTCCCGGAAACACAGCAGCATATACAGTAATAACTTGAATAACAAATGCCTCTGATAACCAATGTTTTGGATAGTGAGTGGAAATTTCTGGCTATAGGGCTGCCTCAGATAATGTGTGTTCCCTATGGGCTGCCTTGGATAATGAACTTTTCATCATGCCTTGCAAAAAAAAAGTAAACCCAGGATATACTACAACCCCCGCACCCATAGTTTGTGGAGGGGTGGAAGCCATTCCGGACATTTTTTGCTGAGGGATTTGCACCTTTTGAACTTGGAAAAGTAGGGAGCTGAGGTTTCCTTGCTTTTTCCTGCCCGTTTCCATTGCTTTCCATTGCAAAATGGAGGGGTAAGCTGAGGAGGAGTTTGCAGACAATCGTCCTGCCTTTTTTTCTGTGTGTTTGGGGGAAACATTGTTGTTGTTGTTGTTGTTGTTGTTGTTGTTGTTGTTGTTGTTGTTGTTTTTGCTTGGAGCTTGGTTTTACTGATCTTTGAACTGCTTTCCATTGCATTTTTGACGGGAAAAGGCTGGGGTAGTCTTGCTGGATTATTTTGTCCATGTTTGCATTGCAATGCGGGGGGGGGTGGGGGGGGGGGTTCCACCACTGCAAGGCTTTAAAGTGCACTTTATAAAGAGGTCTGGGGGAAAACCCAGCTTTTTAGTCTTTTTTCAGACCTCCGCAACAGATTAATTGGGTTCCCATTCATTTCTATGGGAAACCGCATTTTGGATAACAAACTGCCTCGGAGAACAACTTAAATTCGTTATGAGCGGTTCCAATGTACCATGGTTTCTAGATGTCTAAGAAAAAATCTACTATATGCTATGAACAGTTAAAAGGAGAGCACAAAGGAACAATTTATGATTTTTAGGAGATATTTTGAAGCCTAATACTGAACTAAAAATATATTCATACAGTAGTTCCCAAACGTGTAAATACTGCTAATTAGTGTGGCTTGAATACTATTTATTTATTTATACAACATATATGCCACCCACTACCCAAAGTATTCTGGGCGGCTTACAGTTAAAATAAACAATTAAAACATTAAAATGCCCATTTAAAATGATAAAAATATTTAAATACAATATACTAAAATTACCAAACAAATTACCTCACAATCTATATTATATCAATTTAAAAACTTCTGTTTGGATGAGCAGCGAAACGTTTTTATCTCTCAAAACAGAAGTCCAGTAGCCATGACTCAACTTCTGGAAAAAGAGCATGGGGGACAGTATTGAGCTCTGTGGAACCCCATGATGTAAACACCATGGGGTAGAGCTACTGTCCCCCAGCACCACTTTCTGGACACCATCAGCCAGGAAGGAGTGGAACTACCTCAAAGCAGTCCTCCAACTCCCAACCCAACTAGCCTATCCAGAAGGACACCATGGTCAATGGTGTCAAAAGCTGCCAAGAGGTCCAGGAGCCACCCAAATAAGGGAGGTTTGCTACTGGTTGGGAGTTAACCACCAGCCCTGGGTTCAGCTTAGGTCTTTTAAGGAGGGAAAAACATGCACATCCTATTCCTCATTTATTTGCTATAATATCCGCACCCAGAACTCAGGCTTGCCAGAGTTCCACAGGCAAGAAAAATGCATGTCTTATGATCTGTCTTTTGGGAAAGAAGAAGACAAGTGAGAGTGCAAGAGTTCAGATGCCATCATAAAGAACCCAAGAACAGGTGGACACTGGGACATCTGCATAAGCTGCAGCACAAACAGTAAGGGACAGTAATGTGAAACAGGCCATCATCTGACTGTACATATAACTGAATATCATACGTATCACTTTTAATTGTTCCACAAAGTGGCGACAGTCTCAAAAAGATCTGTCACTCCGGCAGGATTCCCCACCCCCACCCCCACCCCCACTTATGTTACCCTCCAGCTCCATTCTCATCTAGTATATTAGATTTCTAATCAATACTTAGATGTTTCAGATCTTTAATTGCGTTTTCTTGTTCAGTCCCCCTCCACTGTACTGGATCAGCCTAGCAACTGATGTAGCTACTACCTTTCTTGATAATGGATATCTTTATTTCTAATTCTTTTCTAATTTTATATTTTACCCATAAATCCCTCAAACCATCACCTCCTTTTACATAACCAAATTTTGAATAATTCATGTTTGCTCAAGCAGGCAGTCTACACAACTCAAGCAAGGCCATAACTGATCTGCTTGCTGCCTCCTCATCTCCTACTTTCCTCCTTTTTCACTATTTTTCAAGACATTTATTTTACTTGATTATTCACCCTACAGTTAAATTGATTTCGTACCCCAACTCCATCCAACAAGCCTCAATTTCCTGTAATTAATCCAACACAGGCTTAATCTCCCAGTTTCAATCACTTTGTGCAACAACCATCCAAAGAATAATCAAATTTGTAATTCATTCAAGTCTCAATTTCATTATCCAAATTGATTGCCCATATAAATTATCTATTTTAATCTAATAATCAGTGTTAACAGTTATTTCAGCATTACACAGAAGCTATACAATATATTTCCTTATGCAATGTACTGTACTTGACTCAATTTAATTAAACATAGTATATCTCTTTTTTGCCTGGGATTATTCAGAAACTCAAATCCATTCCTCTAAAACTCCATTAGTCAGATTTCTCCTCTTTCCGACCCATCTCCCAGGCTTTTCATGACTTTTTATACCTTTCTTGGAAACATTCTTAATTTGAGGTGAAAGTCCTAACTCAACCATAGTGCAACAGCCAAAAATCACAGTTTTATTACTAGTTCATCTTGCATAAATATTTGCCCAATTTTAAGATGTCTGAATAAGCAAACTTGTGTGTTGAGCATAGTGCCTTTTTAGAGAGACTTGTACAAAATAGTTATTATGGAAAGACTTATATGCTTCAATTCTCTTTAACTGTTCAGTTGTACACATTTATAATGCAAGATATTTTGTGAACAAGAACATCAGCAGCAGCACATTCACATTGACAATATGCTCTGTCTCCTGGTTATGTCCTTCTAACTCCCAGTCCAAATATCCTGCTCCATCTTAATGATAACGGGAGCCCCATGGCACAGTGGTTAAATGCCTATACTGCAGCTGAAACTCTGCTCACGACCTGGGGTTCAATCCCAGGTATCTGGCTCAAGGTTGACTCAGCCTTCCATCCTTCCAAGGTCGGTAAAATGAGTACCCAGCTTGCTTGGGGGGGGGCAATGTGTAGCATACATAGTGTAATTAAACTTAAAAATCGATCAGAGACTACTTGAAGTGGTATGGGCGGTATATAAGCAGAACACTTTGTTTTGCTTTGCTTTGTATTAGAGTTGCTTCAGATGGTAGACACAAGCAAAGCAAGCAAAAGCGCAAGTGGCTTTTAAGAACTGCCTGTATAACACCCAAAGTGGGATCACAAACACACTTCCTCTGTGGTAAGACTATGGGGTAGCTTCAGAAGCACATATTCTTTAAGGAAGACGCATGCCTTCTCACTTCACATGCAGAGGAGTTTGAAACTGTTCTTGCCTCCCCTCTTGCCTCTGTGCAAGATAACTGAAAACGAGTCGCATTTACACAAAATAAGGAGAACTGAAGCAAGAAGGTGGTGGTCCCTGCTTTCTTCCTGCAAGGGAATTTGTTTCTTTCACCTGGCAGTATATAAGCTCCACCCTCTGCATTTCTTTCTACCTTGCCTGGCTGGAATTTGGCCTCATCCATTCCCCCAGGCACTACTCCAGTTTGACCCTTCTGCTCCCTCTCCTGCCTTTTCTCCTCTAGTGCTAAGACGTTTGACTTCTGCCAGCACTCTAAGGCCACACGCTTCTATTGGGATCCTGTAATCTATCAGGTTTCCCACTGCTGCCAGCTGGCAACTTTCAGTACATCTGTTGAGCTGTTAACATACACTCACAGAGAGGCTGACCTTCTCTTAACGTCCACCAGCTTGCTTCATGAATGCTAAAATGTCTAGGAAAAAATGTGAAAGGTTCAGAAGTACAGTGATAAAACTATTACATTCCCATTCTGTACATTGAAAGCTCAATCCCACATTTTACCTGCCTTGAGAGCTTCTTTAATACAGCATTTTCTTCACTATTAATCACCCATCTTTTGTTTTTTAACTTTATCTGCAGGAAACTGCAGGTAAATAAATGTTATTTTTCTTTCCAGACGTGTAAACTTGTCTATTGCAAACGAAGCATTGAGCTCACATTCGAGTTTGAATGCTTCCTTGGCATATTTTACAAATGTTAGTCTCCACAAAGCATTTCTTATACAACACTGACAGTGAAATCCCATGCATATATGCTAAAAATCAAAGAAAAACAAAAGAAAAGAAAAATAAATTCACTTAGCTATAATTTATTCCCAGGTAAACGCCTTGATGCCCTAAAGCACATCTGATGTCACCTGATTTCGGAAGCTAAGCAGGGTCGGCCCTGGTTAGTACTTGGATGGCAGACCACCAGGGAATACCAAGTGCTGTAGGTGCCTGGAGGAGGAACTGGCAAACCACTCCTGTATTCCTGCCAAGAAAACTCCATGGACGTGGGGTCACAAAGAGTCGGTGACGACTGTAATGATGCAACACACACACAAACGCAAGTAAGATTGCAACTCAAGTGAAAGTTACAAAAAAGTGTTCTGCTGCTGACAAACACTGTACACAGTATGTCCAATGTAAATGCACACACACTTACTTGAACCTACTTCCAGACTCCTTCCGCTCCTTCTTTTCCCCTCACACCAGTTACTTTATCAACAAAATCAAAAAACAATAAAGCCATGCCTGTTTTACTACAATCTCATGTTATTACCATGCCTTCCTCTTGTTTCTCAAAGACTTCAATTCACTGCTTTTGTTTATACAAGGCACTTTTTTTACTATGAAGTAAAATAGGGATGTCTTTATAAAATCAGATAAAAGGAGGGAAATCTGAAGTGTTCTCAAACAGCATATTTTCCTTTAGGAGAAAATACTTCCCTCTCCTACAATGACTCAAAAGCCCTTATTTATTTTATTTCCTTGGGAACTGTTACATATTTTACCATAAAAGCAAGCAGTGTGTATGTTTTCATGTAAGTCAGATTTAAAAAGATGTTACAACTCTGCCTTTAATATAAATGCAAGCCAACACGCCCTCCCAAAATATTGTACTGGCATGGAAAAGCATTGATTGCAGCAAAGTGTATTTCCTTGGAATAACTACAGCCTAAACATTTCAGTCCAAAATTAAAAACAGTTTTACTCTTAACACATATTGCTAAATTTGATGTTATGACAAGTGCAGCATTAATTTTTTGGACATGGATTGTTTTCTTCTACACTTTTCAACATAACTTCTCAGTGTAATTATTACATTTAACATGTAGGGAAGCAATTGCTTCAACATGCCACCTGCCACCAGTCCACCAGGTAATTACATACCACTGACCTTTATATAAAAGCATCATGGAAATGTTATTAAAAAACCAAATTGCAATTCATACAAATATTGAATTGTAGGTACAGCAACATTTTAAGATTTATTTATTTATTTTTAAATGTATGTTTATTGAAGGAAGACGTTGGACTAATTGGACTATCAACAATTTTCCAAATCCTGGAAATGTTTCATGACATCTACAACAAATAAAGTTTATACGCCACTTCAGTAAATGCGTGCGGTTCATAGTTGATAGATGTAGAATTGAAAACATTCCCTGAAGTCATAATGACAGGGTTACGCAGGATGTCATTTCAAAGCTATTCACCAACAATGTCCTTTTCCTTTTAGCTGGAATCCTACTGTATAAATTCAACTGGAGGGGGGAGAGGCAATTAATTGAAACCATGGATGTCGGTACGCTAGAATTGGAAACATAAAATGAAGCAGCTAACATGAGGAGGAAAAGATGGCATTCTATTTACTGGCAATAATTGCAGCAGAATAACAGCTGCTAGATCTTTTGAATGGCACTGTAGATCCAGGAAACAGGATGTCCAACCTTAGTCTGAACCGAGAGCCCTTCTCGGCATCCATGGTGTGGTCTACAGCCATGCATTTCTGCTCATTTTGTTACTCTGCAAGAGGCAGCATGAGGGACCATACTCCACAGTCTTGCACAACGGCCGGATTCTGATTCCTAGTCAACCACAACTCCTTCAACTGCCCTTGACAGCAAGTGACCCTTTCCTAGACTTGGTTCTCATCCATGAAATGGGAAGAACTACATTCCTAAAACAGTTGTTACAAGAACATATGCCACAGCTACTATAGCATTTCCAGACTAACAGAAGTAAATAACTTGCCTTCACAAGATGGATACAAGAAGTGTGTAATTAAAGCTGTAAAGCACTTACACCCTACAAGGGAGTAACCCAAGGGGTAAGAATAGTTGTGGCCAATTGCTTTCATAGAGGGCTTAGTAATCTCTCCCTTTAAGATTACTATTT
Organism: Phrynocephalus versicolor; assembly: GCA_023846285.1. Lineage (NCBI taxonomy): Eukaryota > Metazoa > Chordata > Lepidosauria > Squamata > Agamidae > Phrynocephalus > Phrynocephalus versicolor. The sequence continues at coordinate 60,989,421 of JAHTLZ010000016.1, forward strand.
CGAGCTGTGTGAAAAAGTTCTACAGCTGTCATGCATGCATGCTATATTTAAAGGTGCAAAAAAAAAGTGTTCCTGACATAAAGCATCCACCCACCAGCTCTCCTAGACTGACACAGGGCAAGGAGCCCAAGAAACACAACTCAATTTCCAAGCCATAGGAGGGCATCTTCTAACGGGGCTAGAGCATCCACAAGGCTATAGCTCAGGCAGCAGAGGCAGAAAGCATCGGCTTACAGGAAGGATAAACATATTGAGAACTGTGACAAACACAAAGACATTTTACCATTAACTCCTGTGAGAAAAGAGGAACGGTTCCTTCATCATTTGCTTTCATGGATAAGACTGTCCATGTGTGTGTGTGCGCGCATGTATGCTTCCATGCAGCTGCTTCATTGAGATAAAGATTGTGTGTGTGTGTGTGTGTGATCCCAGTGAAGCAGTAGCATGGAAGCAGCACCAGCCACTAGATCAGCCTTGATTCCACCACAATGGTAGCCATTGCTGTAACAAAGCAAAGCAAATTTTATTACACGGTCACAGACCCGATTATCTGACAGAAGAAACAAAGACTACAGGGCTACACAGAAGTAAAGGCACCATGCAGAGCCTTATTAAAAGAGCCAAAAGTTGCATAGCTATACAAGTAATTAAAAATATGGAGCCTTTTGCCAGGGTTTATAACTGAAAATACAGTAAAAAAAAATTGCTACTGACTGTGTTATGGCTACAGTAATCTTTTAGTTGTCGTTGGGAGATAAAACAGTGCTTTTGCCCATAATTGGGCAGAGATAGTAATTACATCATTACTATCTAGATTACACTCTAGAATAATATGACATAGAGTCTCATAAGAACATAAGAACAGCCTTGCTGGAACAAGCCACAGCCCATCCAGCCCATCATTCTGTCTCACACAGTGGCTCGCCATTTGCTTCAGGGTATTCCCAAGCAGATGCCTTCCCCTGCTTATGATTCCCCACAAGTGGCATTGAGAGATATCCTGTCTATCTCTCCAACCCGGAGGTCTCTAGAATCTTTCCCAAAATGATCTCCATGGCTGTAGCAGAAGAAACCACTCAAGTTATGTTTTCTGAGTTCTGCAGTACAATGTATGCCGGCCTCTTAGAAATCCTCAGCTGAAAACTAACTGCATTGGGCCAAAGATCCTTCTACTCTTTGGTGTTGCCTTCCCATTCAACATATGAAGGGGACATATGGGGTGTCTGATAGACTCTCCCCCAGTCCTCTTGAAGAAAAATGAAACAAGGGTTTTGTAGCCAGAAAAATTTGACTGCTCTTGTTTCTTTGCATCATCACATGGCCAACAGCAGCCTCTAATAGGGCAGAAAGAGATTCACCAGGCATGATTGTGGGTGGCTCTGTCAGACCTGTCCAATCCAATATTGCTTACAGTCATATAACAACACAGGAAAGGGAGATTTAGAATGGCAAAGGACAGACAATTTACACGTGTTTTTGTCCTGAAGTAAAAGTTGCGGGGGGGGGCTGTTGAAATGCTGTATAATTGGCATTGTAACATACTAGCCATATCTCTTAATGTGCATTCAACTAATCACTACGTAGCTGGCTGGGGAGCACAGTGGTTAAAGGTATCTGGCTGTGGATCCAGTTCGATTCCACCCTGAAAAGGGGTGGACAGACAGCGCAGGATCACTGTGTAAAACTAAGTTTCTATAAAAGGTGGCTGGTTATCTGTGCAAGTTCAATTCAGTCCTACTGCTAATGAATACCTGCCATGTGGTCAGTATTTACCAAAAACAAGTACTTTTGGATTATTTCAGGGACCCATGTACTGGTATCTGTACCTGCCTACCTATCTGTGAGCACAATAGTGAGAAGACCTAGGTTCAGTTCTTGGTATTTCAAACTGATGGAAACTGGACTCTGGTTTTTAAGATTCTGACTGCCATCTACCTAGAACTGTAGAACTCTTAGAAACATCTTTTCATATACAGTATAAGCAAATACTGTCTAGGTAATGCTACACATCTGCCTCAAGCCACACATGTATGTTTCAAAGTACACAAAAATATTCTATCCATACCTCTCATGACCATCACTTTCAATAATGTCTTGCTTATACCACGACAAACGGGTCACAGGATTCACTTCTACTGCTTCTCAAGCTCGCTCTCTCTCTCTCTCTCTCTCTCTTACACACACACACACACACACACACACAGAGAGAGAGAGAGAGAGAGAGAGAGAGAGAGAGAGAGAGAGAGAGAGAAGAGAGAGAGACTATGTTAAAACACAGGAAGTAGACTTATAGCCAGGTTTTCCCCATAGTTTTTCCTAGTCTGTGAAGCCCCAGGGGTTTCTGGGTACAGAAAACTGGACCTCAGACCTCCCAAAATTGCCAAGCCTGGTCTACATAAAACAAAATAATTCCACCAACCATTTCATCATCATCATTTATGAGGAAAGCAAATGGATTGTACTAAACAAATCAAACCAAGATATTGGTAGCCTTCTGGTTCTGCGTTCTGGATTATTTTCACACTGACACAGGCCTGACATAGCATGGAATGGTACTGCAGAACCTACCCTAAGCGTCACACCTTCAATCTGGTAACCAAGGTGAAGAACTGATGAACATCCCAGCACTAGAATGCAGACCTGCTCAGCAATTACATACAGAGTGTACACTGACCTAGAACTATCCCATCTTCCTCTGCACATGCAAGTGACTATGAACAGACAGAGGCATTTGACCTCTGGCTTTACTGCAAGATGCTGAAAATTTCCTGAATAAAAACAGCAACGGACAAGGTAGTATTGAGAGAAAGGAAGAAAGGGGATCAAGACTTCAGAACATTCTGAAAACATGAGAAAGTTAGGATACTTCAGACACATTGTGGAAAATGAAAAATGCAGGCAATTGCAACCGATCATTCAATATAATATGGACAGGGAAAGAAATGCATGAAGTAGAAAAGCATTTTGAGTGAAAAACATTGGGGACCAAACAGATGCAATGTAACATCACTGTTAAGTAGAGATCGGCACGAAACAGAAAACCCATTGTTCAGGTTCATCTGTTTCAGGCTCATCCTTGGTTTGGTTTGGTTCGGGTTTGTACGATTTTTTTAAAAAAAATGTACAAACCCAAACCAATACAAACCAGTTTGGGTCTGACTTACTGGGCAGCGGCAGCAGCGGCGGGCGATCCTAGCCTCGGCAGCAGGGGTTTTTTGAGGTGCTGGCTTTGGGCCAGCGCCTCGGGGTTGGGTTTTTTTCTGTTTGTGTTTGTTTTTTCTTCAAGAGCCGACTGTGCGGCTCCTGGGGCCGGGTCAGCACTTCTTTTTTTATTTATTTCCCCCCCCCCCAAATTTGGAGTGTTGATCCGGTCACTTCTGGGGCTGGGTTGGCGCTCCTTTTTTGTTTCTTTGTTTGTTTTTAAAGTGCCGACCGCATGGCTCCTGGGGCCGGGTTGGTACTGTTTTTATTTTATTCTTTTTCTTGAATTTATGGTGCTGACCATGCGCTCCTGGGCCGGGTCAGCACTTTTATTATTTATTATTATTATTATTATTATTATTATTATTATTATTATTATTATTATTATTATTATTATTATTATTATTATTATTATTAAGTCCCCATGCCAGGGCTCCCCCCCCACAGCTCAGAGGCACTTGCTTCCTAGGGCCCAGGGACAGGAGTTCCAGCACTCATTGGACAAGGTAAGTGCCAGGAACTAAAAAAGTTTCGTTTTGTTTTTCTTTGATGGGTTGGTTCATTATTCGTTTCGTTAGCTAATGAAACAAATAACGAATAACAAAATGAATTAAAAATTTGTTTCGTGCCCATTCAAAGCATGTGCAGACATGAAAATACCCTATCTCTGATTGGAAAGAGAATCAAGAAGAATATGCACACAGGTGGCCTGTCATTTCTCAAGTATACACTGATGGCTGTTGCTCAGATGTGTATTTTAATATTACATGGGCTTGGGAACATCAGCCTTGTATTGCAAACATCTCCAGTTAAACCTAGTTGCCTCTCCAAAAAAGCCCTAGGGAAACAACCTGGCTTTTAGCTTGACTGCAGCTGAGCACTCCAAAACTTTTTGTTTGCTTGAGATTTGTACACATTCACGTATTTGCATAGGCCTCCGTAAAACAAAGGTATAGGCCAGCTTTCCTTCTACTGATGGCAGGAGAATGGGGAAGTGAGTGTCACTAGTTTATGTAAAAGGACAGACACAAAGAAAAGGAGAACCTACATTCAAAAACTAGCTTCTAGGCTTCCTTCTCCTCCACCCCCTCCCCAAGATCCCTGTTAAAATGCAACCAGTCGCTGTCTCAGATTTCCCTGTGCCTCCCTCGACTGCACCTGCTTCATTCTAGCAGCTGCAGCTCTTCACCAAGGCCAGCTTCCCCCATGTCTAAATATGACTCATTAGGTATGCTTACTGTTTCAGTGACAGGGACTGGAAGAGTAAGCATGTAACTATTAAGTTCTTTCTTTCTTTCTTTTTTGTTTCCCTCCTTTATGTTTCCCTCCTTAAGTAGCTTAAATACACCCAAGAACTAGTGGACATTTTCTTTGCAAAAGAAAACAGAAGTTGCACTGGTTCCTATAAAGGAAGGTCTCTTTGTGCTCTGGGGCAGGCCAGCCTTCAAGTACCTATACTTTTTAAAAAATTATTTGTTTGTTTGTTTGTTTGTTTATTTATTTATTTATTTATTTATTTATTTATTTATTTATTTATTTATTTATTTATTTATTTATTGCCTTTTAGGGAAGGAAACAGAAGAAAATCTTAAATTCAGCTCACTGGGCTTACTGTTGTGTTTGCATGCAAAAGCTTGCAGCCGGAATTACCAATGCTGCATTACAACCATTCCTATTTTATCAAAGGCTGAATCCTCTATGCACAATCTATATCTGAATAAAAGTGTGTGTGCAGGCTGAAACAATTCTGGCGCTAAAGATTGCTGTAGGTTTTGGCTTTTCGATGGCTACATTAACTACAACAGCCTCTTCCTGAAGCGAATAAGTTGGGATTTGGGCCATACCAGGCAAAGAATGAATTCAGCAATTGGTTATTGAGGAGGAGGTGTTTGTGCTTAGAGTGTGATCTTTGATCTGAGCAGAAATAGGAAACAGAGGATTTACAAAAATATAAGAGAGTGACCCAGAAGAGTGAACCTAATATTAATCAGTTCTGATAGTAAACTATTATTAGTTTTAGCATGTTCATCGTATTTTATTTGTGTCCAATAATTTGTGTCCAATGAGGGATTTCTGTGGAAATTAACTTTGTTTAAAAAAATCTTACTATTACAAGAAATATTACAGGACTCCACATCAGTTATAATTTAAAAAAAAACATGAGTGACTTGGGTCAGTTTAAAAGTGAGACTAACAAAGTGAGTTTCCTGATAGATAAAAAATTGCTGTCCTTAGACCACAGAATCCCAAGTGCAACTTGTCAATCATCTTCCACCCTAGCTTATCTTTCACAATTTGAGTTTGATTATATTATGAGCACAGAAGAAGTGTGGAGGCCAGCTCCTCCCACTAAGAAACAGTCAAGGCAACCATCTTGATTTCCATTGGTGAAAAAGGTTCTGTTTTATTTAACTTAGCTTATTCAGGTTTCTAATCTGTTCCCTTCAAAGACAAACACCAAAACAACCCAGTTCAGATAAATTCATTTATTTATTGTTACAGACTCATGGCAACTCACACACTGTAAAAACAAATCAAATCAAAATACTCAACCATTAAAAAGCTATTCATAAAGCCACAGAATGAGTTGGAAGGAGCTTACAAGAGCCCCCTGCTCAATGCAGGAACCCAAATCAAAGCCGTTCTGGCAGATGGTTGTCCAATTTTCTTTTTAATGCCTCCAGCATTGGAGGTAATTCATTCCATTGTCATCCTACTCTAACATTTAAGATGTTTTTCTTGATGTTTAACCTAAATCTGGTTTCCTGTACCTGAAGACCACTTATATGTGTTCTGCACTCTGGGTGTATGACAATATATTAAATATAGGAATATTAAAAATAATTTTAAAAGTGTAAAAATAATTATAGAGACATTAGAAAAAGCCCTTTGTTCTTCTTTGTGAAGGAGTAAGTATGAGCCAACTACTAATCCCAAGATCCTCTTATGCAGGGATATAAATAGCGGAACGTTTAGAGGAAAGTTGCCCCAAGAAATAACTGTAGACATTATGGGATGTATGCTGAGAAACACAACTCAGTCTGCAAAACGTTATGTTTACGGTGATTTCTGAACTTAAGGCAATTTGCCTCCAGACATTATGCCATTTTAGTTATATGCCAGCAGGTGGTCCACGTAGACAGAAATCCACATTAGGAATTTTCTTCCTCTTAAAGAAGACAACAACATAATTCTCATCTTATCTGTTTTTAGAAGGTACCTGAATGGAACTTGGATGGCAGACCGGACACATAATATGAGGAATCTCTAAAGAGGCCTAGGGAAGAATCCTGCCTCAAGCAACAAACAACCAAATCCAACCAAGGTTGACACTATGGGACCAGATGGAACAAACATCTAGCTTCCTATGGTCCTATGTTTGGGCAGCTCAATAGTTAGTGGGCATAGATGTTGAGAGTAGATGGTGAAAGCATGCTATCAATGTTTCAGCATCAGTACGATGGATCAAGAAACATCTGCCTAATTGTCAAACAAAACCACCAGCTAAGCTGGGCCTAAAGCGCCCCATGGTGTAATGGTTCAAGTACAGTATTGCACCCCAGACTCTGCACATGTCCTGACTTCAATCCCAGGCTCAGGTAGCTAGCTCAAGGCTGACTTACCCTTTTGTCCTTACTGAATATGCATTTTTTTGATTTTGTATAGTACAAGTGATCAGCACTAAGAGGAATTTAAAATAGCCATATGAAATCAGAACCCTTAACATTTAGAGTCAGCTCAGATTATAATGTCCTACTCCTTGGTGCCCATCCTTGTACTCCAGTACAAACAGTTGTAGAACATATGTTTCATCATGTCCAATATAGTCAGCACATATACTTTAAGTTGCTATGTTTCAGTACATTCAGAAGGCATAGGCCCCATCATTACCTAACGGCCAGTCCTAGATGTTATGCAAATAAAGGAGGTGAGTCAGGCTGAGGTGTTTTGCACAGTGGAACTTCCAATCAATTAGGAAAGATGAAGCAACATCAGAAGGCCTGCAATAAACAACTGCAGTTCTTATCATGTTATGACTAAGGGCGTTTATACACGACCCCTAAACTCCGCAGCAAATGGCTGCAAGGTCCGGAGCTTAAAAATGTTTCCCCACCAGCTCCGGACCTTACAGAAAATTAAGTGCGACCATGCCCCCATAAGCACGTCCCAGCACACTTTTCTTGTACCTGCTCTTCCCCGGTGAAAATTGCTTGATGTGGTGTAAAGATAGTGAGTGCGGGGCTCTCCTCGCTTCTGTTTGCTGTTTTTTGGCTCCTGCCCCTTTAAGAGCTACTAGAATGTTGAACCGGCAAGAGCCGGCAAGAGCAAGAGGCAGAACGAGGCAAAACGTGAGGTGAGCCACGCTCTTTTCTTCCTTTTTTTCTCCCTCCCCTCAGGCAGCCAGCAGCCAGGGTGGGGACGCACAAAGCGCGACAAGCCCCTATCACTGGTCCGAATTTAAGGGACCAGCGGATCTTAGGGGTCGTGTAAAAGCGCCCTTAGAAGTCTTAAAAGACGACCTGCCCCACCTTTCTGTCTCTACTTATCAAAGCCATTCTGCTTATCTAATTAGCCATCTACTTTTATTTTTAACCAATGAAGATTTTTTGAAAAAACTTTTCTCTTACGCCTCTTGATCTTATGCAGTTCCAAGTCTCTCTCTCTCTCTCTCTCTCTCTCTCTCTCTCTCTCATATGCACAACATTTCCAAAATGCAATGTTGTTTTTTCAGGGATAAATGAAAGGAAACAACTGATCAGTATAAATGCTGTGAAGAAATTTACAGTTCTATTCAATTCTTGACAAAATCAAGATCTGGTTGCTGGAAAAGTTTGGCGGGTCAGTAATGGAATGGTTTAGATGCAGTCACACATTTGAAGCACCATCTTGATACCACAAAAGACAAGAGCTACACTCCCACTGACATCAATAACAAGACACTTTCGAACCATAGTCAATGTGCTATATAATACAAGGTAGTACAATACTAACAGAAGTTACTTCCCAGTGATTTGCAATGTGCAAAACAATTTGTTTTTAAAGATGGTTCCTCCTTGACATCTTTGGGTTTCTTTCTTCAAAGTGTTATACGTGTTTGTAATTTATGTTCAAATAATTGTCTCGTGTCACTCATACACTGCTCCTCCAGACTCTTAAAGCCGAGCTGCATGCTTAGACTCCTCACAGGCTCAACCTGTGTAGAACCCTATCACTTCAGAGTACAGGCTGTATGCATGGGATTAGTGCAAATAGTTTGGATATGTGAATAATAACATATAAAATCAGCATTGAGAATAAAGAAAAAGAAAGAAACCCCCTGTCCTTAATTTTCCTAGTTTCTGTACAAGGAGTTTTGTGCAATGGGAAACATTTAACACAGAGACACACCCTCATTTGCTTCCAAGTGCTCGAGTCTCGCCAGACCACTTAACTGCACACTTACACATCAGCTCAACATAGAGGCAATTATATTTTAAGAACCATCTTTCTAGAAAGTACATATGTAGCTTGACAACTTTAAATATATTTAAGTCTAATCTTTGCAGGACCAAAAGATAAACTCCTGGGAAGCAGATTTAACAGCAAAATTTTGAGTGAGACCTGCTAACAGCAAACTGTATGGGCAACAAAAAGCACCCATTTCTGCTCTTTTGAAGAAAAAAGGGTCTAAGGTAACATTTTAAAAGACCATGCTGCTTTGATGCTGTTAATAAGATGAGCTCTTTAGACGGCCTCTAGAAATCCATTTAAATTGATTTTAATTAATGAATCAATCACTAGCCATGGAGGACGAGGTTTGTGGACAATGAACAACTTGATGCCTCCAGCATTTTCATTCCTAACTAGAATCCACTTTATAGTGATAAGTTGCCTTTTAGTCCAACGTGCTGTTTGTTGTGTGCTGCTTCTTTCTAAAGTTAAGCACGTCTTGTTTGCAAAATGGGGAAAGGTGTACAGTACTGTATTCTACATTTTAGAATTCTGATTGCATTCAACAACGGATTGGACACATTTAGTTTGGAAGAATAACTTATGTCTGAATATTGTGACCTCAGTGAACTTTTATTTAAGTTCTTCTAGGTAAAATTGCCCTCTCTACTGCCTGAAGTGTAAAGTTTGCTGTAGTATATACTCTTTTGCTTATACATTTCATGGCTCAATTAGAACTATGCCCAAACAGCAGTTACTGTTTCAATTCTACCTCAGCCTTTTACTGTGAAACAAAATATTAAGATAGCATAATAAAATCCAAGGTTCAGTTCTTGGTACCTTTTATTTGAAAAATATTTATTAGTGGAACTTATTTAATCCTTATGTAACATTCCATATATATCATAGAACTAGGGCCATGGCATCAATGGGCATTTATGGAGTGCATATAAAGTGGCCTCATTCACCCAAAATAAACCAAATATCAGGCACTTTCATGTGTGAAAAGACCACTTTCATTGAAAGAAATAAAGCTTGTTATTACAAAATGGGGAGTTTCTAGCTTTAAGGAATCTGCAGGAGCTGACTTACCCCAAGTCCCCCAGTGCAACCACATTCTAAATATTACCACTACCTGTGGGAACCTTTCTTTTAAGGGTGTGTTTTGGAGGGGCTGCAGTGATGCGCACATGCTCCTGGCTGATGTGGCATATCTGGAGAGGAAGTGACCTTCTATTTCCCCATACCTTTTGCTTTGAGGCAGGACCAAAGGGCTAAAGGATACCTGTCCCCTATACAAGCTCTTGTTTCTGTAAGTGCTCCAATGTCTCACTTTTGAACATAGATAAGATGAATAAAACAAGCCTTCTGGGAGGAACAGAGCAGTCTGTGCATGCGTCCCTTCTCAGCTGGCTGAGAAAGGCATTTTCTCTGTCTGTCTATTCTTCATTCTGCGGCTAAGGCCAACCTGACCTAAAACTCCTCCAGCGAATTCCCAACAACTATCTCTGCTCACCCAAGTTTCTCCCTAGTTTAGGCTTAATTTTTCAGCCATCAACATACTTAAGTGACTAAAAAACAGATCACTCTTGAGCAACTACAACTGACTGAATACCTCTTGATGTGTCAATGGAATAAAAAACCCAGGGGTGGTCAACTCTTCATGTCATCGCCTTTAAAGCATAATGGAGTGACCACCATCCCATGGCAGAGCTATAAGATTTGGAAGGGCTTGGCATAAGTTTTAGTGGCTCCTATCAGGAAGAGGAGAGGACTGCATGCATGGTTGTATTGAAAGGTACCTCAACACAGGCACTTATATAAAGGCACCAACGTTTTTTGCTGTTCTTAGAAGGTGAACCACTCCGGAGTACTCTCTATGCTGAAAAAAACTGAAAATAAGTTAACATTGGTTTGACAAGACACAATTATTATTATCCTACTTTCTTCACACCTTCCTTAAGAAGTTGCCACAGGCAAGACAACTGGTGAAAACCGGGTACCCACTTTGTAGAAGGGATGCATTTTCTGAAAGTATAGACATAATAAACAATAAATTTAAAGAAGAATGTTCACAATTGGGATCAAGGGGTTGTTTTTCCACAGTCTCTGTAGAGGATTAATACCCATAAAGGTATGCATACACACATATTCAACCACAAAGCTACAGAACATGCCCGGCACACTTTTTACAAAACCAGGGAAAAGTGCAGCTCTATGGGTCAAAGGAGAAGACAGGAAGCAACTGCAGCCTCTCAAAACCAATAAAATGCTATTAAAAAGCCCCGTGGAGCAGTGGTTAAATGCCTGTACTGCAGCTAAAACTGTGCTCATGACCTGGGGTTCAATCCCAGATAGCAGGCTCATGGTTGACTCAGCTTTCCATCCTTCCGAGGTCGGTAAAATGAGTACCCAGTGTCCGGGGGGGAGGGGGCAATGTGTAGCCTGCACACTGTAATTAAACTGTAAACCACCTAGAGCAGGCATGCCCAAACTTTGGCCCTCCTGATGTTTTGGACCACAACTCCCAGAATTCTAAGCTTAGATGGCCAATGGCAAAGGCCTAAACACTACTTGAAGTGGTATGTGGCAGTATATAAGCAGAACACTTTGCCTTTTGCTTTGCTTTTGTTTTGATTCAGACATTTTTTCAGGCTGGCTAAGAATAGCAAAGACAGGAGCACAACTCCCCCCTGTCCCAACTTTTTCCTTCTTCTTTTTTTCCTTCCAAAGAGTGTTCTCCCGCCCCCACAGCTCAGAATTTCCAGGAAATTTACATTTCTAGAAGCATCATGCAGCTAATGTAGCTGAACCCAAGACAGTGAGAATCAACATGGCCTTGGCGATACAGAATCAAACACAGAGGAAAGTAACCCAGAAAAGGGGTGGGAAGCCGGTGCCTGCTTTTTGAACTTCCCTGTTACTCCAAGAATCCTCTCTCCTCTTGAACTAATATTTTTGCCTCCAGTATCTCTTAGCATGTTTGCTTCCATAAATTTTTCCTTAAATAAAGTGGATCCAAACATTCCAGGAGGCGGGGGCGGAATTAGAAGTATAAACGGGGGGGGAATGCAAGGCATGAGTTGCATGCCATCCATTTTTACATCCGGAATGTTTGCTCTTGAAAAATCCAGAGAACGGCTCTGATTCACTCTTGCATTTGCCAAGGCATCCAGACATTAACATCAGGCCCACAGATTAAAAACAGCTTCAGCAAACTGAGTTGATTTCCTTTGTTCCTCAAACGTACATCTTCCTATTGCTTACAAAAGCACCATACACTAACCACGAACACTGCTATAGCCAGCACTAGGAAAGGAAGTTATTCAAGTCTGGATTTCCTGGATTTGGCTGTAGCCAAGAACTGAAAGGCTTGTAGTGGTTTCAGGAACTGAGTCATCTCATGATTCATGGATAAGATACTGGTTTTAATATGCTCCTAATCACTACACGAGAAAACTTGACATTCCGCCTAGATGAAGCTTAATTTCTAGTTTGAACAATAGCAAATCTACAGTTCTGTGAAGATGGGGAACAGGCTAACGACCTAACATTATATGTTGCTCTCACTTTTAGCTCCTTTTAATGTATACATTGTGTTTATTATGCTTCTATTCCAAAAGACTGTTTTAAATTTAAAGCAAAAGGGGTGGCAGGCCTCCTCAAGAAAGCCGACCTAATAACACAACACACTGCATCAACGCCCAATACCATCTTTGTCACAGTCATGATGAGCCCAGACTTCTAAGAGACAAATGACAGGTGGGGTATCAACTGCTTTTATAGACCTGAGCCCAGGAAGTAAAAATAGCAACAGCTGCATTTTTTCAAATCAACAAAATTGACTGCTGCTATTGATGATCCATAAGATTAACACACCAATGTCCAACCCGCGACCAGCTGGGGGGGGGGGGGCAAAAATCCACTCCCTGAGCTCTGCTGACAATTGAAAGCGGAGACTAGCACATACCTTGTCTGAGCAAATGAACTTCTGCAAACCAAAAGAATATCTACATGCAAATACAAAAGTCATAACTAGCTACTTTGTAAATGCAAATGTCTTCAGTTGTTTGCGGGGGGGGGGGGGGGGGAGAGATAAATTCCAGCCTGAAATTCGGGTTGCATATCTACACCAGTGTATGGGGAGGAGGAAGGCTGAATTCTCACATACGGAAAAATACTGGCTTCTCACCCTACCCCCATTCATTCCCACATGAAGACTGCCACTACACCGGCACACAGCAACACATTATTGCTGGAAAGGTAAGAGGGGCGAAGCGTTGTGGAGAGCTCCTTCAGTCTCCAGATTTTAGGATGTACATTAAAAGTGTGTTTAAAAGAAAAGAAAGAAGAGTAGAATGCTTTTTTTTTAAGTAACAGTTGACAAGAAAAGGCCAAAGTGCATTCTGTGGCTGGCAGTCATTTTATGGCTCTCGTCCTGCAGCAGATTTACTTAGATGACGTCAGTGGCTCCAATCCAGCTTTTTCTTTGGTAGCATTTACCACTTGCCTCTTGAAGCCTCCACTGTGCTACAGAGCAGCAGACCATAATCAAAATTCCCTTTGTGAAATAGAGTTTACCTCAGGGCACACAGGCCTAGCTCACTGAATTGAAGGCTCTTCACCCTGCACTTCATGCCTAGAAATAAATAGCCTACAATACTGTACTTTCCTCAATACAGAAGAACCATTAAAAGCTGTCTACTACCTTTTTTTTTTCAAAAGCACATTTCCACCCCTCCCACTCAAAAATGATCAGATGCCAGAGTGTCACTTAATATTCCAAGCCTATCCCATATCATCACAATAACACATGGAACAGCTAGTACCTCATTTAAATCTGCAAATGCCCCGTGCTTTTGGAAGGTTTGCAGGCATATAAATCTCAAAAATATGTGTCCCAAAATGTAAACTAACCAAAAGATACCAGAGCTCCCTCCAGGAATGCTCTATGGATAAATGGACACTATTGGCTAGATCTCTTAATGATTTCAAATATTTGCCGTCCCCAATGCAAATGAACACAATGCAAGCCACAGCATAAATTCTCTTGAGAAATTGGACTCAGCCGTCCATGTGTGGGCTCCTCCTATTTTATTCATCCTTCTGTCATCAGCTACAACAATGGTTTACCATTCATCCTTAATGAGAGTTTAGCATTATCTCTCCACCAATGTTAATAATAGGTAATACTAATGATGTTCCCCTTAATCAGCATTTCAGATTTACTTCATAAGTCAGAGTAAGGTAGGAAGATGCTCTACGTACAGCTGCCTTCAAGAGTTCAGAAACTTCAACAGGTCTGATACACTGCAGTGAGGTCATTAATTGAAGCTGATCGCAAAGAATACACAACCCTCCTGTTACAGCAGCTTCACTGGCTGCTGAGTCAATTCTGAGCACAATTCAAGGAGCTGGTTTTGGCCTATAAAGCTCTAACCAGCATGAGCTTGCCTGGGCTTTAAGATAATCAGGAAAAGGAGTTTCTCTCAATTCCAGCACTTTCTCAAGTGCGCGTGGTGGGGACAAAGGAGAAGGTCTTCTCTGTTGCAGCTCCTAGGACCTAGAACTCAGTCCCACAGGAAACCAGGTAGGCCCCACCTTTGCTGTTCTTCCACAAGCAGATGAAGATCTTTCTCTTCAGAGAGGCTTTCCTTGAACAACTGGCAGTCTGAGGGGGGTTTTAAAGACAGCATTGTGCCTTATTGCTTCGAATCTGTTTTTGAGGTTGATTTTGGTTACCATTTTGCATGTGGTATTTGTTTGATTCATTTTAATAACTCTATACATTTTGTTTTTAGCTTTTATTTATTGTCTTTACAGCCACCTTGGGTCCTTTTTAATGAGAAATGTGGGGTAAAATATGCTAAATGCATAATAAATAACTAAAACCTGTGTTACTATTAAACTGCTTGATGCTCAGTTAGTCAGACTAAATCATCTAAGTGTCCAAGCCACGCTTTTCACAACCCATGTGTTGAAGAAAAAAATTGTGAAAGCATTTTACATATTGTTTCCATTTTTCTATAAACACTCCAGTTGTAGAATATCCTTTTGAAGACGCAATAGTCAGATCACCCCATTCCACATGGACATGTCGCAAGAATTTGTAGAAGAATAAGATACTTGCCCTTAAAACAAAAGATACAAAACACATGGCGCCTTAAAGACTAACTTTCATATTTTAATGTAACGTTTCGTGGACACGTCTACTTCAGGCATATTATAGCAACACTTCTGAAGAAGTGCAGGTGTCAATGAAACGTTACATTACATTAAAATATGAAAGTTAGGCTTTAAGGTGCCACATGTTTTGTGTCTTTTGATTTGATCTGTTTTTCTTTGATTTTTGCCTGCAATTCTTGAAAGGACTAACAAGGCTCTCTGATATTGGCACTTGTATTTTTTTACTTCCTTCCTAATAGTCACCCAAGGAAATTTCACTTTTTTTTCTTTTTTTTCTTTCTTTTTCTTTCTTTCTTTCTTTCTTTCTTTTTCTTTCTTTCTTTCTTTCTTTTTCTTTTTTTGCTCTTTGGCTTAGAAATGGAGATGAGCACCACCCCTAGAGTCGGACACGACTAGGATGCATGCGCGGGGGGAACCTTTACCTTTCACCTTTTTTACCAGACCAGATAAACCTTTCCAATGAACTACCTACACCACCATCCCAAATGGGCATCATGTGCAATATTTTATTCGGATTTTGTAGGGATATTTATCCTTCATTTCTACAGTGTGGGGGCATTTCTTTGAAATCCTTCACAAGCCCCCCTGCCCCCTTTTTAAAATCATAAGAACATAAGAAGAGCCATGCTGGATCAGGCCAAAGGACCATCTAGTCCAGCTTCCTGTATCTCACAGTGGCCCCACCAAATGCCTCTGGGAGTGCAGGAGACTAGGTATCTGTCTCTTCATACCACTCCCCTGCATCTAGTCCTTGGAGTACTCCGGTTTTAAGCCTGGAGATTACACATCTCCACCATGGTTTGTAACCTGTGATGGACTTCTCCTTCAGGAATCTGTCTAATCCCCTTTTGAAGGCATCCAGGCTAGATGCCATCACATCCTGTGGCAGGGACTTCCACATACTAACAACACATTGGGTAACAAAATATTTTCTTTTGTCTGTTCTCACTGTCCCAACACTCAGTTTGAGTGGATGTCCCCTAGTTCTGGCATTTTGTGAGAGGGGGAAGAGCATCGCTCTACCCACTTTACTCATACCCTGCATAATTCTGTACGTCTCAATCATATCCCCCCTCAGGCCCCTTTTTTCCAGACTAAAGAGCCCCAAATGCTGTAACCTTTCATCATAAGGGAGGTCCCCCAGCCCAGTAATCATTTTCTTTTGTCTGTTCTCACTCTCCCAGCCCTCAGTTTGAGTGTTTGTCCCCTAGTTCTGGTATTTCGTTAATTATCAGCAAAGTTGCTCTCACCCCTACTCGTCACTAAATGCAATTCATTTACAAACATAACACCAGTGAGAGTCTTCACTTCTCATATCTCTCTTTCCTGAAAAATGTTCATGGTTCTTCCTTTCAAACTACTTTTATCTTCAATCCCCAAGAGACACTTTCTGTTACAGTACTAAGGAATCTTTGGCGAAAGACTTGTGTTATACAAGGCTCAGAAGTTACAACACTGCCTGCAACAAGCTGCTGTGGGGGATTATAAAGGTATATAATATTCCTCTAAGTTCTTCCCCAGTGTAATAGATAATGCAATTCAGTTTTTCAGGAAACAAGTTAAGACTGATCATTATTTGGGGGGGAGGGTCAGAAGTGCTGGTTTGTTAGACATCTTGCCTTTCATTCAATTCAAGACCCAAGGTGGCTGACAACATGAATTTTAACAAAACTCAACCCCCCATCAAAAATGTAATCTGCTTTTCAGGCATCATCCTATCTTCCATTCACTTAGCTTTAATGCCTTGTCATCCAACTGTCTTCCTAATGGAAAAGAATGCAAACAGAGCTCAAGTTCTGCTCAAACTGAATTAGGAAAAGAGCAAAAAGGTCCGTTTCTGCTTGGACCAATTCAGAGCCTGTCTGCTTCAACCTGGATCCTGCACCTGAATCAAAAGTGAGAGATTCATGTTTCGTGGCTCTTTCTCTGGGAAACAAAAGCAAAAAAGATTTCATACTTTTCTTAGTGCCACATCTAGAAGTGGCACATACCAAAGTGCAAATGAACCAGTACAAGGGCTTTTGTGTGGTATATAATTTTCCTTCAACGGAATTTCTTTATACCTTTCTACTTTCTGTTCTATTCATAGAATAGCTGCGGGGGGTGGGGGGGTGGGGGGAATCAGACAAGACAAGTCAAGTCAAGTTTATTACAGCTATAAGCCCATTAATTGTTAAAAGAAACATATAAATACATAAATACTCAGCCTATCGGCTAAGATCAAGTGTAGTATCAGAAGTGCCATCTTTCAGATCATCATCTAAAAATTGCAGATCTGGAAAGGACCTTGTGGATCACTGAATCCACGCCCCCCCCCCACGTCACAGTAGGGATTGGGAATCAAACTCCTAACCTACATAGCCAAATAAACCACTAAGTTATCCAGCGTCCAGTAAATAGTTAAATTCAGCCACATTTTGTTCTTACTTGTATTTAAAACTTTTCCAGAGGGTGGGCTATTGTTTTGTCTTCCACATTTGTTGGCAAATTTTTGTTAAGATTTTAATAGATTTGGTCTCTGCAGGATGAAGTAGCTTTGGTGGTAACTTATTTATTCATGGTGATTCATTTCTTCCAAGTGGTTTGAAAGCTATTTTTACTTCAACTAGAGTGAGCCTACTTGAATCAGTGGGTCAAATTCCTCTGTAACTTCCACTGATTTAAGAGACATACATTAAATACAATTTACCACACTAAGCAGCAGATTTCAGCCAATACTACCATGATCCAGGCTTTGTTTTTGCCAAAAGACTAGAGCTTCTCCATTCTTCATTTCCAGTTATACAATCTATTTGATTTATCTATTGTCCATATGGTGACATGTTTGTCAGATGTCTGAAGCATATGTTCACATTAACTACATGCTTCATTTCATTTGACAGTTATCCAAAAAAGGACACATTGAGTATCCCTCTATTCCTTATAGGCCACTGGTGTTAAAATGATAGCCAGTGTATTAGTATCAGCAAGAAAATTACAATGTTTCAGAAGGATAGGTTCTCTGAAGGTAGGGAGTTATGGTGACTGATCACCACCATCACTCTGTGTGTTTTTCATGAAACAGATTTTTTTTTTCAGTACAGACTATCTTTTCTGAAAGCAAAGACCTGACCAAAGCTTGATGTAGGACATGTTTTCAACTGAATGACCTACAGAAAACAGCTTCACTGTAGGAAGCACCAAAAAGTCTGAAAGAAGCCACTCCAGTCCGTAATTGGGAAAAAACTTCAATCCAAATCTCCATGAAATGCTTGTTTGTGGCAGGAGTATTTAAACGAGTGCAACAGGTTTGTCTTAAGGTATTTATAATTTGTGGCTATTACATGCTTACAAACTCACTTTGAACAGACAATGATCTTATAAATAATACAATAGTCTCTATCGATAGCCTATTTCCAAAATAAATAAATTCCACCATTTATTGTCTGTCCACACATGCATCGTGTGTTGTTTTCTTCCCATTTGGGTAGGACCAACATTTTTTGACCAAGGCATCCTGCCTCCATCAAGCTTTTGTGATTCTGCTCATCAGCTATACTGCCATCTTTTTGAAACTGTTGGTACATATTCTTTATCTGCAGTACATTAGAGATTTCAGCTGAGCTTCTGTTTATAAGGGTTTGACTACATGTGTCCTTAATCCCATTCAACATTCTTTTTATCAATCTCTTTATTCTCAAAGTTTTCCTTTTTGAAGTCAAATGTGACTTCCCCTCCAAATCACCTCTTACATATACCGTACGTTGGTTTTATCAAGTCCACAGACAATGTTTACAATTTATTCAACAGTGTATCTTATACAGGATCTGGGCACCATGTCAGATTAAGTCCAGAGTCTTCCCTCTCTCCTGGTTGATTCCATGGCCAATGTGTTTGTGAACACAGTCATTCAGGATACGAATAACATTTTAATTTATATCATTGTTGTGATCTATTTTTCGTGTTTATTTAATTTATTCTTATTACAACCGTGTCTCTTTTCATTTTCAACCCTGTCTGGTTTCATTTTCCATTTCAGAATCAGAATGATAAACTCAAGTATGAGCAGAACACTGAAAAACTGAGCTTAAGTTTGTCATATATTGTAAAATGAATATATATTATTTCAGAATGTAAGATTAGCTGCTTTGCATGTAAACAATGAATGCCTGGATGGAGGTGGAGCAGAATCATAGCAGTGGATTTAGTGTATGTTCATTGTCTAAAGCCAAGATTTTGCTGTAGGAACTTTCTCCCCTTCCCTATCTTCTCTACACTAGGTTAAAAAAAGTGCCCTGGTATTTGGCAGCCCCCAGATTTGGAGGTCCCCAAAAGGCTGCAGCAGGTGGGCAATAACGCTGTCCTGGATTCTTCTGGTTCAACAGCCGAGATCCACCACTGAGTAAAACCTATATACATTTAGCCATCCCTTCCAGAAAGCCAGGAAAAGGCATTCTCAAGTGAATAGAGTCTCAGCACAGTGATGTTTTCACATGATCAAATGCACATATTTATGGGGATGGGGAGCCTGCCTCTCCCCTAGGTACACTGCATTTGAAACTAACTGCATTAAAAGAACTCATATAACGTTTATTTTATGTTACTACAACATAATAATTGAAAATCATGTGGCATCAACTCATCCCCAATTGATGGCCGCTTCCCCAAGATATTCTAGGTGTAAAGGACTAGGAAACATTTTAACAGTCCTTCCTTCTGGTGGCAGTCTGGAACCATGCAGCTTGTTCAAGGCTGCGCAGGTGGCAGGGCAGGTGCACACATCATCCACACAGGCTCCTGAATGGCCCGACCTCCCTGCCTGAGGGACAAATGCATACAGGGAAAGCAGCATCTAACATGCCAAAATCTCTGTTGCTTACTTCAGCCATGCCCTATGCCCTTAGGCATGCCCAGTCCACATGCATCACTGTGCCATTTCATTTTGCTTGTTTTGAAAAGTTCCCTCCAATTTCCTGATGCTGCAAAGCTAAAACGCTTCTGTAGGAAAACGTTGCCCACTGTTTGAGTGTACAAGTTTATTTCATGCAGTTTTTTTCAATCTACATCTTATAAATAAACGCTTTAAAAAAACCAATAGACCACACACATTACTTAGGAATACTGTATTATGAAGCAGCCAACAAAGGTTTCACCGACGTAAAATCTGGCTTTTAAGAATTTCTTTCTAAAAGTAGCAGTATACAAATGGTACACAAACATTAACATCAATTACTCTCAGGCTGAGAAAGGGTCTGGACAGAGCATTAATACATGACAATCACACTGCACAGAAGACCTTATCACATCAGCTTTCTAAAATGTTGTCTGAATGCAAGAACATACGCTGTTCCTTCTCCAAATTTTTCTTCCTTAGCTTAGTAAACCCAAATTAATTTTAAGCGACTTGCTTCCTTATTTCTGAAAAAAGGCGGCTCTGAGTTTTCCACAGCCAGACATCCATGCTGTTAGTGCCTCAAACACACATTATTCCTACAGCTGACCCAGTTTCCTCCAATTCAATAAGCATTCAGATAGGCTAAAACTATTTAGAAAATGCGGTTGCTGGACTCAACAGGAGGGAGGGAGGGAGAGAGCAGGCTGAACCAGTCAAGACAGCAGCTAACTTAGACTGAAAGAAAAAGACTTGCGGATTTGACCTCTCCCCCCACCCCCATCCCCAAGAAAGAGCACTAGCTAGTATGATGATGTAATTTTTAGAGGGGGAACCAGCAACTGCTAGTAGAAAATAGGAGGACAAACAGTACAGTTTTCACTTGTGACAGGTGTTACTGTAGAAGCGCTCAAACCCTGGGGAAGGAGAAAGGGTACAAGGGGCTGGAGTGAAAAAAAGAGAAGATAATGGAGTGGGGGGGGGCTTAACAAAACTGCTAAGAGAAAGTGGAGAGGGAAGACATGAGCATAGAAGATAACACATGTGCAGCAAAAAAGACAGAAGAAAGTACAGAGTGTAACTATAAACAAGAATGGTGGCAGGTTGATGGATTGGAAGGGGCAGTAGGAGACAGACGGATGTTTGGCAAAGTCAGAGGCCAACACAGGAAAACCCTGCTCTTTCAATGAATGTGAAGGGAATACTAGCCGAAGTGGTGTTGTCTTCGAAACACAGAAGGAGCAGCCAAGGGAACTTCTGCTCCATTGTCTTTCTTATGAAATATCTGGGATATGACGCTCCTTCTGCCTGACAAAGTGTGCATGTGGGGGGGAGGCCAGAAAGCTTGCCCCGAAATAAACCTCAAAGGTGCTGCAACCCTTTCCCCTTTGTTGCTGCTGCTGCTGCTACAGCAGACGGAATAAGGATGAGAAATTAGGACTGCTACCTTTCAGAAAGCAGTGCACTCCAGCCATTTCATTGCTCATGATGACAGCCAATCAAACTGATTACATAATTAAGGTAAAGTTAAGGATAGTGATAAGATGTACTGTACTTATTGATCAGATTGCTGTATTTCATTAAATTGTTTTTAAATGGTGTTTCTATACTGAAGCCATAGACAAGATTACACAAACAATTTTCTTCTCTAAATATTTTTCAAACCTGTTTTAAGATCATGATTACTATTTGGGGTACACATTTAGGTATACTTTGACCCTCCATCTTTAGCCTCACACACCTAGTGGCAAATTAGCCCCTACGAAGACTCTTCTTGACATCTCGTTACTTCCTGAGAATGTCTTAGAGAATTACATTTCACGGGTGCGAAGAGTGAATTACAAAAGGCAAAAAGCATAATCCAAGCATCAGACTACAAATCAACTTTCCCTTACTTCCAAAATGCTTTTTGGAGAACAAGATCAGCTGACAACTTTCTGAGACAAACATTTTCAGTCAAGCTGCATCTCATAAACGAGAATCGAAATAATTCCAGAATGACCCACCATGCTAGACAGTGTGCACACCCAACATTATTCAGGCACTGCAATAATTTGCTGTTCTATCACCAATGTGAATTATCATCTCTATAGATTATCTCTATAGAGCAGAGAGAACTCATAGCAAGAGTTTGCCCTGACAGACAACAGTTGAACAGCAAAACAATTCCAAAAAATGGAGAGAACACAACTCGGGCTCCTGCAATGTCTTCCCTCCCTGTAATGTTAAAAGAGTATTTGAAACCTGAAGCAGACGTGCCCATTTGGCGAGTCAAACACAAAGCATATCAAAATGCTATCTGTAAACTAAATTAACAGATAGCTTATCTGAAGGCGATACTAGCCATATGGTGCCACAACTTCTGTCGCCTGTTGCCAGCATAACAATAGGCTGCTGCAGACTTCTTCTGGAAGCACTACTTGACAAAACTGTCAGCAGCCATCTACCCTCCCACCCCCACCCCACCCC
>JAHTLZ010000016.1:61011586-61025656 GCA_023846285.1 Phrynocephalus versicolor
AAAAAAACAGATGAACAAAGAGTAAACCAGATGTCAACTTTCCAAAGCAGAGCTGTCTGGTTTGGGAGAGTTAACAGAGGCGGACAAACCAACAGAGCTCAAAGTGGGACAATAAGCTTCTCTCAAAACACTTCGGGCCGAGGGGAGTGGCTATTTAAAACACTTGGCTTCTTTTATTTAGGCACCGAGGAAGTGAATTTTGCTCTTAAGAGCCAGCTCAAATGAAGTCATTTTCTTTCACTGGGGCTTTTCTTTGCAATTTTAGTGACATAATATGTACAGTAGTGAGGAATGAGGCACATTTTTTTAAAAAAAGGAAACTTCATTTTCAGCATGAAATCCAATACATAAACCAACTTAATGCTTTGATTCTGTACAATACAGACAAATCCTGCGAACAGATCGCTCCAGTTTAAACAAAATGGAAGTCATTAACTTGTGCAAGATCCTTTTGAACATGAGTAGCTTGGAATTTACAGCCCTATCTAATACCATAAAGGCAAGGTGTGAATACTTACACAGATAAGAATGAATGATTTATAGTTCAGCAATTGTATATGTGACAGATTCACATCTGGTTTACATTGCAGAATCATAAAGATTTTTTATGCTGTAATGATTATTGCTGTTCCCCAAAAACATATTTTCAGTGGCAGCACAAAAATCCAACATCTCAAAAAGCTGTGTGAGCCAATGCAATCCTCCAAAATCACAGTCTGTTGCATTTAAGTCAATTTTATTATCTGACATGTATTTATTTTGATAATAAAAATGTAATGAAGTAAGAAAAGGGAGGAATGAGGCAGAGGCATTAAGATATCTGGGCTATAACACTGCCTGCCTAGAACAGAAAAGATAGGAAAGTCAGCTTTCCTAAAAACAAAACATATTAACATCTTTGGGTTATCTTTTGATATTCCTTTCATGTTAAGTTCAGATTATGCCTTGAACTAGTTCCAAAAATCAGGGCTGCACTGAATTATAGTAATTAGAAAACTGTGTGCATAAAAGGCAATGCAATTGATCCATTTTTTTAAAAGGGTTCACTATACAGAATATAAGTTCAATATGTTCTTACATAATTAACATTTCCCATCATTAGTAGCAGTTTTCAGTTTCTGTACCAATAAAACACACACATACTACAGCATTAGGCGAAGCTTTAAGTTCCCAAGCAATGGAACTTTAATGGTGATACTAATAATGGGTTGACTTTTGGTCCCAGAAATATTATGGGCTTCCAGATGATTCCGAGAGAGAGAGAGAGAGAGAGAGAGAGAGAGAGAGAGAGAGAGAGAGGTGTCAGTTTTTAAAAGAATATTAGCCAATTGTGTGCAAATCAAATTTATACATGAAGAAACCTTACAACTGTGAGAAGTCCACCTGACTCAGGGTGAGGGGCCCCCCAAAAAGATTTCACTGTGTACGAATGGTAGCTGCAGGAGAAACAAGGACTGCAGAAGTCACAGGTGTTCAATATTATCAGACCACATACAAATGGAAAAGGGAATTTTTTCAACAACCTCCACATAATTTCAATGATCTGTGGAAGGTTTTGCTTTCAACCCACTACTTCTCCCTCCCTTCAGATTCCTACTTAGAATTCTGGTCTTCCTATGAAGTCTATTTCACCTACAAAAAGTAAGTCCCACCGAACTGCATAGGATTGCACAGTAAATGTCTTTAGGCGCCCTTCTTCAACAGAAATAAATGTTAAGAACCTTAAAGCATACATCATGAGTTTGGCTCACATTTGCCCTCCATCCCAACCCCCCCCAGGGCCCCATTCCTTGCTTCCTGACCCTCTTTCAGGCAATCTCCTCTCTTGACTCCAAATTTAGCTTGTCAATGTGCTGAAACAGTAGGGTTTGACTTTTCTTCTTATACTGTCATGACATAACCTATCAACAATTTTCTGTTCTATTATTTCTAAGCTAAAACTAGCAAAAAAATCACCTCCAATAAAAGCATACAGAAATTACTTTAATAGCAAGTTTCCTTGGAATGCTCACGCATGCATGTGAAAAAGATATACAGTCCTAGGAAGAAGAAAAATGCAATATGCCTTTGATTTATATAGAAATGGTTATTTGTAATACTGTTTAATACTGAAGATTATTTTCCAGCCCAGATGCATAATCCTAACCCTACACGTACACACAGCAAAATTAATTGAGGATTTCATAACATCATCATGACTATGTTGAATATGGCCTTTAAGCAAAACACATCAACCCAGACATACACACAAGTTTTTCTGCTCCAGGCAACGTTATGAGGTGAGATCTTAGCAGCTGTATCATAAACCCTACAGCAGCGGCAGCAAATGACTGACAGGACAGGGCACACCAATGGGCACATCAATGCGACATCACATTACACTGCACCAGGAGTGTAGGGATGTTACACAGTGCTTTCCAAAATTAAAATGATTCATACCCATTTTTTAGAAACACACACAAAATGAGGCAGTTTCAGAAACACATATTGCTTTGTTCTCGCTCAAGAATTAGACATGGTTTTAAAAAAATCAATTCTCTGTCAACGGAGAAAGATTTCCGTACTCTCGTTTCATGAACAGAAAAATCTGGATGTGCATCCCCATGTAGACCCAACCAAAATGTTTCATTAGGTGTGGGTTTGTTTTTGCTTTGTTTGTTTGTTTGTTCTGAGAGGGATGGGGATGCACATGGACATTTGGATCACCAAGATGTTGCACTGGATAAATCCGAAATAAAAAAACTCAATGAGAACTAGTGTCATTAGGCTTTTGTGGAAAATGTATAATTTCCACATTTCTAAATATGACACAGCCCATGTTTTCTACAGTGCAACATTAGCCTAAACTGAACATCAACAAAAAGTATTGTACGACAGAATTCTCAGTGAATATTGAGTAGACCAAAAGACCTTGCTGGAAGCAATATAAAGCTAAGATAATAATCAGACAGGACAAGAATGACAAACTTTTTCATAAAGTATTGTAATTGTCCTAAAATCTTGAGCCTCCGGATATATATTTGAACAATCATAACAAATTGTTAGTTCTTTATATATCGTTAGATCTTGTAAGAAGATATTTTTCCCTTTGCTACTGTCAGCTGCAAGATGCAAATCCCTTTTGAAACCCATGGTGATTCAATGGAATCAATTTGCTTTTCACCCGGCACTTCTGAGTGGAATGCCATGTGTAAAGGGGACCAAGACATGTTCTACCAAAAGTATAAGCAAGTGATACTATCAGTATTGTTCACAACCTTGACATGTTATACAATCTTTAAGAGCCATAAGACTGTCCAATTTTACCTATTTACCATGTCAAGAATCAAATAATTTGACTTCTGCTCACTTGATCATACATACAGCACATACATGTTCATGCACACATGCACACGCGCATGCACGCACACACACACACACACACACACACACACACACAGAGAGAGAGAGAGTGACTGTTTTAACATCTGCCTGTAATGCCACAGATCTTTCAATCCAAAACGAATGAAGTAACTCCAGGTGCCAAGTTCTACGTGTTTCAAATATAATATGAAACATATTAATCATGCTAGAAAGACTTCTGGTTTATATTTTATTTAAAAAAGAAATATCTTAAAAGAAAAAGAATACATAGTTTAAAATGCCTATTCTTAATGTCTTGTATAAAACAAGTGAAGAATAAAAGTCAACATTTTGGAGGTAAGCCTGACTGATTTAAAACAAGAGTAATTTCCACAGAAAGCACAAACTACACACAGCTATATCAGTGTTCAAGTCTATGTTTGGCAATTTAATATTGCTACAAAATGACAAACAGGATTTTTAGCTTTCAAGTTTCCATCACATCAAAGAGGTTTTTATATTGCCCTCTTAGTACACACACTCCCCTTTAATATTTCTTACTCCTGAATAACTACACTATTGATTGCGCCACCCCACCTGCTCTACAACCCCCCCATTGGAAACAAACAATTGCAAGAAGAAACCCCCAAATTAAAAAATAAAATAAAATAAAGAGTCTTTGGAGAGATGAACCGTGTTTCTCGAATGTTCACTACAGAATGACATTTGTTATTATGTACATCTTTCTGCCTACACATTGTTGAGCTCAACTTTATTTAGCAAGTGAAACTGTTTCTTCCCAGACCCAGTTCACCCTCTCAGTAAGAGGAGGGGGGAGTCCATTTGCAAAGCAACAGCTTCCCTCTCTCCCGCATAAAGATGTATATTCTTCAAACAGCAAATAATAATAATAACTATAACAATTTTCCACCCTGGGATTCACCAAGAAGCTAGTTGCCAGCTTTCTTAGGGCTGCTCTCCTCCTCCACCACCGTTTACAAAACTTCCCTAAAATAGATGCTGCTCCTTCAAAAAAAAAAAAAAAACCCACATAAATAACCATTGCATTCCATACTCCCTCCCTCTGATACATTTAGTGGACCCATCTTAGATTTTGGTATTAAATATGAAGACATGTGTGATTCACTTGCTTTTCATCATCTTGTATGTCTCTGGGCATCTGAAGCTTTTTTTATTATCATTACTAAGCCATGCTAGCAATAAGCAACTCTTGCTCCACGATGACCTTAATAAAATTTCACATAAATATTGGGGGGGGGCACAAAATCCACTACAGTGATCAAAATTATGTTGCTAAAAAGTACACCAGCCATTTGATACCCTTGTCTGCGCCTATACCATTTAACGTCATTAGCAACCACAAATTATAAGTGATCTTTTATCAACACATCAACCCAACATGGGAATGCGTTCAAATGAAAATTAATCTGAAGTCAGTAGTGAAAAGCTGTGTAAACGACAACAGAATTCCTTCCAGAAGACAATTCCCTGGAAATGACATCTAGAATTATGAACTCTTTCTCTTCACCTTTTTGATGGATGCTATACATTCCCAACATTCCATTTAAAAATAGGTGTGCGGTGTATAACATTCCACTTTGAATTACAGTATTTGGAAATATCTCCAACATGCACCATGAATACACTCTAATGTCCTTGCTCTGGTATTCCCCAACTATTTATAGAGATGGCAATGCACTATGTACCCAAGGGCGACCATTCCAAGTTTAGGAATACATTAATCTTTGCCGCCGCCACCCCCACCCCACCAAAAAAAGAAAAAAAAACAAAGCAAAAAAAACTTGCATTATATAAAACCATGACTCCAGCATCTATTTATGTTGCTGTTGCATTTTACAGTTATTGCTCACTATCTGAGCATTTGCATATCAAGAGAAAATGTCCAAATAAACTCCGAAAAATTGATAGCTTCTTTGATAGCTTCTCTGGTTTGTTGCTTACTCTTCCCTTGAAAAGCTATAGCCTAAGAATGTGGTCTTCCCTCAACTTTATCAGCAGGGAGAAGAAATCATCAGTGGTTACTAACGACCAGTTTTTACTAAACTTCTCTTCTCCTCTCCCCCCCCCACCAAAAATGGGCCAAATGAAGTCAGAATCTGTAATTATCGCATGTCTAAGTCACAGTAGGTTAGTTAGATCCCATATGCTTTGTTTTCAAACCTAGGAATTGTTCAACAGCGAAATGATTTTCCTACTGCTCGCAAATTCAGATCCACCTCCTTTCCCAGCAAAAAATGCAAGCATGCCTGATTCATAAAGCTTTTGAGATGTTTATTGAGCTTACTTTCCATGTCTCCAAATCAAAAGCAGACACTTGCTTCTCATCCGTTAACAACTCTCCTGACCAACACAGGTGGTGGGGTATTTCATTGTTGCAAAAATATTTTTATACTGTGACATCATTCAGTATTAAGTAAAGCCACGAAGCTAAATCCAGGATGGTGTGGGTGTGTGTGTGTGTGTGTGTGTGTGTGTGTGTGTGTGTGTGTGTGTGTGTGTGTGTGTGTGTGTGTGTGTGTGTGTGTGTGAAAAAATGAGAAGCTGAGTTTGGCTGATGAGGTGAGGCCGATTTCTCCGTTTCCTGGTTTTTGCTTTGAGTTTTGATGAACGAATTATCCTGCCCAGACTCCATGTAAAGCGGGGGGAGAGAGACTTCCTTTCTTTCAAAGTGTGAACTCCAGGAACAAAGGCTACCACAACTCTCTCCCCACCACCGTCCACGACCTTAGGCTGAATAGGCAGGGGAAGGGGGGGGGACACAATATCTTTTTTTAAGAGTTGGGGGGGTTGGGGGGCGAGGGGAGAAATAAGCCCAAGGTTCCTACCGAAAGGAAGTTTTCCAGGGACAAGCTTCTCGTTTGGTTGGAACTGCGACTTTGTCTCTTTTTTTTGGATACAATATTTCTGCTGACTCCGGAAAATTTTCCACTTGAATGTGCAATTAACCAGCAGTAGTAGTAGCAGCAGCAGCAGCTCTGGAGAAAGCAAAGAAGCAGCAAAAGAGAACATTCCTTCTTTCATCTTTAAACGGGGGGGGATTTTTTAAAAAAGAGAAGAGCGAGTGGGGAGTAAAAGAGCAAGAAAACAAAGATCAAAAAACTCAAGGCTCTTAGAGAAGTGTGTGTGAGAGAAAACGGGGGGGGGGGGGAGAGAGAAAACCCAGCCCAATCTCAGCTCCAGCCACTTTCTAAAGCTCGCCACTAGGAAGAGAAACTCCAGGGAGAGGATCGTTTTACTTCGCAAGGCCTGATCTGCTCCCAACTTATTCCTTCTTGGTGAAAAATGTGAAAAATGCCAAAGATCTGTGTGCGGGCGCGCGGGCGCGGGCGCGCGTGCCGGAGTGTGTTGGAAAGCTGGGTGTGTGTATGTGTGTGCGCGCGCGCGCTCGGGGCTGCGAAGCCGTGACTCAGGCAACTCAATGAAAGCAGCAACAGCAAAGAAGGGAGCGGAGCGGCGAGAGCGGCACGGCCGCCTGTTGCAGCTCCGGCTCCGATCCGTCTCTTCCCTCCCCCCCCCCCCCGAAAGCGGCCCAAACTCCGCGGGCAACAAGTCCGCCCTTCGCGCATCCATTCGCAAGCTTCCTTCCCTTCTTCTCCTTCCCTTCGGCCCCCCCATCACCCCTCCAGATCACCTGCGGAGACTGAGAAAGGGGGGGCGGGAAAGAGAGGGGGGCACCGATCTGATCCTCCCAAGTCAATAACAGAGGACAAGCGCCCCCACCTCCTCCTTTCCCGGCCAGCCACACAAAGCCAAGAGAAAAATGGGGAGAAAAAGCAGCTCCCTCCGGCCGCCGCTCGCCCCTGCGCTCGCGCACACAACACACAACCGCACAAAACTTACCTCCACTCCACTCTCCCCACCTTTCCAAACACCACCAGTCTTTTTGCAATTCAATTGCAAACTTCTTCCAGCTTTTCCCCCGGGGGGAACTTTGGCTTGCTTTAAATGTTCCTGGCCTTGGGGTTTTGCTTGCTGTTGTTATTGTTGTTTGTTACGGTCAAAAAAAAAATAAAAAATAAAAAATAAATATTTTTTCAAAATAAAAATAAAAATATATGCAATTACTCTTATTATTATTATTATTATTTTAATCGTAGTGTGTATGTGTGTGCGCGCCTGGGCTCTACAGTCCGTTGGCTTGCGGGATTATTGAAGCCCTTCAAGTGATTAGTTACTGCCCCCAAAACCGGCGGTGGCAGGGCGGGCTGGGCTTTCGAATGGGCTTGTGCGGCGCAAGCGATGCTAAGAATGTTCGGAATGAGACGAGGAATGAAATGAACGCGAGGAGCGGACTCTCCACAGGGGGAGGCGGAGCCACGGCCCGCAACAGCCAGGGGGGATGGAGAGGGGAGGAGCCGGGGAGCAGCTGGTGACCTCATAGGAAAGTCCGGGGTGTGGGGGGGGGCAGAGGAGGAGGGAGCACTTCGAGGGAAGGGGCGGGGTTTCTGGAGGGAGATCAGATCACATGGGGAGGAGGAGGAGGAGGCGGAGGCGGGGGGGGGGTGGGGGGAGGGGGAGGGATGAGAGGTCACCAAGAGTCACATGAGGCACGGCGGCCGGGCGAGAGAGCGCGGCTCTGCAAGGGGGCGCCTCCTCACATGCCGAGGCACCCGCGCCAAGAGGGGGCGGGGGGTACGAGCGGAGCCCGCCGAGGCGCGCCCGGAGCGAGGCTCCAGCTGCCGCGCGGATTCCCGCTGGGGCTGCAGCGCCCGCGGCGGGGAGAGACGAAGCAGAAGCAGAAGCGGCGCCTGATGCAAACTTCTCTGGGGGCCGGGTTGGCGTGGCGCGCCTCGGCGGGCTGGTCCGCTTTCCTTTCTCGCCGGAATCGGCAGCCAGGAGACGGGATGTCAAGTCGTGCCAGCTCGCTTGGCAGAAAAAGAAAGGGGCCAAAGGGTGACCTCTTTCTTCCCCCCCCCCCACCCGCGATCGGGATTCGTAATAATTAATCAACCAAACGCCAAGGGCGGCAGCCTGCTTGGACAGGAGTTGGAGAAGGAAGCACCACATTGGCCGAGTTCTTTTTTCTTGACTTTTTCAGACAAGTGCCGGGACAGGCCCATCCCTGACGCTCACATCGGGCGTGAGGTTCTTCTGTTGTTGTGTTTCCTTATCCTTTACAATAAGGCTGATTCCCCCGAAATGCGCCCCCTGGAGATTTCAGGGCTGGCAAAGGTCTCCGCTTAACAGAGAGGGAAGTTAAGCAGGCGACGAGCGCGGAGGGCTCTTGGTTCGCAAGCTGGTTGTGGGGACCTACCAAGAGCAGTGCCTTTTGGATAGGGGAACAGCTGCATCTTCCTCTGTTTTCTTCGCAGCTGCGATTCTCAGCCTAAACAAGAACTAAATTGTTAAGAGAGTTAATTGCGTTACTATGGGGCACTCACTTTCAAGATGGGATACTATTATTAAGACCAGAGTCAGTTCCTTTAAAAATTCAGTTTCCAGGAAGTAGCGTGTTACTTTGTTTCAGGAGCATGGAAGGTAATAGGGTAAGAGAAGGCCAAAAAAATACTCCTTCATAATAAAGCTGGTGCAACTTTAAGTTGACATGATTCCATTTTAAAACCCATTAATACAGAAAACTTAAAATTATTTAGTATGGTAGATTTCACCAAGTCATTACAGGTTAAAAACACACTGAGCAAGGTTCACTACCAGAAGAGAAATTATGAAAGAAATGGAATGGGAAGCAGATGATAAGATGGGATAGGTTGTTCATCAAAACCTATGTAGGAAACATGAGCTCAATGTATGGGCCAAATTTTGTCACGGGAATTATTTCCCACCTAGAAGATGAAGTAGGTCTAGGAAAAATTCTGGTTCTCCATGTTTCAAAGTCCTGAATATGTTGGTCTTGGAATTTGTTCTGTCAGATTCTGGGAAGTTACTTCAACCTCTTTTTGGAACCTGCCTTATGCTGCCCATCTGTTGTATTGGCTGAGGTAATCCTAATTTTTCACCTCCTTCTACCTGACTTTACATGCTTGTTGGCAGCTCCACTCTTCCTGATATGCTCACAGCACTTAAATAGATCGCTTCCTGTTGCAGCTTTGCATATTGGAACCATCTGTGAAATAACACTGTTTCAAAGTTACAAATGCAACAGAAATTGTTCCTAAATCACTTCTAACCCAGTTCCCTTCTAATTCCATTAATCCCTATGTTACGAATAAATTCCTTTCCTTCAGTTTTGGTTTTGTGTGTGCTGCAACTGTTCACCCACGACTCTCACAGCAGAGCTGTGGATGTGCTGTTCAACAGTAGTCCGTGAGATGTCCAGATATAGCCAGAAACAGGTAGACAAAATGCAGCCTGTAGACCAATGCAGTTCCTGCCCCAGCATCCCTTAATCCTATACAGTGGACCCTCGTATAACAAATGGTTTGTATAACATAAAATCTGTACAACATAAAAATTCCGGAGATAGGGGAAATTTGCTTAACAGAATCGCCTATGGGGCGAATCCGTACCACATAAAAATGGTCGCAATTAGGGATTACTCCGTTTTCAATGCATTCCTATGGAAAATTTGTATAAAGGAAAATTTGCTTAACAGAATTTCATTTGGAACACATTAATTCCTTTATATAGTACCACTGTATATGTAGAGAGCATCAAACAATAATTTCTTATGAAAAATGTCCCTTGGGCCCTCTGAGGGATTTGAGGGTAATTTTGGCCATCTTTTTGCCCTCACCAATGTGATTTGAGCCTTTTTTGTTTGTAACTAGGGATCATTTTTGGATTTTAAAAGCTTCCATTCCCAGCATATAATAGGGTGTGTGTGTTTTGGTGAGTGGGGGCAGAATAGTAGGGGAAAGAGAAATTCTCAGTTGAACTGATATTGAATTTCCTACTGGACTGTAGCCAGAGATTGGAAGGCAAAGGAAAAGAGCAAGACTGGCAGAAGGAGTAGTAGTTGTAGAAATTTCTGGCCAAGAATAAAAGAGAAAGGAAGGGGATTCAGAGCCACAGTATAATTACTGAATGTCAGTAGATGTAAGGAAGCTTTCAGAGTTTTCCAGCATTACCTCAACATATCTTTGCTTCTAGAAAAGGAAAATAAGGAAGTTTCTGCCTACTACCCAGGTGGAGAAAGTTCTGGACATGCCGAATTAGGTTCAGTCCACTTTGGGTAGTGGGCGGCATATAAGTTGTAAAAATAGATAAATAAAATATACTCACCTATGGCATTGTATAAGATGTGGGCTATTAGGTTCAGTCCATTAAAAGTCATGTGTCATATACTCACCTATGACATTGTATAAGATGCGGGCTAAGAAATCCAAAATTAAATCCATTTGAAGCAAAACAAATTGAGGAGCCGTGTAGCCATCACAAAAACCGAATACAAAAGTGGAACAAGTGATACCTTTAGGCTACTATAAAAATAACAAAAACGTTGCTACCGTTTTGGGGGCAAAAACCCCTTCCTTGGGCATGAAAAAAAGTGTTTTGTCAAAGGTACAAGAAACAAAGCTAGTTGTGCAGTCCTTGAGCAATACCCAGTGTCATTTGGATAATTCCCTTGTGGAACAACTCAACAAGCCCATGTGTGGAAGTGGTTAGAGTGATAGACATGGACTCAGAAGACCTGGGTTCAAATTCTTGCTTGGCTTTGGGATTTTACTTGGAGGTGGCAGTGGTCAGGGATTTTGATGTCTAAACATCTCCCCTAAGAGGCCTATAGAACTTTAACGAATTTCATGGTATAGTGGTTAAACTGCAGTACTGTAGTCAAAACTCTGATCATGGCCTGGGTTCAATCCCTGGTAACTGGCTCTGGGTTCATTTAACCTTCCATCTTTTTGAAATTGGTAAATTGATTCGCCAGCTTGCTGGAAGTGGGGATGTAGAGCCTGCATAATTAAATTGTGCAGCACCCTTTTTTTTTTTTTTTTTTTTGGCTTGGCTTTATGCTGTAGACCTCTAGGGAGGAATGAGAAACTTGTGCCCATCATAGCTGACAGTTATCCCAGTCAAGGGTTAATTCCGGAATAAAACCAGACAAACATTTCCAATCATATACAAATTTATCTGAGTATCAAGGTGTAACTCTTTTCACTGTTGCGGTATTTCCAGGGAACCTTCGCTTGTCTAATTCTATAAACTTCATTTAGCTGAATTGTTTCTACGTTTCATAAGTACAAAAACGATATCCTGAATATTCAAAAGCCTTGCAGCTATGGAAAACTGAGATGCTGCAAATAGAAGTACATTCAAAAATAAAACTTAATTTGTAAGGAAAACTAAATCATTTTAGAACTATATTTAGTAGCTGACATTCTAAAAGTGAAAAAGCTGATAACCTAAAAAGGAATACTGTATTTCAAAAAAAATTGTGAACACTTTTCTAATACATTAACGTTCTTGAGAATAAAAATGTATTAAAGAGAATGGCTTTCTTAACCTTTAAGCATATTGTGTGTGTTGTATTGTGTTGTTACAGTTGTGACCAACTCTTCGTGACTCCATGTCCATGGAGTTTTCTTGGCAGGAATACTGGAGTGGTTTGCCAGTTCCTACTCCAGGCGCCTACAGCACCTGGTATTCCCTGGTGGTCTTCCATCCAAGTACTAACCAGGGCTGACCCTGCTTAGCTTCATGAAACCAAGCAAGATCAGATGTGCTTAGGGCATCTAGGCAGCTTAAGCATATTAAGAATGTGTATAAAACAGTACTCAATACTACCCCAGCCAAACTAGCTAACACCAAAGGAGAAAAGCACATTTTGATTGTGTTGCTGGCTTTTGAAAATGAAACTGCTGTACTATTACATGATGGTTGCTCATGGATGTCTCGTGCCCACAGTGGCATGGAGTTGTGATGATATGGTGAATTCCTATTTGTGTGTCTTATATCCCTATATTTATAATTCTTTCAGTTGTTTTCTTTTGCTTTCAGTCTATAAACTGTTTTCTAGGGGCCTGGAGAACAAAAAAAAGCAATAGGAAATTCTACTGTTGCAGCTACTATAACTCAAAAGGTTTGGAACTCAAAAATCTGGCAAGCTACCATCATGATAAAAACATCATTGTTTTATTTAAAATTATTCAAGGCTTGTAAAACGAAATGTTTGCCACAGTGCCACACGGTCCTGGAATGCTAGAATATTGTAACACCAAAATACTTAAACTACATAGAGTGGAAGAACCTGCATAAACCACCTCCATATTTACACATTGTATCATAAACATGCAATTGTCATGATTGTTATGGTGCAGTGACCTTGCTTGGCTGGAAATCCAAGTACGTGTTTTAGAATGATTATACTAAACTATTGTTAAAGCTTCCAGTTTAAAGGCACTTTCATTTTCTGGGCTACTCTTTCTATTCTGCACCCCCTTTGCTTAATTATTGTAACACTATACACTTACAATTGCACATCTCAACAGTGAAACCACTTCTTCAATATGTCACAGACTTTGGCAACTCTACTAGGGTTGCCATAATTTAGATGTGACAGCATGTAACATCCAAATATTGTAAAACAAATTCTGAATTTTCTAGAACTACACGTGGGTATGTATTACAGCAGAAAAGTTTTTACAAATTCTCAACCATTACTTGTAAGAAGATAAATTGAGGTAAGTGTTATAGCAAACTTCTGTAGGAAATTGAGAGTCTCCACCAATTTCTGGTAGATTATTATTCTCACAAAATGTGATTGTAGCACAGCTTGGGTGTGTGCTTTCCCCAAATGTCTTCTCACTGCAAGTGGCAGCATAAGTTACCATTCTGTCAGTGTCACTGTCCTTTCATCTCTCCTCATGGTCAGGGCCGGCGCGTCCATTAAGGCGAACTAGGCAGTTGCCTAGGGCGCTAAAATAGAAAGAGGGTGCTGGCCAGCCTACTGCCCCCCCGCCACTGGCCACTGCTGTCCGTCCGCCCGCCGCCCACCCCACGCCCATCGCCGCCTGCCCCCCATCCCTGTCTCTGCCGCCGGCCGCTGCCCCACCACCACCTGCCCCCCGCCACCCCCTGTCCCACCTGCCCGCTGCCTGCCCCACCCCCACCCCTCGCCTAGGGTGCAAAAAATCCTAGCGCCGGCCCTGCTCACGGTCCTCTACCTAGTGGTGGTGTAGGGCATGATGGTGCCAACAAGGAGGCAGCTCCTCCAATATGCTGGAACATCATGGAGATGTTTCTGCAAAGTGTATTTTCTTTTTAATTCCAGCAAAGTAAGGTGTAGGGGTGGGGAATCTCAGCATACCTCTGAGACAAAATCTATTCTGAGAAATTGGTTCAGATAAACTTTGACTTTGCATCATTCTTCAGGGTTCAGCACTTCCCCAAATGTTTTGAGGAATCACTGTATATAGATTTTTATCTCTACCGTAGATGCTTATAATATCCTATAGTGGCTATGAGCATAGGCAGTCCTGTGTCCACCAACACAAAAAGAGGGGAGGATGTATTGTACCATAATTTGTCTTGCAATTACTTTTGTGATTTCCCTGAAGTTTCTTTGCCTGTGAAAGAGGCTTCACTTTTTCTCCCTCATTCTCTGGATGTTCAGAATCCCTTATACCCAAGGCGCTTCTGTTTTGTGATGGATGCTTCCACCAAGACTGTGGTCCAAGGAGATCTATCTATCTATCTCTCTATCTCTATCTCTATCTATCTGTCTGTCTGTCTGTCTGTCTGTCTGTCTGTCTGTCTGTCTGTCTGTCTGTCTGTCTGTCTGTC
>JAHTLZ010000016.1:61025666-61048951 GCA_023846285.1 Phrynocephalus versicolor
GTCTGTCTGTCTGTCTGTCTGTCTGTCTGTCTGTCTGTCTGTCTGTCCCACTTACAGTATAGAAACGTCAACCAATAAAGATACATACAATATTATAATAAATGAAATATATAAAGAAAACCCAAAATCAAATATAAATTATAATTAACAAAGTCAACCAGATAAGAAATAAAAAAGAAAAAAACAAGAAAAACAAATCAGAGGTTTTGTAAGAGGGAACACACAATTTTTATTAGTCACAAAATTGGCTGTGATTTTTGAAATACATTTAATTCAAAGGAAGCCATGGGGATAGTGGAATGTCTTACATCACAACATTTCATTAATTTTTTGTATGAGACAGAGAGGGCTTTGGTGATTTTGTAAGCCATTTGCAAAAGGCAAGAGGGTCTGATTGATTGTGTTAGTGCCCGTGGAGGATTACGAGCAACTGGTGTGGAGCCGCACTGAAGACAACATTGGCACTGGCGCTTGGCACGTCCAGTTTAACCGCCCTTACCTACTATGGTTTGGATATCAGTGTTGTTTGCTCATCCCAGCCTCTGCTGTTCTCCATATGCCTTGGACACAGGCAGTCCTCCTGCCAGGCAGTGGAATCCCAGCTCAACATCATGCTGTCCATAGAAGATAAGGAACAGCAGATGCCTCTTGTGCCAGCAGAATTTCTCTTTCCTGCCAGCTAATCTGAGAGATCTGACAGCAGATGAGCTGAGAAAAGGGTGGGGTGAGGGAGGAAAGAGAGTTATGCCAGATCCCAACCCACTCAGCCCAGGTGCACTGATCCAGTATTCACTTAAGTCAGTTTTTAATTTCTGAGCCATTTCATTTTCAAGGCTGGTTATTGGAAGGTTCAATTGCAGAGATGTCTATCTTCTGACACATCGAGCATGTACCCCTCTGTTTGCATCTTCCACTGAGACTCAGGTTATCTCCTTTTGCCTGTCTTGCACAATACCTTATACATCACTTGAGCTCTCCAAAATGAGACCTCCATCCTTTCTACTGCTATCAATTAAAAAACCTCAAACAGAGATAAAACCAGTGATAAGTGAATCATGATATGCAAGTGTTCCCTTCTAAAGAAGATCAGTAGGGAACTTTTGGGTCCAGTTTCCTTTCCTATGTGCAAATACCTTTGTGCAGTTGGGTAAACATTTCAGTAGTGTCACCAGGTAAAAATAAACAATGATCCATGAAAATGGAATACCTTCAGCATTCTGAGCTTTCTAGAAGAGTTGGTCTGGGATCCACTAGGCTGCCGCTGCTTATTCAAATCCATTTAGATGAAATTGTTACTTAAAATATCATTTCTTCAGAGCTCAGTTGGTAGGAGCACCTGGCTGTGGAGCCAGAGGGTAGAATGTTGGATCTCCACTGTGCCTCCCAGGAGATGAAATAGACCAAGCCACCTGATGCCTTTGTGGCTGATGGATTACATATCCCGCCACATTTATGGTGATGGGAAAGTCGCATTGTCCCAGAGTGGCACCAAAACAAGGGAGCAGTAAACCATTTCTGAGTACTCAATGCCTAGAAAAAAACACAGGAGGGTATCCATAACTCAAAATCAATTTGCTGGCACACTGTTCTTTTTAGTACTATATCTGAGACCAGAATGTTCCATTCTATCAGCTAAGAAATGCAATTAAAACCTCTGTGCTCTGCAGATCAGTAACTAAGACCTGACATCTTGCCTCTGCACCTGAGGCATCATGTTTATCAAGCAAGTATATTTCACAGGGACTGATCATGAGGGTGGGATTTTTATTTGCTCAAAAATTCCATTGCATATCTAGAGAACTTTTTGTGCAGGTCCAACATGGGTGGGAAACGTCTTGTTCCTCTCAGATGATGGTTGATGTAGATGTCTCAGTGTGGCTGAGCAAGATACAGAAAGTTACAAAAGCAGGGACAGAATTAGGAGGAAACAGCCTCAAGGAAGAGATGAATTAGCTGAAGTCAACAAGAACAAAAGAGATGCAGAGTACTGGAGGATTAAAAGTAATGGCTAAAGTTATATCCTCCTGACCAAATAATTTTTAAAGCAAATATCTTGTGGAAGAGTTTCTTTAGGCACCATAAAGCATCTGTTGGAGGAAAAGGGTGCCTGAGTTCCAGGACCCAACTTCAGAAGGGCCAGCATGGATAATCTGAACAAATTTAACTCTAAAAGTTCCATGGATTCAACTGGGTATATCCTAGTTGTGGTTTTTTTATGCAAAGCAACAGGATTTTAGCCACTGTTTTTCTATGATGCTTGCCACATGGATTGGCTCAGCTATACAAAGAGTCTCCCTATCAATATACAGGACACTCTGTGCAACAATGCTACGTAGAGACATGTGGAAACATTTTTTGTCAGCCTTGGTGAGGGAGTCCTATTGAATCCCAGAAATCAGTGATAATCTCAGACACCAAAAGTCATGTGTTAGATTTAACATATTAATTTTTAAATACTGTAGTTCATTTCGTGTTCATAGTAGGATGAGGCAACTATTGCATCTAAAGAATAAATACCTTCAAAAATAATATATACTTTAATGTTTTAACATTTGGTGCAAAAGGTTTTCTGGAGTCCTTTTGCTGTTGAGATAAATTTTGTCCACATTAGTGTGGTCAATGACAGCTGATGAATGAAAGCAGGGTGTATATTGGTTGCACAGTCAGATGCATGACCAGGCACATGACCCTCATCAGTTAGCCAGAATTAGCCACAGCAAGTTCTGGAAATCTTATACAAACACCAAGAGATTTTGGCCTTTTGTTTTAAAATATTAGATCCATTTCATAGTGTTTCACTAAAAATTAATGACACTCAACATGTTTAACATATTATTTTGCAGCTTTGGGATGAGACTTCTATGAAATCTAACATATCCTGTTAGTTATTTTATTGATTTATTTATTTATACCCTGTCCATTTGGCCATATGGATTTAAAACTTTAAGAATTTTTAATATAAGACACTAAATTAAACTTTGGTATATTAGATTCTGTACAGGAATTATGGGGGTAATTTGGTGCTCATGAACAGTTGCATCCCCTGTAAACCACAGGTACTGCCAGTGGCTTCTGATGTCTAACAGCTTGTTAATTCACTCAGCAAATTACTGTTCAATTCATTGTGGTTACAGAATTACAGGCTCAATTTATTAGAGGTCACTGGTGAAAATCAGGTGCTAAATGAGCTTTGGATGGGAGCATTTAATTTAATTAAATGTCCAGTGGAACAGAGCCATTTCAGAATCCTCACTGCTGATTACTTCGCTCAGGTTTTTTCTCTTCAGTTTATTCCAATTTGAAGGATTTAGATTTATTAATACATGTGTCCACAATCATACAGGAATTTGAGTGTAAATGCAAGAATTTATATGTTCCATTTCTATCATTTTGCCTAAGAACTAACGGTGGCAGGCAGGAGGTGATGCCATTTTCTCCATGAAACAATGCCACAAAAAGACTTGTCTGAGAATTAATCAAGGATCACTCCGTAGACACCATGGACCTGAATGGGAATTTGAAACCAGGTCTCCCCTGCACTAAACTGGCTCTGATACTACATTAAATTTGGTGCCTGTTTAACTGAGTTCACGTTTGTTCATCAAAACAATTAGCCCACCTTCAAAGTTGGGGGATTTATTTATTGCTTGACACCCACATTTATTGGGTGTCAAACAATTGTACTCTTGCAACAAAGGGAACTCATTCCTATTTCAGATTAATTCCGGGGTACATTCATGGTGTCACCTACAATGAAAGCTAAAGATGGCAAAACATACTGTACTTACTACTGCTCTGGGACTGACATGAGCCCTGCAATAAAAGGAGGATTGTACATGTTATGTTTTCCAGCCACTCTATTCTACTTGCCCTACCCTTTGAGTTTCCCTCCCCACTTCCAATGCCATGTATTCTAGGACTGTGCACAGTTCTCTTGTTTTGATTCATAGGTCATTTCAGGGCTTGCTGCTGTATTCTGATTCTGTTTGGTGCAATTTGATTTGACCTGGTTCAATTTGTCCTTTAGGCTCAAATCAATTTGTAAAGGAAACCAAACCACTTGAAAACCAACATTGCTATCTTTTTTATTGTTTTGGAATGGATGGATATGAAATTTGGAGACCTGGTAGACACTCAAGAGTGGAGTCAACTTGCCAAAGGTGTCTACATACAAGGCACTTGTCGAGTTTGCCTTTTCTACCAACAACGGTCTATGAGCCTTTTCACATGACTCCTTAGATCTGCTGGCCACTTAAATTCAGACCAGAGATCTTGGGGGTTTGTCGCTGTTCCTGTGTTCCCATCCCATCCGCACTCCTGGCTGCTGTCTGCGTGAGGGGAGGGAGAAAAAAAGAAAGAAAAGAATGCTGGCTCACCTCCGTTCTGCTGTCTCACTCTGCTCCCGGCAGCATTCCAGTCCTAAAGGGGGGGGGCAACAAACAGAAGCGAGGAGAGTCTGGCACTCACTACATTACATTCGCATCAGGAATTTTTGACCCCCGGAGAGCAGGTACTTGAAAAGTGCGCTGGGACGCGCTTAGGTGGGCGTGGTCACACTTACTTTTTTGTAAACTCTAGAGCTGATGGGGAAACAATTTTAAGCTCCTGATCTGGGAGCCATTTGCCGTGGATTTTAGGGGTTGTGTGAAAAGGCCCTATCAGGCTGAAGGGGATTTGTGGCCCATTCACTTTGACTTGTGTCCTAATCAAAACTTATTTGTAAACTCACTGTTTCACTTCAGATTCAAATGTGTACATTTCACTCAGGACTTCATACAAGTCAGTCAAAATGGCATTAGACAGCACTTCCAGAAGCCCACATCAGGACTGCCAGTGGTGAAAGCATCTGGGAGTTTCAGTCCAATAACATCTGAGGACTCAAGGTTAGAAATCACTGCTGTAGTAGATAACAGATTAAGTATGTTTCTCCTTCCTTTGTGTTTGGGTCCTCTGTCACTAGAGGCTAAATTAGTGGCATTTAACTCCTAAAACCATTGAGAAATGAGCTAAGCCCTTAAAAAGTTGGGTCGATCAATTCAACAACCACCATCATCAGATTTGCCAGACTTCTCCTGTAAACAAAGCAGAGACCAGTCATAGAATTGTCAAGAGTACAGTGGAAACAGCTAAAGCTTATTGTCATAAAGTTCCCAGTCTTCATCCTTCCCAAGTTCTGGTCTCATACCTTCTAATCAGAACAGACTTGCTCCAGTTAATGATCAGTTAAACAATCCTTCCAAGGCTGGACACAGAGCAAATTCATCCTAGAGTAAGCAAGAGGTGGGGGACTGCCCTGTGAGGAATTGCCAAAGCATTTTTTTTTCTGCAGACCTTCATGAAAGCAATACCCTTTTGCTGCTGTTGCTCAGCGGTTGCAGTCATAGAACAAGGTCTATCCTCTATTTTATTACATGCCAAAATCTGTGAAAATGTCACTCTCTAACAGATGGTGCTGTTGGTGCAATAGGTCACCAAATACCAGCTTGAAGAGGCGTGGGGTGGGGAAACATGTGAGGGAGGAACATTCCACCCCTTCTGGAGGATGTTAAAATGAGCATAGGCAAGCCAAAATATAGAAACACTATACAGCAGGGTGTTGCAGAGATGCCCTTGGAATTCTGTTTGAGGCCATGGAGAAAGCCTACCTAGCGCCCTTGTGTTCCTGTCACTACAAAAATATTTGTGGTTTGTTAAGGATAACAGACCCGTGAGCATTTCAAAGCAGTTTGTGAAAAGTAAGTTTCACTTTGAAGGTAACAGTTTTTGTGGCTATTTATTTTTTGTTGTTCTAGGACTGTCGGGGGCAATTCTGACCCATTACATATACCCTAGTTTTAGAGGCTGTTATACAGTTTGAGCTTCTCTATTCCCTTCTTAGACTACCCCTAAAATCCGTGGCAAATGGCTCCCAGATCCGGAGCTTAAATTTTTTTCCCCACCAGCTCTGGAGTTTACAAAAAATTAAGTGCGACCATGCCCACCTAAGCGCTTCCCAGCGCACCTTTCAAGTACCTGCTCTCCGAGGGTGAAAAATTCCTGACGTGGATGTAACTTAGTGAGTGCCGGGCTCTCCTCGCTTCTGTTTGTTGTTGTTGTTGCCCCCCGCCCCTTTAAGAGATACTAAGAGACTGGAACGAGACAGCAGAACGGAGGTGAGCCAGCATTCTTTTTTCCTTTTTTTCTCCCTCCCCTCACGCAGGCAGGAGCCAGGGAGTGCGGAGGGGGTGGGAACACAGGAACAGCAACAAACCCCCAAGATCTCTGGTCCAAATTTAAGTGGCCAGCGGATCTTAGGGGTCGTGTGAAAAGGCTCTATTAGAGACTTTTCTAAATCAGGAACCACTGTAGGATATGTGGACATGGCTTGTGATTTGCATGACAACATGCCAAAGAAAACAGCATATAGTGAGAGAAGGGCTTGAAGAGAAAGGTCAGCTGCAGTATCAGGCCAGGTGGCCACATTATCTGAATTGGCCTTGGTAGCCAATAGAAATATCACTTTGATACCAAAGGTGTCATTAGCATTAGCATTAGCATTAGCATTAGCATTTCTAGACCGCCCAATTTCCTAAATAGGGACTCTAGGCAGTACCATAGGTATATTCTGTTAACTAATTCAAATTGTAGCCAAACAAATGCAGCGATAGTAAAAGCAGCAATAGTTGTGCCACTAACTCCCCTCAGACTGATGAAGCTGCTTGGATCAGTAGCAAGAGTTTCAATCTCACAAGAAAATAAGTCCAGTTGCCATGACTGAACTTCCAGACATCTCTTTAAGCCCATTTTTCTATTGAATTGGTGGTAATTATTAAGAGAGAGTATGGCACGGAGAGCCACAAAGTGATAGAGAGTCGGACATGAGTGAATGGACAGAAGGAAGACTTGGGAAGCTTTTTCAGCTTTTAAACGTCCAGGCTTTCTTTTTCCAATAAAGAAAGTAGACTAACAGTGCTAAGCGGACTTCTAAAATATGCAGACATTTCCTCTACTCATAGAGTAATCGCTTTAGACACCTTTTACTTATTTTCTTGGGTCTAAAGACAACAGCTGCCTATAGGAGAAAAAATGGATTTTAGGGTAGCATAAGGTTGGGAGAAGGCATGCCGTAGGATCACAAAAACGGGCCAGTCTTCTTGTGAGCAGTTCAGACAGTCCAGTAAGGTAACGGGTCCAGTCCACTGCGAACATTGTGCGGTGCATGGGAATGGGAGAAAGGGCGAGTCTGAAATACAGTGGTACCTTGTTTAAAGGAATTAATTCGATTCAAATGAAATTCTGTTCAGCAAATTTTCCTTTGTACAAATTTCCCATAGGAATGCATTGGAAACGGAGTAATCCCTAATCACGACCATTTTTATGTTGTATGGATTCATCCCATAGGCGATTCTGTTAAGCGATTTTCCCCTCTCTCCGGATTTTTTTTCCTTTAAGCGGATTTTCTGTTAAACCAACCACTTGTTATTCAAGGGTCCACTGTGCTTCATTACAAAACCTGCCACTGAGCTCCAAGTTGGTGCTGTCATTTATTCGGAAGCAAATCAACCCAGCCGCGGAGGGGAAGGTGTTGCAGCTTCAAAAAGCTCCACTTAAAACAGCATATAGTGAGAGAAGGGCT
The DNA here is from genome assembly GCA_023846285.1 of Phrynocephalus versicolor. NCBI lineage: Eukaryota > Metazoa > Chordata > Lepidosauria > Squamata > Agamidae > Phrynocephalus > Phrynocephalus versicolor. Next base: position 61,033,282 of record JAHTLZ010000016.1, read on the forward strand.
TGAAGAGAAAGGTCAGCTGCAGTATCAGGCCAGGTGGCCACATTATCTGAATTGGCCTTGGTAGCCAATAGAAATATCACTTTGATACCAATGGTGTCACTACCGAGGCTATGGATCCTGAAGATGCTTGCATTGATTTCTTTGCTATTCTCTTTGGAAGTGCTACCAAGATGGTGTAGAGAGAGCCATTTTGTGCTGCCCACTCCACCACTCTGAGGGAAACACTCCCACAAATATAGCCACAGCTTAGATTTTCAAAGGCAGAGGCTGCATTTAGTAAAGCCCTTGCAGATCAAACAGGGTTGAGGCTGCTGGGCTTCCCCTCCTAAAAGGGGAGGAGGGAAGGGAATGTCTATTTTGGTCAAGGGGGGGGCGATGTTCTCGCCACAGGAAGGACACTTTTCAAACAAGGCCTCAGAAGCCATGCAGTTGGGCAAGGCCTGCCAAACGTTAAAAAAAAAAAAGATTGTAATTAAGTCAAGGATACAAAAAAATACATGAAACAAAGTAGCACCAAGGGAAAAATCTCTCTCAAAATACAGCAAAAGCAAGTGAAAGGTGGAGGGAGGACAAAGAAGAAGAAGAAATTGTGATCTGAGTTCAACAAACATTCCAAGATGCCATCGTTCAGAGGGTCAAAAAGGAACTGAAGAGTGCCTTTTCATTAGATTTGCACAGGGCGGAAGGTGAGAAGGGGAAAGACCTCAGCCCAAGATTGTTCCAAGAACTGGCTCTGCACAGGTGCAAACCCAATTGTGTGATCCGCAGAGACCATTCATAGTTATGAACGAAATGGCCATACCAGTGGCGTTGCGTGGGTTGCCAGCACCCAGGGCAAGGCATGTATTGCATGACCCCCTTAACTCATGGACCATTAACACTCCCTGAGTCCCCCTGTCCAGTATTGAATTCCTTATGCCCCTCAAGCACATGTATGGTACTTTAAGAAAAAATTAACATAATTAAAATAAAACGCATAGTCAAATTTACTCTCAGATCTATTTAAAATTTCCTATTTTTAATCTGTGCAAAATTTTCAATAACCATTGAAATCTATATTGAGATCTCTCTCTCAATTGACAGTATTGTTAGGTTACTCAGTCTTTCTTGGCTCATTGTAGATCCTTGATATGTTTTGATTAATTTAAGTTTTAAGAAATTTCTTTCATGACTGGCAGTTGAAATGGTGATAGTTAAAAAGATTCTTAATGTCACAACAAAGTTAATCAAACTCTCTTGCAGTTTCTACCTGTACACGCACTGGAGCAAATCGAAAGCTATACAGTTAGCAATCTGCTCATCAGTAACTCATTTGGCAAACATAGTTGCAGCATTCAACTCTGTATACTTAGCACATTTGTGCCGAATGTGCTCATTAGTAAAATATTTTTTTTCAGTATCCAGGAAATGTCAATACATCAAAGAGTTGAAAACTTTTGCTCATTTAACTGGTAGTAATTGCTATTGCCACAAATAAGATCCCTAAGGAAATCCTGGAACAATAGTGATGCTGCAGTGTGTCCCAAACACACTCTCTCATTTCCAAATTCAGTTTTATTGTAGTAAATGACTATTACAGTCTAAGTTTATAGGTGTTTCACAGATGATCTATAGATTAGATAGGAAAAAACTTCCAAAAAAGATACAGTAACAGTGATACTTGCATTGAAAATGAATCACTGGTCAGGGAACCTGTTGAAAAGTATGGTATAGTATAAAGTGGTTGAAGTTTAAATGTTGTTTTTCAGTGTAAGCAGCTTAGGGTAAAGTAACAATGAATCCAGGATGTAATTAAAAGGGAAGATAAGGAAACCATCACTGGTGAAGCAGATTAATTTATTAATTTATTACAACAGATTAGGAAATAATTATTCTGCCCTAGGAGTGTTAAATAAGGAGGTATACCTCTAATGTGGTGAATAGGGCGGTATACAAGAGTTAAAATAAATAAATAAATAAATAATAAATAAATAAATAAATAATGAAATACTTTGAGATTACAATCATGTAAATTTTGAAAAAATCTAAGGGGAGATATTTCGTTCATATAATCTAATATGACATACAAAATATGATGTACAAAATTATGCAGGGCATGAGTAAAGTGGATAGAGGGACGCTCTTCTGCCTCTCACAAAATACCAGAACAAGGGGACATCCATTCAAATTGAGGGTTGGGAGAGTGAAAACAGAAAAAAGAATTTATTTTTTTTACCCAGCGTATTGTTAGTCTGTGGAACTCACTGCCACAGGATGTGGTGATGGCATCTGGCCTGGATGCATTCAAAAGGGGATTGGACAGATTCCTGAAGGAAAAGTCCATCACAAGTTACAAACCATGATGGAGATGTGTAATCTCCAGGTTTAAAACCAGGATACTTCAAGGGCCAGATGCAGAGGAGTGGTATCAGGAGACAGATATCTAGTTTTGTGTGCTCCCAGAGGCATTTCGTGGGGCCACTGTGAGATACAGGAAGCTGGATTAGTTGGGCCTTTGGCCTGATCCACCATAGTTCTTCTTATGTTCTTATGTTTATGTTCTTATGACACATATCTATTAGAACACTAAAAATAGGCCTTATTATGGCTTCCGATCGTACTCCTATCAGTTCTATGATTCCGGAGACACTTCATAGCAGCCATATGTGGCAACTGAATCGGTTTCCTTTCCAAAAGCAATTATGGAGACTCAAACCAAAAGAGGAAATTAACCGTATTTTTTACAATTGATCTATCAACTGATGTGCTGTGTCACAATGAAATCTAGTCTGGAAGGGCATTGGTCAAAATAAGTAATCTGGAAAGAAAAGATAACTAAGTAAGTCCAAATTTGTATGGAAATCAAAGAATTGGAGAGAGATCCTGCAAGAATCAATAAGTAAACAAATGTTTGAAGAAATCAAAGGTAAAATAATAAATTAGACTCACTGGAAAGAAATAAAATTAATGGACATGAAGTACATAAACACATGATAGTTTTAAGAAGAAATGTAAAGCACCTAGCATCAAAAAACAAAAAAAAATCCTCTAAAAATTATTAATTACCAAGTTGCACAATTCTTTCCAAACTGTTCTGTAAAATCATCTATGATGATCTTATACAAAAATCTTCACAAATATTTCTAATAATGGGCATTGCAACTGGTTACTGAATACAAAAATTAGTAGAACTGAAAATTATTGCAACACTTTGTATTAATTTGAAGATATGTGCTCTGTTATTTTAAGCACTTTTTAAAAAGTAAAATGTCCTTTTCAGTTTCTGATTATACATATGCGTATCTCAGGAGGGTAAATTTTAAAAGCTGCAAATAATTATAAATGCTTTGATTCATTACAGGGAAAATATATATATTCCACAGGATTATTAAGCAAGGACTAAACATTCCTAACATACAATGGTATTGTGAGGTTATAGATATCCATAATGGACTGATTGCAAGGGGCAATCGCCTTTTCTATAATCTTACATTTATTTATTATTGTAACATACACTTCTAGAATGTTATAATGGTACACCTTATGTCTGGATATGATGCTAGTTTAACCCTATAGAACATCCACTCACTCCCCCCCAAAAAAAACTGACACAATTTATTCCAGACACTGATATCTGAAGAGTGTAGTAACAAAACAATTATTTGCGCAATCTCCAGGATTAGATCAATTATCTGTCTGTGGAAAATGTAACACAGACCTTATACACAAAGATAGAATTTTTTCACATAGAGCCTCATGCTTAGAAAGGGGGGAGGGGAAGAAAATTAAATCAGGGACTATTTGTAGAAAATTAGAAGCATTAAAACAGAACAAGTATGCTTGTGCAAAATACAAAGCATGAACTCTGATTCCTCTGTGTGGATTATGCTAATGAGCAGTGTCAGTCTCCAAGGAGCGAGTTGGCTCCCTCCATTGGGAGGGTGGCAAGGAAAGAGGTGGCCATTCTCTTTGGCTCTGGAAGGACTCTGGGGTCCTGCCTTTCTGCCCCATATCTGTGAGAGACTTGGACTATCTACAGCCTGTTCCCGATGGATTTAAACTTAGCACTTCTCAGTCGCAACAAAGTGGATCTTATGGCGTATTAAAAATGCTCCCTGTAGCATTAACGTACTTGCCCCCGGCCCTTTCATAGGCTATTGACAAACACCACTTCTGATTTTTATTTTTTGCTGCTACCAAATAGGTTCACTGGTAAATTAAAGCCTTCAGACTATTTTTAAGTTGAATAAAAAATAAAATATGTTTATTGATTACAAAGTAGAATCAGAATCATTAATGGTAATGTGTTGAAGTATAAACAAAAAGAAGAATATAGCTCAAACACACTTAAGTTTGATTACTAATAAAGTTGAATATATGCAGACCCAGTTCCTAAGTTTACAAACTCAAAACACTTAGTTTTCTTCACAGACTCTTCTCTCTATCTTTTCTTCAGTAAGTGTAGATCTCTTATCTAGCCCTATCTTTTTTCTCTTAGACAGTGCCAGTCCCTATCTGATTCTCTCAGAGTCTGCCAGATTCCCTATCTGACTAAAATAGTGCTGAGCAGAGCCTTAAATCCTCTTAGGCCACTCCCCAGACTCTCTCATTGGTGTACAAACTGACCAATCAGTACATACACCTCTCGTGCATTATTCATTGCCTCTATTAAATACCACAGGAGCCAGTTGGCTCCTTCCACTGAGAGTGTGGCAAGGAAAGAGGTGCCCATTCTCTTTGGCTCTGCTAGGACTCGGGGGCTCCTGCCCTTTCTGTGGCCCTTCGGTTCTGAGAAGCCATGTCCTTGAAAAGCATACTGATAGGCTGCTGTGTACAAATTGGTGGCCATGGGCCTTATACAGGAGGCTTGCAGTGTATTTCTGATTATGATAGGGTTGTGCTACTACTATTAGCATTGCTTCAAGCTGCAGCCATCTTGCAGTCATGGCAAACGATCACTACTATGATTGGAATTTGTTTTGCACCCCCCATCCCTCCTTTCTGGGTTCGTAGAGCTAAAGGGATTCTGAAAGATAGGGACAATACAGGGATACTAATGTTTTTATCCCACTTCCTATATGAGTTCCCCTCTAATATGTAAGGCACATACAAAGCCCTTCCCCCTTTAAAAGGCCCTTTTGGAGGGAAGCTGTGCCTCACAAAAATGCTACATTTCTACTAACCATGTTTGCAGGTAACTATTTGGCACAGCGTATGACTCAAAACACCTTGGAAGAATACTAAGATACTATTTTGGGACCTGTATTTCCAGTACAGTCAGTTAGAGTAAAGATATCTCAAGAAACTCTGCTGTGAAATGACTGCGCCTACTCCCCTTCCCCTTCACACGAGGACTGACTGAAAACCGTCACACCAGGTACCTCTGTTGTTTCAGGGAGCCTTGCATTTGAAGGCTAGGTAGGCCAAGATCCCATGGAGCCAATCAGGTGGGCAGACCAGCTGGGCTGCCTGCAAAAATAGCAGGCGAGGAAGGGAAGTCATCGCTAAAAGGCCTGATTAGAGATGGGCACGACTTAGCGGTATTCCCGTTTCCGTTTCCGTTACTCGTTTCCGTTACTCTACGGAAACGGAAACGGGAATTACTCCGCCAGACTTCGAGCTCGAACCGACGAACGAACAATTTGGTCTGATTTTTCGTGCTCGTTACTTGCATCGCACGATTGCGCGCGATGCCAAGCGGCACAGAAAAAAAGTTTTTAAAAGTTAAAAAGCCCGGTTCCCGGCCAAAAAGCAGGCGGAAATATGCCTGCCGTGCCTCAGGGCACCTACCAGAGGGGTGGTTTCTGGAGGTCCCCGCCCGGCCTCCCCCCCTCCTCCGTCCTGCTGGGATGCTCTGGTGTGGTGGTGGGACTCGCCCGCCACAAAAAGCCCAGTCTCGCCGCCGGCCGCCAAAGCGCAAGCAAGCGGCACGGGCGGCACAGGAAAAAACTTTTTAAAACTCTCCCCCGGGTCTCCCCCCCAACCATTCCCGGGCCAAAAAGCAGGTGGAAAATGCCTGTTTGACTAAGGGCACTCACTAGGGCACCTACCGGAGGGGGGGTTTCTGGTCTGGAGGGGGGGTGTCCCGGCTTCCCCCCCCTCCGTCCTGGGCTGCTCTGGTCTGGTGGGACTCGCCGCAGGCTCGCAAAAAGCCCACTCTCGCCGAGACGCCGACGGCCGCCGCAAACACAAGCGGCACGGACGGCGCAGGAAAAAACTTTTAAACTCTCCCCGGCCCCCACCCATTCCCGGGCCAAAAAGCAGGCGGAAAATGCCTGTTTGACTAAGGGCACCTACCGGAGGGGGGGTTTCTGGTCTGGAGGGGGGGTGTCCCGGCTTCCCCCCCCCCTCCGTCCTGGGCTGCTCTGGTCTGGTGGTGGGACTCGCCGCAGGCTCGCAAAAAGCCCACTCTGCCGAGACGCCGACGGCCGCCGCAAATGCAAGCGGTACGGACGGCACAGGAAAAAACTTTTAAACTCTCCCCGGCCCCCACCCATTCCCGGGCCAAAAAGCAGGCGGAAAATGCCTGTTTGACTAAGGGCACCTACCGGAGGGGGGGTTTCTGGTCCGGAGGGGGGGTCCCGCCTCCCCCCGTCCTGGGCAGCCGGACTCGAGTCGCCTTGTCGCCATGCCATGCGGTGCGGGCGGGGGATCGAAAATGGGGCGGCGAATGCAATATTTTTTTTGAAATCGTGGTCCAAAAACACACAAGCACAACAGAAACACGCGGAAATGTATGAACTGCCAGATTTTTCACAGTAGCAGTGGGTTTTTTCTTGCAACAAAATGTCTCTCCTCTCCTCCTGTGTCCTCCATTGATTTTATTTTATTTTTTTTTTTACACCTGCGCAGTGTGCAATGATGGGCTGGCCCAGTGGCCTGGCCAGCCATGTGGGAGGGGACGACCATGCAAATTTTTGGAGCCATCTCACCAATCGCATGGCCACTTGGCCACGGAGACTTCTGGGATGTGCCAAAAAGCCCCCTAAAACTTGCCCTAGCCCCCTAACCCGCTAACCCTAATCCTTGACTCCTTACCCATACGTCACAGACTGTCTTCTTAGTGGGTCAGAGAGGCACCCAGAGGTGCAACCCAATAGCCCACCATAACCTTACCCGTCATTAGCCTAACCCTAGCCCTAACCCTAATCCACCTTAGCCCATAGCCAGATCGACTTGCATTGCACTACACGCAAGTACGATTCCCTTCTTTGTGGGACATGGCAGGTGCGAGACAAGAGCCTTGTGTAGGGCAGGTATGACCCTATGACTCTCACTGGTCTCACTGCCTGCAAATGGTATGCATAACCATATGGTTGTGCATGCCATTTTGCAGCAGCAGCAGGTGAGGATGGGAGACCCCCATGTTAAGGGGTCTCTTGGAGCCTGCTGCTGCTGTCCCCTTTATAGCGGGCCGGCGGAGGCACCCACCCCACAGAGGTGCCTCCAGGAGCCCGCTACCCCCCCAAAAAAACCAGTATAACGATAACGAAAAAAACGAAAAACGAAACGACTACTTTTTTCCGATTTTTCGCGAAAACGGAAACGAAACGACTCGGACCCTAGCCGAAAAAGAAAAAGAAAACGAAGTTTTTTTCCTGAGTCGTGCCCATCTCTAGGCCTGATTAGAAAAATCTTTTCTCTTCTCTATGTGGGAAATGGATGGAGATGAAAGGTTCTAAACTTTAATCCAAAGGTTTGTGTCTGTTTGAAATATCATCTTGCTCAAACTACTGTTAAGAACCAAAACAGAAGGCAGAATCATGGCCAATATTATCCAGTGTAATACTCATTAAAATATGTTGTGTACTAGTTAATGTGTAAATGAAACTAATGATAAACATTTGCAACCTAACCCTTATCATAAAAGAAGTCATGATGGTAAGTCAATGGTTTTGTCTTCAAGCTGGGCACTTTCTTCTTCTTTTTGGTCTTTTTCCTTCCCATACCCTTCCCCCAATTTTCCCTCTTTTTGATGGTAGTTGGTTACAGTTACTCGTGGTTACAGTTTTCCATTTTAATGTTATTTCACACACACACACACACACACACACACACACCTTTCAAAGACCTTGCCCCCCCCCCAAAAAAAAAACAGACAGGGTTTATTCTCAGTACATACATGGTCATGATGAGAACCCACTGAAGGCTCAGGTGTGGGACATCTAGCCCTTATATAACACTGTGGGAAGAGGTACTTGTATTCTGAAGAGGCTCCTACTGACAAGAAGACCTTTCTTAAAACCAAACACTGGTCTCAAGCTGAACACTTGCCTTCATCTGTCTCCACTATTATGGAATGGAATCAAGATCAGCATCCTCTGAAGAGGGAAGCCAGGCTTCCGCCATCAAATACGTCCTGCATATCAAAGGGTTTGCAGGCCACACTGAGTCCTCTTTACTGCCTGAATACTGGAGGCTTGCTTTGTCTTCACTTCATGACTTATAGCAGAAGAAGGAGTGGAGATACTCTGGAGACGCTCCACGTAGTCTAGATGACTGTCCCTACTTCCTGGAGCATGAAGTTGTTAGAGAAAAAAGGGTCTCTTGTCCTAAGTGGCACAGAATCCTTATTTTCATTTTAAACAGAAAAGAGGGGATGCATCCTGTCAATTTTCAATAATTATTAACAATGCCAAATCTAGCCATTAACACAACACCAAAATAGGGCTTATTTTCTTAGGTTTGTTCCCAATTAGATACCATAAAGTACATTTACAAAGAACAATAGAAATCATCCTCTTTCACAATGGTTCACATTAAAAGAAGGCAGTAAAATGTGCAGAGAAATGTACACAAGCTTTGTATATATTAAATAATCTGATTCAGGATCTATGTTAGTCTGTTTCATTTATTTTTCTCTTGCTGCATTACTGTTTTCCATGTCAAATATCTGTGACAATGAAAGTATCAGCTAAATCAGCTTCATGAACACCAAATGTGATATTGAGAAAACGGGCTTATTTGTCAAAATGTTACCTCAACGATTAAACATTTACAAAAATAAATAAGGAAATAATAGCTCTGGCAAAGCTTATTCAATTGAAACAGCATGAGAACAGAGGCTTTAAAAAACAACATAATGCTTGGCTATGTCATTTTATCCGAAAGCAAGGAACAGGCAAAGAAATCAAATCTCCTCTGACAGAAAAATGAAAAATTGTTGTTAGCAATATGCAGACAGCCCCCAATGCCAAACTTAATGTAAATATTGTTACAAGAAATTGAAGCAGCGCAAAATGTATTGTCATCTTCTATTTCCTGTCACATATAAGTGTGTGTGTGTCGGGGGGGAGAGACTTGGGTCACACATCTGATGTAGGTGAGAAATTTTTGCCTCTTCCCCTTTGCAATCAAACTGGTTCTGTCACTGGAGCTGCATGATCATTTCATCCCCTTGACATTAAAAGTTTTACTGAGGCAAACCATTGGTTTATCTAGCCTAGACCTGTTGGCTCTGAATGGCAGGAGTTGTCTGGGGTTTCAGGCACATTTTTTTCCTGAATTTACCTGGAAATTCTTAACATTCCTTGGTGGAATCTGGTCCAACTCTGCTTAACTTACAAAATCAGATAAGCTCATATGTGTTCAGCTGCAAATCACTCAACATGTGATGTATGTGGAGCTATTTCTCATTCTGCTCTTACATGCTCTTCTTCCTCTTTTTTCTGTCTCCACTGGTAAAAAAAATACTATCTTAAGGTAGCTAGTTGTGAGTTTGGTTCCCCACCATGGTTCCTGGGAAAAGATCCAGCCTGTGTGGTCTTCCACAGTCCCCAAACACCTCCAGAGAAGGGGCCAGTAGACCACTTCTGAATGTTTGATACCAAGAAGATCATGCAGTTGTCATGTATCGCTGAGAACTGTACCTGTGTGACAACTGCCATTTCTTTTGATGTGCCAGCCAACTTTCAAGGTCTCCATCTTCTTCTGATTTCTTGACTGCATTCTCAATTTTGATTGATGATGAATGATGACTGAAATGAATCATTTCAATGTCTTAATTGTCAACATGAAAATTGTGCAATTCTTCTGTATTCGTGTTCTTTGTTTCTGTAACATTTATGGATAATCCTGCTTTTATGCATCGTCTTTAACCATCCTCAGTAGTTGTTTCAAGTCATTTTCTGCCAGCAACATGGTACTATCTCTATATCTTAAATGGCTCATGTGCTTAGTTAGCCCCACGTTTCATTCCTTCATCTGAACTGAAACTTTCCATACAAGGTGTTATGCATGTCAGTGAACAGATGGGACAATAAAATGGACTGACTCCTTTGCACTGGTTCCCAACTTTGGGTAACCCAGGTGTTCTTGGGCTATAATCCTCAGAAACCCTGGTCAGTAAAGCTAGTGGTGATGGCTGCTATGAGTCACATTCCAGGAACGCCTGGGTTACCCAAAGTTGAGAACCTCTGCCATAGGGAAGCCAATCTGTTTCTCTATATTCAGTCCTACCAGTACCTCTTGTTTATATCATCGGTTACATGTCAGGATCATCAAGGATTGTGGGACATGCATTGTTGCATTATGAATCACACAGACACAGAGTTTCGGGGTGCAATCATCTGGTGCTCAGGGCAGCATTCCTGGCTGGAGGGTCTGCGTGTCTCTCTGTGTCTGCATCAGCTGCGTGCATGTGAGATTGTGTGATGATGATTCTTCCCTGCTGCCTGAGCCCAGCCTTTTATTAAGAGAGAGTAAGCACAATAGATACAGGGAAACATTCCTCGGTGGGAGGGGGGAAATGCAAGCCTTATCTGTGAGCCCATGGTAAACAGATACATAATGGCACAGAGGAAATAGATTCCCTGAGTGGGGGAAGAATGCTCCCTAGCTAGTGAGGTATTACTGATAAGGACGGAAAGGGGCTCTTGGTCTGTATCCTGATATCCTGTTTTCCTGGCCTCTTGTTTGCTCTGGCCTACATCAGCACATTCTGGTATCTTCTTGGTTCTGGGGACTGCCGGGAAATATATGTCAAGCAGTCCTCCTAGGCCTTAAGTTTCCTTTGTGCTTTGACCAATCTTGGGGCTCAGAAATACGGGCAATGATATCACCACAATGCATTTCTTTCAGAATGATTTCAATTATGCTCTCAAAGGTTTTTCTGGAATGTGTAAATAACAAACTTAGTTTATTCTGAGCTTTTAGGTATATTCCAATAGGCATTGAGAACCTGCAATGTGATATCTTGTGCATGTTCCTTCTGTGAATCCAATAGGATTATCTGGCTTTCCTACTCTATGCAATAACACTGTGACAGCATGATGCAATCTGCAACTGCTTTCAAATGGCAGCTGTAATATCTATGGAGACCTGCCCGAACGATATAGGAGAGAGCGCCAAGAAAACCATGTACCATCTTGAAGCATCTTGAGTTATCAGCATCTGCTGATACATTTAGACTATTTCCACAGCAGCTGAGTACAGTAGTTAGAGATAATAGTTAAACTTTCAGATCTGCAAGGATATAACAGTATTTTGTAACCAGCTTCTAAAAAGAAAAATAGTATATGGCCATATCAGGTTACATGGAGGCATCTGGTGAATTTGTGTGCTGTTCCACATATTATATCACAACATATCTAGATTTTCTGTTTAATGTCCATGCATTCAGTTGGGGTGGAGGGAATAAAGCCACTCCCAGGTCTATGACAAATGTCACTCCAATAATATATTTGAAGCATACTCTAATAAATATCATGCGTTGAGCAATCATACATAATCTAGATTCTCACATGACTGCTAAGACAGTAGTTATTGATCATGTTTATTTTACAATGAAATTACTTTCTTTTGAGAAGTTTGAGGCAGTATCAAGATTTTACTACTTGTATTTCCATTTTCTTGCATACTATTACTATACAGTGATGAAGTGGTGATCTGATAACCTGAAGGTTTCACAAGTGTCTTGATATTCCTAGAATCTAGCCTGCTTTAGTAAACATAATTTGTTTAAATTGCTAAAAATTAAACCTACGCTTAAGATTAACCAGTCAGCAGGGCCACCTAAATGAATGAGGTATCTGCTTGGCACATGTGAATGCATCAAATAAATGAAGACTCTCCTTTAAGGAAAGTTAATTCCAGAGACTATGAAGGTCAACAATGAAAGAATTAGAAATGTCATCATGTGTAAGGATGTGTCACTGGAGGCCAAGACCAAGATAATCCACACAGTATTCTCAAAGGCTTTCATGACCAGGCTCTAATAGCTGTTGTGAGTTTTTCAGGCTGTTTGGCCATGTTCTGGATTTTTTTCCCCTGATGTTTTGCCAGACTCTGTGGACAGCATCAGAGGCCCTCTGAAGATGCCGTCCAGAGTCTGGTGAAACATCAGGAAAAAAAACTTCCAGAACATGGCCAAACAGCCCAAAAAACTCACAACAGCTATCATAATCCACACTCTTGTTTTCCCAGTCACCATATTGGAGTGTGAAAGATGGACAGTAAAGAATTATTTGAGGCAAATAACTGATTTATGTGAAATATGGTACTTGAGGAGATATCTTTTGGATACCCTGGTTTGCCAGAAGGACAAACAAATGGGCCTTAGGTCAGATCAAGCCTGAATTATCTCTGGAGGCAACAATGTTGATACCGAGCCTGCTCCAGTTTGAGCACATCATGAGAAGGGAGGAGTCACTGGAAAAGACAATGATGTTGTTAAAGGTTGAAACCAGCAGGAAAATGGAAAGCCCAAATACAAGATGAGCTGACTCCCAAAATGAACCACAGACTTGAGTTTACAAGAGCTGAGCAGGGCGGCTGAGGACAAAACATTTTGGAGATCACTCATTCGTAAAGTCACTATGAGTTGAGGGCAACTTGACAGCACATAGAATCATAGAGTTGGAAGGGGCCTATGAGGCCCTGTTCAATGCAGGAATCCAAACCAAAGTAGATCTGACAGATGGTTGTCCAATTTTCTCTTGAATACCTTCAATGTTTGAGGTAATCACTTCATTTGTCATACTGCTCTAACAATAAAGATGCATTTTCTGATAATCAGCCTAAGTCTGGTTTCCTGTAACTTGAGCCTATTATTACTGTACGTGTCTGGCATTTCAGGATGATCAAGAACAGATCTTGGCCTTCCTCTGTATGACTATCTTTCACGTATTTGAATAGTGGTATCATATTTCCCTTTTTTAAGGGTAAACATGGCCAGTTCTTCTAGTCTTTCCTCATCGGGCTTGGCTTCCAGACGCAACACCCTTGTTGCCCTCCTCTGAACTTGCTCCATTTTGTTGGCATCCTTCTTAAAGCGTGGATTCCAGAACTTGAAACTGTATTCAAGATGAAGCCTAACCAGTGCTGAGAAACTAGTTGTTCATAGGATTTGGAGACTATACATCTGTTAATACATCCTAAAATTACATTTGCTTTTTTTGCTGCCACATCACATTGTTGGCTCATATTCAGCTTTTCATCTGCCACAATTCCAACCAAGTGAATGCACCCTAGCCAAGCAGAAAGAACCTAGAGAAATGCCAAGCCTCCCTTGGAATGACACAGAGTTCTTTACGCACCTGGAATCTAACCATGGTGTCCCCATAGCTGGTATACATTCAACACCATTCTGCCACAAAGGGATTTTGGACCACAACTCCCATCAGTATAGCAGGTGGCAGGGATCTCTGTAGTGGCAGCCCAAATTAGCTTAAGGGAGCTTGGGGAAGATGACTGATAACACATAGATAATTATTCACAATGTCCTGGATTTCAGCAGACCTTATTCTCCAAAGTTGTTTGAGCACTTTGCCGATGATATTGTCATATGGCCAGTGTGAGAACATTCATCATTTACTTGCATATGGGAGTGGGTGATGGCATATTGACTACAACAGTCACAGCATAATGGGGGGAAATCTGCTCCTCTGAGTCCACCTCCATTGATTTGATTCTGTACCAATATTGATCTATATTTATATATGGCCCACAATTCCTTTTGCTCTTTTTCTTTCCTTTTACACTTATCCCCTAGTCTCTCAGCATGGAAAACCTATTGCTAAACTTTTCCATGAAGGAAAACACGTTGCTTTTCTTTTTCTTTCTCCACAACATATTTTATTGTTGGTCTCATTTTTAATTTGCAATCCAAAGTGAGAGATTGTAGCCTTTAGGCAACTCAAAACTGAAAAAAATAAATGCAGCAGGGCCTCCTACACTTCAGTGCCTAATCTGGTGGCAGATAATTAACAAAATCACAGCAAAGACAAACTAGCTAAAATACTTTTAACACAGAGTTCCCGTGTAAAAGGGCTTAACTTTGGCTGCACCTTGTGCATTGTCTATTATGTGTAAAACAAGGCACAGGGAGTGTGGAACGGCACCTATATTTCAGAGGAACACAACATGGAGACAATGCTTTTACTGGACAGATACAGGTACTTGTAAGCAGAATCATTTCCTCTTGAGGCCTCTCTGGTGCTTTCCCATTACTCCTTTTGTTTATTTTCTGAATGCATTGGGAAACCACTTTTTCTGGAAGCAAGCAGAAGGAAGCGCTGCACAGTGCCTTTTGAGGTCTAGTGGGATGGTTCCTGTGAGCTGCGTCTGTGAGCACCCCAAGGAATTGTTTACATGCCACTGCACAAAGGCAATTTACTGTCTGGACAGAATGCTACTGAACAAAATGGAGGAGATGATCCTCAACAGTTCTGGTGATCTCCAAACTCAATTCGGTGTGTTAATATGGAACATTGCAGGGATCCTTGCAGCTTGCTTTGTGGAAGCTCTTCTAAACATAAATGCAGCTCCATGTGCTATTGCCATCTAGTGGAAAGGTACGAATGCCGATGCTGAATGTTGAGATGTCCAGCAAAGGTTGATTCCTGAGGGTCCAGGGGGTTGTCGCACATTGTAAGTGCCATTCAAGAAACACCCTAACCCCCCCCCCCCTATGACCACTTCTTCTTTCTGTGGAAAATATCTTTGCTGTTTGTCCTGATGTTGACTGGCAACCACACACAGAGCTGCTTCTTGCCAACGCTTCCACCAGTTCACAGGACTTTACGAAAGGCATTATGCAGTCAAATAATTTGCCCAAGTCGTAACTGTAGTGGAAGGAGCAAACTCCATAAAGTGTGAAGCATATCAATGTTTATCAATCAGCTCGAGTGGGGATTACGATAATGAGCCAATGGGGGGTTTGGGGCTCCAAGCTGATGACAACCCAAAGTAATCTCTCCTTTGCATCTAACTCCAAGAAATGGCCACAGCTAGCACATTCATTTTAACCGTCTAAACACACTTCTGGCCACCAAAGAAACCTGGGCACCCAGGGTCAGGGATGAATCTAGGAGCACATCCAAGCTGTGTGCCTGTGTTTTCAGAGGGAGTGTAACCTCATCCAGTACAGGCTGCAACTCTTTCTTTTCAGACTGTTCGTTCCTTAATGATTGGTGGCTCGAGAAGGGTTTTAAATGGATCATTGTGCTCCATTTTAATTTTTGTTTTAATATTAATCTTATTACTATTGTAAATTTGTAATATATGTGTTTAATTATTTTGAAATATTTGTATGTTTCTAAGTTATTATTTTATGGTGTAAGCCATGTTGGGTCCTTTTGGGGAGAAAGGCAGGGCAGAAATATTTTAGATGATAGATAGATAGATAGATAGATAGATAGATAGATAGATAGATAGATAGATAGATAGATAGATAGATAGATAGATAGATAGA
>JAHTLZ010000016.1:61053375-61074407 GCA_023846285.1 Phrynocephalus versicolor
TTCTTTCTTTCTTTCTTTCTTTCTTTCTTTCTTTCTTTCTTTCTTTCATGGATTTATTTTAATCTGCTTAATTTTGTAAACATTGAATTTATAAAAATAAATGTTGTTTTCTGACAGAAAGGGGAGAATAATAAAGAAAAGCTTTTTCCACCATACTTTTATAATGTCTCATTATTTATGCCTACAATAATAAAAGCATTGTGTAAAAATCTCTTGAGCTTTATTCACTGACTACACTTACATATGTTGACTTGGAGATGAGCCCCAGCAGGTTCGGTGGGATTTCCTGACTAATAAATGCATTTAGGATTGTCGCCTAATGGGTTCATAATTGTTAGGATGCTTTCTGGTCTGTAGAAAACAAACTCTGGCATAAGTTTATTCAGAGGCATCCTGGCCAGAATCGTATTGATATTCATGTAAGGTTTGTGTCATTTGTGGAAACTATTTGCAGCTAATTGACTAGGGATGAGGGCATGTCTCAGTCCCAAACCTGGACATGAGTTTGACTGTGCAACTGAGATACTTCCCACCCCAGCATCTCATCGTTAATCATCTCTGGCAAGTTTCAGGATTCTACCCTCGGACTATTAATCTCTCCCCAACCCAAAAAGTGTCAAAACATGCTGTGTATATTATAAAGAGCACATCATTAGAAGCCAAAATCAAATGAGTATCCCCAAGCTATGATTCTTACATACTTTGGTGTTGTAGGCAATCATTCTTGCAGATGAAACCCATGTCCATTCCCCATGAGCAATGACAAAGCAAGTTATTTCACAGTTGTGGTGGGAAAACAAACATCACACGGTGACAATTAGCTGTATTCAGTACTTCAAGAATTCTCTCATGCAATGGCATGCCACGAAGGGGGTAAAGGACAACAGCCTTCATTTGAAATTAGAAACTCTTTTGTTAGGAGTTATCAGTTAGGAGATTATCAAATGGTTCAGCATTTGTCACACAGCAGATATCAGCTAAATCTTTCTTTTTATGATCTGTTCTGCCCTTAGATCCTCTCAGGTTGAGGAACTGGAAGCCAGATTTTTCTTTAAGGTATATATACCATATTTTTCTGTGTATAAGACAACATATCTTCTAGAACAGTGGGCATGTCTTTAAGATGCCATTCTGTTGTTGCCTTGCTTTGTTCTCTCTTCCTGTCCTGAACGTAGTGGTTGGCAGCCTCTGCGTTGCTCTACCTCTGCATTTGGGGGGGGGGGCGGCCCCCCCAGAAGGAGAACCTCTTCCTGCTTTTCCTAAGTTTATTTTTTATTTTGAATATTTTCACCCAGCCTTTCTCCTTGGAGAAGGACCCAAGGTGGCTTACAATAATGAGTGACAATATACAGCGCAGAACATTTAAGACATAACCATGTTTAAGAACAGGGAATTAGAAAAGGCAACTTACAACACTGAAAGGTAACATTAAACCTACACAGAGCACATGAAAACAAGAAAAAAATTCCATTATGAGGGATGGAAACTAACATGGAAACACTGGTGTTTTTATGAGATCAGTCAATGCAATCATGCCTGGTAATCCATCTAAAAGTCACATCATAGATAGTCCCTCATTCAGGGAAAGCTTGCCTGAAGAGGAAGGTCTTTGCCAGCTTCTGGAAAGACAGCAGAGAAGGCATAGTCCTGGCCTCCAGCAGGAGGGAGTTCCAAAGTTTGGGAGCAGCAACAGAGAAGGCCCCTTCATGTGTTCTTATGAGATGCACCTGGCGGGATGGAGAGAAAGGCCTCTCCTGATGACCTTAGCACCCGACCTGGTTCATATTGTGAGTTTCAATCTTTGAGGTAGCTTGGACCCTGGCCATTTAGTGCTTTGTAAGTTAAAAATAACACTTTGAATTGTGCCCGATAGCTGATTGGTAGTCTGTGGAGCTGCTTTAGTAGGGGTGTAAAGTGACCTCTATAACCCACCCCAGTCAGCAATCTGGCTGCTGCATAAACCACCCGGAGTTCCTTTTTGGAAGACTGGTGGTATATGAGTTTATACATAAATACATAAATAAATAATTTTTTTGGACCCATTGAAGTTTCCTGGGCCTTTCCACCAGCAGCCCCACAAAGAGCGCATTACAGCTGGGACATCACTATGGCATACATCACAGTGGCCAGAACAGGTTTCTCAAGAAACAGGAGTAATTGGTATACTGGTTGTAATTGTGCAAATTCACCACAACTGTGGCCTGGGCATCTGGGCTCAAGGATTAGTCCAGGAGCACCCTCAAGCTATGCACCTTTTTTCCATGGGGGTGGTGGTGTAATCCCATCCAGTACAGGTTGCATCCTTATCCCTTGATCTCTCTTTCTACTGACCAGAAGCACCTCTGTCTTGCTCCGAAATGCAGGATCCTTGCCCCATTATCCTTGTGCTGATTCTTGACTATTTTGCAAAAATGGATAGATGATGAAAATGTTGTTATATGAGGAGGGAAAAAAGACTGAGCTGCCATCCTTTATAAAGGAAGAAAATCAATTTTGAGTACTGACACTTTAAATTTTATTTTGGGGTTTTAATACATGGGGGCATCTTATAAATAATAATAACAAAGATATACAGCACCTTTTGAATTTGATGTGGGGTGAACAAAAAGGATTCAAGTTTGGCTTGTCCTCTGAGTGATATTGTATGTTTAAGCACCGATTTAAATGGAGATCTTTGTTTAAATATTAGTGATTCAGTATGGTAGTATGACACAGAGGGGCCTATTATAAGACAAATGATGGCAACCTTAACATTTCTATTCTCTAATGTTCATGTATTTAAAATAGCAAGCTAAAAGAAATCCATTCCTTTGGCACAAGTGGCATTTTGCAGCTCTGCTGAAAATGCTTTGGTATTTTCTACTAACATAATACTGGAAGTATAACCTTTTAAGCATTGCCTGTATTTAGAGGGCATATTGAGGCTGGTACGATCGTTTGTATGTTAGCTTTGTTTCAGCATCTTGTTCCAAAAAAAAATGATCAAACTTCCAATTATGTATTGGCCAGGATTAAAATGGGGTGCTTCTAATGGAACTGTTTCAGTTCCTCCTATGCACCTCACCACATCCTCCCACAACACCTGGTTTGGTTACCTGGGAACCCGCCCAGACCAGATTGTGGGACAACAAAAACTGCTTTAGTGAAAAAGCAGTCAATCCCCCCAGGCTTCCACTAACATGGAGTAGGCCACAGGATAATAAGTAAAATGAGTTAGAATATGGTATCTTGAGCCAAATTGCACAATTAAGGCTAGTACACACATTACGCCCATTTCTTGAGTAACCAGCTCTGGCCACAGTGACTCATGTCCTAGTGACATCCCAGCTAGACTACTGTAATGTGTTCTATGTGGGTCCCCAATGAAAAGTCTCAGGAAACTTCAACAGGTCCAAAATGCAGCTGCCAGACTGCTGAATGGGACAGAGTACAGCTATCACATTACACCCCTATTAAAGCAGCTCCAATGGCTGCCAATCAACTATTCAAAGTGCTGACCTTAACTTACAAGCTACCTCAAAGACTGAATCTCACAGTATGAATCAACTTGGGTGTTAAGGTCATCCAGAGAGGCCCTTCTCTCCATCCCGCCACCTTCACAGATACGTCTTGTGGGAATACATGAAAGGGCCTTCTCGGTGCCTGCACCCAGACTCTGAACTCCCTCCCACTAGAGGCCAGGATAGCTCCATCTTTGATGTCTTTCTGGAAACAGGCAAAGACCTTCCTCTTCAGGCAACCTTTCCCTGAATGATGGACTACTTATTATGTATCTTTTATATGAATCTACCATATATGATCACATAGACGTTGTGTTTATAACCACTTATAACCTTGTGTGATTGCATTGACACTATGTTTTCAATGTTAGTTTCCATCACTCATAACTTTTACACAGAATTTTTACTCTCTCTTTAACTCCTCATATTCTCTTGTAGCTTTAATGCAATGTTGTCTTCTAATGCTGGCAGATGTCCCTCAGTTCCCTGTTCTCAATACTTAAATATGTCTTAATTGTACTGGACTGTATATTGTCTCTCATTACTGTAAGCCATCTTGGGTCCTTTTCCAAGGAGAAAGGCAGGGTAAAAATACTCTAAAATAAATCAATAAAATAAATAAAGCATTACCTTACAATCAGTATAATAAAAGTGTTGGATGTATGAAAAGCATTTACACATGCAGGATTCCAAACACAATCTGAAAGTCTTCTTAACCCATATCCCAACTTTACGTACATGGCATCTACATGCAAGCCAAGCTTCCAAAATTGTTATCTGGTGAATGTAGCAGAGGTCATGGTATGCTGAAATTATTTTATTTTGCAAGCCCTCTGACTAATCAAGATAACATGACTTTCTTTATTTTGTCCTCAAATTGATGAGAGCTTCCAATGCTGTTTTCACCCCTTAAAAGTCCTCGTATCCTAGTATTTTTTAATGCTACGTTTTCTGAAAAGGCCACAGAAGCATACAGTTGGCACAATTGTTGATGCTCTTGATGCTAATCTTCTTTTAAACAATTACTGTGATGATAATAATCATCATTAGAGTAACTGGGAGTTGAGTCATGGCTACTGGACTTCTTTTTTGAGAGATAGAACAGCGAAACGTTTCTATCTCTCAAAAAAGAAGTCCAGTAGCCATGACTCAACTCCCAGTTAAACGCACCTGGATGACTGAGAATCTTCACAGACATCATTAGAGTAGTAAGAAACATGACTAACAGGTGATACCAAATGATACCAAAATGATACCAAATAACCTTGATAATTAAACATATTCTTCTCATTATACCTTTCTCCTTAAGATCGTCCCAAAATTTTGAATTAATCTTCTTCTCCCAAATGTACTCAAGTTGAGTCCACTTCGAATTTTGAGGCATTAATGTAGTTCACCATCTCTTCCAAACATTCAAAGCTATTTTCCTCGGGCCTATTGCTTGACTTATCTCCTTTCTCAGGTCACTGGTATAAATTCCATATTACCTACATTGGTTACCAGTTGCTGCCCAAACCCAATTCAAAGTGCTTGTTTTGACATATAAAGCCCTAAGCAACTTAGGACCGAGATACCTGAAGGACCGCCTCCTTCCATATGAACCTACCCGACAATTAAGATCTAGCCAGGGGGCCCTCCTGAAAAGAGCCATCCCTTAAGGAGGTGAAAGGGATGGCTTGTAGGAATAGGGCCTTTTCGGCAGCTGCCCCCAGGCTATGGAACACCCTCCCATCTGAGATCTGCCTGGCACCAACACTGATGATATTTCTGTGCCAGGTAAAAACCTTTCTGTTTCAGAAGTTTTTTAACTAACATAATATAGATTGTGGGTCCTGATGGCAATTTTGGTCTTTTGTATTTAAATGTTATTATTGTTTTAATTGACATTTTAATGCTTTGTTTTAATTGTTCATTTCTATTGTGAGCCGCCCAGAGACCTTTGGGTAGTGGGCGGCATATAAATTGTATAAATAAAAATAAATAAAAATAAAAAAACAGAAATTAAACAATACTAATAATTACTTATTATGGCTATAATGGTAAATAAATATATAATCAGAATATTAAAATGTTGTGTGATAGAGTAGCTGTAATTTCTCCTACTTTTAAAGAGAGATTCATATCCCACAAAATCAGGACTGAACTTTGTCCTGAAATTACTTATTTCAATAATTAAGTAACAGCTAGGTTTGAACAATTTATAAAAATGCAGCTTGGGTTCTCTTCTCCTCTCATAAAACGGGATTCAAAGAGGTCTTTTCCAAATTTTCTTTAATCATTTTGATTCCGAACGCTTTGGCACTTGCAGGTTTCAGCAATATACTGATAGTCATATAAGTGAGGCTACAGCAGCTAATCCTTCATCTGGCTAAAATACAGTGGTCCCTCATATAACAAGCGGTTTGTTTGACAGAAAATCCGCTTAAAAGAAAAAAATTCCGGAGATAGGGGGAAATTGCTTAACAGAATTGCCTTATGGGGCGAATCTGTACAATAGAAAAATGGTCACGATTAGGGATTATTCCGTTTTTAATGCAGTCCTATGGGAAATTTGTACAAAGGAAAATTTGCTGAACAGAATTTCATTTGGAATGAGTTAATTCTTTTATACATGGTACCATTGTACAAACTTGCAATTATAGTGTCAAGGTGTGTAACTGAAGCCCTCCAGATGCATGTTCTAACAGTCCTAGCCAGTGCAGCCAATGATAAGGGATTCTGGGGACAGCAGTCCAACATCTGGAAGCTCACAGTTGCCCACTCCCAGTCTACAGATGCAACCTCCTATTTCAGAGAGCATAGTAAATGTTTTTAGGATGAGCTGACAATGAATCTCTTGTAGGCTACTGACTTGAAGGGAGAATTTCATTCTAGCCCTGATGAGTACTCAAATTATTAAACTGTACCCAAGAACTGCTCTGATGGCATAGTTCATCCGGTAGTCATTTAAGGTGTTAAGGTATATTTGATTCAGTTTCTCTGGATCACTCCCCTACTGGTAAATATCTTTAAATGATGTTTCCTCCAGATTTAGGTTCATTAAACCAAAAGAATGCAAGCCTGTTCTTATTCCTTGTTTTATTTGTTCTTTTATTTTGATTGAAGACTTGTGATTAACACATTTCAGATCTGGGGTACAAAAAAGGCAAAACATCCCTTTTTGAAATAATGTAGCAATTGGAAATATGCACATTTGGGCAATAGCTACACCTTACTCGGTCTTCTTTTTGGAGGCACGCTAAAATGTTTTCTCAAGGAAGGGATTTTTCTCTCAATATTTTTAAGGAAAGAAAAAGTATTTGAAAATGTGCAAGTAATGCAACTACTGTAGCAATGAAGTGAGTGGCTAAAAGCTGGTAAGATTATTTTTCACGGATTTTACATATGGATTACTTTTTAAAATGTATATTTCACCATGTTCTTAAATTTTGTTTATATATAAAAGAAAAATGGTTCTCCCAGGGCGCTTTGCATCTGAGAGGTTTTGAAACACCAGCATCATGCTTCCAGACCTCTGTGGGTTACACAAGGCATGGAGTGAGGAGGTGCTTTTATTTTTTTTTTGGCATGTGTGATGATTGGGGGGGGGAGGGTTTATTTCCACAGCATGCTTTAAGAATTTTTTAAAATTGTGATCTTTGGAATTCCTGGGTTTTTTATTTTTATGTGCTCCCCCCCGCCCCAAATCGTGTGTTGTATGAAGGTGAGGCATTGTCAGTGTGCTTTGCTGTCTTTAAAATGCACTGCCGTTAAACTGCACTAAAAAGTGACCTGCATCAGGTCCAAAACCTGTGTTGTGTGGGGTCTGAAAATGTTGGCTGAGGGTGAGGCATGGTCAGTTTGCCTGCCTGGCTTTAAACCGCACTGCACTGTTCTGTATCATGTTAAAAATAATGATACATGATGTTGGAAATGTTTATTCTTGAAAAGTAATGTTGCTGTGCAATGTGAATCTTTTTAAATTGCACTTTATAAAGAGTTTTCCACAAAAAATCTGATGTCTATGTCTTTTTCCAAGCCTCCAGAACTAATTAATCCGTTTCCAATGCATTCATTCCAATGGGAAACCGCTGCTCTACTTACAAATTGTTCTACTTACGAGCATGCATTCAGAACAGATTAAATTCATAAGTAGAGCTACCAATGTATCCCAATGACAGGTTTAAAGTGGTAACAAATTAATGGCCTGAAATCCCATTGCAATTATTCAAATTGCATAACTTTTAGACATGAACTGATGCGATTTAAGAAATCTCAGTAGGCATTCCCTATTACATATTGAGTTGTGTAACTTAGCATGCAACAGAGCTTTCTTGGGCCAATTTGTATCTAAACATCACACATTTGTGTAACTGTGGCACAGGAGTTCAGCCATTTTAAACACCAGCGCTGTCCGCGAGAGACTGGAATATTCCTGGAAATTTAACCCACACTTTAAAAGAATTTTTTAGAGATGGCAATAACTTGGCATTAACGAAAGGATTTAATGAGTGGAGCCAAACAGAAGCTATTAATCTCTTTCCAGGTTATGTTTGTTAAATTGTAATTACCTTCTCTGAAAGCAGCCAGTGAAAGATGCCAACTTTGCAGCAAATAGTAGTATGCCAGCATAGGGACCCTTTTATTACTTTAATATAAAAGTAATGCATTGAAGCTACAAAACTGCAGTACATTACAACACCATTAGAAGGCTGCTGTAATGGTATAAAATAAATTTAGCAGGACACCTTTCTAGCCAAGGGCAGTGGTTTTGATAAACCATAGTGGGGCAGACAAATAGAAAAATGCCAAAGACCTCCCTCCAGTGTGAAAAGTCTGTTGCTTTCACTGGTAGCTTATAGTGAAAGAAAATGAATTATTACAAGGAGTCATCTTTAGAAAAACCTTAGAAATCCGCCACCTTCATCCTCTGCTTACATAGAATATTGCATGATTACCTCCTTTTCTAAACATTCTCCATTTCATTAAAATTAGATTTTAGTAACAAAACGAAAGAAAATGAACCACACTAGGATATAGCTCTTGAGGCTACGACACAATACCAGTTCCAAGGCAATGTTGCGACCTGTGTATTGTATTCTGGGAATGGTTTAAAATTTAAATGAGTGGAAGATTGCAGCTTCTGCAGACTAGTGGGTGTCAGGGTGGCTAATGGGCAGAGAAGGGTTATGACTGAAGGAGTGTGTCTGTGTGAATGGTTCAGTCGTATATGTGCCACCACAGCAGCAACTTTTTCCCTGCCTAGATACCCTAAGCACATCCAATCTCGCCTGATTTTGGAAGCTAAGCAGGGTCGGCCCTGGTTAGTACTTGGATGGGGGACCACCAGGGAATACCAGGGGCTGTAGGCGCCTGGAGTAGGAACTGGCAAGCCACTCCAGTATTCCTGCCAAGAAAACTCCATGGACATGGAGTCACGAAGAGTCAGTCACGACTGTAACGACACAACATACACACACACAATGCTTGTAATAGGAAGGCAGGTAATTAAAAGCCTCAGACTTGTACATGCGCCGAGTAGCAATGTAGCTATGCCAACAGAAAGCGTATTGTGCCCTACCAGCGTTGGACAGCATTGGACTCTTGAGTTATGTCACCCCAAGGGGATCCTTTGGCCCAGCCTGTCCGTAGCTGAACTATTACCAAGTGCAAGTGAGCCTTTTCAGAAATCAACATAAAAATAACCAAAAAGAAGAGAATAATTTTAGCCACATCTGAGGAAAGTTCGCTTCTTCTAGCCAGCCGTTTATTGAATTACATTTAGGTGGCAAAAGGAAGCAAAATCCTGGCTCCAAAGTTACAAAATCATAGATATGTAACCTTGAAACGTAATGCAGAAAGTACCCCTAAAACCCAACATTTTAGTACCAATGGAAGGCTTCCTTTGATTGTACAGTGTTACAACTCCGGTCACTGTTTTGATGAACAATGAAGGCAAGTGTCGTGATTATGTCCCAGAATGAGGTGAGAGCCAGGAAATACATCTGGCAGCACAAGCCTTGCCTTACGTTGATAGTCCTGGTGTTGTCAGCCCCTAATCCTTTGCAACCAGGGAATAACAGTAGTCTGACAGTTTTTGCAATGATTATTATTATTTTGTCAAGTGCTAGAATACCCTATAGCATGTCTTTAAAAATTTAGCATGTCGCCTAACTTTTGGTAACTCTGAAGACCCTGCCTTCTCAATCCAGTTTATAGTTAATCCAGAAAATAGAGACTGATGGAACACCCATCAGATACCCATGAATACGTACCTCCCGGTAGGTGATCAAGTAGGTTGCAGTCTTCCCAGTTACCTTCAGGTCAAGAATACAGCAGGGAGCACAGGAGCAGCTATCCCCACAGGCACACCCTGCTCGTCTCCATCATTGGTTGAAATTTAGCAGCAAAACAAAAGATTATTTCAACTGGTTTAGCTCCGAGATTCATCGAGGCAACCAACTGCTGACATAAATGTATGTCCTGCTTCTAGATTATATTTTAGAATGTCTCCCCCCCACAGCATCTCATAAAACATTTGTGATAAGTAGAGATGGGCACGAAATGAACAATTTTTCGTTTCCGTTTTTTTTGTTTCGTTATGTAACGAAACGACAAACGAATTTTGTCTCTAAAATGAAACAAAATGAACAGAAACACCAGAAATTCTGTTTTCCGTTTCGTTTTCGTTACGGCAATACATTGAACTGCTTTAAATGCTAAAAAAAATCACAAAAAATGAAATAAATGGCAACGAAACAGTAACGAAACGAACAAAAACGAAAATGAATTTTTTGCAAAAATTCGCAAAAAACAGAAACGAACCGAAACGGACCCCCTAAACGACAAACGAAACACCATTTTTTTGATTCCTGCCCATCTCTAGTGATAAGTTTAAGGTGATCTAATATTGCTTGCTTGTAAAAAAGTGTTTGCTTGCAGGCCAAATTAATTAAAACATTCTTGTGTATATGGTTGGTTCTGATTTGCATCACACGTGTGTAAGAGATCAGAGCTAGAGGCATAACTCGAGGAAAATAAAAAAAACAATATTAACAGAGTGCTGAAAAGAATGATGAATGTATTTTATTGTATGTCTGACATGTACATTATCTATTAACATGATGTCATTCCCTTCTTTTTCTAATTTCCAGTGGCCTAAGTGCATGTCTTACTTCACCTCTTCTTGGCAAAAATTATCCTCCTGCACAATAATGAACAGCAGGAAAAAATATCCCATCCACGTCTGTGAGAGTTTCCCCCTTCTCAGGCTATCTGGTATAAGGCAGTGGCTGCCAATTTTTTGGCATCACACCCCCCCTTTGATGTTTCAAAAAACCCAATTTCTCCCCCTTTTCATTTAACATCACCCAAGCCTCTTTTAACATGACAACAACATCTCCCCTCTTAGTTTAACATGGAAAATGAGTAAAATTAACTTAATTTCATTCTGTGGTATTGTAAATGAAAAATGTTCTGCAAGCAGATTAAAGAGATGGTTGCGACCATTTGGGTAGAGGGCGGCATACAAGCTATATAAATAAATAAAATAAATAAACATCTCAGTATTCCCTCCCCCCTTTCTTCTTCACCACCACCACCACCACCACTCCTTCCTCCCCAATTGTTCACATTGTAAGCATGGTTCTTAGGAAGTCTACCAGATCAGTTGTAGCTCAGTGTGCACTATGATTCGTGAACCACCACTCCAACAAGCTTTCTGGGCCATCTGTGTTCTTGGATACTTCTTGAAAGATGCCTGGATATCAGCCAAATTAGGGAGATATCTGAAGTCTTTTAGAACCTAAGTTCCAACTTGGTTCTGGGACCGTCTATAAATTGGAGCCAGAACCTGTTTCAAAGTAACATACTAAAAGAACAATTCCCTGAAGGAGACTTAGGATGTACATAGAGTATACACTCTTTTTTCTCATTTGGCATTTGGAACAGGGTTTGTTTCCCAGTTATATGACCTAAAGTGAACAGGTAGGTGGAAAAGTGATAAATCAATAAATGATAATGGACTATGGGTCATGTGGATTATGGGTGATGTCTTTCATATCTATACTGAGTTAAAATGGTGAGTACCACCTCTACAGTGAAAGATACCACAGAAGTGATCCAGGCTTTAGAGAAAAATGATGTTTTCTGAATCTTGTTATCTTGCAAGTCTGAGAATCCTTGAAGCTGAGAGATGAGCAGCAACAGCACCTGCTGCTTGCTTCATCTTGAAAGAGCAAGGACTGTTCATCCTATCAAATGAGCTCAGGCTGTCTTCCAACTACAGTGGCTATTGACCTTGCTTTGTCAAATGGTAGTGGCAACAAAGGAAGGTGGGAAGGTGGGCTGTTCTCCAGGCTCCTTGCTTTAGTTTAGTCCATCAGGTATTTGTGTGGTGGCAATGAGCAGATGGCACTGTGCTGAGGTCACTGATGAAGGAAGCAATTACTTTCTGTCTCTCAGGCCAGATCTGTGAAGAGATGTGGCGTGTTGAAGGTGTTCCAGAGGGATGCCATCAATGATGTTGTCAACTTACAACCAGCATGTGAAGAGAGAGACTTAAATTGCTATGTATGTGATCTATGTTTGAATAGCAAGGGTATCCACCAGTTGGTCTGTGGGTTAAAAATCCACAGGGCCCTATGATGCCTTGGCTGCATTCTGCTGTATATTTCTGCTGATGTTAACACCAGCAACACAATAATGCATTTACACAAACTAAGCAAGTCAGAGTAGTCATTTACAATTTCATACCAAGTCACTCAAGTGGTGTGTGTAAAAAAAAAATGCCTATGGCATCTTCTTCACTTGTGGTAATTTGCCATGGAACCTTCTGGTCTTATATCAGTCAGCATAACTAATAGGATTCTGCAGTTTTGGTTTCATAGAGGAAGAGGAACTTAAATCACTGTTCATATATTATAAACCACTGTTGATGCTAAATTGGCACTGGGGGAGGGTCACACTGGTCAAGTCCTGAATTCAGAAATCAAGAACAGTCATTTCAAGGGCATAACCTGAAAGCATGTGGTTACAACCTTACGAACAAATGGTGTCACTGAAAAGTGTTTCAGAGGAATGTGTGGAAACTGAAGGGGATTACAGTGTGTCAAGAATGCAACAAGTATTTTAAACACACAAGTTCCCATTAATGAACTGAGGAACCTAGTTCTTTACTTGTCATGCATCAACAGGTCAGTCATTATCAGGATACAGATTCAACTGAGGTCTAAATTCAGGACTTGAGAATGTTCAAGATCAAAAGCAGTACCATGAACTGAGAATAGAAACAAATTGCTACACAGATTGTGCAATCTTAAAAATGTTCCATACTAGCTTGCCATCTCCACTTTATGTCATGGATCAACTAATGTATGAAATGGTCTTCAAAGGTAGTCCTATATAGAGCATTCTGCAGAAAACCAGATCTGGTTTCTCCAGAAAAGAACAGAACTGGAATGCCATACACGGTTGTAAAAACAGCATTCTGACCAACCACTGATGGATCCAAGAATGTGTCTGAGCCTCACAGAACCTCTGAACTACATAGTTCACTTTTAAGGAGCAATCTAGTTCCTCTTTAAAAAGGCTGAATATCTACTCTTCAATTGTCAGGCTAGCCAGATGGGACCACACAGTGCTATTTTCTGGAAAGAACTTGATGGAAAGATCCAAAGCTGCTGCAGTTCTGTGCTCCCCAGTTCCATCCCTGTCAGGCAATCCAAGATTCAAGCCATAGTTCCTCTCTGATATGAATTACCATGATAAAAGCCAAATCTCATCAAAGTCCTATTCCACAGGGTGGATGCATGTCTGAAGCTTCATAGGTTCTTGACACATGGTGGTAAGAAACTCAACTACCAGTAACTATTCTGTATTTCAAGTAATTGATCAACTTGATGAGGAACCACATGATTTGACGAGGAACCACATTCAAAGAAAAACAACAGGGTATGCAAGATGAATATCAAACTGTGTATTGTTGCACAGCATATAGAACATTTGTTTATTTTTATAAATTCTATTGAGTGTAATTAAAAATACACTAATCTATTATATAGCACATAGTCAAAGGCAACATTTTTAGTGTAGAACTGAGCATACAAGGATAACAATATCTTCTGATTCAATTACACAGGCTTGAAGACCAGTTACATTTAAACAGATCATTAACGTGATTTGAACCACAGCCTGCTTGCAATTCTCCACCTCTTTCCAACACCCAGCACACAAAAGGATAGTTTATGCTTTCACATATAGTAAATTCCAATTAAAATATGCATTCTGATCTGATTTTCTCATCTGAAGCATTTTGCTGATTGAACAATGGATGATAAAAGCCTGCTACTATAAGAATAGATGAACACAGCAGCAGTTATTGTATGGAGAAACACTTGCTTTTTTTAGTTTAATGGTTTAAATGCTCATTGATTATACCCCACCTAGTGCACAGGAGGAGGTGAAAATCCTTACTGCAAATTCTTCGACACCAAATCCTTACTCTCATTAGATTGCTTGTAAAAGGTCAGAAGCACTTATCTATGCAAGTTTATCTATACTGACAACTTATCTCCGTTAACTTGTAAGGAAATTTCATTTTTAAAGGATTTAATTTCAAAGTCCTATTGTATTATGTCATGCTGTTTCTGGGCTGGAAACCGGAGAAAAATAATAATCAGTCTAGTATGGTGGGTATTAACAGATAAAGATTTTTTGCATTGTGTGATAAAAGCCATATATTTTAAATAAACGATTCAGCTAGTAGTGCAACTGTTAGCTTCAAACGAAGTGTACAAGAAAAGAATCAAGAAAATTCATTTGGAATTTTAAGACATTGATATGATAAATAAGCTTAGGATAAATTACACTGATCAAGTACCACTTATCTTAATATCCATGCAATAATCTGTGGATTGACCTGGCTAGTGAGCTTGTTATAAAAATCCCTATCAGATGAAATTCTCTTTTTCTGTTTTAAGCAAATATAAGGATGGCACCAGCAAACTAATTGTGTCACAAGGAGCAAAGAGACCAAGGCTAAGAGTTATAGGTTAACCACCAAAACACTTCTTTTTAATTAGCTAGATAAGGTTTGTCAAGAATTAAGGTTTATAAACTCATTCCAGATTATCTTTGAGTCTTCAGAAAATTTACCCACAGAATCTACCCTCCCCACAGTCTAATGAAGATTAAATACTCTTTCCTTTTCTCTTTGACAGGTGAGTTGTCAGGAATTTTAACTTCTAATCCAGACTTTAGTTATGCCAAGATAAGAATTATGGTAGTACTAGTCATATGAGAACACTAATTTGACCTGAGGCTTTTCCTGCAAGCCATAGATGACCTGACACAAACCCACAATATATTTCACATTTCTCAAAACCTGATCACTTAAATGGACATCCTACTAAGTGGCAACCACCAAGACACCATCCAAAAGAGAACTGGGTGGGTGGGTGGGGGAGGAATTGTCCCTATGGTCCACTTGTGATGCATGGCAGCTCCCAAGCTAAGAGTGCCTATACATGTACATGGAGGTTCTTCACAGAGTTGTGCCTCTTTGGTGAATCCAAAGAGTGGTAAGATCTGGCAGGACCATATGAGGGTCCGGGCAATGATACATGGCCACTGAGATCTCCAGAATCACAGCAGCAGCCACTTTCTATAGCTGCCATGGTTGATGGATAACGGATGGTTATTGAGCCTGTATCTCATGCCATGCTGGGTGGCCTGTCAGTCCTCTCATGCATTCCCACAGACAATTACGCATGGCTTACATTAAGCACCTAATAAGGCCAGAAGGAGGTGGAGGTGAAAATATATAAGAGTGGCAATCATTTTTTGCTTTGGTCTTCCTTATTTGGCCTATAAGACCGCAGGCATGTGCTTTTAAGACTCTGGGGAATGTATAGTATCACTCCTATTGAGGTCTCATGTGATAGCAGTGCTTGCTATTTTTATGTTTCTATCCTAGTTTTGCAAAGAGAATTTAAGAATGATAATATAAATAAGGGAGTGTCAGAGCTAAAAATCTACTTCAACAACAATCAAGGAACAATGACTGTGTGTATCAAAACTTTACCATAATAAAACCATATTTTTTCTCCAACTTAGTTTTTAAAAAGTCTATATACAGTAGGATTTCCATATCTGTGAGAATGATATCTGCAGGTTCGCTGATCCATGGTTTGTTGTAGTCCTATTATACAACATATAAGGGTGCCCTATTGTGGCCTTTGGCCTACCCCTTTGTATGTTGTTTATACGATTCTCTTATATCTGCAGTTTCAGGCAACCACAGTAGATGGCAGAACCAATTGGCTGTGGATACAAGGATCCTACTGTAATTAATGCAGAACTAAACCTCATTTGGTAGTAATATGGATTTTCTAACACATTTTAGATGTAATAAATACTATATATAATCTATAGATTCTATTTCAGATTCATTTCATATAAGTATTAAATCTCTATTAGACATATAAGCTTGGATCTATTTATATTGGACATGAAGTGCTTAGTATGAAAACCATTCCACATTTACATTACCAGTATTTATAATATATACTGTAGATACTTAACATATATAAAAACAGCTCTTCAATTAAAACAACATCCGTCTACAAAATATATCTTTGTTCACCAATTTAGTTTCTTGTAAAAAAAACCTTCATCATTTCACGTCAACCTTTACATGAATGACTGCTGAATTACTGAAGATGGAGCGACATCAGATGTCCTTGAATGGCAATATGCTGACTCCATTCTCAGGTATGCACTTCCAGAAGGTTATTTTCAGTGGAAAGTTTTTTAAAATATATACAAATATATCTCATATATCTCAACACAGAAAAATTCAAAACTTCTCAGCATGGTAATGAATAAGAAAAATACATGAATAGAAAAGCTAGACAGAACATCTGGAAGCTGAGTCATGGCAACTGGACTTCTCTTCTTGTGAGATCGAAACGTTTCACTACACTACTCATCCAAATAGCTTTGTCAGTCTACTACTTGACTACTTGGATGAGTAGTGAAGCTTTTCAATCTCACAAGAAAAAAATTCCAGTGGCCTTGACTCAACTTCTGGATAACATCACCTGGATGACTGAGAATCTTCACAGACCTAGACAGAACACGCAACTTTCTTTTAAGATTTCCCGTGCTGATCTATTTTTAAATCTATTGTCTCCCTACCTTTAACAAGCCTGCAATTATCAGTCTATTTTTAGAAATATGGTTAAACAAAAAGCTATTATAAATTTATTAACTTTAGTTAGAAGTATTTGGTTCGTTCCGATGCTGACACACACTCTTTTAAGATAATACTAATTGAATCTAAAGCCCTTCTTTAGAAAAACACTCTAAATGACTAGTGGTCACCACAGCTTCATATCTTATGGAAAGACAGGTCTTAATGACACATTGGGTATACTTTCTTCTATCAATCCATTAACTTCACTGGATGGCTCTGAAGCCAGTATTTAAAGAGACAGAAAAATTCTATTCACTTTCTCCATGTCACTCATAATTTTGTAAATATATGCTATATGTAGTGGCTGAAATCCACTATTTTCATGGAAGCTACGCCACATGTTGTCAAGCTCAGCCAGGACATTTGTTTTTTTGGGGTGGTGGTGAGGGAATTAAACATTTCCTCATCCTGGCCCAAGGCTTCCATGGTTCCAGAGGAATCACTTTCACTTTCAGAAGGCCATGGATGCTGCGAGATGGAACGAGGCACTTTAATTACTGAAAATCACTGCTGCTGCCGACTTTACCAGTTTGAATTTTCAATAGCTAAAGGCATAGCCCTCCCATCCCATGGCCTCAGCACATTACTGGCCATGAAAGAGACAACACAGGACCCACTGGGGCCAGTAAATGCCTATAGCACAATCATGTGTATGCCTATTTAAAGCAAGTCCCTATATAAAATCATGTTTTTCCACCACTGTTGAACAAGTCAACACAGCAATAACTTCTGGGGATGGAAATTAAGTCTCTCAAGAGGTTAATATGACTAGTAAGGAGATTTGGAACCACACTGGTAATTTGACAGTGTAGAGGTAGAAATGTGATGTCTAAAGCCCAATATGCAATCATTCTTCTTCAGAGTCATTCTCATGGGAATGAATATAAAGTGTTCTGCTTATATACCGCCCCATACCACTTCAAGTAGTCTCTGGGTGGTTTACAGTTTAATTACAGTATGCAGGCTACATACTGCCCCCCCCCCCAACCTCGGAAGGATGGAAGGCTGAGTCATCCATGAGCCTGCTACCTGGGATTGAACCTCAAATTGTGAGAACAGTTTTACCTGCAGTACAGGCATTTAACCACTGCACCATGGGGCTCTGATTCAAGTTTGATGGCACTGGGAAGCCTGTCCATCTCACCTAAAAAGAATGACTGAGGTTCCACAACACCTTGACTGCTTTGATTTGCTAGGGCTGTATTCAGTCTGGAGGTTGATAGGACAGCCAGATTTTTACTGGCTCTCATCCTATGCTTTTGACAATACAGTGGTACCTTGTATAAAGGAATTAATTCGTTCCAAATGAAATTATGTTAAGCAAATCTTCCTTTATACAAATTTCCCATAGGAATGCATTGAAAATGGAATAATCCCATTTTTATGTTGTACAGGCAATTCTGTTAAGCAAATTTCCCCTATCTCTGGAATATTTTATGTTGTACAAATTTTATGTTACACAAACTGTTTGTTATACAAGGGTCCACTGTAGATTGAGAATAGAATGGGATATTATGGCAACATTAATGGCAGTTATACTACTGTATATTAACCTACATCCCACCTTTCCAGTTCTCACCATATAAGGGAATGTTCAATTAACCCTTGAGAGCCTAGCAAATATATAATGTAGAATCGACCTCTGTCAACAATGCTAAAATAAAAACTAAAATGAAAATTGGCACTGGGCTATTAAGTACACAAGGATACTGTGATAGTTTCTTAAGGACTATTTGGCATATCTTTATGCAATGCAAAACCTTTTGTCTGCATTGCAGAAGCAAATCCCTTGTGAAACAATTAAAGAAGCCAGATCAGCTCTTCCCCAAATATGTTTAAAATCAGCACCTTGACCTGTAATATAGGCAAGAGGCTAATCATTTTATAGCTGGGTTTTATTTAGATCATTCTTAATGGGCAATAATTTAAAAAACGCTCTTCAGCATGAAGTGCGAAACAAACTGCATTACAATGTGTTATCTTCAGAACTTGCAGTTTCTGGGTACGTGTTCTTTTCTAAATTCCATTCCTCCAACAATATGGCACCAATTGATTTTCAGTAACATTAATGCCCCTCATTAATGTTAGCACTCCAAGAGACATAAAACACTTATCTCTTTCCATAAATATATAACATTCTTTTCATATATGCTATTTATGTGTTTTGTTGTGAGAGACTTGTAGCTGTGCAACTACGGACACAATTCTCACCACTGATTTTGCATCTGAGCCAGAACATCCATTTGCAGAAAATGCTATGATAGACCTCATTTTAAATACATGTTAGTGTTTACTTAACAGTGTTATGGTTTGTAAGCATTTAAAGAATGGGAAATGAAGAGGAATGTGTGCATAGGAAGCGTGGCCTGGTTGCTGATAACGAAATGGTATGGCATCTCATTCAATCTGAGGGCTCAACTCAGTTTCAGACACACTATCAGGGACCATATCCCAGAGGCCAGTGGAGCCCTAGGGAAGATGGTGGGACCTAACACAGCAACGAAGGATTTGGACAGAAACCTCTAATTTTCAAATGGTGGGACACACAGAAATGATGGAAAATTACCCCCCCCCCCGGCCCCCGGGGGGGGGGGGAAGGTTGACCATCCAAGGAAACTTAAAGGGCCAGGGCCTCCGCTTCTCCAACCCCTTGATAATGTTGTACATATAATCCAAAAGTCCTTTTTATAGAGCCCTTATTTTTCTGCCAACTATGTTCTCTATGGACTCAATGTTCTTTTCCACAGCTCTCCTACATCCCATTAAGAATGTAACAGATTATTTATATAAAATAAATATCTAACACACATAGAAAATCTCCTGCAACTCATTCAACAACTTAATTAAATGAAAACATGTCAGGTCCAACAAGTCTATGGACTGATCTAGCTGCTAGACTTTAAGCAGCAGTCTTCACCAGCACAGCCTAGAAGATAATTCCTAAAAAGTAAATAATTCCCTTTACTTGATACTACAGATGAATGTCTCAGTTTGGAAAGGGACTGGTTCCAAAACAAAACATGCCAGGCACTTGGAACCCAGTCCCACCATCCGGAACAAAATCAACCAACGTCTTACCTTGCTGTAACTCACGCTGGGATAAATTCCAACCAGGAAGCAGCCTCTTTCCCTCTCCCTGGCACTGGTCAATCAGACAGGGAGGGGGGATGATGCATGTCTGCCAGCACCAGGGAGAGGGAAAGATGATGCATCGGAGGCTGCTTCCTGGTTGAAATTTCGCCCAGCGCCAGCTACAGCAAGGTAAAATATTGGTTGATTTTGTTCTGGAGAGTGGGACTGGGTTCTGACCGCCAGCTGTGCTGGTGTGTTTCATTTCGGAACCAGCCCCCTTCCAAAATAAAACACCCATCTCTACTTGA
This sequence comes from Phrynocephalus versicolor, assembly GCA_023846285.1. Taxonomy (NCBI): domain Eukaryota; kingdom Metazoa; phylum Chordata; class Lepidosauria; order Squamata; family Agamidae; genus Phrynocephalus; species Phrynocephalus versicolor. The sequence goes on from JAHTLZ010000016.1 coordinate 61,073,490, forward strand.
TAACCTGTTTGGTGAAAACACACTCTTTACACATCACAATGTACAAAAACCCCCCCCACACATTACTTGTGTTGCTTCTAACTTCTCTGTTACATTTAGTTACCATACTTTTTGGGGAGGAACAACCGTTAAGATTTGGAAGGAAATGTCATAAAATTGAAATGTTCTGTCAAAAATATAAAAGTTGAGAGTAGCATAAATATATTATCACAAGTTGAATAGGAAAGGAGCATCAAAACAGCAACGCCAAAGAAAAGACGTGCCAGCATGTTGTCTAGCGGCAAAACCTGCATGAGGACATGTTTCAACAGAGTAAAGGGACTTGTATACATGAGCTTCTTGGCTACCACCTCAACAGATTTAATAATAACACTCTTATTTCTACTAGGTTGCTTTTCTTAACATGGTTGTAATGATCAGGTCTTGGGTCTGTGCTATTTGTTCTCCAAGAAATTAAGCAACAGTTAAAACAAGAGGATAATGTGTATATCTTAAAACAGATGTTCCTTTTCTAATATTTAAGATAGCTTCAATTTAAAATATCCCACTTAAAACAGACATTGCAAGTATAATCCAAACATTAAGCCAACTTATTTGGAAAAAGCAAAGTGTAAAAATAAAGAATGACTGTGAAAAGGTGTGGCTCTTTGATTGGTTCATTAAATGACACTCTCTGGCAACATACTTCACTTCTTCATTCCACGTTCCGGTATTTGGTGAAGAGATTGTACAGCACTCTCAAGGTTGACTTTAAGTCACAATTTACAATATCTAAAAGGAGAAGAAGGAAAGAAAAGGGGAGATACGAGTATTTGAATAACATAAAGGGCATACAATGGGAAAGGAAATGATTTAAATGTGGAAAAGACACATCCACTGTTAGCAAATGAAAACATCCTTCTATGTTGGTTCAAGACA
>JAHTLZ010000016.1:61074447-61119447 GCA_023846285.1 Phrynocephalus versicolor
ATATGCTCATGTTCTCTGGAAATTTTAATCATGGGCATTCTGCCCAAAGTAACAGCATATAAAACAGATGTGTTTTTCCATTCATGTCGAGCAGGAAGTTCTATATTAAGCTTTTCAATCATTGCATGTGATATGTCTTATGGGCAGACAAACATGTAAATGAACGCTGAAATGCCCATATTGTTTGATTTACACTGGAAAATAAACCAGCCATCCCTTTAAGCCGTAAATACCTAGCAAACTGAAATGTTATAATGACATTAACTATTCACAGGGGAATGAGCATAATTCTCCATTTTCTTTCTCATTCTTAAACTCCCAGTCCCATTCTGTCTTCAAAAAAATTGACTAGAGCCATGTGGTAAAAGTTACTTACATAGCAATGAAGCAATGAGGGCACTGCTAATATTACCAATATTAATGATCTGCTGGACTTTTTTAAAAAAATAGTTGCACCATTACACCCACATTTCCCCCAATATTCTTTGTTAAACAAAGAAACAAAAAGCCCAAGTGGTTGAAGTAAGAAATGAACTGTAAACATGCCAGAGTGCCAACATAAAATACTTCAGACCAAACACGTGCAACTTCCAGATTTCAAGCTGCTTAGGACCCTTGGCTTTTCATGGTACCCCCAGCTACGTTTCCCTCAGATCATCTGCCCTCGACGAAATGATGTCGAAAAGGCTGCTCCTTTTTAATTTTTTGCTGCTGTTACAGGTCACCAAGATCACTGGAAGGACGGAATAATTAACTGATCTTCACACAGACCGTGTTCCCTCTAGACTGCCAAACAGCTGTTTGGAGAGCTGGAAGAAGACCAATATTTCTTTCCCAGCAAGGGTGGAAAGATGTCACCGTCACCGGAGCTTTTGAAAGCCATAATGGTGCAGGTTGCGCCTCTCTCACACTCCTTTCATAGAAAGACGTATACAATCTTTACTTTTGGTCTAAGCTACAACTCTAGAACTTCAGCTCTGAGTTTCATTCCACATTACCAAGATCAAAAGCATTTCAGCTCTTTCTACCGTTGAACAGGCCAGCAGGTTCTGTGTAGCACGTTAATGCTGTCATTTCATTCCAAGGAAAGAGACTTACATTAAGGCTGCTACCGCACTTCCTTGAGCAGCTGCTTTTTGTTTTGCATAGCCTTATCTCCTCCCGCGGTCATGTGGTTGCTACAGCGGTTCAGCAGTCTGCACTTCGGCGATTGCTTAGCAATCAGCTTCCCCGTCCGCACTTTGCTGAACTGTTTTATACTTCAATTTTCAGTGACCACAATGTGAAAGTGCAGCATCGGGAAAGTTGGCGAACATGTTTACATTGAGGCAGGCTTCCCCCCCGTGTCCTATGACAGGGAAACGGCAGAAATGGGGGGGGGGCAAAAAAAGTGGTGTACAGTCACCCCCCGCCATTTCGCGGTTCAGGTACTGCGGTCCCACTGTATTGCGGGATCGCAGTACCTGCCCTGGCTCCAGCTGATTAGCGCTGGGGTGGGGGAGAAAAACCTTTATTTCCCCACCCCAGCACCAATGAGCTGGAGCCCCGAGTGTGGGGAAGGGGGGAGGTTTAAAAGCCCAGGCTTTTAAAACCTTTCCCCCCTTCCCCAAGCCCTGGATCTGATCCCCCATTGGGGCAGAGCGGCTCGGGCGGGCAGCGGGGGGCTATCACATCACCCCATGCCGCCACCTGTGCTCCTCTGAGAAGCCTTGGGGCCGTGCGGCGGGGGGCGATCGCATCACCCCACGTAGCTGGCCCACGCTCCTGCGAGAAGCCTCAGGGCCGTGCGGGCAGGTGGCGATTGCATCGCCCCCACCCCGCCGCCCGCGCTGCCCCAGGCTTCTCGGAGGAGGGCGGGCCAGCGGCGTTGGACGCTGCACCGCAATCTCCTTTGAAATTTATTGGCTCAGTGCATTTCAATGGAGAAAATTTTCCCCATTGGAATGCATTGAGCCAATGTATTCCAATGCGGGAAATTTTCTCCATTGAAATGCATTGAGCCAATGCATTTCAATGGAGACGGCCCCGAACGAGAAGTCTAAGGGTGGCGCTGGCGGGCGGCGGCGGCGGGGGATGTCAGATCCCCCTGCTGCCGCCTGCGCACGCCGGTCCAAGAAGTCTTGGGGCGGCGCGGGCAGGTGGTGGAGGGAGGTCAGATTCCACAATGCCGCCGGCATGCACCTCCCCAAGACTTCTCAGACCAGCACGCGCAGGCGGCAGGGGGATCTGATCGCACACACCCCAGGCCCCACCCGACCCACATCCGCATATTGTGGATTTTCAGCCATCGTGCGTTGGGTGGGTCCCTAACCCCCGCGATAGGCGGGGGTTACTGTAGTATGTCCGCAAATTCAACCAAATCGCTTTAAAAGGGGGTGCAGGAATTGATTAAAGAAACACCCCCAGTGGTCGTCTCAAGAAAAACTGACACAGTGGCCAAAAATGGGCACGGCCAAGGGGGCTGTTCAGAAACAGCTATTTGAAAAGCGGACAGTGATTTTTACGGTGATTTGTCTTTAAGGAAAAGGCGTTTGAAATCTAAAGTGCAGTAGTGGTCAAAATGTGTTTAGAACTCCAGCCACGGAGAGGGGGAGGTAGGCGCCAGGGTGTGCTGTTGTTTCAAGTGCAGTTTAAAATTAGGTTCTTGATGCAGACCCTCTTCCTTTTCCTCCTGTAATGAGAGGGTATTATCCATGTTTACTCCTCTCACCCTCTCACTCCACCTTTTCCCTCTCCCTGACTGCCTGGATGTTCACACAGAGGCATAAAGGCCTACTTTTGTCAAACATCTCTTCTTCACTAAAACCATGGCATTCAGAGGAAAAGTCCCTTTGGTCATTAGCACACTTTGACAGCCTTCAGCTTGCTACTGTTATGGGGATCTTGAGAGTCAGTGGGGGACGCATATGAACTTCTAGGTCTCTTTGATAAGGAGGAGGAGTCTTCATGTACCAATTTTTGCAATTCCCACAGAGGTTCTTATCATAATTTCCCTTATTTTCAAAAACAATCAAACATTTATCCTGCACCCCTTCCCCCTTAAATTCTCACTATATCTGTGAACATAAAACATTTTAAAAACATTTTTAAACTGCAGAATATTCAAGCAAGTACCTTCGGCCCTTGGCTTTGGTTTTTCCAGTCCTCCATCTTGCATTAGCTCAAATGCAAACGACACATTGAGTACCTGGCAATTCAATTGAGAGAAAGCAATTATTCACAGTTTCTTCACTAAAGAAAGCAGGATCTTATCCAGAGAAAGCAACTATTGTATATAAACATTTTTTCCAAAAAGTAAACATTTAGCATAATGACTTGGATTAATAAATGAGACTCAATTATTCCAGCAAATTATGCTTCTTAAGAAATTAGTTCATCTTTAAATTCAAATATGGATTTCAACAACAAAATTACCTTTTGTTCAAAACTATCAGGAGTTAAGAAAAAGCTATGAAGAGGCACAAAATAGCCTTCGAGAAGACCCATCAGGAGCACCAGGTAAACGCCATCTGCAAACTTCAAGATGACATTTTTAGCACCATCTCACAAAAGATCAAAGAACACACTGCCTAATTTAGAACAAATAAACAGCCATAAGAAATTATATCTACTAAAGTTATTTTCATTATGCAGGGAAACTACCTCCTTTAAATGATGGAACCTAGGCGCAATAAATGTCTTTAGTAAGGAATAAGGGGTGCAAATAGAGATATATGACATTAAACATGACATGATGGTTTATTCCCACATTCTTATTACAGTTGTCCTCCACCATTTCATGGTTCATATACTATGATCCTGGTATATCGCAGGACCGCAGTATATGAAGGCAAGGACCCCTGTGGCAAGCTGCATGGGCCTGTTTGAGGCCTCCTGCACTAACCACAAGCCTGGCGCTGCCCCGAACTGGCCTCCTATGGGCTTCCCTGGGCCTTTTGGAGCCCCAGAAGTGGTTTCTGGCAAACCGGGAGTGACTTCCAAAAATGGAAGTGCCTTCAGGATTGCCCAAAACCACTTCTGGGGCTTCTGACAGGCCCGGGCAGACCACTGGAGGCCCATTCAAGCCTAAGGTAAGAGTAGGAGGCCCCAGATAGGCCTCCCCAGTCCCAACCCAACCCAGCATCCACATATCGCGGATTTTCCTTTATCACGGGTCAGGTCAGGTCCCTGTACAAATCTTATCAGTATTCTAGCTATCACAAACTTCTAAATCTGCATTCAGTTGTCTTAGCAATTCTTATTGGTTAGCCCCCAAGCAATTCTTAGCATTCCCATTTTCAATTGCTTATGACTCTTTCAGTTGTTTGAGTTAAGCGTCCACTATTCCACCTCATACAGCAGAACCAAGAATATTCACCACCATGGGACAATGCACATTTTGAAACCTCAACTGAAACTTCCTTTGCATACTGCGTTCCTTTGCTAAAGCAAGCAGCTCTCGGCCAACCATCTGATAGCATGGCCACTTCCAGTTCATTCAACCTCCAAATTTGTACCTCTAAATTTATATTTTGAGCTACTTGCTTTTTACAGCTCAATATAAAGTTTGTTTTACAATATTAACATATTTCATAGACCGAGCTGAACAACTTCTGTTTATAAACTGCTAGTTAGTAATACTGTATGTTCTGCATATCAGATGCTGCTGATAGCTTCTTTTGACATTATGACATTATTTTAAACAGCACACGCTTTTATAAACATGTTCTCAGAACATTAATTTAAAGGCCCAGCAACAGTATACATCCCTGTACTCCTCATATCCCTCCGTCCTGTGAGCCTCAAACTTTTACCACAGCTTCTTGTTGCCAATACAGTTTGCCAAATATATGCATATCTCTTGAGTCAAGACTTCTGTTTACTAACAACTCCATCCACTTGCTGTCCTGGATCTTGTCAATGGCTTTTTCATAGTCAACAAAAGCAAACACGCTTATTGATATCCATAATCATTTCTGCCTGAGTACATCTAAACAGAAGAGATAGCTCAAGACACAATGCGTCTTGCAATTTTAAAAAACCTCAGTCCAAACAGTAATATTAGTAAGTAGCTCTACTGACTATTTGAAGGACATTCAGCTCGTTTTTAACAATCTTGTGCCCCTGTATTAGGGATGAAGAAACTATGGGCCTCCTGATGTTGTTGGGTTACAATTCCCTGCACAGTTGTTTATATGAGAAGTGATGCAATTCCCTGCACAGTTGTTTATAGGACAAGTTGGCTAAGGTTAACAGAAGTGGTAATCCAATGCAATCAAGACAGCCAAATGTTTTCCAAAAATTGGAGCTTTGGTTTTAATATATGTATTTTTATTTACAGTATATATTTTTCTTGTTTTCTTGGTTTTTAATCATATTTATAACATGATAGCAGTTTGGATAGTTTACAGAAATGAAGAAGAGTCTTCTGTATTGGTGCATTGCAGGACCATATGGACTGAATTATTACCATGTGCCAGTCATGGGATGACTTTTGAATACTTCTTGGAAACGAAAATTGATTAAGAACATAGCTATGTGAGTTCTAGTAGGTACTGATTGATGGGGATTTATGTTCCAGGAGGCTGCCACCCTCTTGAATGGTGTTTTGTTGAATTTCATTGGTTTTTATGTTTGTTAGCCACCATGAACAGTTAAGTTCTCAAGTGGAAGAAAGGCATTCTTGCATGGAGGGAGAGAGGCACAAACATCTATATGTAATCGGTTTGGTGGCCCTACAATAAAGATTCATTTACTGATTGATATATAATTTGAAGATAAAGTAATGCCAAATTGGATATTAGAACATGTTGTTCAAATGCACAATGCTTTACAATATTCCCAAAAAAATCATTTACTGTGTATTCTATCAAATAGACTTGCAAAATAAGCCAGCTACTATTAATGACACATCAGGCTTGAAAGGTGGAGCTGATATATAACATTTAGTTTACGGTAGTATCTGTAATTAAGCCCAGTTTAGCCCTCCATTCTGTGTAAAATGACAAATATGGCAGGTTGTAATCCACCAAAAAGTAGTAGAAGAGCAAGAAGCTCAAAAAAATATTGTTGAGGGGGGAGGGGCCAAAACACAAACAACAGGATGTATCCCTTCTCAGCAATCTCCTCTGGAATACAAGTACAGTGGAACCTTGACTTACATGCTGCTTGACTTGCAGCCTATTTGACTTGCAGCAAGAAGGGGCCTGTTTGACTTGAGTCGCAGGCTTTGACTTACAGCTCGGAGCCCCAGCGCAAGGCACTGGAATCAGGCGGCAGCCACGACCCAGCATCGTGGCTGCCGCCTCCAAACTGCTCGTGCCTTCTTCCTCTCCTCCGGCAGTGGTGGCTTCGGCGAGGCCAGCTCTGAGCACCTGGAGCTGGTCCTCGGCCTCACCGAAGCCGCCGCTGCTGCTGGAGGAGAAGAAGGGCCGGGAGCTCGGGGCTGGCCTCGCTGGTTAGACAGTCGGCTCAGTCTTGTAAAAAATCTGGCTGCAGAATTCTGGTCCACAATGGAATCATTTTAGTTGGGGAGCTGTAAAGTTGTGGGACTCTAATGGTAAGCATAGAGTTGTTCAGAACTTGGAACGTCAGGTTAAAAATCAGTAAAACTTAAATGTTAGACATTGTTGCTATGAACATTAAGAAGTGGAGGCGTATAACTTGTGGACTATAATTCCACTGCCTTCTCCTCTCTTTGAAGAGACATTTCATTTACATCCCCGGAAGGAATCTCCTATCCCAGTCAAATTTGTGTTAAATTGCTGTTTTGGGGGGGTCTTTTTCATCATCTGGAACGGATTAATCCACTTTCCCATTACTTTCTATGGGAAAAGTTCATTTGACTTAAGGCATGTTTGACTTATGTCTAGACCTCTGGAACGGATTAATGACGTAAGTCAAGGTTCCACTGTATCTCCCATCTTTGCAGCCACCTGAGGTTTGGCATCCAAAGTTAATTTTTGTTTGCTTCTCAAAGGGAAACAAACACATTAGTTAAAAGTTACTTTGAATATTATAATTTTCTTGTTCTGTAATGCCAAAAATGTGTTCCCATCCAATCTGCCACCCCTGTGCTCAGCACAGGGCACGAGGCAATAATATGAGACACAGCAAGCGTGAGCAGCTGAACCAGATGGTATTCTTCCTCCAGTGAACCCACAGGCCCAAAGCTGTGACAAAAAGTAACTAAATCAGGTAGAGTTCATAGAATCATAGAGCTGGAAGATACCTCAAGTACAACCCCCTGCCATGCAGGACCCCCCCCCCCGCAAAAAAACCCCCGACAGTTCGTTATCTTTGCTTAAAAACCTCCAATGAAGCAGATTCCACCACCCTCCATGGCAGCATATTCCACTTCTGAACAGCTCTAACTGTTAGGAAGTTCTTCCTAATGTTCAAATGGAATCTCTTTTCCTGTAGTTTGAAACCATTGCTCCAACTCCTAGTCTCTGAAGCCATGGAAAAAAAGGCAGCCCTCTCTTCGATATGACATCCTTTCAGATAATTAAACATAGCTATCACATCCCTCTCAGCCTTCCCAGATCCCTAAGCCGCTCCTCGTAAGACATATGTTCCAGACCTTTAACCATCCTGGTCGCCCTCCTCTGGATCCACTTGTGGTTGTGGTTGTTAAATTGAGGAGCCCAGAACTGTACACAGTACTCCAGGTGGGATCTGACCAGAGCAAAATAGAGTGGTACTATCACCTCCCTTGCTCTAGAAACTGTGCTTCTGTTGATGCCACCAAGAATCACATTGGCTTTCTTGGCTGCTGCATCACACTGCCGATTCATGTTCAATTTGTGCTCCACGAAGACTCCCAGATCCCTTTCACAGGAACTATTCTCCAGCTGGGAGTCCCCCATCCTATATCTATGCAATTCATTTTTCTGCCTAGATGAAGGACCCTACATTTCTCTCTGTTGAAACTCATTCTGTTTCCTTTGGCCAAGCACTCTAATCTGTCAAGGCCATTTTGGATTTTCATCCTATTCTCTAGTCTAGGGAATTAACCACCCCTTCCAATTTGGTATCATTTGCAAACTTAATCAGTCTACTCTCTGTTCCTTTGTCCAAGTCATTAATAAAGATGTTGAATAGCACCAGACCCAGAAGAGAACCCTGGGGGACCCCACTGGTCACTCCCTCCATGCTGAGGAGAAGCCATTTACGATCACCCTTTGCGTACAATCAGTCAACCAATTACAAATCCACCTAACAGTAGCATTATCTATCTCACATTCTACTAACTTCTTTGCAAGTATGTCATGGAGAACCTTATCGAAGGCCTTACTGAAATAAAGATAAACATCCACAGCATTTCCCTCATCCACCAGGCCTGTAACTCTATCAAAGAAAGAGATCAAACATGGCTCAAATGGAGTGAACTAATCACTAATTAACTAGAGTCATAACATAAGGCTGCAGGTACTCTTTACTTTCTGTCATGTAAATTGGTTACTTTGAAAGTATTTGTGTGCCAAGAAATAAGAACTGCTGTGGCTAATTGTAACTAAATGACAAGGTGCTGGGTGTATGTCAGATATGTGCTAAGTACACAACTGAACATAAAATCAACCATGTGACCAACATGCAACTAGAACCTGGAGAGTTAACTGCAGCAACAGTTGATTGTCTTGCAGGTGTACAAATTTCCCGCAGGACTTTAAATCCCCAATGTAGTGTTCAGATGTGACAGCTACAGGTTTGAAACACATCTTCTTTTGCTCGAGTCTTTCGGAATCTGGGTCATTCTCACCCCGAGGTGTCAGATGGTGAGACCTTTCCCCCCCTTTCATACATGGAAATCTGGACACACTTTTTTTAAAGTATCCACATTTTTTATGTATCTTCTCCACTGACTAAAGTAAATTTGCAGAGGTTATACAAGTACTGTATATAGATTTTAGCCATGCACGTTTGGTAAACCCACACATGGACTTGTTTGCTTTTTGTTGCAAGCCTTGGAAATACATGGATTTGCAAGGCAAGAGGTATTTTTGCTGTTGGCAGTCTTGGGAAACATGAAATGAATATTTTCATAGGGAAATGTGAGCTCGACAGACTTCTTTTCCATCTCTCATGGTAGCTATGGAGATAATACGGTGGCATCCTTTCAGTTTTCCTCCATGCAGTTTGTAAAATTGGGTGGCTCACTATCCAACAGCCTGCCGGGTACATTTTTAACAAAAAGTGTTCTCCGTTTGTTGTGGAGAGGGGAAAGGTGTACAAACAGGCAGTTCTCGAACACACGCAGTCACCACTTTCCTCCCTTGGGATAAAAAGCACTCTTTTGCAAAGACGGATTTTCTTATGAACCCCCTAATTTTGCAGCCTGCAAACAGAAAATAAAAGAGTCGGTCCCTTTTGTCAGGCAAATTGCATCTTAATGCCCAGTGACTGGTGGATGCCTTCTCTATGGGAGTGAAATGGTAAGGAAATAGCTGGAGATCTTTCTTGAAAGATTTGAATGAGAAAGATAACTCTGGAATGCCCGGAATGTGAAAACTCTCAGAGCAGAGAGCTCCTCCTCTCTCTGCAAGGCAAAGTGGCCCTGAAGAAAGAAATGTCCCTGTGGGAGACAAAGAAAGACAGACCCAACAGCAGAGTCTGAGGTTTGGTGAAGGAGTGGGAGTGGGCAGGGGGGATCCTAGTCTGCCTCACCCAATCCCTGGGAGTTTGAAACAAGCCAGCACATTTGCAGGGTGCAGGCCTTCTCCTGTGCCCTGCTAGCATCTCTGCATGTAAAAGAAGAATTATCATAATGTGCTGTCCCTTCCGACTTTTGGAGACCCACCTTGGGTTTTTCCAGCTGTACAATATAGTGGTCCCCCGCCCATTTGCGGTTCATATACTGCAGTTCCGCTATATTGAAGGCCTCCCTTACTTACCCCAGGACTGGTGCTGCCCCGAAAGGGCCTGCGAGGGCCTTCCTGGGCCTTCTGGAGGCCCAAAAGGGCCACCCTGAAAACAGGAAGTGAATTCTGCTTTGTAGGGAGGCTCTTTTGGGGCCTCCAGAAGGCTCGCAAAGGCCCTTGCAGGCCCATTTGGGGCAGCACCGGTTGGAGGTAAGTACAAGAGCCCCCAGCTAGGCCCCCCAGACCTGACCCGACCTGCATCCGCATATTGCGGATTTTCAATTATTGGGGTCCGGGCCGGGTCCCTAACCCCTGCAATAGGTGGAGGGGGGTCACTGTATTAAAAAGTGGTTCACCATTCCTTTCTTCCAGTGCTGCTCTGGGACTGCACAGCCACACAAGGCCACACAAGCTGGCTATTTTCTAAGGAGGCACAATGGGAATCAAGCCTGCCACCGCCCTGGTGCTCCAACCCACTGAACTACCCAAACCTTGTAAAGCACAGGAAGCATGACAATCTCCTCCTGTGACTATCAGACATATTTAGCACTTAAGGAATTTCTTCTTGTACTGCTCAGTTGTGTATCATGTGCAGTTTGCGATTAAACACATGAAGAATAGACACACAGAAATAGAGAGGGCACAGCTTAATTGCAACTATCCTAAGGACCAATAATTTCAGTGTCAGCCCTCTATTACTCTTAATGGCTAGAATCATATGGGTGGTCCAAACTGGACTAGATACACTGAATTACAATCATTACAAAAATGTGACTTGCTTCAACAACTGATTAAATAGATCTAACCACAAGATTCTGGCCAGTATGGTTAAGGCTGTATCCATTCCTATATCTTCAATGATGCTTTCTCCAAATGGTACCAAACCCAAAACAGGACAATCCTTGGATGTTTTCTCTACTCGGAAAAGCAGGAAAGTATCACATTCTCCACATAAATGGATATTAACTGCTATATAGTTGAGTGGGAATTGTGGGTTCAATTCCCCATTGTGCCTCGTTGTCAGGATGATGCGTCAGAATGAAGCTTCTGGTACATTCAGGGGAATCGATGCAGGGCCCATCCTGCATCACCCGAGTCCACACTTCTGCACTAGATGATAGGAACACAAAGTCCAAGTTGGATTTTATGTGCATAGAAAAGGAATCATTTAAGTCACCCAACTGTTGAGGTTCCTGCCACATGCTGGTCATGTACCCAATAATACTCCCAACACACCAAGCACCTCGCTGTTCAGCTTCAATTAGATGTGGCAGATTCCTCTTTAAAAAGTGTAAAATCCCAATAAAATTTTCACCAAAGAATATATCCACTTCAAAAGCATTAAGAATTAGTTGGCATCTTCACATTTACTAGCATAATAGCAAATAGGAAATTAACATTATCTTGGTTATTTTCACTGGACAAAATTGGAGCAAACAGTTATTCTGCTCTGAGCTCCACGGAGGGAAGAAAGATACAGAATAAGCAAACTAATACTTTGCAATGTGCTAAATGTTATTCCATCATGATTGATCCACTCTCTCCTTCACTAGAAGGAAATGGGCATGAACAAGAAAGACAATAAAAGGCACAGAGGTAAAAAAAAAAGTGTTATAAAATCAAAGATCTGGCTCAACCTACACTAAAAGTTATCCCTCGGCCCATTTCTGCATCAGGAGTGTTTGCTTCCTATATCACTCTCTTCACATCCATCTGAAGCAATGACAAGGACTCTGAGAAAGGAAATTTTGTATCACTGAAACAGAAGCAGGATTCAAGCTTCCTCAACCGAATAGATTCAGGCTTCCCCAGAATAGCATACCAGCTTGCACTCTGAGCTCATACTAGGCAAACATACTTCTCTGTGGTATACGTGCTATTGAAACTCAATGGGCGGCTGCTGCAGCCACTGCTTCCGCTATCAAGCAACCTAGTAGTATCTTGATGCCACCTAACCTCCACAGAAATGGTGTAAACAAAGGGGTGCGGGAAAGAACATGGAGAATGTTTTCCTCTCTTAAATGCAACTTCATAATCCTACCTGGGTTTCCAGCTCCGTAACTTCCAAATTCAGCTTATTCAGGTGTTTGTTCACAAAGGTTATGAGGGTCTGAAAATTGAGATCAAATGTAGGCAAATTTTTAGACCAGCAAATATTACGTTTTGAAATTCATGCTAATATAATACATATAAACATGTGAGTAGGTTGCTTTCAGCTGCCACTCTGGGATCCAGAGGATGCTGGGAAGAAGAAAGTGCACCTCTAAGGGCCAGTGTGATGAGAAGCACCTGGCGGGGAGGGAGACGGTCCCATCACCAGGGTTAAAGGAGGGTGGGGAGGAAGGTTCAGGGCCTTCTACTGGGTCTGGGACATGTAGTAGGGGATCCATGGAGAAGGAGAAGGAGGAGACCTGGAAGCCAGTTCTTGTGCAGCAGCTGAACTAGCCCAGGTACAAGTGGATGGCCCCTGGTAAGAATCCCCAAACTGCTCTTGGGTGCCTAGGGACCACCGCCAAGTTAAGAGGACTACTGCCACTTGAGCCTTGGAGAAGGCTCCTGCTTCACCATCTCACTGGGACCTGAGACATCTGAAGGGCCCTGCAATGCCCAAACCCACCCAGCTCAGGTGCTGGCAGTGCAAACATCAACAGGAGAGAAAGAGACTCCTCAAAGAGCAAGAGTGCAGCCAACGCTCAATGCCAGCCACTTCCACCAAACCTCACTGAAGGAAAACAAGCTGGGCTCTTAACTGGGCTTATTCTCGTCAGGAGTGCACTGGCGTTAGTGATGGGAAATGAGGCCAGTACTTAACATGCTCTTTCCAGGGTACCAGTGCCAGAAACCCAGCACCCTGGAGTGTGAGGGGGTAGTGACGGGGAACTGCTGTTGAAAGCACCAATAACCAGCCAGTTGTTATTGGCCACAGACACCCATTGATTCTTATGACTTTCCTTTCTTTTCTTTTAAACTAGGCATGTCCAAACTTCGGCCCTCCAGATGTTTTGGACTGCAACTCCCACAGTCCTTTGTCAATGGCAATCTAACCTTAGAATGCTGGGAGTTGCGGTCCAAAACAGCAGGAGGGCTGAAGTTTGGACATGCCTGTTTTAAACTATTGTTATTGCAGTTTTTCCTACAACCCAATACACAGGCTCTACCAAGTAATAAACATGGTTCATAGGCCTACGGACAAAGAAACAAATAAGATTTTAGCATGAGAGGCAGAGGTACCGCATGCTGAACCACTCCATAACTGGGCTTAAAGAGAGATGGGCACGAACTACAGTTCAGAGGTTTGGTGTGGTACCTACAGAAGCGCCACACACTCACTTCCCCTGTATGCTTGCCCATCCCTGGCTGAAGCATGCTTCCCTAGCCTATCTCCTCACTGATCCCAGCACATCCTTCTCTCATCTACTTGCTCCAGCAGACCCCCCCCTCCAATCTGCAGGCTTTCCTGCCCCACCCCTTGTCTGAGTGGGTGGTGGCTGTAGGAGGCAAGGGAGGGAAGTGTGCGTCAGCCGGGGAATAAGCGAGCATGCAAAGGATGCACTGCGGAACACCTGTGTGGGCGCTGCACCAAATTGGGCCAGACTGCCAAGCTAGAGACATGAATTTGTGGCCTCCTCTATGTTGTTGGGACTCCTCCCAGCCAGCACATTGGGTCAGGAAAAATGGGGCCTGATATCCAGCAACTTCGGTAGGAACACAATTTACCCAGGCTAGGGCCTAGGCAAATAACAACAACTGAAGTGAGGAACTGTGGGAATTCACAATGTCCGCTCTAGCACATCTGGAAGTTGAGTCATGGCAACTGGACTTCTTTTCTTGAGAGATTTAAACGTTTCACTGACAAGAGGTCAAAGTGAACTATAAAATGGGGAACTCACAACAAGCTTTGTGAGTCTGAGGAAAGCTTGTTGTGAGTCCCCCATTTTATAGTTCACTTTAACCTCTTGTCACCCTGGTCTGAAATAGGCTCATAAGATGAACAATGGTCTGAATATAGGCTCATTAGGCAGACAATAGTCTCAATAGGCCTTTGGGTGAACAACAGCCTAAGGTGTTGAAGCCCGTAAAGTATGGGTCTGTAGCTATGGCCGTGGTGGTGGAGGTGTGCTCTAGCACATCTTTCTCTGGGGTTAGTGGGAAGGTGCCAGGCTGGGGATAGTAGCGTCTGTTTTTATCATTATACATAAGAGGAATATATACACATGGTGCATGAAGTACCAAAAGGGGGGGGAAAACTATTCATCTTTGCATGTTCTCCACAAGCAAAAAAGAACCAGAGACTCCTTCACACAGATCAACTAAAAAGAGTTCTTGAGTCTTGTGCTGAACTAGGGGCCACCGCAACAAGAAAGTGAGATGCAAACTAGTCACATTAAGCTACCTTGACTGACATCCACCAGGCATTCTGAATGTATTTGTATTAGGAAGCCATAAGCACACAGCAAGATAACAACAAAACTATGGCAACTCTGAACTTGTTCCACCTATAGTATTCAATCTTATTTAAGTACTACATATAAGACAGAAGAACGCATTTCCCACCTTTTTCACGACATTGAGCTTGTCTGGAGCATGGTCAAACAGCGTATCAAAAGCATCTCGTTCTGAAACAGAGGAGATGACAGCAACTTATTATTTTAAGGAACCAATGAAGAACGAGCAGTTCAGAATTAGGACAGTCTCATCTGCAGTGACAGAAACTTTTGTTTACTACATTCACTTTCAAGCTAATTTATACTGGCAATGCCAGAAGAATCTAACATGTTGAACAGAATCTAAAGAAAGACTTGAACAACCTGCAGCATTTGGTGTTGGTGGTTGTTAAATGTGAAATGAACACCAAGACCTGTAACACTGTAGATCTAGTCTGTCTTTTTAAAACAGACGTCTGCTCCTAAAGTGAACACTGAATGCTCTCAGACAAAAATATATGCCACAAACTATTCCTTAGTTTGATGAGCATAGGATCTCTAAGTACTGTATATACTTGAGTATAAGCCTAGTTTTTCAGCCCTTATTTTTGGCGGCGGGGGGGGGGGGAGCCCTTGGGTTATACTCGGTTAATAGGTTTTCCCAGTTTTGGGGGGTAAAATTAGGTGCTCAGATGGCTTGGGGAGGGCAGCGAAGGGCAAGTTCTGATTGGGCGAGCATTAGTGGTGCCTCTGCTTCCCATATGATTCCAATGAAAAGGTTTAGGGACACCCTCTTTGGAGCTTCATAACCCTTAAACCCCAATGTTTCCAAATTTCAGGGGATTCCCTAAAATCCCCTGAAAGTACCCCTTCTACTTTGGTGTCCCCAGTGGAAGTAATTTTTGAGTGCATGTTTTTTAAAAATATGCAATCAAAATTTACTTACCTTGGGACTCCAACGTAGCAGGGGTACCTTCAGAAAGTGATTTTAGGGAACCCAATGAAATTTGGAAACATTTGGGGGTAAAGGGGCTGAATTATGAGGCTCTAAAGGGGCTGAGGGTAGTACTGGCAACTGTGCAGGGACTGTGGAGGCAATCAGGGAGTTTACTCCATGGTATTAACTCCCTAATTGCCTCCACACTCCCAGCACACGTTGCCATTTACTACTTCCAGACCCTTTAGAGCTCAGATGGTATACCGTATATACTCAAGTATAACTAAAAAAAGGTGCTCAGCTTATACTTGAGTCAATAAGTTTTTCCAGTTTGGGGAGGGGGTAAAATTAGGTCCTCAGCTTATTCTTCAGACGGCTTATACTCGAGTATATACTGGTATTTGCTCTTAAGAATCTGCAATTTGCTGTACAAAAAAAAATATCAGGAAGGTAAAAGCAGTCCTTCAACAAAGTATCTCTTGTTCATCATGTACAGGATTGCAGAATCTTTTTGGTCAGTTGTGTACATTACAACAATGTTCCTTCCTAACATATCCAGTTTCCAAATTTTGTGGAAGCTTCTACACACAGTGGAGCCTATTCTCTTCAAGGAGTTGCCAGCCAAGAGAAGTTGCTCCACTGCTGTATCTTGGAGATGGATACCAGAAGAGGGCTCAAGATAATGGTAACTCTGCACTCCAGCTGGTGTTGAATTCAGTCACAGCAGCATTAAGTAAAAGAGATTTCAAAAACCCTGGAAAACACTAGAAACAAGTAAGGCGTACCATGGCGTCCTGACAGTGCCCTGTAGGGAAAAAAAATGGTAACACAATTAAACTTGAATACAGTATTACAGTAATTTAATCTATTTGGTCCAATGCCAAAAGGCTAATGTTTATGTGAAGTCACTATGCACCTGGTCATACATGGCTCTGAATTTATACCAAATGAAATTTAACCCCACAGGCTCCCCATAATATACTAAAATCTCTACTGAGTTCAAATAAATGGGATGCATCTGCAAAAATACAGATTTCCTCCCTTCTATATAAAGCCTAATTAAGGGGGGAAAGGTGGTAATTGAATCCCCTCTGTACCCAAGGTGTAAAAATGTTTAAAAAGAAGGGGGGAATCAGTTGCTCATTCTGTTTCAGGCCACTGTTAAAATAAGATATCTGGATTTGGGGGAGAAATATCCATTTTTAAGCACCTCTAAAACAGATTTTATTTTTGGATCTACACGAAGCTTTGTGGGGAGAGGGAGAGGAATCCTCTCCTTACACCCCCCACCCCAGTTCTACTGAGAATAGTTCTGTCAATGGAAAAACTCCATTTGATGTCACCCCCACCACACATCTTAGAACAATAGGTAATCAAGATTAAATATGGGAAAACACTCCATTTTCAATCCAGCACTGATGCTGACGTACTCAGTGTTACCAGTTATTTCCTCGTGGATTTGTCGAGACTGGAGGATTCCTTCACGTTTCTGGAGGAAAAAACAGATATATCTAATATTTATATCCTATCATTAATTTACAAAACATATAGTCCTGCATAATAATGGTGTGAATTGCTTTCATTATAAATATTTCTAAATTCAGAAGGAATTTTCTTTTTCTTCTATATAAGAGAAATGCAAACTTAGATTGTGAGTAACAACAGAAAGCCAAGATGGTTCTAGAAAGGTCTCAGGGAAAAGAACTCAGTTCTGCTTGCATTGAGGCAGATTATGTACATTTATTTCACACAACATTAGTAAGAGGTATATTTTCCTGTTTAATAAGTCACCAAATGTGAGAACAAGCTACTGCATAGCCTAATTTGTTATATTTGAAACATGCCATAAGAAGCACTTAGAATTGACGCAAAGAATTATCCATGCATTGGTAACATCCAGATCACCCGTTGATTGATCCAAAAGGGAGAGACATTTTGTGACAAACCCCTCCCCCAGATTTAGAAATAAAAGTGACTGGACTGCAGAAAAGTATCCAAAACAAAAAACAATGTGTGCAGCACAATGTAGAAGGCAAAGCATTTCCTATTGACCAAAATCCTGTTGTTGAGTGCAAGAAACTGAGTAACTTCAGCCGGTTCCTAGTGGGCAAAAAGAGGGGGTCCCTGCCACAATTTCTGGGCGCAGGCAGGGATACAGGCTCAGTGCATGAGCACATGCCCCCATGTATTATGGTGCGATAGGCGCAGACTGAAAGTTATGGATTTTCTTATAAGCAACAGGATTTTGGCCATTCTTTATATCTGAGAGAGAGGTGTTCAGCTGTGCATGCTTCAAAGAAGCCACATTTTTTGCATTAGAATCTACAGCCAAAGACAAGAGAAGTAAAATGCAAATACAAAAGAAAAAACTGGGCAGGGAAGGAAGAGCAAGTATGTGCACTGCTAGAAGAAAAAAGAAGAAGCCAAGCACGACTGAAATGCAATAACAAAACAAAGGACAAGAAACAACTGAAGCCAATGAAAACATTTAAAAAAAACCAGAAAGAACAGAAAAAACTCAAAATGTTAGACTGGAAGGATTAACAGGACTGACTGACAGACATTCACCCAGCTTTTATGATGCCATTGTCCATGAGTGAACAAACATGGAGTAGAAATTATTCAGCCCAGTGCTCCGTTCGAATGTTTATAGTAGAAAGGAGCCGTTCGTGAAAGTCATAATGTGAAATTCAGAGAGGATTTCTTGAAAACTACCCTCAAAACTAGACTGAAAGCTAAAGCCGTATTTGAACACAAATTTGAAAGTGCTGCAGTTTAGGTGCTGTGCAATGAAATATATTCAGAATGTACTAGAAGGAAATGATGGCCCTTTTGAGTCTTCCATGTTGAAGAAGTATCTGCAGGACAGACAACCCAGGCATGGCAAAGTGACTGGTTTTACAGTTTCTCAGTTCATAAAAAGTGCACAGAAACTTGAGAGATATATTATTCATACCTGGACAACCACAACTTGAATAGACACATGATCTGGCAGCCTGATTGGGGCCCGAAAGTATTGTGATAAGGCAACCAAAAGGTGCAGTATTGCAACTAGACTTTTAGCATGGACAGCTGAAATAAATTAAGAACTCGAGTTACATAAAATAAAATAAAACAAACATTTATTTTCACATGAAGTGCTCCTTCCATAGCTATGTGGGATATTTTATCCTTTGGCATCTTTGCCCAATAGAGATTGCTGAGAAGGTATTTGCCTTTAACTGTTTCTCTTTCCTGCCATAAATCAACCAGTCCTATGAAAACAACTAATATTCCTCAAGCTAGATTTTGTTGCCTGGATTCCATTGGCTTGAAAGATGAAAATCTAAGCTTGATTCAAAAGGCAGGTTTTTTTTATAAAAAAAATGCAGTTATATTAAGTGCTATCTAGGCACCCCCTCTGCCATTTCTTTATCCTTGCTATTCTAGTGTCGATTTATGAACCATGCAATGGATATTTTTTTATTCATAACATCCACTTAATTCATTTTTAAGTGTCACAATGTCTGCAGAAAGATGAATGAGCCCATTTAGCTTGCTCCCTTGAGCAATAACTTACTAAACTGAATGACTCAAACATTCCTCATGAACTTGTTAAGCACTCATGTTATTGTAGATTATTCACAGCAGGTTTTGAAGAGTTAACTAACAAGGCAGCGAAATATTAAAAGGCTTACTGTAGGAAACTTTTAATCCACAACCCAACACCTAGCATCAAAGAAAACAATTTATAACTGCATTAGAGAAGCAGCACAGTTGTTGTCTTCTTGTGACAATACTACCATCAAGCTTTCAGGCACAGTTCTACCCATAGGTGTCAAGTTTTCCCCAGCGCCGGCCTGGGCAGGAGAAGAGAGTTGTAATGTGCATGTGTGCTAGTGCGGGGGCACAACCAAACCAAACCCAAACGCACGTGCGTGCACACACACACCGCTCGAGGCGGGAAGACTAGGTGGAGGGGGAGCGTGAAGCCCACTTACTTGCTCCCATGCCCCTGGTGGTTGTGGTGGTGGCAGCGGAGGGGGTCCTCACAGATACAGGCTAGTCCTTTCCCCACTGCCAGGCTCTCTCCCTCAGGCTCGCCCGCCCACTGAATGGACTTGTTGGCTTTTCTCTCCAACTTTGCCCCTTTCACCTCTTTGGGGTATGGAGGGGCATGGGAAGAGTGGGATGGTGCCTGCTCCTCCTGGCTGCTACTGCCAGCCATGACCCCCACCCCAGCCTTGGAGGGAGGGACGGCTGGCTCTTCCAGGGATTCCCCACCAGCCAAGGCTCTCTTAAAGCTCAGCCCAGCTCCGGAGGGGAAGGGGGGCTGCCCGAGTATCCCAAGCCAAACACTGCTGCTCCTCCACCACCACCCAGCTGGCGCTCACCCGCTACCCGGCCCCTAAAAAGGAAGCACCTGCCACCCCTGCCTAGAACTCCCTGGAGGCACAGGGTCTTTTTCAGGGAAGGCACAAAATGACGCAAGGCAAAGGGCGGAAACGGGAAGTGGGGGGCCTCCGGCGTCGCTCCTTCCAGAGGAGTGCTCTGGGACTCAACCATTGGCGAGTTTAACCCTTTGTGCGGGGGAGGGAATCTGTGTCCAGTTCTGTGCACCTCAATTTTAAAAAGATGTTGACAATCTTGAACGGGTCCAGAGGAGGGCGACCAAGATGATTGGGGGTCTGGAAGAAATGCCTTACAAGGAGCGGCTTAGGGAGCTGGGAATGTTTAGCCTTACAAAAAGAAGGCTGAGAGGGGATATGATAGCTATGTTTAAATATTTGAAAGGATGTCAAATTGAAGAATGGATTAAGAACATAAGAACATAAGAAGAGCCATGCTGGATCAGGCCAACGGCCCATCTAGTCCAGCTTCCTGTATCTCACAGTGGCCCCACCAAATGCGTCTGGGAGTGCACGAGACTAGATATCTGTCTCCTGATACCACTCCCCGGCATCTGGCCCTTGAAGTACCCCGGTTTTAAGACTGGAGATTACACATCTCTCTCATGGTTTGTAACCTGTGATGGACTTTTCCTCCAGGAATCTGTCCAATCCCCTTCTGAAGGCATCCAAGCCAGATACCATCACCACATCCTGTGGCAGGGAGTTCCACAGACTAAAAATACGCTGAGTGAAAAAATATTTTCTTTTGTCTGTTCTTACTCTCCCAGCCCTCAATTTGAGTGGATGTCCCCTAGTTCTTGTATTTTGGGAGAGGGAGAAGAGCTTCCCTCTATCCACTTTACTCATGCCCTGCATTATTTTGTACGTCTCAATCATATCCCCCCTCAGGCGCCTTTTTTCCAGACTAAAGAGCCCCAAATGTTTTAGCCTTTCCTCATAAGGGAGGTGCCCCAGCCCAGTAATCATTTTAGTCGCTCTCTTCTGCACCTTTTCCAGTTCTACTATGTCTTTCTTGAGATGCGGTGACCAGAATTGTACACAATACTCCAGGCGGGGCCTTACTATTGTTTTGTATAATGGCATTATAATGTTGGCTGTTTTATTTTCAATCCCCTTTTTGATAATCCCTAGCATGGAATTGGCCTTCTTCACCGCTGCCATACATTGGGTAGACACCTTCATGGAGCTGTCCACCAAAACACCAAGATCTCTTTCCTGATCCGTCACGGATAACTCAGAGCCCATGAGTTGGTAGATAAAGTTTTGATTTTTTGCCCCAATATGCATTACTTTACATTTGGCTACATTAAATCGCATTTGCCATTTTGCGGCCCATTCCCCCAGTTTGGAGAGATCCTTCTGGAGTTCTTCACAATCTTCTCTGGTTTTACCACACGGAAAAGTTTTGTGTCATCCGCAAACTTCGCCACCTCACTGTTTATCCCTGTCTCCAGGTCATTTATGAACAGATTGAAAAGCACCGGTCCCAGGACAGAGCCCTGGGCACACCGCTTTTCACTTCTCTCCATTGTGAAAATTTCCCGTTGACACCTACTCTTTGTTTCCTGGATCTCAACCAGTTCTCAATCCATTAGGGGACCTGCCCTCTTATTCCCTGACTGTGCAATTTTCTCAGCAGCCTTTGGTGAGGGACTGTGTCAAAAGCCTTTTGAAAATCCAGATAGACTATATCCACCGGTTCACCCAAATCCATGTGCCTGTTGACCTTTTCAAAAAATTCTAAAAGATTTGTCAGACAAGACTTACCCTTACAGAAGCCATGCTGATTTTCTCTCAGCAAGGTTTGTTCTTCTATGTGGTTTAAGATTTTCTCTTGGATGAGGCTTTCCACCATCTTACCTGGGACAGATGTAAGGCTAACTGGCCTGTAGTTTCCTGGGTCCCCCCTCCTTCCTTTTTTAAAAATTGGTGTGACATCTGCTATCCTCCAGTCCTCCGGCACTGTGGCCGTTTTAAGAGACAAGTTGCATATAACCATTAAGAGATCTGCAATTTCATTTCTCAGTTCCCTAATAACCCTTGGGTGGATGCCATCTGGGTCCGGTGACTTGTTAATCTTCAATTTATCAATTAGACCTAAAACATCCTCCTTTTTAACCTGTATTTGATTTAATTCTTTAGTCCTCTGATTGGTTTGTTTTCCACGGCTTCAGAGACTAGGACATGGGGTAATGGTTTCAAACTAAAGGAAAAGAGATTCAATTTAAACATTAGGTAGAATTTCATGACAGTTAGAGCTGTTCGGCAGTGGAATATGCTGCCACTGAGGGTGGTGGAATCTCCTTCTTTGGAGGTTTTTAAGCAGAGGCTGGTGAATGGCCATCTGTCGGGAGTCCTGTGTCGGGGGTTCCTGCATGGCAGGGGGTTGGACTAGATGGCTCTTGAGGTCTCTTCCAACTCTATGATTCTATGATTCTAAGCACCCTGCCCCCTTTTTGTGGTGCAAAATTTATTGGGCATTTTGTTCATGCAAAGCAACAGATGCATGGCCGAATTGGGAGAAGGTGCCCTGCACTCTGGGACATTTGTGGGATAATAATAAATAAGGGAAGACAGAGAACTTAATCCTTGAATGTCCCAGCTAAAACAGGAAACTTGACAGGTATGGTTCTACCTCTTTTCCGTTTTAGCTATATTATTAACCCTCTGCAATCTTTTAGGCTTGTCCACACATTGTTACATGACCAAATGAACAAAAGAGCCGATAAGTCTCTTCCCGGCAGACAAAGGGATCCTTCCATCAATAACAAACCATGAAGTCCAACTTTCTTATTTGTGTGGGTTTATTTTGTTCGTTTTTTGTTTTTTTGGCTCAGGAAAGCTGTTAGATGCTGCCTGGCTCTCAGCCATTGGAAGCGTCCTCGACACTAATTAGCTTAGCTTAGCCTCACCTGGGCTATTCTCTCCCACTCTCCAGTGAAGGACATCTTTTCTGGCAGCTGTCTTTATTTGATATGTTAACCCATTGTATTCTTATATTGTAATTGTTTGTTTCTGAGTTTATTGCTGAGTTATCTGTAAGCCCCCCCCCTTTTTTTCTCCCTCCACTCCCTTCCCCGGCTAGGTCACCATGTCCGCAGGGACTCATATACCAACCGTGTTGGGTCGTGGACGTTACGCTAGGAATCACGGGATTAGTCGGATAAGAAGAACTAGGGTCCGGCATCTTGTGCCTGTCCCGCGTTCTGATCCCGTGATTCACCACCACGTGTCCGGGAGCCATTCCGCCAGAGCCTCCAACCTGTCCTGCCTCCTTCTCAACGCCAGGTCGGTCCACAATAAGATCGCTGTCATTTACGATACCATCACTGACAGCAGGGCCGACCTGGCCTGTATAACGGAGACCTGGGTGGGCTCAGAGGGTGGGGCTTCCCTCGCCCAGCTGTGCCCTCCTGGGTTCCTGGTTCAGGGAGTGGGCAGGTTGGAGGGTCAGAAGGGGGGAGGAGTCGCCATTGTACATAGGGAATCGCTTCATGTGACCAGGGCCTCGACATTGGTGATTCCAGGGCTTGAATGCCTCCACCTGTTAGTAGGACAGCGGGATAGATTTGGCATTGTACTGGGTTACCGAGCTCCCCACAACCCAGCGCAATCCCTGCCAGAGCTCGCGGAGTTCATCGCCGCAGTGCTGTTGAAGTCCCCCCGGCTTCTGGTCGTCGGGGACTTTAACGTGCATGTCGATGGTGAACTCGTCGGCGCAGCTCTGGAATTCATGGAAACCATGACGTCCATGAGTCTATCCCAGCATGTTTTTTGCCCTACGCACAGGAGTGGGCATTCCCTGGATCTGGTGTTTACCTCCATGTCGGGGGATTCTAATCTGGAGGTGCGGGACATCGTTCCCACACCCGTGTCATGGTCAGATCACTACCTGTTGTCCTTTTCCCTAGCAATGGCGGCTCCCCCTCGCGGGGACCAACAGCCCCTCGTTTGGGCTCGCCCCCGAAGGCTTCTCGACCCGGTTCGGTTTCGGGAAGCCTTCGGGGAGATTTCTGGTGGTCTGGCTGACGATTCGGCCGAAGCCCTGGCCAACCAATGGTTTGAGTCAGCTGCCGGCGCTGTCGACCGAATCGCCCCCAAGCGTCTCCTCCGGGGCAGAGCCCGCGCTTCTCCGTGGTTCACGGGGGAGTTAAAGGTGATGAAGCAGGAACGGAGGAGACTGGAGAGCATCTGGAGACAGAGCCGCACGGCGATAAACAAGACTGCTGTTGTGATCCAGACTAGGAGCTACTCGCGAGCGGTCAGGGAATCTAAAAGATCTTTCTATTCCCTGAGAATTGGTGAGGCCTCGAACCGCCAGGCAGAACTCTTCCGGGTGGTCCGGGACCTCACCAATCCTAGTCTGGCTAGGCCTCCTCCTACTGATTTCAGTAGCGAGAACTTTGCAGTCTTTTTTAGATCTAAAATAGAGGCCATCCGTGCCGGCTTTGTATCCAGTGACACTAGCCCCCCCTCGCCATCCCCAGCCCCCTCACCCCCTCGTTCGCCTCAAATGGATGAGTTTGGGCCTGTTTCCCCTTTGGAAGCCTCCAGGGCTATTGCCCACTGCCGCCCCGCGACCACCCCCTTCGACCCTTGCCCATCTTGGCTAATCAAATCTGCCGGAGGGAGCATGCCCGAGTGGGCTGCGGCCATCGCCACCGCCTCCTTTAGCGAGGGGGTTTTTCCCTCTCGTTTTAAGGAGACGGTGGTCAAGCCCATTTTGAAAAAAACGGGATTGGCTGCGGACCAATTGGCTAATTACCGTCCAATAGCCAATGTTCCCTTCATGGGCAAGGTGATCGAGAGGGTGGCCGCGGTGCGGATTCAATCTTTTTTGGAGGAACAGCGGTGCCTTGATCCTTGCCAGTCCGGCTTCAGGCCTGGCCGGGGTACCGAGACAGCTCTGGTCGCGCTGCAAGATGACCTTATCCGGGCGGCCGACAGGGGTTGCTCTACCCTGTTGGTTCTCCTGGATCTGTCAGCGGCCTTTGATACCGTCGACCACGGTATCCTACTGGACCGGCTTCTGGAGGTGGGGATCGGGGGCACTGTTCGCAGTTGGCTCCGGTCCTTCCTCCGGGACCGGTCCCAGTATGTGCAGCATGGGGGAGAGTTGTCGGCCCCGTGGACACTCCCGTGTGGGGTTCCGCAGGGCTCGTCTCTCTCCCCCATGCTGTTTAACATCTATGTAAGGCCGCTGGCGGGGGTCATCAGGAGATTTGGGCTGCGTTGTCATCAGTACGCTGATGACACGCAGCTCTATCTCTGTTTTTCCACCTCTGCAGTGGAAGCTGTCCGGTCCCTCGACCAGTGTCTGGAGGCGGTCATGGCCTGGACCAGGGCCAACAGGCTCAAACTCAACCCTGAGAAGACCGAGGTGATGTTCTTCGGGAGCTCCCCGTCTGGGTACGGGGGCCCCCTCCCCAGCCTGGAGGGTGTTTCCCTCCAACTGGCGGAGAGGGTTCGGAATCTGGGCGTGATCCTGGACCCGGCCTTGTCCCTGGATGCCCAGGTGGCGGCCGTGGCCAGGACCGCATTCTTTCATCTTCGCCAGATCGCCCAGATTCGCCCTTACCTAGATGGGGACTCCCTGAGAGCAGTGGTGCAGGCGCTGGTGATCTCGAGGCTGGACTATTGCAACGCTCTCTACATGGGGTTGCCTTTGACTCTCCTCCGGCGACTGCAGCGGGTGCAAAATGCAGCGGCCAGACTGGTGGCGGGTGCGCGTCGCTTTGACCGCATCACCCCGGTGCTGGCCCGGCTGCATTGGCTACCCGTTGCCTCCCGGATCAGATTCAAAGTCTTGGTTTTAGTTTATAAAACCCTCCATGGCCTGGGTCCGGACTACCTGGCAGAGCGGATCGTCCAGCGGTCAACATCGGCCCGACCGGTTCGGCAGTCGCGAGCGCACTCGCTACAGGTTCCATCCCCCCGAGAAGCCAGGCGATCTCTCACCCGGAACCGGGCTTTCTCGGTGGCCGCTCCATCCTTATGGAACTCCCTACCTAGTGAAGTGCGCTCTGCAGAGTCCCTGCTGGCCTTCCGTAAAGCGGTGAAGACCATCTTATTCCGCGAGGCCTTTGGTGACCTAGCTTAGCCTTTTTTTTTTTTTTAAAATCCGCCATCGATAGTTTGCTGAATTTGGTAGCAGCGGCGAGTTCAGAACTCAAGGGTGCGCCTCCGCCTCTGCTTTTTTAATATGTTTATTTTAACTCATGCTTGATTTGTAGGCTTTGTCTTCTACTGTTACTGTTATGTATTGTATTTCTTATCTGTATTTGCTGACTTGTTCAGCCATGTTCGCCGCCCAGAGTTCCCTTTGGGAAGATGGGCGGGATATAAATGCAACAATAAATAAATAATAAATAAATAAACATGTATCACTATTAGTGCAGAGTCACTCCCACATATCTGTTACAAAGTGCACACCCTTCTTGCAGACTATAAATGAATTTGAAAAATTAAACAGGATATTCCCCATGGTACACAGCCTGGAGACCCTCAGGGAAACTGAGAAACAGATAGAGCATGAGGGAAATCTTAAATATTAGCAGGCGTATCGAGTGGGTATAACTGCACCTGATTATAACTGATCCTACTCTTGTTCTATAGAGGGGGAGGGGAAGCAGCCACAGATGCTGCCCTCCCCTTGCTGCTGATCTCCTGCCCAAAATATCACAATATGTGTGCGAGTCTTTAAAATTGCACCCCTGAAACCTGGGGGTGAGGAGTACACTTGTAATTCCTTCTGCCCCTTCAGGGTCTATTAAAGGCTAGGGAATGCTAGTCCTTGCTTAATTATGCTGTAAACCACAGAGCTCTAGGCACTATGGGGCAGTATATATGTTGAAACCATAATAATCATCATAGTTTTTAGAAACAGGAAGTGACCCCTGTCGGGCTCAACAGAGGCTTATAGGTGTGTCTGGCTTTCCTTACTGTGGCTTCTAAGTGAGCAGTTCCTGTCCCCAACCAACACCATTATGTGACTCCAAATGCTTGGTGGTGGGAATGAAGTAGACTGCAGAAGTCCCGGGGGGTGGGGGTGGGGGTGGGGATGGGGAGAAGGAAATTGTGGTGGGAGGGAGAGGGAAGCACATGCAAATCATGGACCCATTCTTTCCCCAGCCCTGCTCAAGTTCCTGGGAAGTTGCCACAGAAACATTTTAAGAATGTCCTCTCACCAGTCGCTGCAAAATTCAATTTCAATTTACATTTTATTAATTTTACTAACTGCTGCCCACTGATTTTTAGTACTGTTGCGCTGCACATTTCTTCCCCCCCCCCACCCAATATCATTCTAGATTTCCACTGTTATACAGTCTTTACTGTTTGTACACTGGTTTGTAAAAACATGCAAGGCAGTTTAACAACAGTTAAAAAGAGATGACCCCCATTCACTCCCAACAACTGACGGAACTATGTCATTTCTTAACAGGTGTATGCAGTACCTTTTGCAGTACCATACATGCAATGGAAACATTCAGCCTTTTAAAAATCTAGTGGAGTATTTTGTGCATGGCCACCAATTAACAAACCTGATATATGGGCAATTACTTGCAGTTCTGTGCAAAGCAAATCGCAATTCTAGATGTGAAATGTAAGCACACTTACAAATGTTGGCTCTCTTTCAGGTTAAGAGTATAGGGCAGCTTTTGTCTAACGGAACAGACCTTATGTGGTGCAAAAGGAACACGTAACTGTTAATATAATCAGTTAGGAAGAATTCCACTGTAAAATGCATAACTCACAGTCAACGTTCCACTTGATGCTCCTTGGGGGAAGTTTAAGAGTCTCATTGATCTTTTCAAGTACTGTCTGTAGCTTCTGCTTCTGAGCTATTTCAGACTGTGTGACTTCAGCAACATTGAGCTTCTCGCATTCAAGCTTTTCTGAAGTGATAATGGAAGAAAAAAATACTGAGACTACACCACAACTGCATGTACCAAGTGCAGTGTGAAGACTTCCTGTTCTACATACCAAAGTGGACTTTGTATATATAACTAATTTGATGTTTTAGAATTCTTCATCTTCTTCTCTCCATTCAGTCATGTCCAGCTCTTGGAGATTTTGTGGATCAATGTTCTCCATGACTTTCTATCCCTTACAGCTTATTTCAGTTTCACCCAAGTTTTAGAATTAGCTACATCCAATTTCTCAGGTTCAACTGTTTAAAGATTTGTATTCTTTAAGAAAAGCAGAATGATGCCATATAACCCATCTTCCATTTATTTCTCTTTAAATACTACACTGAACGTAATGGAAACACAGTATTTGCTACACAAGACACCATCTGGACAATTTCAGATAGTAACTGGATTAAGTGCTTTCCGAGTCAACTACAAATGATTTTCTCCTGGGAGGACTCCTTTTGGAGTTTAATAACTCACCCTCCTGAACCCCAAATTTCTCCAAATTTGGGGGGCTTAAAAGAAGCTACCCACCAAATTTGGGTTCTCTAGGATGAATCCTTTTGTTTCTAGGGGAGAAATGGTTTTTTGTTTTATTTCATAACAAAACAACAAAACAGCATTTTGTTTTTCCTTTCGTGCCAATCTCTAGTTGTTATACATATATTTAGTATACACAAAAAATCATGAACAGATAAGAATTTATGATTAATGCTTGCAAGAAATACAGATATAGGAGGATCAAGTGTATGTATTTATGTTAGGCAGCTGTGTTAGATGCATGTTCAAATATCTAAGAAAGTTTAGATAAAGTAAGATTAGAGCAGATTGTTCTGCCACGGAGACATGTTTCTGTATATAAAAAGAGTGAGGAGTCCCTGGGGAAATTAAATCTTATTTTAAATGTCAGTGTGCAAGTTTCGTGATAAACTAAGCAATCCTGGGACTGCTTCATTATATATGCAGAAGGCAAAGCGAATACTGTTTGCTGTTGTGAGTTTTTCGGGCTGTTTGGCCATGTTCTGGAAGTTTTTCTTCCTGACATTTCACCAGACTGTTTGGTCACTTCTAGACGGCAATAAATACGTCGGCACTGGGATTCTTATGCACATCCTCTAGTTTGGCAGGGAGACATTTACTGCCACTTAGAAATGACTGAAAGTTATGCCATTTGCCATTTCCTTTTGAAATAAAGCAACAGGATTTCAGCCTATGAGCACAACCACCTCAACAATAGCATCATTTGCAGTAACCATTTTTCAAAATTTCACTGGGAGTGGTAAGCTTCAAAAGCTCTACTTTTAGTATAGTATATGATAATGCCATGAGCAAAATGCAAAGGTATGAAACCCAGTTCTTCTGTCATTATTAATTACACCCAAACTCTCATTAAAATTACAAAACTTTTCTGACCATAGTATTTCTTCTTACCAAAGAGTTTCTGCAGTACTTGTCCATCGTACAAGTCTTCAGCCAAGTCTTTTACAATTATTCGTTCTCCTACTAACACATCATTAATCCAGTCAATTAGCACCTGGGTAAGAGACAAAGATCCAGCAATAATACACATCCTCAGTCACAAACATATTTGGTATTATAATCAAATGTAAAGGAGCCAAGTTATTCAATAAATGCAGGACGAACTCTGGAACTCTGTTACAAAGTTAGAGGTTAAAATAATAATTCTATTTACAATGAATGCATTATAACACATTATATTATCAGGCTCTATCCAGAAGTAAAGTTGAAGCAGGGGTGAGCAATCTTTAGCAGATCCTTTCTTGCCTAACGAGGAATGGAAGATCGCTGCAGCCACATGTCCACTTCCAAAAATGCTCCTCCTCCCTTGGGAACTCTGTGGCCTCTTCCTCAACCCAACAGGAAGTGAAAATCACTTGGAAAGTCGAGGTCTGTCCAGAGACAGAATTTCTTCCTCTGAACGTGTATATGTATGTGGGGGAGGGGGGCAGCCGGGAATATTGCTTACATTTAACAACAACAATGTGCTGCCAAGTCAGTTCTGACTTACAGCAGTCCAGACTTTCCAGGAGTTTCCAGGCAGAAAATACTCAGAAATGGTTGACCATTTCCTCCTTCTGGGTGTGCCCTTGGATTGTGCAGCTTGCCCAAGGCCACATAGGCTGGCTCAGTTTGCAGGACACAGCCGGAAATCAAATTACCCACCTCTGATTCCACAGCCAGATAGCTATCTGGTTATCCAGCCAGCTTCACTTATACAGCATTTAGAAATACTTACAGTACATAAAGATAAACACATAAGTTACTTGTGGAGATAAACAACTCAAGCATCATGTCTGCAATCCAGAGCACTTTTGAATGCACTTAGCTCTGAATTAATTTATCAGGACTTAAACATACAAGTAATTAACAATGAGCTAGAACGAAGCCTTAATTTTTATGACAGAGAAATTTAAGAAGGCCCAAAACTTGCTGCCCAATTAGTATTTGATACACTGAAATACAATTTCAACTTCCCACGGCATCTTGAGACCAAGACGTTCTCAAGCTTTTGGTGCTTGTCGATAAAGTTCTGAAAAATACCATCTATTCCTTTGCCACTGGCAACTTCTGCTGTAAGTTTGACTTGCTCCACTGTTGCTAGAATTTTCCATGAGGTTGTTTGCTTGTATTTTTTTCTTTGCCAAGTGGCAAGATGTCCAATATTTTAAATAGAAAAACATTCAGATAGATATCTAGCCCAACTTGAAATGAAGTTAGATTACAAAGTACTATACAGCCGAGATCATTCACCGCTGAGACCAAATACCGAGGTTCACAATAAAATTAAGCACATGAGCCTTAGGTCAATTGTTCCAGAAGACAGGAAATAAGATTCCGGGGGGAAAGATTGTGTAGGAGTAGTTAGCACTGGTAGAGATTGAATCTGGTTCACTGGTTTACACTGACAGCAAAAAAACCAAAAGTGGTATTATGAAAACACAATTTACTTTGTTTTTATAGAAGACTGCTGAAGTATACAATTACCTTCATTAACTCTTGCAGTTTTGGGTCACTTCTTGAATTAGGATCGATCATTGTTCGGACTTCATTTTCCTCTTTAAAAAATACAGAGAGAAAATGAGATATCCATTACAAAGCAGTTATGTCAAAGATTTTTTTTTTTTACATTAAGCATTTTGGTTAAAGATAAATATTATTTAAAATTACCTAGCATAGTATCTTCAGGATCTAGTTCAAAAGGAATTGGACTAAGCGGCAAATTAATGGCATTTATGCCTTCTTCTTGTAGTTCAGACACTGAAGATAAAACAAAAGAGAGAAATTAGTTTAGTGAGATTTCCTTGGTTTTTTCCATGGTGTTATTTTCCATTGGCATGAGTTTCCAGATGACCAGAATACCACTTCTAGGAAAATATGTGTTAATATGGATCTGTTTCTGTTCCAGACTAGCCTATTCCGTACCATGGAATAGGCAGCCATCATTCTGCAATGCAGTTCAGTATCTCAAAAAACCTTACATTTGTCACACAGTTGGTATATCTGGAAGCAAAACTGCTCCTAAAAAAAGAGGAGCTGGGTGAATAATTTTGCATGTTAATCAAACTACTGTACTTGGAGATGCTAACCATCCAATGCAGCACCAAGCCATATTATAAAACATCCTCCTTACAGCTACACAAGCCTACTTTTCATATTAATCAAGTGAAGGATCTTCATATCTACTGAGGCGCTAGAGATGGATCATGGGCCATACACCCAACACAGCCACACTGACCACGGGTGTCTGAATACAGAGGACACCTAAATGTGTATATTTATTTGTTTGTAAGCTTTCACATGACCTGTAGCTCTGTATGATCAGGCTCACAGAGGAAATGGAAGTCTCTACACATAGGTTTCTCTAAAGGTGCTGAGAGCAGGCTGAGGAAAGAGTACACACTGTTGACTCCATATCTATGGAGCTGCTTAATAGCAATACTCCTTCCTTCCTTCCTTCCTTCCCTTTCATTTCATTTCATTTTTCACACTGCCCATCTGGTCCAGGTCCAAAGCATAATTAAAATACCAGTTTGACATAAACAACAACAAAACAAAACATAAACAATAAAACATAAAATCTCATACAACCCCTTCATGCAACTAACACATGAAAAAGGCTTTGGTTTATGTTGACATGTCTGTTGACACGACAAATGACCAATAGTAAAACTCGGGAACGTAGAAAGAATCCATCAGGTCAAACATTGTTATATTAATTGATTGACCATCTGGATAATGACAGCTAGATATATCCTAAATTTAAGGTTGAGGTCACTATTTTCAACATATTATAAGTGAAAATGGATTGACTTTTCCTGTGCCTTTTATTAAATAATGTATGAGGAGGAAAGGATGGCTGACCTCATCCACCTAGTTCCAGCGATGTGCCTTATAGTGCTCTATGTATTTGTGCTCACCAGGTGGTCAAGCATAGGAAGAGACATTAGATGATAAACGAAGGCAAACAAAAAAAGTAGTGGCTGACTACAACACTAGATGTAGACAGGTTTGAGAATAGAGACAACAGTTAATGGTCCAAAATGTAGGGGACAAGGGGAATCATTGAGAGGAAGATGCACACAAGAGAAAGGAAAGCTAAACTTCAAAAACAAACAGAACAAAAGCAGAGCAAAACAGCTGAGACACTAGACAGCAATGGAAATGCTGCCAGAACAAGGTAGCAAGCAAGCTAATATTATTTCAAATTCTGCTCATTTAGCTTCACTTTTAGATTTTTTTTTCTTTCTTTTTTAATTTTGATTTTTCATTTTGTTCTGTCTTAGAAACTGGAATTTTGGATGTTCTCTACATATCAAAGGCAGTATTCATATTCACATTCAAAATATATATAAAAAAATCCCCCTTTCATGTCAGGTTTCAAGGCTTTCAAGTAACCTTTATTTTTAGAGCTCAACAATCATGAATTTAGTTAATTGGAAATAACACAACACAACGAACTAACACTCCAGGATTTTCAAAATTCTCCATAATTTGGGTAAGTAGACAATACATTATTTCTGCTAAATGACCTATGGTTGGCTGGGGAGAGTTGTGACAAAGTTGCCATGCTGAGCTATTTGGTGAATGGGGTGGCTTTCTCCTCCTTAGATGTTATTGTTTCAGGCTCCCCCCCCCCAAGAATATGGTTGTTGTTGTTGTTGTTGCTCTTGCTTCTGCTGCTGCAAAGTTAATCCCTTTCTTCTAGCCCAGGTGGTGTTGAGAAGCCTCCGACACACAAGCAGCCAATCTCAGACCTTGGTCTGCACCCGAACAGAGCTGAGATCCAACAAGGAAGCAGGCTGCGACATCATCTTTGATTCTCCGTGATGCTGGCCAATCAGACAGGGAGGTGGGATGATGCCTGTCCCTGTACAGCTCCTGATTGCCCTGCTGAATGGCTAAACTAAGGAATGCCCATCCCTAGTTCCTTCTGCTTGGAAGTTGCCACTATTGGTTGTTTTGTACAAGATGGATTTTCTACTTTAAATGGGTATTGGAATGTGGTTCCCAATGAAGCAAGCTTTATTTATATTATTTATATTTCTCTCTTGACTGAGAGAGATGGCTAAATGTCATGCATGGGGTTTTCTTATTTGAAAGTTTGTCTTCTGGGCTGTTTTGTAGAACATGAATTTTCTGCCTGGAATGGATATTGGAACACTCCATTGTGTTTTAGCTTTTAACCCGGCTTTCCTAGTTTCATCCATACAGGGAATGGGGGAGCCCAACAGTTTATGTTTACTCAGTTGGAAATCAGCGTACCAGGAAGACATATCACTATGCCTGTTCTTTCAGCAAGGTATGTGTGGTTAGTCTGTAGTCTGAACTTCTTTTCTTTTGGGGGATACAACATCAAACACAATTCCTGGACTGAAACCAACTGTTTTTCTCAGTAACATACAGAATATGGATTTGGATTTTTACCATGTTCCTTGCATGCACTAATTTCATTTTATTTCAAACATTTTAAAATCATTATTTAGAACTATAACCTGCCAAAGCGGCAGAGAAAGAAAATGAAAGTCCAAGTACATTACAACATAAAGGGGATCAATCAGATGTAATGAAATTACCATCCTTTTGTTCATGTAATTAGAATTTGTTCAGGACACCAGGCGAAGAGGGGAGGGATGACAACTAACAGGCAATCGCTGTCTCTCATCCACAACTTTATTATTTTACTCTGTTCTAGAGAAACAATGAAGGAAGATGTATTTTATGTGGCAACTCAACCTATGATATGCAGCCCACAGATTTAAGGCATATGAGAGCACATAAGGGTTTCCCAATTCTCTTGATCTCCATTCTTTTCAGGAGAATTAAGCATTAATTCTGTTGCAACTTTAGTTGAAATCGCAACCAGATTTGGCCCACTGAATCAGTGCAGATGTGGTGACTCAATCCCGAGAAGTATCATTGATTTAATGGGTCTACTCTAGTGACAATTTTAGTAAGCAAGATGATTGCAGCCTCTGTCTTAATATTTGAGAAATCCTGTGGGTCATATTAAAAATGAAAAGGTGACCAAAATAATTAGGAACAAGAAGATAAGACATAGTCAGTTGTGGTACAAATCCACAAGCACAAACACACTAAGCTTTGTTTAATGTATTACAAATACATTGCTTCATTAAATACCACTTTTGAATGCATGACTTTAGAAACACAATGATTGTATCAAGTGCATCAAGATTTCTTTTGAGAGAAGTAATGAAATGGTAGACCCAAGAATTAAATGTTTGATTGTGTGGCTAGAAATCAAATAGTGATGCCACAACATCCATAAACATATGTTTGCAACCATGCAGATGGCTTTTTATGAGGTGATCATTCAACACAGTGTCTTCAGAATGTAAACCTTATATTCTTCTGCAATCACTATACACAGTGTATTCATTCTCCAAGGACATAATAAATTAAAGGGGGAAATCCAAAAAGGAACACAGATATGTTTACAATTAAAAATGTTTTTCAGGAAACCATCTGTATCAAAGCACTGTCCCTAATCCATTAACTGCTGTCTCCAAGCCAATCACTTGTAAAAGTGAATATGCAAACAGCATGCCTCAATCTGATGGTGAGGCATTAGTAAACATTCTAAAAAGCATCCATTTTTTTCTATGCCTGCTTCAATTTTCTCTTAAATAAAACATAACAAAAAAGGAAGACAAAACAACACAATCTAATTTCTTTATCTACAGTATAATACAAATTAAAGGCCTAAATGCCTTGGACTTCTTTCTCTCAGCTACCCAGAGTTGTTCAGTGGAGCAGTATTTACTGTCATCGGGATAATCTATTACCTTTTCCCACTCTTCAGTTCAATGGAGCCAATAAATATTACAAAGTTGTTGATCAAAAAAGGACCATAACCAAATGATGTTCCTCATGCAATTATTTCTGTGGTTAGACTTCACAGAGACAAACCGATTCATTCAGCCCTCACCACAGCTGCCTCTACGGCTACGATTTACCCCCATCCTCCCTCAAGAGAAGGAATACACAGCCAAACATCTTCTCTTTACAGAGAAATGAGGTCGCAAATAGAAACTTTGCAGTAATTCCACTCCCAGCAGTGAAAACCCCATTTGCTTCAGAAGTGTGAAGTACAGGCGCTTTGCTAAAATTGCAGAACAACCTGGAGATCCCCAGAGGCTTAGAAGTGGGTCAGTCGCGACAGTGCCTCGGAAATTTCACCAATCTCCAGAAACCTGCTCACCGTAAAGATGATCTAAGGCAGCACGCTGCTGCAACTATTAAAACAATTGCTCAAGAAGAGAAGCTATTAGAAGGTGGCTCCGCTGCCACCAGGGGTACACAGTGTCACCAGATAATGTGGAATAGGTAAAATTGGCGGGTTTTGACATACATGGCTGGGGGCCCAGGATACCTGAAGGACGGCATCTCTCCATAAAAGCCTTCTCTGATGCCTAAGCCCGGCTGCCAAGGCAGGCACAGCTGATGGGGACATGGGGCGGGGGGGCTTCTCTGTGTCTACTACTATGTTATAGAATGCTCTCCCTTAAGAGATCAGGTTGCTCCTCTCCCTTTTATCCTTCTGCTGATAGCTGAAAACCTACCTGTTCAGGCAGGCTTTTGACAATCAAAACTGAGTTCCTGAATGTTGTGGGTGGAGTGGGGTGGGGTGGGGTGGGGGTGTCATTTTAATCTGTGTTATAGTTTGTTTTTAATGTATAACTCATTGTATTTTTAATTCTATCCTTTTAACACTGTGAGCTACTTTCTGTAGGTTTATCAAAAGAAAAGCAGCTTATAAATAAGGCAGGAGTTAATGAATGAATATTGAGTGTTTTCAAATGTATGAACCGCTTCCACTTGGTCCAGAACTGCTTCTAGCAATGTTTCTTAAAAATAAACTGTTCTCTTTAAACTGCATAGTTTTAAATCCAGCTTTTGGGAAAAGGCCTCCACATAACAAAGCTTCTCCTAAGCATTCCATTTCCAAGCCCAATTCAAAGTGTTGGTTTTAATCTATAAAGCCCTCCCTCGATGGCTTGTATCCACACTGTCTCCAGGACTGTCTCTCTTTATGAGCCTAACTGGGTGTTTAGATCATCAGAGAAGGCACCTTCACAAGTGCATATTGTAGGGAGACAGAAGACGGCCTTCTAGTCACCGCCCCCAGAACCCACCCACCCCCAACAGTAAGCCAGGCTGGCCCTATATTTACTGTTCTTATGCAAGGAGGACCAAACCTCTTCTCTTCAGGCATGCTTTCAGTCTGTGACTGGCTATCTGAGAGGGTTTTTTTAAATGGACTGTTGTGCCTTGTTGATCTGAATGTATTTTTGATGTTCGTATTGTTTACTTTTTTGTGTGGTATATGTGTCTTTTTAAAAATATTTGTATACCTGTTTTTAGTTATTAAATATTGTATTTTATTGATATAAGCTGCCTTGGGTCCATTGCTAGGAGAAAGATGGTGTAAAAATATTTTAAATAAATAAATGGAAATTCCACTGTAGTTGATAGCAAGTTGAAAGAGAAACTGAATCTACAGTGGTACCTTGGTTTACGAGCATAATCCATTCCAGAAACATGCTCGTAAACCAAAATACTAGTAAATCAAAGCAAATTTCTCCATAGGAAATAATGGAAACTTAGATGATTCGTTCTGGGGCTCCTCGTGCCAGAACGAATCAAGTAAGTTTCTGTTACTGTACAGTATTTCCTATGGGGAAATTTGCTTTAATTTACAAGTTGATTTATGGCGGCTGGGAGCTGGTGGACCAGGGTGGTTGGGAGCCAGACTGGGGGGGGGGGGTTGTCAAAATTGATCAGAGGTTCACCGGAAGATTGAAGATTCAGACGATTATTTGTATGAAAATCAAATAAACTTTTATTAATCATCTCACAGAGCGGGTTCTCAATTTTTTCCTTTCCAATGGTTACAATATTTGGAGTTAACACAGGTAAACTATTCGTCGTAGAACTGACGTGAGATTCAACATTTTCATTCTCAACAAACGGGTTATTTTTCCCAGTCAAACTCTTGAATAACGACCCTTCCCTAGACCGCCGTGGGGTTTCTGGAGAGTAGAGGGAAGGGCTCGTAAGGGGTGTTCCCATCCCCACCCAGGAATCCATCCCGGTGGGTTTGATTGATAGGTTCCTCCCTGTGATTTAGTTCTCCAATTAGTATATTTCCGGGAGGGGGTATATGTCACCTCTGGTGAAGGAAGGGGTAGTTCAATCTCCTCCTTCTTGTCCCCTCTTTCCTCTGTCTGACTCCCTCTCTCCTTCCAAACCATCACCTTCCTAACCGTCCCTCCGTCGCAAGCCTTTTCCTCCGAGCCCCTCCCTTCTGTCTTATCCAGCTCGTGCCCTCCTACCTGAATCTCTCTATCTTTAAAAGTCTTCCTCACCAACATCTCTTCTGTTTGCATTCCGACGCTCACTAATTGTTTTTCTTCATCCAACTTAACTTGCACCCCAATATGCCACAACTTTCCCACTATATATCTATGAATAAACTCCCCAGTTTGCACTTCTTGATTCTTTGTTCTCTTCTGGCTTATCCCTTCTGTCTGAATACCAATTGCTTTCCCTCTGGCGCTTGAATCTTCTGTTTGACAGCTACACTCTTTCCTAACCTTTTCCCTATCTAAGTTGCTAGTTGTCTGTGTCCCTGCATTCTTGATTTCTTTAGATTTTCTTTTATACAAATTTCCCATAGGAATGCATTGAAAACATAGTGATCCCATTTTTATGTTGTACGGATTTGCCCCATAGGCGATTATGCTAAGCAAATTTCCCTTATCTCCGGAATTTTTTATATTGTACAAATTTTCTGTTATACAAACTGTTATACAAGGGTCCACTGTATTTGCATAAAGTGAAGAAAGGAACCCTTTTTATTTGCAGGAGGCTCCAACCCAGAATTTACCTTTTTTTAAAAAAGGTAAACAATATGTAAGTGAATCACTTGTAGTTTGATTCCTCACCCAGAGATGTGTGGCATAATCAAAACCAGAGGAGGGTTGACAACTATATGCAGGACTGTGAGATTAGTTTGTGTTTAATTATGCTGTATTTAGCCCAATGAGCGTGTTGTATTTCTTTGGGTTAATGTTTTCTATGGGGTTGCCTTTTCCAATGATAAGTAGCAAATATTAACACCACTGTTTTCAAACAAATTGAAATTTGGAACTACTGTACCTTATGTTTTGTTTCCCCTTTTTGTCATCTTCTTTCTTATCTTCTTCAGATGTAAACTTACTTACATGTTGTTAATTGAATACTCGTCCAACAATTTTCAGCAAAATTGTTAGCTTAAAATTAACAAATGAACAAATGGTAGTAGGGGAAATTATATTGCATGTGATGAGACATATTGAAGTTGAAAGCAAATTGAAGCTAAAACTAAGATATTTCTTGTGGTTAAACCACAAACACAAGTCCTCTGTGAGTCTACATCTACATATTTTGCTAAGTGTCTGGGGTTTCATGGAATGGTCCTGAAAGTTTTAACACTGATGGGACAGTCTTGGATAAAGCTGTCCTGTTTCTGGTCCCCATATTATTTATTCAACAATTAACCAAACGAGTCTCTTGACTACAACTGATTATTTACATTTGTGTCTGTTCTGGCAACATCCTCAAGAAGTTAAAGAAGGTTCAAAGAAACCACTATTTGACACGAACACTTATTTGCTTGTGCTTTCTTATCAGAAAACAGCAAAGCTAGTCTGGGTGGAGAGTAGCCTGCTTAGTTAATCCGTAGATAAGGATTGCATTGTGATTCCCACAGTGTGATGAACTAGGATACTGGAGAACAGGATTTGAATCCCATCTTTACAATAAAATTTCACTGGGGTAGGTAGAACTTTTAAAACCACTCCTTAGATAACTCACTTACCTTAAAAGCCCTATTAGGGTCATTATAAGGCAGACTTGACAGGACAGAATACCCACAAGAACTGCAGTATGGACAGAAACAAGCCCTTAATTTTCTGCTAAATTTTGAACCTTGATAGTTCGATAGTTTTTATTTACCCAAAATGTGTTGTGTTAAGTTTTTGTTAGATGAAAAGAGAAAGTCAACTAAAGTTAAGATTTAGGCTGGCATTTTCTGTAAATCCCTCTGGGGTTGCAGCTCATTGGCTTCTATCAGACATGCCCTACACCAGTGGTCAGCAATTTAGGCAGGCTAGGTGGCCAATTTTTCTGCCTCTGGGATCCTCTAAAGCAGGCCTGCCCAACAGGTAGACCGCGGGCTACTGGTAGCCCGTGAAGGGTTCAATAGTAGCCCGCCGGCCATCAATAAAAAATGTGAGGGGATAAGTTCTCCACCCCTCCCTCCCCCACTGTCTCAGCCGAGCGGGGCAGTTCAAGGACCATGGTGCATTGAAATCTGTTCCCTCCAGAATGGATTAATTGGTTTTCAATGCATTCCTATGGC
The DNA here is from genome assembly GCA_023846285.1 of Phrynocephalus versicolor. Classification (NCBI taxonomy): domain Eukaryota; kingdom Metazoa; phylum Chordata; class Lepidosauria; order Squamata; family Agamidae; genus Phrynocephalus; species Phrynocephalus versicolor. The sequence continues at coordinate 61,113,896 of JAHTLZ010000016.1, forward strand.
TGCTCTACTTGCAAAAGTTTTTAGTTATGAGCACGTGCTCGGAACAGATAAAAAATGTAAGTAGAGGTTTTAGTATAGTAGCCCTCAGGCACTTTGGGCCGGAAAAAGTAGACCTTGACCTGTTCAAAGTTGAACAGTCCTGCTCTAAAGGACTGAACAGAATGCCCAAAATGATATAATGGAGCCATTGGGGTTTTTTTTATGTGTATTTGGGGATTTTGCTCACTGGAGAAGATTGGTTTGTTTGTTTTGTTTTGGTCAAGGAGAAGGAGAGTTTTCATGGGGCTAAGGCCTGCAAAAACATCCCAAGAAGCTACATGTGTTCCCAGGGCATTATGTTGCCCCACTCTTACTCTAGAACAACGATTTCAGGTTTTGTTGTCCTGAAAGTTTCACCTGCATTGATGATAGACCACGATTATGGTTATGGGTAATGGGAACTACCTACCCAATGCCTCAGATGTCCTCTGTTGTTGACACATAGGTGCTGAACCTCAGACTCAACAGTGCAGGTAGAAGATACTAGGCCATGGACTGTAAGCACAGCAAACAAGGCTCATACAGAATCCTTACCAGGAACGCACTATGCTGCTGCCCCCCCCACACTTTGTGGTGCCTGAAGTTGCAAAGTGCTATGGAGGTCCCCCCCCCCTAGATAAGGTAAAAGCAGGACAAAAGGTAGGAACCTTTAAAAACCCCAAAACAAATCAAAGTAGACACCAGTGGTGGTTGTTTTTGTTGTTTGAAAGTATTTTTTTTCTTTCACTCAGTTGCTCTGCCAGCTTTCCTGCACTAACAAATACATCAGAATTGTTCCAAGGAAGGTAGCGTTGGATGAGTACCAACCTGCTGCCTGATGGGGGCTCGAACCCTATCTTCGCCGCTTGCAGTACCAAAGCACTAATGGACTACAGAGGCACAGAGAAAAGAAAGGTTCCCTTCGTGCCCTGCCTCAACAAACGTCGTGGCCATAATTTTTAAATTAGTGCAATCCTTTCCCTTTGCTGAACAGATCAGATCTCTGTCACATATTTAAGGGTTGTATAATTCTCTCTCTTTAATCAGAGAGGTTAATTCCATACTAGAAGGAAGTTTTTTTTGAGAAGCATAGAATTCAGAACACCTTCAGGGCACCACAAAGGCGACTGAGTACCATCCCCTAACAAAGTAGGAACTCTATTCATAAAGCATCCCTGACATCCAACCTCTAGTTTATTTGATTCTCCACCGTGCTTACTGCGAGTAGAGCCAGCCTTTACAGCAGCAGGCATGTCCAAACTTTGGTCCTCCTGATGTTTTGGACCACAACTCCAAGATTTCTAAGCTTAGATCGCCAATGACAATGGACTGTGGGAGTTGTGGTCTAAAACATCAGGAGGGCTGAAGTTTGGACATGCCTGCTTTACAGCCTTGGATAACTGGCACAGTCCCAGGACCTCCACCATCCCAGAAGAAGGGGATAGTAAACTACCTCTGAGCATTTTCTACCTGGAAAATCGTGTAAATGGTCCTTATAAGTCAGGACTGACTTGATGGCACACCACCAACAACAACACAACAACAACAATGACTACCACAACCTTTGAACTGCAGAAGTGCAGAGGTACCCTATGGTACATCAAGTCAATCCCCTTTCAAAGAGGCACAGTAGGGCATTAAACTCCCAACCTCTGGCTCCTTGGTTAGAGACCTAAGCCACATGATTAATGAAGGCATGCCTGACACTTTTCAGGGCACGGTGTTCTACTACCACACAGCTCATGCTCTCTGGAAATTCTTAGTTATGTTTAATTAAAAAGCACTTTTATTGAAATTTGAATCTGTTTGCTCAGGCCCTTCTCTGGAGCCACAGAAAGCAAGCTTGTTCTGTTTTCCATGTGGTGGCTTTTCAACTACAGTGGACCCTTGTATAACAAACAGCTTGTATAACATAAAATCTGTACAACATAAAAATTCTGGAGATAGGGGAAATTTGCTTAACATAATCGCCTATGGGGGAAATCTGTACAACATAAAAACGGGATTACTCCATTTTCAATGCATTCCTATGGGAATTTGTATAAAGGAAAATTTGCTTAACATAATTTTGTTTGGAACGAATTAATTCTTTTATACAAGGTAGCACTGTATTTAAAGATGACTCTTCATATATCAGTTTTCCCCCTCAACCTTTCCTCATTTGCTTGGCTTCTGGACCCTTTTCTGTATTGGTCACTCTCCTCTGCATTGTGGTGTCCAGAACTCTACACAGTGCTCCACATGATGCCTAGCCAAAGCATAGTCAAATGGTTTGAACATTTAGATTGATCTGGACATTGTGACTGAGATGCTGTGCTAGGATGAATATCATGGGTGTTATGCCCAGGCAGTTCAGATAGCACAATTGGATTGTGCAGGGTTTTGTTTTGTTTTGTTTTGTTTTGCAAATTCAGGGAGGGGAAGCAAGTCAGCAGACTGGTAGAACAAGAGCAATAGATGGCTCCCATGAAGCTGAATCTTGGGGGATTTGGTAGCTAAGCTAGGGAGATGCAAGAAGGGAAGGAGCATTTTGCTAAGAGAGAGAAGAGAGAGGGAGAGAGGTCGGTCATGTCCCTTTTAGACACCCCCTCCTCCACAAATACTAGAGGAAATTGGTGAGGAAGAAAATACTTCCGTTACAGTCTAAAAAAATGCCACCTTCTCCTTTGCACCCCTTTCTAATTAGCTTTGAAGGATCATTGCTCTAACAACAGACTGTGGAAAGGGGTGAAGCAGAGGAGGAAGCACATGTGTCTGTCTGTATGATCGTCTGCTTGTTTGCTTGATACACTTTTGTGTGAGAAAGCCCTGCTGCCTGTTGCGCCGTGTGTGAGCAGAAATGCTTTACAAATAGCGCTACCACCCTGCCAAGTTCCCCCTAATTGCCACAGCTTTTCATTGCACACACCAAACGTGCATTTGGATTTGAGCCTACATTTCAGCTGAGGTAGCCCAGGGCTGTACTGCATTTGCTTGGGAGGGTTACTGCATTGTATTGTACATCCAATTTCCCCTAAATTTTGCATTTTTGTTATTGCTTGTCCACCAGCTACAAAACCACCTGTTGTGGTCTAGCCCACATTTTACCAGCATGGACACAAGAAAGTCATGGGGACCTTGTTGAAAGCTTGGCTGAAATCAAGATGTACTGTGTCAACAGCATTCCCCTATTATGTTAGTGTTGGTAACTGACAAAAAAGATATGAGATTAATTTTGACTTGCATTGTTTAACAACACATGCTTAATTTCTGATCACAATCCATCTGAAAAACTATCAACCTCATTCTGTTGATGTGAAATTCAGTAGAAAATAGCCACATATTTAAAAGTCAGCAGGCATTTGCTGTCTCTGCCAAGGGAGAGCCTCAGCCATGGTACACAGTAGAATTTGTTGTTGATATACAGAGGCTCTGAGTTTATATCAGATATTTATTGAACTGATATTAGGTGCTGTTATTTTTATTATGCTTCAGGCTAGAGAAATCTAATCAATTCTAATTGTAAATACAGTAATACAGTACCTCAGTTTATGAGTGTCCCAGTCTGCGAGCATTTTACAAGATCAGCAAAAAATTCAGAACAGTTTTGTTCTGGTTAACAAGCTCTGTTTTGTAAAACAAGCAACAGGGCACCGAGTGGTGGCGAAGAGCCGTTGGCCACTGGCCCATGTGGTGGACCCAGGTCTGTGTGAACCCGATGAACGACCACAACCCTACAAGAACGTTGGTTTGTCCACTGGCGAAACATCCAGAACAGAATTCATGCAGAATACGGGGAATTGTTCTTCGGAGAGAGAAAACAAGATAAAGGGGTAGAGGTTAAGAAGGAGCAATCTATAACTATTATGGAGGGTTATTTGGCTGTGGTAAAACAGGTTGAGGTATGGGATATGTTAAGGGATGAATGGGAAGAGGCATCTAAAGAAACATAATTTCATTTGGAACGAATTAATTCCTTTATACAAGGCACCACTTGTATCTGATAACCAGCAGATGCTCCGCAGTAAAAAAAAGAGAGGAGGAGACACTTTCTACTGATTCCTCCTTTCCTTTGCGTTTCCCAGTGCCACCATTCATACCAAGGCACAACTGCTCTACTCTCCTGAGTAGCTTCACATGGGGCACAGATATCACAAACAGAAGCAGAAATTGTGCATAATCACTTTCCTCCTTCATCTAGTGGGAGCATGCTATTCATGGACTTTCCACTGATTGGAAATCTGGATCCAACCGCTATGGTAAACAAATAATTCTGATGCAAATTTCTATCCATATAATTTCACAGCAGTAGCAATACTGCAGAAAAACTCAAATACCAGGCGCTCCAGTCTTAAGAAGCACCAACTTTGAATGTTGTAAAGAATGCTGTGTAGGACTCCAGCATCTCCTGTGCTAAAACACAGAGATCACATACAGAGAGTACTATTCACAATGAAGGCTTTTGAACACAATCAAGTATTCTCTCGGGCACATTAAGAAATAATAGGAAAATAGAAATCACTTAGCAATAGCAAATGCCCAGAATAAAGTTATTCAGCTTCAGAATTTAAAGCCAGTCTGGCTGAAAAGGCGTTTCTAAAGTATCATAAAAATGCAAAACAATTTTCATGAAAGAGATTTAATTGCGTTAGAGAACAAAAAATACAGATTTTATCGTTCATTCTGCATTATTGTACAGTTTGGATTAGGCTGATCTGAGCTCACTATAATCAACATCATAAATTTCACAGAAAAAGTTTTTTATATTTTACTATGTTATAAAGGTACATAACAGTACAAAGCCAGAATGAGATAGCTAATTAATATAAAATAAGGCAGTATTCCTGCCAAGAAAGCTCCATGGACATGGGGTCACAAAGAGTCGGTCACGACTGTAATGACACAACACACACACACAAGCCTGTCACACAGATTTTAAAAAAATGTAACAAATCAAATCCAATTCTGAAAGATTTAAATACTTGAGAGAGAGAAAGATTCAAAGTGGCAGTAATCAACATGAAACAATCCATAGCAAGGGCTACAGCATCCCTTACCTTTGGGGCAGAAGGGTCCACATCCCATTGTACTGTAAGGAAGCCCTCATTTTATCAGCTAACTAAAAAGCCTCTGATTTTAAAGCTCTTCCCTTCTGCTGCTCTGTATAGCAGTCTTATGCTTTCAAGACTGTTTCTCAATAGAATACCCAATCCACATTACAACTCTCATCTCAAGGCAATGTAGAGAAACTGACTGACTGCCTATATAATTTAATATGATGCCACAGGAGACTCATAGACCATCTGCAAAACAAACTAAGTTTGCCATTTCCATCTTGGCAAATGTCATCCTGGGAAGCAGAAGATCTGACATACAGTGCAAGCTCATTTATCCAATTGCCTTACAGAACTCTTTGGCAATTAAGTGAACGGAACAGAACCGAAGCACCATCAGCATTCTCTCTCTCTCTCTCTCTCTCTCTCTCTCTCTCTCTCTCTCTCTCTCTCTCTCTCTCTCTCTCTCTCTCTCTCTCTCTCTCTCTCTCTGTGTGTGTG